>CM062238.1:21848102-22448102 GCA_031216185.1 Syzygium aqueum
GAAATTGTCGAAATATGAGACCATTGTCGCGACCTAAAATTCAGTTCTCAGGCTAATGGATTACTAGGTCAATTGAATTAACTAACCTAATTCGAGTTCTCCCAAACTCTACCAAATCGCAACTTAGGGTTTAAGTTCTTAACATGCAATCGTTTTCATGCTTGGAGTCGCCACTAATCAATTTACGGTAGGCTGATTAGAAACCTAAATAAAACATAGGGAGATATGTTTTATTCCTACGAACCAGAGATTCTAAGTCCGGGGACTTGATTACGCTAGATCTAGTCTAACGCCCTTTCGGTACCTTTTCATTTCAAAAATATTTTGGCAGGCAGTTTGGATCCATTTTAACCTAATGTCACTAACACGTGAGGTGTTCATGCGGGTGCGCAAACCACCAATTTAACACCCATAATCAAAGCATTAAATAAATTGCAAGTTTAGGAGAACAACTTACCCGGGATCCAGCAAGCGTCTGCATTGTTAGCGAAAAATCATGTATGATTTCTAATTAACAAAGCATTCATTCAATTTCTTTTTTTTGGATTTTCCATTTAAAATGAAATCTAACCTATATGCAATGACGTGCAAATATGACATGCGAAATAATGCAACCTAGCATGCAAACTATATGTCATGCGACGACGTGACCTAATTCTAATGACGGATGAATGATATATTTTTGGTATTTTTCTTTAAGAAAATTCGGAATTAAATGAAATTCGGAATTAAAAACATGCCTAATTTAACATGCAACCTAATGATTTCTATTTTTTTGGTATTTTCTGTTTAAAATTCGAAATTCAAAAATACCTAAATTAACATGCAATCTAAGATGATTTAATCTATCCTAGAACGATTTATTTTTGGGATTTTTGTTTATGAAAATTCGGAATAATAAAATAACGTGAATAATCCGTTAGAATTTGAAATAATACCTAATTTAAATTAGGAAACTTGCCACGTTAAGTCCTAATTTAAATTAAATATTTATCTCATCCTTCGGGATATATTCAAAAACCCTAGACATGCAAAATTCTAATTTAAATCAAAACAGAAAATATTTTTGGGTTTTCTTTTTATTTGAAAAGGAAAACAATTTAAAACAAGGATAACAATCAAACTCAAATCAACCAAGCAATCCGCCAAATTTGTTTCAAACTCGGATTAGGCACAAAAATCAAATTATCGGTCATATCTAAAGGGTTATAGATATTGACGGATAATTGATTATTCAAATTTGGGAAGCAAATTAAAATCATTATCGTATTCAAATAGTTATGAATAGGATAATGATTCTCCGTATCTCCGCGTATCGGACTTTAGGGTTAAAGTCGGATAGTCGTCCCGATACGTTGCTAAATTAGGAAAGTTTTCCTAATTTGAATATTCAAATATCGCGGACATCAAACATTATCCTAAAGATATCTAATATTCCAACATGATATTCACGCAATATTTCAAACGGCTCAAACTAGGAAATTGAAATATTCTGAAAATTACTAGATAATATCAAATTACCTAATCTGAGATACTGCCAATTTTGAATCGGCTCGGGATCGGGATCGACTGCGGATCGGGACGACGGCGAGTGTGACGTCGACGGCGCCGGCGGGGCTCACGGCAAGGCGCGCGACGGCGACAAACGGTGGTGGGACGGTGTCGGGAACAGCAATAGCGTTTCACGTATGGTCGAGGGGAAGCTCCGGCGGACGGCGGCTGAGGCGACTGCTCCGGCGGACAGGCTGTTCGGCAAAGGGGCAGCTTCACCGAGGCTCTCTCTCTTCTTCTTCTCACGATCTCTCCCTCTCTGTCCACGCATTCTGCATGGCTTAAGGATGTGCCGTGGACTTGGACGTGCGGTTCAGCGGGTCTTCAACGTAGACTGAGGCTGAGTTCTCTTCAAGGCTGCCGAAGATCGTGGCTTGGCGTTTGCTGGACTCCTCAAGAAACAACACCGGAAGCAGCAGATGCTAGTCTTCGTGGAAGGCTTCGGTCGATGGGGCATGCAGAACAGAAGCGTTGACAAGCTTCTTAGTTGACTGGAAGCCTCACTTCAAGGCTGTGTGGGCGTCGTGGCTGGATGTGAAGCAGCATCAACAGAAAGCTTGGAGCAGCGTCACTGGTGCAAGGAGCTCAGTCTCGGTGGTGGAGTCAGGAGTCAACAACTCTGGTTGTCTCCGTGAAACAGCATGGAAAGTTGACCGAAGAAGAAACGTGGCGTGAGCAGCGGAATCAACAGCAGCAGCCACGGATCAGAGAGGCAACAGCAGCGTCGTTAACGTCAGGGAGCTGTTATGGATCGCTTGAGATTGGCTAGAAGTGGCCTTGATCGAAGAAATCTTCATGCACGCTGGGAAGACCTTCGCTGCTGTGGCTGCTGAAGACGTAGACTGGGCAGGACTGCATGGGCATGTTCTCTTCGGTGCTATGGGGGGCTTCAGCGAAGAGGGACGTGGAATGCGCCTGAAGAAACAGCAACGGCAGCGAGCGTGTAGAAGCCGCAACAGCAGAGACCACTTCTCGGTTGACTAGGAAAACCGTGACCGCCAAGGGGGAAGTTCTCGGATGGGAAGAATTTCATCCAAGATGGCCCTCGGAGCAGCCTCTCGGGGCGGACTGTTCGGCACGACCTATGGCGACGCGAAGGCGGGAGAGGCGGTGACGAGAGGCGGTAACACACGGCGGGACGGGGCGCGGCGAGCGGTGGTGTTTGTGCCGGCTTGCCCTCTCTTTCTCTCACTCTCACTCTAATTTCAGATCTGAATATTGTGACCTCTCCCTCCCATAATTTGACCTAAAGTATGTATATATAGACTAATCTAGGTCAAATTAAATGGGCTTAATTTACCTAATGGGCTTAGACTTGGGCTTAGGGCTTAATTCAATTTAAATGGGCTGAATTAACTTGGGCTAAATTAATTAAACTCACATTATTAAATTAAGCCCAAATTAAATCAACCAAGCCCGTGTAACGTGAAATTCTCGGCCCTAACATTCCCGAGCGAACCGAGTCTCGTCCGATAAAATTTACGTTCGTTGTCATCGCCAATTTGATGCAAATGTAATTAAATTAAAAATGAACCTAAACTATATGTTATGCAAAAATCAAATATTTTTGTTTAGGGGTTAAAATTAATCCCTAATTTTCTATGCAAATTTAAACTAAATGCATGTCGGTAAAATTTAGGTGTCAACAGCTGCCCCTCTTTGAAGGTGAGCTCGCAGAGGTTGCATTCAAAGATTAAATGATACCTAAATTTCAACCATGCAAAATGCAATGAATGTTATTTTTGTTGGGATTATGAGTCCCATTTTGAATGCAATAAGAAATGATGCGTGCTGACATGAAAAGAAAACATACCTGGAATTACTTACCTGACTGGAGCGAGATAATGCAATTCAAGGCACAACTCTGACTGGAATATTGTTTGGCAAATGTCTGGGCTCAGTCCCATAGGTATTGCCTGATAAATTGTTGATGAGTGTCGGTGATCTGCGGTTAAGTCAAAACACGCGAACACGAAGAAAGCTCAACGTATCCAATCATCACCTGGATTCGTGAGATAAAAAAAGTGTAAAAACGTTCCGACCTTTACAAACCACCTATACATCGCCATAGGTATTTGTAAAGATTTGGCCGCTGCGCCTATACATCGCCATAGGTGCGTCACGGGGGAACTAAAGGATATTCCGACCCTTATGAGATACCTATACATCGCCATAGGTACTCATAAGGATTTAGCCGCGTCACTTATACATCGCCATAAGTGAGACACGGGGGAAAACCTGGGGGTTGAGGGAATATTCCGACCTTTATGAACCACCTATACATCGCCATAGGTATTCATGAAGATTTGGCCGCTCCACCTATACATCGCCATAGGTGAGTTGCGGGGGAATATCCGGGGGAGAGAGTATTCCGACCTTTATAAGATACCTATACATCGCCATAGGCACTTATAAAGATTTGGCCGCCGTACCTATACATCGCCATAGGTATACCGCGGGGGAATACTCGAGATTAAAGAATAATTCCGACCTTTACTAGACATCTATACATCGCCATAGACACTAGTAAAGATTTGGCCGCTTCACCTATACATCGCCATAGGTGAGTTACGGGGGAATCTTCTTGAGATTAGAGAAAAATTCCGATCTTTACAAGATACCTATACATCTCCATAGGTATTTGTAAAGATTTGGCCGCGGCACCTATACATCTCCATAGGTGTCTCACGGGGGAATCCTCTCGAGATTGTGTGAAAACAATGATTTTGGTGAACAAACGGGCTAGCCCGAATATTCGAGGGTTCCTTGACAAAGTACCTGGATATCATCAGAGGTACCTGAAAAGGCTTGATCAATAAATACCTGAACATCATCAAAGGCATCTAGAGACCGCAACAAACTGATTCAATGTGGGGGCCTGACGATTGCTCGAACAGGTTAGGGATATAGAGATATACTTACCTGGCGATATCTCTGACTCCTGAGAGTGTGTCTCCTGTTGGACACAACTTTAAACAACATAGAATATGCATTCATGGACAAGCAAGAACACACATACTCATGCACTATGATTCCAAACTTTTTTTTTTTTCATGCACGATGGTTCTGTCAAATCGGCATTACAAACTTCGTTGGGGAAAAATCATGACAAGACAATCCGAACTCACAAGCGGGTGTCTTGAAAATGTCGAATGAGGGACTTTCGATCCGAAAGGGCTTTCACTCATTCTTATCAAAAAAGGCTGATTTATTTGAGAATCGCTCATTTGCACTTTCATCATGTCAACAAGGGTCTGAGTATTCTCGCAAGCGGTACGACCTTACCAATCCAAGAGGTCTTTACCAGGACTGTAACATGGGCTTGGTCAATGGCTTAGCAAAGGGGACTCTTCGAGTCGAAGCTATTGAAAGAAAATACTCTGCGATTATCTCCGGGTTTACAAGTCAAGAACCCTGCAACATGAGATAGAAATGTACTTGCTCGCACTTCTTCGAGCTAAGCTTATAAACATCTGAAATTCTACATTAGTTCAAGTGCCCTAATCTGAAGAGACTTTGTAAGGGACGTAACGTAGGCTCGGTTTATGGGTTGAGAAATGAATGGATCATTTAGGCTCAAAATGTATGATTGGGGTGAATAAGTTGGTGATCATCTTGGCATTGCCACCGGTCTTTTTCCTCACCAAAGATTTTCTTCCCAGTAAGTGCTCCATTGGCTTCGAGAGTTCATCACTTGATTTCTTTAAGACTTGTCTACTGGGGATTTTGACATGCCGTGTCTTGACACTTTTCATTGGGCATTGACCTTGCTTTTGCCAGGCACACTGCTTTTCCTTGCCCCTTTCTTCTTTTTTTTTTTTTTTTGACACATGTTCTTACGAGGTAAACACTGACCAGCTAATCTGATTGATTGACCTGCTGTCTGAACTCAGAAGCTTCTTGTCTTCAGTTGACACTCCTGATACTCTGCTTGAACAATGATGACTTTTGCCTTGCCCCAGTGTGGGGGATGATCACCAACTGGGTTTATATGAAACGAATTTGTAGGCTCAATTGGGCTTTGCAAAGGGTAAAGTGTATATAGGATAGAGAAAGAAATGCTCTTCGTCATCCTAAGGCACTTGAACTTCGCATAAATTCATCTGAAAAAGCAACACTTGAAGATTGATGCAAGTGAGAGCAAGAAAATTTCTACACATTTTTCACCTTGTGTTGCTGACTTACCTCCAGTTTGCCCCGATGCGGGGTGGTTCTTGACAGGGGTAATTTGAATGAATTTTCCTTCAACTGTTTAGGCTCAAAGAGGCGAAACAAGGGATAACCTGTACTGTTTGAGATAGAGAAATGAAATGCCTCTTGTCATTTCGGTCATCGTACCTTTTGCGAGAGAACTCTTTACCTTGCAGTCATGGAATTTTTCCACTCAACTCGCTGGGGATTTTTATTTTTCTCACTGGGGATTAATGCATGGGACAGTGTGTAAGATAGGGCTTGCCTTTCATCGTCCCGATGTACCTCATTCGACACACTCAATTCATTTTGTATGAATTATCAAATTGTCATGAGAGATTTTCCCTTTTGAAATCGATAATGCAAATTGACAAAATGATCATGTAGAATTTAAAGCCAATGCACACATTTCATCCTGAAATTGATTGAAATCATTTATTCATCAGTGAAATGTTTGCAATTCAAAGTATAAAACCAAACATTGGAAAACTTTTGCTGCAAAATGTCAGGTTTTATCAAGGATAGTACATCTTCACAGCATCAGAGTTGACAGGATTGGAAAACACACGACCATCCATCTCTGCAAGAATCAAAGCACCTCCAGGAAGTACCTTCTTAACTACATATGGGCCGATGTAGTTTGGAGCAAATTTACCTCCGGGAACGGGGAAAATTGGCAGCACCTTCCTTAGGACTAGATCATTTACCTCGAAGTGTCTTGGACGCACCTTTTGGTTGAAAGACCTAGCTATCCTCTGTTGATAGGTTTGACCGTGGCAAATGGCCCTCAGCCGTTTTTCATCAATCAGGTTCAACTGCTCATGTCTCTGTTGCATCCATTCCGCTTCAGACAACTCCACCTGGGATAAAACACGCAGGGAAGGGATCTCCACTTCAACGGGCAGAACAGCTTCCATGCCATACACCAGAGAAAAAGGGGTTGCACCGACAGAGGTTCGAATGGAAGTTCGATATGCCATCAATGCAAATGGCAATCTCTCATGCCAGTCACGATAGTTCTCGGCCGTTTTAGCCAAGATCTTCTTGATGTTCTTGTTAGCGGCTTCAACTGCTCCATTCATCTGTGGACGATAGGGAGATGAATTCAAATGCCGGATCTTGAACTCATCGAACAACTGGTCCACGAACTTGTTGTTCAAATTTGTCCCATTATCGGTGATAATAGCCTCGGGGACACCATAACGAGCGATTATGTCTCGCCTGATGAACCTCACGACATTCTTCGCTGTGACATTGGCATACGACGCGGCTTCGATCCACTTGGAGAAATAGTCGATCGCAACTAGGATGAATCGGTGCCCATTCGACGCCTTGGGATTGATTGGGCCAATCACATCGATGCCCCACATAGAAAATGGCCAGGGCTCGGACAGCTGATGCAACTCTGTGGGGGGAACATTTATCTTATCCCCATGAACCTGACAGCTATGACATCTTCGAACATGCTGGATACAGTCACTTTCGAGACTAAGCCAATAATAACCCAGCCTCATGATCTTCTTGGCTAACATGTGACCATTCATATGTGGACCACATACCCCCTCGTGCACTTCTTGCATGATCTTAGTAGCTTCAAATGCGTCTACACACCTTAACAGGATCGAATCATGAGACCTTTTGTATAGCTTTTCACCACTGACAAAGAATTTTGAGGCCATTTTCATTATATATTTCCTGTCAGCCAGAGTGCTTCCCTCAGGAAATTCTTGTCTCTGAATGTAGTTTATGATGTCGTAATACCATGGTCTTTCATTAGGTTCTCCAGTCATAGCCATACAGTAAGCCGGCTTTGTCAAGACTTCAATCTTCAAGGGTTCTACCTCCACTCCACCAGTCACTTGCAGCATGGATGATAACGTAGCGAGCGCATCAGCGAACTGATTGTGGGATCTCGACAAGTATTCGAAGGAAATGTCATCGAATTCCTTTATGATTTCTTCGAGGTATTCATGATACGGCACTAACTTGGTATCTCTCGTCTTCCATTCTCCTACAGTCCGGAGAATAATCAGAGCGGAATCACCGAATACTTTCAACTTAGATACGCCCATTTCCACTGCGGCTTGAAGTCCGAGGATACAAGCTTCGTACTCGGCTATATTATTAGTGCATGGGAATACCAGCTTTGCTGCCACTGGATAATGCTGCCCATCCGGGGATATTAAGACTGCCCCAGTACCAGAACCAGTTAAGTTCACGGCTCCATCGAAGAACATAGTCCACGCGTCTTCCTTTATCACTAAAATGCGGTCCTCTGGGGAATATCCATCGTCATCCGAGATTCCAGGATTCTCAGCTAACACATCAGCAATCACTCGGCCTTTAACTGATTTCTGTGACATCATCTGAACATCAAACTCTAAGATCAAAATCTGCCACTTGGCTAGCTTCCCTACCAAAGCCGGTTGATCAAGTAAATACTTGATGGGATCATTCTCAGTCACCAGGAGAGTCTGGTGATGCAGTGTATACTGTCTCAACCGATGGAGCACCCACACTAGTGCAGCGCAAGTCTTCTCGACTTCAGAGTAGTTCAATTCCGAGACAGCAAACTTCTTGCTCAAATAATAAATGGCTCGCTCCTTCCCATCTTCTGGATTTTTCTGGGCTAACATAACTCCGAGAGACTCGCTGTGGATCGTGAGATAGAGAGTCAGAGGCTGCCCCGGCACTGGAGGGACTAGCACTGGTGGTTTCATCAAGTACTGCTTCAGTTCACTAAATGCTTCTTGACAATTATCATCCCATTCCACCTGTGCATTCTTCCTTAGAAGCTTGAAGAACGGTTTAGCAGTTTCGGAGAGCTGGGAAATGAACCGAGCTATATAATTCAGTCTACCCAGGAGGCTGCGTACTTCTTTCACAGTGGATGGGGGTTGTAGCTCACATATAGCCTTCACTTTGGAAGGATCGATTTCAATGCCCTTACTGCTTACTACGAACCCAAGTAGCTTGCCCGACGTTGCCCCGAATACGCACTTGGCTGGGTTGAGACGGAGCTTAAATTCACGGAGTCGGTCGAACAACTTCTTCAGGGTATCAACATGACTCTCTCCGGGTCGAGACTTGGCAATCATGTCGTCGACATATATCTCAATCTCCTTATGCATCATGTCGTGGAACAAAGTCACCATGGCGCGCTGATATGTTGCCCCGGCATTTTTAAGGCCGAAGGGCATGACCTTATAATGAAACGTTCCCCAAGGGGTAATAAACGCCGTCTTCTCCTTGTCACCCTCCTTCATTCTTATCTGATTATAGCCCGAGAAGCCATCCATGAAAGAGAACAGCTCGAACCCAGCAGTACTGTCTATCAGGACATCTATGTGCGGTAATGGAAAGTCATCTTTAGGGCTAGCTTTGTTCAGGTCGCGATAGTCGATGCACACCCGAACTCGGCCATCTTTCTTCATGACTGGCACGATGTTAGCCACCCAAGTAGGGTATTGGGTGACCTCGATAAATCCCACTTTCAACAATTTCATGACCTCCTCTTCTATCTTCTTCGCAAGTTCAGGTTTGGTTCTTCGCAGCTTCTGTTTCTTGGGTGGCATGCCGGGGTTAGTAGGCAAGCCATGCTCCACAATAGAAGGGTCTAATCCTGGCATATCGGCGTACGACCAGGCAAAGACATCCTGGTAATCTTTCAGCAATTGGACCAGGCGTTTGGCTTCACCTTCGGGAAGGGTTGCCCCTATCTTCACCTCCTTGGGTTCTCCGGAATCACTCAAGTTGACAGCGATAGTTTGATCGACCGTCAGAACTTTAGGTCTTTCATGATGTTCTAGGTCGCGTTGAATATCCGAGGAATCGTCGAATTCATCGGCATCATCTGGATCAAGCTCGACGGAATATGATTCACCGGATTGGACCGTTCCCATACCCTCATGTATCATAAGATTGCCCCTGAAACATAAAGCAGCGGATTCAGAAGGACAAACAGGGCTAATCATCGCATTTTGTGCAAAATTTTTGTTTTTGTTTTTCTGAAATTCATTTGAAAAGGTTTTAAAACGAGGAAGCATGAAGAAGCCCAGGCCTCAGAATTCTCCTTGGACTATATTTTCTTTTATTGGTTGGATATCATCACCGGGCTGGTTTGATATACCTCCACATGCCCTCAAAAATGAGAATAAAACTTTGTAATTTCATTGATTTTTGAAATGAATTACATTTATTGAATGGAAATTGCAACAATCAAACCCTAGAAATGGAAATGAAAAGCAGCACTCGAAACGAGGCAAGTCCTAGAAAGCAGTAAAAATTCCCACGCAGGGGAATGTGCAAAAAATTAAAGGTTTTACTCTTGTGGGCCAGTGCCCATTCCCTCTAACGGTCCTTCCTCGATAGCTCCAATGATGACATCGTCGAACAGGGTAGTGATTCCCTCTATCGCATCGTCGGGGTCTTCTATCTTTAGATCATCCATGCCTCCCCATCCGTCAGGGACAATGTCGCGGGGATCCGAATAAAAGCTTGGGGGCGCCGAGTACTTCACATAGAAATCAAACTTGCCACTCGGTTGCCCCAGCGTGTCGATTACTTCCGTCTCTTCGTGCATCATCCTCGCTGGACCCGGAAACGTGGTGCGGATATGTGGAAGCATCCTACCACGCGCAGTTTCTTCATTATTCGACCCTTGATTGGATCGCTGTCCGTTCTGTTCAGCTCCTTGGCCTCGACCTCGACCGTATCCTCGTCTCTCATTGTTCAGCGTAGTTGGCCCTTGATACCCCAATCCAGAAGTGCGGGGTCTTTGGGAGACTTCGATCGGTCGGCGGATACCTTGACCATCCCTGCCAAGGCCTTCGCCCGGCATAAAACCATGCGAGACCATTACTCTTCCGACCATGACAGCAGCATTCGACACCTCAGGGGCTGGTGGCGATGATCCTCTAGCCGCGTGAATGGTCGATACGAGCTCGAGCGACTGGTAGCTCGATTCAATTTTGCAGTCCGGCTCAACATAGGGGATAGCCGCTGCGTGATAGATTGGGTGTTCCTCTTCGCCGTGGACAATTACTAACTTCCTTTCCACCACGAACTTCACCTTCTGATGCAGACTGGATGGGACAGCTCCAGCAGTATGAATCCATGGACGACCAAGCAGAAAATTGAATGCAGTGGGAATGTCCATAACCTGGAATAGGATGTTGAACACAGTCGGCCCAACCTGTATGTCGAGGTGAATTTCTCCCATAACTTCCTTCTTTGTTCCGTCGAAGGCTCGCACGGAAGTCTTTGCAGCATTTATCCTCGAGGGATCTACCTTAAGGCGATGTAGAGTCGCCAGAGGGCAAATGTTGAGGGCCGAACCGTTATCGATTAGGACCCGTGCCACGTGCGAGGCCTTGTACTTGACAGAAATGTACAGGGCCTTGGTATGTCCTCTGCCTTCTAGAGGGAATTCCTCATCCGAAAAGGCTATTAGGTCTTTGAGGAGTATGGAGCCCACGAACTCTTCCAGTCTCTCATGATCAATCGTCTCAGGCACGTGGACTTCGCTTAACACTTTCATTAGGGCCTTCTGATGCTTGACCGACGTCTGAAGAAGCTCCAGTAGAGAAATTTGTGCGGGCATCTTGCGCAGTTGCTCGACAATGCTATATTCACTGGCTTTGATGACAGCCAGAAACTCTTTAGCCTCTTCATCAGTGACCGGTTTTGCGGGTTGAGCATTGGCTTGGCCATAAGCACGTCCGGACCTAGTGACCAAATCAACATCGAGGCTGTAAGACCAAGGAACTGCCCTATTGTCAGAGTACCCATAAGGTTGAGGAATCTCGATCACTATCTCTTCATCAGCTGCGGGGGTGTCTATCTCCTCGTCATCAGTTGCGTCTTCGAGCGGAGGCATGTCCTCGGGCAAAGGATCGAGCTTATCCTTCCCGGCGTTTAATGTGGCGAACTCCTCGTCCCAGTCAATGATGACCTCGGAGATAGTGGACACGATGCCGGTATGGTCGGCATAAACAATCATCTTAGCTTCCACCATCGCTGAGACTCTTTCCTTCATGATAGCCAGGGGAAGGGCCTCATTACCTGGGTAATACCCGGCTTTCACCAATTCACCGTAGACCTGAGCGGTGTATACCTTGACGTTTTTGATCCGACCAGCGTCGAAGCAGAATATAGCATTCACATTGCCCGCGTGGTCAGGAAGCGGGTTACTCTGAACATTTGGTTTGGCGGACTGGAATGAGAAAGCCTTCGTGTCCAGGAGGTTCTGGATTCGGTGCTTGAGGGCTAAGCAATCGTCGGTCGAGTGTCCGACCTCACCCATATGATAATCGCATTTTTTCGACGGGTCGAAATTACGATACTGCTCAGGATTGGGTCGCTTTGGCTCGTTGGTGAGTAAACCTTTCTTCCGGAGCACCGCCAACACTTGTGACAATGAACCGGGGAGGGGGGTGAATTGTCTCCTGTTGTTCCACCTCTGGAAAGGTTGACGGCTCGTGTTTTGCTGCTGAGTTTCAGCCACCTGAATTGCCGGGGCTGGGTTAGTATTCCGCCGGCTTGGTTGGTTATAAGCCATATTCACTTCCGCAGCCGGTTCTTTCTCCTTTCTCGCACTGTATCTCTTGGTTGACGCAGACGGCTCGACAAACCACCCATCCTTCAGTCCTATCTCGATCTGTTCGCCTATGGGGATAAGCTGGTTGAAGTTATCAGCTGGAATGGCAACCATCCGATTACGGTACTCGAACGGGAGAGTCTTGACGAACATCCTCTTCAGCTCACTGTCAATGGGTTCCGGGACAACCTGAGCGGATAAATTTCTCCACCTAATGGCATAGTCTTTAAAAGACTCGGTCTTCTTCATTTGAGCCCGCTCGAGATCATCACGGGTGGGAGCGATGTCCGTTATGAACCGGTATTGTTTGAGGAACGCTTCACTGGCCTCCTTCCAGCTTTTGAGGCTATTGATCTTCTTCATGAGGTACCAGTGCAGAGCGGGGCCAGTCAAACTCGCTTGGAATGCATGGATCATCAGAAGCTCGTTGTCAACATACGAGGTCATTTGCACGTGGTACAACTGCAGGTGAGCTTTCGGGCACGTGGTGCCATTGTATTTATCGAAATCCGGCATCTTGAACTTCTTCGGGATCTTAATCTGGGAGTACATGGACAAGTCAATCGAGGGCGAATCCTGCGAACCCTCTAACTGCTTAACTCTCTCCTCGAGTTTATGGACCCGTTCGTCCGGCTTCGGTTTGTCGACAATAATCTGGATAGGGTCATCCTCCAATTTAGGCATATCGTCATCCTCCTCGACATCGACATTCTTCGCACCTGTATGCTTCGGGAGTGACACTTCAGGGGATGCCGGAACAGGGACCGACCGAAGAGCCTTGATCTCAGCGGTCATTTGTTGCATGGCGACGGCGAGTTGATTAATCTGGTCCGCCATACCGTCAACACGTTCTTGCAACTCAGTTTGATCGGCCATTCTAGCTCTTGACCGCGTGCGAATAGGGGAACGTGATCGGTCCGTAGTTACCTAATTTGAAAAATAGAGCATGGTAAATATGAGTCCTTAAAACGATCGGTCCATGACTCAGTCTAATCGTCTCTTTTATTCCCATTTTCATGACATTTTTCATTATTCCATGTATTTGTGAAAATGATGTCAAATTTCTTAGGAAATAATAAATTATGACAGACTTAGGAAAATAATGATAAGAGTTGAAAGTAATTTTTTTCAAAGCTTTATTTTTTCCTTTTTCTTTCATTTGAAAAGAAATTCAATGATCATTGCTTTCAAAAATTATGACCGACTTAGACTTATCATGGACCGACCACATGTACGAAACATAAATAAAGTGCGAGAAAAAGGGTTCAGAAAACTTACTTCACCGGGTAGGGAATGGCAATCACATAGACACACGCATGAAATGTGAGGTTCGATTTCTACCTAGACTCTGGCTTGCAAAATGGAGACGAGAGGATTACCGAGCTAAACCAGTCATGGTGGTGGTTAGGCTAGGATTCCCCTGACTCCGGCTTGGTCAAAGAGCCGACCCGGGTTGAGTGGAATACAACCGTGGTGGGTACTCAATGACACCCTGAAAGAAAATTCGGGACCGAGGAGGGCGACCCGTACCAAATGGTTTTGGTCGGGGTGTCCACTGTCTCAGTACCATCCTAAACCTATGCCGCCCAGGTCCGGCAGCGGGTAGTGTGTGCGGTGTAGTGAAAATGTAAGGCATGCACAACAGGTTATATCAATCAGCGCTTCGTGCATAACATAAACCATACATTCAACCATCTCCCTGCAAAACAAGGGTTAACAATCACGCCTCCCCTTATACCTCCCATACTGCAAGAACATTTAACACCTTAAAATGTTAGGGACGTACCTGGGATCCTCGCTGCCAAACAAAAATTATTTTTGAAATGAAAAACTGGCCTAAGTCCACTAAGAGTTTTAACTCTCTCCCCAGCGGAGTCGCCAAGCTGTCGCGACCTAAAATTCAGTTCTCAGGCTAATGGATTACTAGGTCAATTGAATTAACTAACCTAATTCGAGTTCTCCCAAACTCTACCAAATCGCAACTTAGGGTTTAAGTTCTTAACATGCAATCGTTTTCATGCTTGGAGTCGCCACTAATCAATTTACGGTAGGCTGATTAGAAACCTAAATAAAACATAGGGAGATATGTTTTATTCCTACGAACCAGAGAT
Organism: Syzygium aqueum; assembly: GCA_031216185.1. Classification (NCBI taxonomy): domain Eukaryota; kingdom Viridiplantae; phylum Streptophyta; class Magnoliopsida; order Myrtales; family Myrtaceae; genus Syzygium; species Syzygium aqueum. The sequence goes on from CM062238.1 coordinate 21,862,554, forward strand.
TCTAAGTCCGGGGACTTGATTACGCTAGATCTAGTCTAACGCCCTTTCGGTACCTTTTCATTTCAAAAATATTTTGGCAGGCAGTTTGGATCCATTTTAACCTAATGTCACTAACACGTGAGGTGTTCATGCGGGTGCGCAAACCACCAATTTAACACCCATAATCAAAGCATTAAATAAATTGCAAGTTTAGGAGAACAACTTACCCGGGATCCAGCAAGCGTCTGCATTGTTAGCGAAAAATCATGTATGATTTATAATTAACAAAGCATTCATTCAATTTCTTTTTTTTGGATTTTCCATTTAAAATGAAATCTAACCTATATGCAATGACGTGCAAATATGACATGCGAAATAATGCAACCTAGCATGCAAACTATATGTCATGCGACGACGTGACCTAATTCTAATGACGGATGAATGATATATTTTTGGTATTTTTCTTTAAGGAAATTCGGAATTAAATGAAATTCGGAATTAAAAACATGCCTAATTTAACATGCAACCTAATGATTTCTATTTTTTTGGTATTTTCTGTTTAAAATTCGAAATTCAAAAATACCTAAATTAACATGCAATCTAAGATGATTTAATCTATCCTAGAACGATTTATTTTTGGGATTTTTGTTTATGAAAATTCGGAATAATAAAATAACGTGAATAATCCGTTAGAATTTGAAATAATACCTAATTTAAATTAGGAAACTTGCCACGTTAAGTCCTAATTTAAATTAAATATTTATCTCATCCTTCGGGATATATTCAAAAACCCTAGACATGCAAAATTCTAATTTAAATCAAAACAGAAAATATTTTTGGGTTTTCTTTTTATTTGAAAAGGAAAACAATTTAAAACAAGGATAACAATCAAACTCAAATCAACCAAGCAATCCGCCAAATTTGTTTCAAACTCGGATTAGGCACAAAAATCAAATTATCGGTCATATCTAAAGGGTTATAGATATTGACGGATAATTGATTATTCAAATTTGGGAAGCAAATTAAAATCATTATCGTATTCAAATAGTTATGAATAGGATAATGATTCTCCGTATCTCCGCGTATCGGACTTTAGGGTTAAAGTCGGATAGTCGTCCCGATACGTTGCTAAATTAGGAAAGTTTTCCTAATTTGAATATTCAAATATCGCGGACATCAAACATTATCCTAAAGATATCTAACATTCCAACATGATATTCACGCAATATTTCAAACGGCTCAAACTAGGAAATTGAAATATTCTGAAAATTACTAGATAATATCAAATTACCTAATCTGAGATACTGCCAATTTTGAATCGGCTCGGGATCGGGATCGACTGCGGATCGGGACGACGGCGAGTGTGACGTTGACGGCGCCGGCGGGGCTCACGGCAAGGCGCGCGACGGCGACAAACGGTGGTGGGACGGTGTCGGGAACAGCAATAGCGTTTCACGTATGGTCGAGGGGAAGCTCCGGCGGACGGCGGCTGAGGCGACTGCTCCGGCGGACAGGCTGTTCGGCAAAGGGGCAGCTTCACCGAGGCTCTCTCTCTTCTTCTTCTCACGATCTCTCCCTCTCTGTCCATGCATTCTGCATGGCTTAAGGATGTGCCGTGGACTTGGACGTGCGGTTCAGCGGGTCTTCAACGTAGACTGAGGCTGAGTTCTCTTCAAGGCTGCCGAAGATCGTGGCTTGGCGTTTGCTGGACTCCTCAAGAAACAACACCGGAAGCAGCAGATGCTAGTCTTCGTGGAAGGCTTCGGTCGATGGGGCATGCAGAACAGAAGCGTTGACAAGCTTCTTAGTTGACTGGAAGCCTCACTTCAAGGCTGTGTGGGCGTCGTGGCTGGATGTGAAGCAGCATCAACAGAAAGCTTGGAGCAGCGTCACTGGTGCAAGGAGCTCAGTCTCGGTGGTGGAGTCAGGAGTCAACAACTCTGGTTGTCTCCGTGAAACAGCATGGAAAGTTGACCGAAGAAGAAACGTGGCGTGAGCAGCGGAATCAACAGCAGCAGCCACGGATCAGAGAGGCAACAGCAGCGTCGTTAACGTCAGGGAGCTGTTATGGATCGCTTGAGATTGGCTAGAAGTGGCCTTGATCGAAGAAATCTTCATGCACGCTGGGAAGACCTTCGCTGCTGTGGCTGCTGAAGACGTAGACTGGGCAGGACTGCATGGGCATGTTCTCTTCGGTGCTATGGGGGGCTTCAGCGAAGAGGGACGTGGAATGCGCCTGAAGAAACAGCAACGGCAGCGAGCGTGTAGAAGCCGCAACAGCAGAGACCACTTCTCGGTTGACTAGGAAAACCGTGACCGCCAAGGGGGAAGTTCTCGGATGGGAAGAATTTCATCCAAGATGGCCCTCGGAGCAGCCTCTCGGGGCGGACTGTTCGGCACGACCTATGGCGACGCGAAGGCGGGAGAGGCGGTGACGAGAGGCGGTAACACACGGCGGGACGGGGCGCGGCGAGCGGTGGTGTTTGTGCCGGCTTGCCCTCTCTTTCTCTCACTCTCACTCTAATTTCAGATCTGAATATTGTGACCTCTCCCTCCCATAATTTGACCTAAAGTATGTATATATAGACTAATCTAGGTCAAATTAAATGGGCTTAATTTACCTAATGGGCTTAGACTTGGGCTTAGGGCTTAATTCAATTTAAATGGGCTGAATTAACTTGGGCTAAATTAATTAAACTCACATTATTAAATTAAGCCCAAATTAAATCAACCAAGCCCGTGTAACGTGAAATTCTCGGCCCTAACATTCCCGAGCGAACCGAGTCTCGTCCGATAAAATTTACGTTCGTTGTCATCGCCAATTTGATGCAAATGTAATTAAATTAAAAATGAACCTAAACTATATGTTATGCAAAAATCAAATATTTTTGTTTAGGGGTTAAAATTAATCCCTAATTTTCTATGCAAATTTAAACTAAATGCATGTCGGTAAAATTTAGGTGTCAACAACCATCATTTCTTGGGTTAATTAGATGTGGGTAATTCAATTTTGCAACAATTTTGCCTAACCAGGTCATTAGGACATCAAATTAAATAAAATCCTATTAACCAGAATACAAAAATGTGAAAATCTTGGACACACTTATAACAAAAATTGGGGAAAATCATATATTTGGGTTCGGAATATGATGGGGAATTCAATTTCGGGGTTTAATTTTGAAAATTGAGTCAAAATTGAGTTTAATTTGCGAATTTAGATCAACCCAGGTCTGTCGGGTCGATCGGGTCAAACCGACCCGACCCAGGTTGTTCATCTTCCCTACCCGGTTCGTCCCAGAACGTGCAAAAACCCAGAAAAAAACATTTCAAGACCGTGACTTTGCCGATTCTTTCCGACTAATTTGGCACGTGAAAATCGACTAGGCCAGTTGTAAAATCTCCAGCTGGCACCAGTGAACCGATCTAATCGATTAAAAATCGGTTATAATCGATTTTGGGCGGGATTTTGGATCAATAAAATACTGAAAAAAAAACTCGAACATTGAAGAGAGTTGTTTGGTGGATTGCCGAAGAGAGAGAGAGAGAGAGCTAGAGAGGAAAAAGCCTGAAACCTGGAGAGAGAGAGAGAGAGAGAGAGAGAGAGAGAGAGAGAGAGAGAGAGAGAGAGGGGGGAGTGGAGATCCCCAGGTCGAGTGATCGACGCCGGCAAATCGATCGTCTAGAGAGGATCTCCTCCTCGGGCGAACCAAAACGGAAGCTGACCGTGAACCTCTAAAAAGCAAGCTCATTCGGCGCACTCGGAGCTCTTCCGGCGTGACCAAGACCACCAGGTGGAAGTTCAAGTTGCAAGGAACAACCCAATAGGCGCGGATCAGTTCGACAATTTCTCCTGATCATCGAACGAAGAAGGTAAACATCGCTTGTGATCATTTTTTTTTTCAGAATTCCAGAAAACCATTTTCACCTTAAAATGCATGTTCATGCAATTTTCTTGGAGATTTTGATTTTCTGGAGGTTTATAATACGTTTCTGAGCATATTTTTGTTGTTTGCTTGCATTTTGTGTCATTGAATCAACAAAACCAAATCGGTCATCAGTGGTTGAATTTCGCTGGAGCATTTTCCACCCGCCGGAGCATTTTCCGCCCGTCGGAGCTTTACCGATGGTCTATGGTTGAGCAAGTTAGGGTGCGCATGAGAATGTTTCTGTGCCTGGGAATCATTTCTGAACAGAAATGATTTTTTTTTATTCTGTGCTCAGAAACAATTTTTAAGCATTTTAAGACGTTTGGTAACTGTCTAAAATTTTTATTCTTAGAATAGAAAAGAACAAAAATGCGTTTGGTAATTACACAAAATTTCTTTTTATTAATAATATTTTAAATTGTTTAAGGTTTTTTTCTTTTTTTCGATCCATTTCTTCCTTGGCCATGGCCGGTCGCCGACGACCGGCGACCGGCCACAGCCCAGGGTCGGCGAGGGCGTCACAGCCCTCTTCGGCCGTCGGCGGAGGCAAGGGCGAGGGCTAGACCCTCGCCGCCTGGACCTGGCGAGGTCGGCCTCGCCCAGATCGGGCGAGGCCGAGCTTCGCCGTGGGTCGCGACGGTGAGGCTCGACCTCACCTCGCCCGATCCAGGAGGCGAGGGTCTAGCCCTCGCCCTCGCCGGCGAGGGGGACCCTCGCCTCCGCCGATGGCCAACGGGGGCCGTGACGCCCTCGCCGGCCCTGGGCTGTGGCCGGTCGCCGCCCAAGAACAACAACACAAAAAGAAGAAAGCAAAAAAAAAAAACTGATTCTCAAAATTGTGCCGAGAAACAAAAAGCTACTTTTTTTTACTTCTTGTTTCTCTTCCAAAACTGTTTCTCAGCACAAATATTTGCAAAAATGTGCCCGGGCACAAAAAATTTACCAAACGCATTTCTGTTCCCAAACTATTTCTAGGAACAAAAGAACAGAAATTTTTACTGTTTGGCACGTTACCAAACGGGCCCTTAGTGTCTCTGATTCCTTGTGAATGTTTTGAATGATGAATGAATGCTAGAAATGGCTAGGGCGTTCTGTGTGTTGGTATGAAAGCCAGGAATGGTAGTTTAGATCAGTGTTAGGTTCATTTTTTCTAATCGGTTTTTTGTCGGCTGGCGAACATTTGCCAGTGTTTCGAGTAGGCTAGATTGAGAATAGAACACAGACATAACATTGGTGCAATCAGAATGGCAAAATATTCACCGAAAGGTCGCCAGAGATTATCACAAACCGGCGGTCTCGAGAATGTTTAACACCGAACCATGCCCATCGGGTGTTTGTGAAAATGCCTCAATGAAAAACACTCAAAATGGCACCGTTTCGGCTTTGGGCTCGTCGGAGGAGGTGAGCGGCGATCGGCGCCGGCGAAGTCCGGTTCGGTCATGTCGAACTGGGTCGAATCGGGCTGGTCCGGTTCCTTTTCCCGTCAAGAAATTTTTAAAAAATTAAAAATACCAAAAAAAATCTAAAAAAACTAAAAAAAAATCAGAAAAATCTAAAACAAATCCTAAAAAATGGAAAAAAATGAAAAATTGAAAAAATAAAAAATTTTCACAAAAAATTTTTAAAAATCAGAAAATATAAAAAATTTTGGAAAAGGGAAAAAAATTCAGAAAAACATAAAATTCATAAAAAAAATTAGAAAATTCACAAAAACTCAAAAATTTTTAGAAAATTCATAAAAATTCAAAAATTTTCATAAAATTCATAAAAATTCAGAAAATTCAGAAAATACAAATAAAAAATATGAAAAAAATAAGAAAATCAATAAAAATTGGAAAATTCATAAAAATTTTCAGAAAATCATAAAAAATTAATTCTCGGTTAATAAAATATTTGAAATTTTTTTTAAAAAATTCACAGAATGGTCCAAAAACACCATGGCCAACCATAAAAAGTGAAATTTGAATTTTTGGAAGTGCCCAAGTGGCATTTTTAGAAAAATCACAAATTTAGGGGTTATAACCCCTAAAAAACCTTAAAACCCTAAAAAATGTAAATCATGAAATGAATAAGCTTCTAGAGCTTCATTAGGGTTTGGGTGCTTTGATTGATTTTCATTTTTAAAGACCATTTAGGATTGATTGATCTGATTGTCCTTGATTGTACATTTAATACTTGTTTGGCTCTTCCTGCGACTAGAATGGATAGAATTAGTGGGTAAGCCTCGGAAATCCGCATGACACGTTAGACATCGTATCATTCTTAGATATTGAAAGGGCGTTAGGGATCTCTATTCGGGATCAATAACGTAACCAAGTCCCCGTACCCAGAATCTCTGGTTCGTAGAATCATGGTATTTCTTTCGTATCTCGATTAGGTTTCTAGTCTACTTACCAATAATGACTAGTGACGACTCCAAAATCACAAACCTAGACTAAATAGAAAATTACCTTCTACTGACACATGAGGTATGGTTTGGGAGAGACCCTTAATCGGAAATACCTCCTTAGCGTGCAGATCCCGAAAGCCCCAAAAAAGCGCGGTGCGACACCCACCCGATGAGTAATGGTAAGCGCCCCGATCTCCGTGGGTTCGTGCAAAATTAGAAAACACAAATCATGGGTTGGGCCGAATAAGCTGCAGACGTAATGGTTAAGAACAGCTGCTCTTGAAGAAAGCAATAGTAGGTGATACAAAAGGAATCGATTTTGCATTTCGAAAGTAACGTTGTTTTAGAATTCGGAGTTTGAAGACTATAATGTCAAAATTGGAGATTGACTAAATGCGCGTTTTCAGGAGGAAGCAGTCCCGGAGAGATGGTTGTGAGCAAGATTGAAGCTTATGGAAGTACATACCTGGGCGTGACTGTTCATCCTATGCCGGTTGTTCCTCATATATGTTGGTGTTTTTGAGAAAAATACTTCACCTTCATTTCTCTCCATGGGTAATTATGGTTTTCCACATATTTCTGTTCTTGAAGCTCAAAAAATTTCCTTGAATCCAATTGCCAACGACGAAAAAATTTAGATCGATTGTTTGTTGAATCGATATCCCTGTGCCTTTTCGCCAAATCTCTGAGACGTACTCAAAGAGCTCAACCTACCAACTAAAATGGCATGATTTACCGTGACTTTTTGAATAAATACCGGTGGAGATCGATAAGCTACTACAAATCTCTCAAAAATATACATTTCATGCTCCTGAAGTACAACATTATCCCACCATGCAAGCCAATTGCCGCGTGCCAAGTCTTATCTATCCTAGTGAAAATACGGTATTCACAAAAATTTATCTATTTCAATTTGGCTTGTAACGATGGGAATGGCATGTTCCGAAAGTACCTAAAAGTCAGATAACAAGAAAGTGAAAGCTTGACAAATCCACTGTCGCATGGTACTGATTGTAATACTAGAGAAAAAGCATTAGTAATTTGTTGCTAATCTCCCGGAAAAGTGCATTATCATACACTACAAAAAAACAAGGATTTAGCCACGGAAAATTAGCGACGAAAAAAAAATTCGTCGCTAATTTGCGACGGAATTTGCGATGAAAAAAAAATTCGTCTCTAATTTGCGACGAAAAATTGTCCGTGGCTAATTTGCGACAGAATTAGCGACGAAAAAAAAAATTTGTCGCTAATTTGTGACGGAATTTGCGAAGAATGAAGATGCATACGAAGTTTAATTTGGTTGAAATAAATCACAAAAAAAGGTATATGAAATATAAACCATTTGTCTTGGCACAACAAACAATTCAGGCATATTATATCCTAGTTTGAAATGTGACAAAACTTATTGGTGGGTTGTATGTAAAACCAAAACACAAAGAAAAATCGAGGAACACTGGAAGGATACAACATATCAATAAGAGAAAGTTTGTAACACAGTTAAAACTGAGGAATATAACATTTCAACTTTACGAGATTCATGTGGAGTAATGATAGATATGGATCCAACTAAAATTCATGAATCAAATTTAGAAGGTATTGCCGAATCTGATTTTGAGACAGAGGATGAAGATGATGCTCATGAAGAAGATGGAGATCAAGACGAAGACGAAGGTGAAGACGAAGACGAAGATGAAGATTATGATTTTTGAGACTTTTTATTAATTATGTGTAATTATTATTATTATTATTATTATTATTATTATTATTATTATTATTGCGACATGTGTTTATTGTTGTTGTCATAATTGTTATTGTTGTTGTTGTTGATTATTATTATTATTGTTATTATTGTTAATGTAATAGGTCGTCGGAAAATTCTTCGCTAAATGGGGATAAGTCAAATACTATTCATGCGATGACATTTGCGATATTTTATTTTCCATTGGATTTGGATCGTCCTAATTGACAAAATTAGCAATGACATTTGCGACATTTTTATTTGTTGAATTGTTAAAAGATCATCGCTAATTGGCGACAAACTGAATTCGTTGGAAAATTTTTTATTTGATGAAGTGTTAATATGAAAGGTCGTCGCCGTCGCTAAATCTGTCGCAAATTAGTGACGGATTTGAATCCGTGGCTAATTAGAGACGAAATAAACTCTTGCGGCATTTTCCTGACTATTTTATTTTCGTTGCTAAATCAGTGGCTAATTAGCGACAAATTAAAATCCGTGGCTAATTAGCCACGGATTTAGCAACGAAAATAAACTCTTGCTTCACTTTCCCGACTATTTTTATTTTCGTCGCTAAATAGCCATGAATTTAGCCATAGATTTTATTCCATGGCTAATTAGCCACGAATTTAGCGACGAAAATAAACTTTCACTTCACTTTCCTGACTATTTTTAATTTCGTCGCTAAATCCGTGGCTACTTAGCCACATATTTAGCCACAGACAAAAATCTATGACTAAATTCGTGGCTAAATCCGTGGCTAATTAGCCACGGATTTAGCGACAAAAATAAACTTTCGCTTCACTTCCCGACTATTTTTATTTTCGTCGCTAAATCCGTGGCTAATTAGCCACGGATTTAGCGACGAAAATAAACTCTTGCTTCACTTTTTCAACTATTTTTTTATTTTCGTGGCTAGCCACTTATTAAAATCCGTCGCTAATTAGTGACAGAAATAATTCGTCGCTAATTTCGTTGCAAAATTCATTGCTAATTTCGTCGCAAAATTACACTACAAAAAGTAAATTGAGCCACGGAAAATTAGCGACAAACATTTTTGTCCGTCGCTAATTTGCGACGGACGTTTTTGTTCGTCGCTAAAATTAGCGATGGACAAAGAAGTCTATCGCTAATTTGCGATGGACGTTTTTGTCCGTCACTAAAATTTGCGATTGACGTTTTTGTCGATCGCAAATTTCGCGTTCCCTACCCTCATTCCCAAATCCCCCCCCCCCCGCGACTCCTCGCCATGGCCTCCGGAGCCCTAGAGGCCGCGGAGCCCGAAGGGGCGGCGGCCCCTCCTCTCATCGAGGGCAAGGGGTGGTGGTCGGCGGCGCGGATCGGAAGCAGAGGTTCAACATCAACGACGTGCTTGACAGGCACCTCCTCTAGCGGTCCTCCCTGTCCACGTCCCGCGTCGTCAACGGCAAGGACAAGTCCCCCCACGCAGTCGTCCTCGGCAAGGCCCCCTCCGATCACCGTGATTCGGCTCGCTTCAAGGCCAACTCCGATGGTCCCTCCCTCTCCCTCTCTCTCTCTCTCTCTCTCTCTCTCTCTCTCTCTCTCTCTCTCTCTCTCTCTCTCGTCGAATTTGATGATGTGTCATGTGGGTTCCTTTCTCATGCTCGTCGTTTTAGGTTCAGTCTAATTCTCGAAAGGAAATAAGAGGGATGCCGTTTGTTATCTGCGCTTTTGTGTCTGTGCTTGTTTAGACATGGAGGTTGATTTAGCACGGGGGCATACCCATCAATATGTATATCTATCTGCATAAGTTTGGATTTTGCTCAGGGATTTCGACGATTCGAGTGTTTCAGCTCTTGATGTATTGAGCATGTTTTTTTATTAGTTTAGGGGAAGAGTTAAGTGTGTCCCCTGTCGAACTCTTGGTATTAGGCCGGAGCTTTTGATACTTGAGTTGCTAAAACGAAGTATGATTTTTAGGTATCAATTATCCATTACAGAATTTATTATAGTGTTAGCACGGAGAGAGCATGTAATGGATTCTTTTGTGTATATTTAATTGCTGCCTCGTTTTAAGATGATCTCTCTATCTCTTGCTTTGAAGCAATTATTCCTAAGAGTTTGTGGTGGAGCCTGTGGATTTGAAGAAGTGCGGTAAAGTGGAGGTGATAGCAGAGGTGTGAAAGAGACACACGGGTTGTTTTTGTAGTCTCCAATCTCCATATGAAAGTCCAATTTCTTAAGATAAGATGCTGATGCTTTGGTGCTTATGCTTTAAGCGGCCAATGTTCCTCCTAGTTTACTGTTTACATTTGCCTTGTGTTTTGAGTCTTAACACCTGAATTTATATGGATCCACATTGTGTAGATTTTTGGCCAGTTCTTGTTATCTGAAGGCTTTATTGAAATCCACACTCCGAAATTGATAGCTGAATCCAGTAGAGGAGTTTCTGTTGTGTTTAAACTGGACTATAAAGGGTGCCCTGCATGCCTGGTGTAGTCACCTTAGCTTCATAAGCAAATGGCCGTTTGTGGTGACTTTGGGTGTGTTTTTTAGATTGGCTTTGTTTTTAGGGCAGAAGACTCCTTCACACATAGGCATTTGTGTGAATTTACTGGCCTTGATGTTGAAATGGAGATTAAAAAGCACTATTGTGAGGTTGGATTGGATACTTTTTCATTTAACTGAATTTTTAGTTTAGCTTAACAAACTAAATGTATATGTGCAGGCAATGGACATTGTGGACAAGTTGTTCGTTACAATGTTCGACTCATTGAATGCGAGTTGAAAGAAAGAACTCGAAGCTATTGGAAGACAATACCCCTTTGAACCTTTAAAGGTTATAATATGATCTGTTTTTTTTTTTTTTGCAATCTGATTACATAAATAGCGCAACTCATGGGCAGTAACTTTTAATTGCAGTACTTGAGAAAGACCTTGCAGCTTACTTTTCAAGAAGATGTTCAAATGCTCAAGGTGAGGAAAAAATTTTCGGCAGCTACATAGCTGCCCATAAAAAAAAGGGAACAAATAGAGTAGCAACATATCGGTTCATTGGCGCTTCTATATCATGGTTGTAAAAGTAGGACAATGAGTTCTCTTGCTGATTTTTTGTTTGTTGCTTTTAAATGAAACTGATTGTTTGTGGTAGCACTCCTCTTACCTGATGATTTGTTCTGTTGGAAGAGGAACCACTAGAAAGTGACATTTACAACTATATGCCGTGCATGTGTACATTGGGGGCTGATTTGTTCTTGGCTTTCGTTGCTTTAGCTTGATTTTGTCGTTTGATCTGATTCAGGGCTGATTTTGTTGGTTGTTTTGATATTCGTGAAAATGGAGGATCTCGTGGCTTTGTTTGAGCCCATTGCGTTGTCTCCGTCGGAGTCTTCGATAATATTGCTACTCCTGGTTTTCTCATGTTTGCTTTAAGCTGGTTTGCTTTTGTTGTCTCTGTTTTTTCTCTCTTTTGACTATTCTCCTTTCGGCTCTACTATAGCTCATAGCATCTGAATATATTTTACTCGTATTCTTGCAATGCAAAAGAAAACAGGCAATAGATTCTAAGAAGCAAATGTGATTTGGTATTTTAACCTATATTGGTATATTGTATTGGGATACATAGCTTAGCTGGGTCATAGCTGATGTGATTGGTTCCATCTTTTTCCTCTCCTTGCTTTTAGTCGTGGGGCTTGGGTTTTTTAGGATGGGAATGAATGGGGCAATCAAGAGTCCAAAACCCCTCTTTTGTCTTTGGTCTTGGGGGTTGCACTAGGTGTTATTTGCTTTTTTAGAAAATACCCTGTGGGAGAATTATGGCTTCATTCAAAATGATTGATTATTTGAATGCAGTGATACCTGCTTAGAATCATGCATTTGTGGAAAGTCATGTGTATTGTTCTTTACACGTTGCAAGTGCTGGAAGCACTCCACTTCATTATGTTGCTTGTGGTGGAAGTGTGCAGTGTTGTCAAGTATTTTGTGGTAGCTAAAAGATAAATATCATCTAATATCATTCTTTATTTTGTTCATGTCACTTACATAAATGTTTTTTTTTTGTGGGAAGTGTGCAGCTGTGGACAGTGAACCAATTTGGAACACCTACGTTGCACCTTTGTTTCTTTACTTCCATTAGATTTATCACTGAAAGTGAACTTCAACCTTTTTCCTCTATATTTTATTTACCTTCGTTGCTTTACTTAATTAAGATTGCTTGCTTCACAGTCATTGTGTATCCTTTAGAAGCTGAATATATTAACATTTAATGTGGAAACAATGTCAATAATTTTGTGTCTAATTCCAGACAATTTATGTTATGTGGAAGAACAGCTTTAAGCAATTCTGCATAAGTTATGCAAATGAGAGGCTGCAACAACATTTCAACCGGCATTTGTTAAAACTGAAGTAGGAAGTGAGCATCTCACATGGACCGTGTCTTTAGTTTTGTTCAATATTTATGTAATGGGGATTGTCGCTAAAAGCAGGATATTCTTTTTTTATTCATTTCTATCGTCATTATTTATTGTGCAAAATTATTTATTCTCTCATTATGTGTACTATAAAGAAAAATATTTATGTCATTCTTGTGAAAAATGTAGATGAATGTATTTCATTTTCATATTATTATAATATTTTGATGTTTTTAAGTGCTTAATCAATGTTAAATATAAATTCCAAAAATTAATTTTGCTTTTAATTAGGTTTAAAGTCAGAAAATAAAATAAATGATTTATCGTACGATCACAAATTACAAAAGTTCATTGCAAAAATAAAATTTTGTCGCTAATTTTGTCCCTAAATGATATTCGTCGCAGAGTTCGTCGCTAAAAAATCGTCACTAAATTCGTTCATGAATAATGTTCATGGCAAAAGTGAAAAAATTTGGTGGCAAATTAGCAACGAATTTTGCCACGAATAAGTTCGTCGCAAATTATTGACTAAAAAAAAAATTTCTTGGCAAATTAGCGACGAATTTTGCCACGAATAATTAGCAAGGAATTTTGCGATGAATATAGTTCGTAGCAAATTAGCGACGAAGTTTGCCATTGAAGAATTAGCGACGAATTTTTTTTCGTGGCAAATTAGTGAAAAAAATTGAAATTTGTCGTCACAAAATTTTGCAACGGCGTATTAGCGATGAATTTTTTTCCGTCGCTAAATTCGTTGCAAATTCGTTTAGCAACGAATTTTGACAAATTTTTGTAGCAAAATTCGTCGGTAAAATTTAATTTTTTTTGCAATGGTTGTTTATTGAATCGATATCGCTATGCCTTTTCGCCACGTCTCCGAAAAGTACTCCTAATAAAGGGCTCGACCTAGTACTTTTTTTTTTGGACGGAAAAAAAAAAGTACTAGCTCGACCTAGTACTTAAAAAGGCATAATTTACCATGACTTTCTGAATTATCACCGGTGAAGACCGATAAGCCACTGCGAATCTTGATATATTCATTTCACATTCCCCAAGTACCGCATTATTCACCATGCAAGCCAACCATCGCATTAAGTCTTATCCATTTGAGTGAAAGTATGACATTCACAACATTTTATATACTTTTATTTGGCTTGAACAAACAAGAACGACATGTTCCGAAAGTACCTAAAAGTTTTCAGAGGAAGCGTAGGATCTCAAATTCGATTTTTATTTAGGGTGACTTCTTCTGAAAGTCTGAGGACAAGAAAGTAAAAATCTTGAAAAATCCACTAACCAATGGTATCGATTGTAATACCAAAGAATTGGTTGCTTAATCTCCTGGAAAGAGGCATTATCATATCCATAAACCTCTCTAGATAAAACATTTTGATCTTTTATTTCATTGCAATTTTGATGTTTTATCAAGAGCACGGTATGTTCCAATTATGGATGTCATTTTCAGGCCCCATCATGGGCTGAGATTAAACTAGAAGACAGAATTTGAATTGCACAAAGTGAATCTATTTAATCCCACTTAATTAATTGCATGGTGAATTAAGATGCTGAAGGAGCAATAGTTTTCTGTCAGATTTCCAAGTTTGAAGAAAATAATGTTTATATTGGAGACTAACTAAATGCACGTTTTCGTGAGGAAGCAGTTTTGAAGAGACGGGGGTGAGCAAGATTGCTGTTTGTGGAAGTCAACCCCGGCGTGGCCCTTCGAACGGCCAGCCTTGGAAGCCATGCCTGCCATCGTGAATCTTTCGAACGATTCCCAATTATTAATTTGTCTATTCTGATTGCTCCTAATATTTCTTGGTGTTATAAAGAAAAAAATAATTCGCTTTCTATGCTCTCCATGATTAATTAGGGTTTCCACATACTTTGGTGCAACCAGGTCATTGAACTTTGTATTTTTTTTTTGTTCATGCCCGTTCTTTCGTTATATACTTGGACGGAAATGCTGAGATAACATCCATGTTTGCGTTACATAAGTGTTATCATTTTAGATAGTTGCTGATGTGGAATAAAAAAATAGAAAGCGAAGACCGAAAATAAAAATAAAAAAGGAAACTAGATAGAGTCAAAAAGGGATAATGACACAAATAGTCCATGAACTTTGACCCAATGTGCAATTTAGTCCCTGAACTTTTAATTTGTTCAATATAGTCCCTGAACTTTAACATAATGTTCAATTTGGTCCCTGAACTTTTAATTTGTTCAATATAGTCCCTGAACTTTTAATATGTGTTCAATTTAGTCTCTGAACTATATGAAATGTTCAATATAGTCCCTGCACTTGAATTAATGGAAGGACTATGTTGAACATTTTCAAATAGTTCAAGGACTAAATTGAATACATATTAAAAGTTCAGGGACCACATTGAACAAATCAAAAGTTCAAGAACCAAATTGAACATTAAATTAAAGTTCAAGGACTACATTGAACAAATTAAAAGTTCAGGGACTAAATTGCACATTAGGTCAAAGTTCAGGGACTATTTGTGTCATTTTCCCAGTCAAAAAAGAGTGAGGGGATGCAAGGGCGGTAATGGTGGTGGTGCCAAGCCAACAACGAGGGTCCAGCAACCCTTGTTGGTGGTTGGGCATCGTCACCGCCTCTAATCATTCACAAGAGCACAACATACTCAGACTAAGAGAGGGTTGGACAGAGACACTCAAACAGGTTCAGGTTGACCTCACCATCGTATTCGTATTCGTCTTCGTCTTCGTCTTCGTCTTTGTCTTGAAAGGGTGACGAGGGTGGCTGAACCTCATCCACGATTGAATGAAGGTTTCATGGATTTGGGAAGGGGGATGCGACTGATAATGGGTATCTTTGCGAGAGAGAGAGAGAGAGGCAAACGTAGCCCTCACCAACCTTGCCAACAGTGGCAAGGGGGCAGTGGTTGACGAGGTTCTGGTAGACCCACCAGCTAGTGGCAAGGTCTGTGGCCTTCCGCAACATTTTTGCCATCCTCCTCCGCCATCATCCTCTTTTGAAGTTTCTTTTTTAATTTTCGTTTTCACATTCCTTCCTTTTCAAAAAGATCAACTTTATATATCTTTCAATTTTAAAAATTAATAGAAGCCATGTGTACACTATTGGAGAAAATATCTCTCAACAGCAAAGCAATTTAAAAAATTGCTCTAAATCAGATCAAGACCGGTGGAGCAATTCTTGTACTTTTGGCAAATGCAGCAAGAGTTTCTAAAGTTGACAAACTCATTTTATCTTTCTTTGTATCGGGGATTTTATCTTTCCATGCATAAAGGAAGTAACTCAAGAAAGCTATGCTATTGCAATTCTTTTGGCTAATGTATGTTTTCAATGTTTTTTCTTTTTAAAAAAATTAACTTCACATATCTTTTAATTTTTAAAATTTGTGAAAGCCACGTAGGCATCACATTGGCGATTCATAGATGCCACGTAAGCACTAAACAGCCATTCGACTGCCACAGCAGCATTTGAGCCCAAACTAACGTCCATTTGAGTAGCACGTTAGCATTTCAGTTGAAGCATATGATGGAAGGACAAAAATCACAACAATCAAACATTTTCAAGGATCCGATTGTGCAAAAAATGTCCAGAGGAGACATTGCCTAAATCGAAAAAGTTCAGGGACCAATGCCATAACCAATTTTTCTTTTAATGATGAGGAAGCGAGCTTTATACACGACTTTTGTTAATTAATCTTAACGTATCAACTTGTCCAAAGCCGGAATCAACTTAAAGAGAAGTAAGTTTTGCCTTGATAGAAGTGGACGACAACTGATATCAACAAGGCATGAGCTTCGCCAACAAAGTTTGAAAACATGGATGACCATTTTCTTTATTTATTTCTTTATTTCACGTTAATGTTCTTTTAGAATTCGAAGTTTGAAGATAATAATGTCTAATGTAGAGATTAAGTAAATGCATGTATTCAACAGGAAGCAATTTTGACGAGATGACGGTGAGCAAGATCATTGTCTGTGGAAGTCAATCTCGGCATGGCCCTTCGAAGGACCAACCTTCGAAGCCATGCTCGCCATTGTGAATCTTTCGAATGATTCTTGATTATTAATTTTTCAGTTTGATCGCTCCTAATATTTGTTGGTGTTATAAAGAAATAAATAATTTGTCCGAATACACTGCGCAGTGTATAACATTCGCATGCGAATGGGAAAAAATTTAAATTGATTTGTTAATTGAATTGATATCCCTATACCTTTCTCCCAAATCTCGATATATAATTTCATGCTCCCGAAGTACCGCATATTCATTGTGCAACCCAATCATTGCATTTCAAGTCTTATCTATTTGAGTGAGAATATGATATTCGCAACAGTTCGAATATTTTGATTTGGCTTGAGCTGACAGTAATGCCATGTTCCAAAAGCACTTATGCAACCGGGTCATTGAACTTCATATTTGTTTGTTCATGCTCGTCCTTCTGTTAAATACCTTGACGGAAATGCTGAGATAACATCGATGTTTGCCTTACATAAGTGTTATCGTTTCAAATAATTGTCAATAGGGAATTAAAGAAAATATAATAAAAAGGAACCTACATAAAGTTATGAATAGAGTGAAGGGGAATGCAAACGTTGCGCTATGTAACAACGGCAATGCCAAGCCATTGGCAAGGGTCTAGCAATCCTTGTAGACGGCTGGGCATTGCGGCCGCCTCGAATCACCCCCAAATGCACATACTCGGACTGAGAGAGGATTGGACAAAGATATTCGGGCAGGTTCGAATTGACCTAAGCTTATCTTTGTCCTGGTAGGTGGGTGGCCGAACCCCGTGGCCCTCCGTGCCACTTCCGCCATCCTCCTCCGCCATGTCCGCCTCGATTGCTGACGGGTTTTTTTTTTTCTCAAATTTCTCTGTTAAGAAAATTAACTTCATATATTTTTTAAATTTTCTAAATTTGCAAAAGCCACATTGACACTACGTTGTTCCCACGTAAGCACTTAACGGTTATTTGACTCCACATTGACATTTTCATCCAAGCATCTGATAGAAGGACAACAATCAAAAATAAAAATATAGAGATGACATTGCACAAATAAAAAAGGCTAGGGACACCAATGCCACAAATATCACCTTTTCTTTAAATGTACGAGGAAGCGAGCTTTAATACTTGACTTTGGTAAATAAATCTTGATATATGTCTTATAATTAAGTTGATTCTTCTATTTATGCCACCATATAAAGTCGAGTTGACTTATTGACCGTCTACCTTGACTTCCACCTCGTCCTTTCTTTTCACCGTTCTTATCTGAATTCGTTGTTGCAAAACCGACTTAGCTCACTCCAATAACAACTCCGATCGGCCGGAGCAACCGGTCAAAAAAATTTCGTACACTATGAGCATGTGAGCATATTTCATCTTAACTATTTAATAGCGTGGGTCTCACATGAGACCCAAATAATCTGATGTCTCCATTCGTTTCGCGAAAAATATGACATTTTTGGAAATTGTTTTCCACGAAGTCATTTTCCAGGAAAATGACCATATTTTCCGATGATCGGCTAAAACCTGAAAAATACTTGGAAAATATTTTTCGCCGTTCGGTATGGAAAATCTTATTTGATTTCCTTCCTTGCACTCTTTTTAATAATCTTTTATTTTATTTTATTTTAAAAAATTCAAATTTTTAACTTTTAAAAATTTTAAAATTTTTTTATATTTCTTTTCTGTTCTCTTTTTTTTTTCGTGTCTTCTTTCCTTGCTGGTCGTCGGCCACCGCAATTGCCGGTGACCGGCCACAGGCGAGGCTCGGCCTTGCTTGCCCAAGGCCGGCAACCTTGAGCGAGACCTCTCCTCGCCTCGCTAGATCTGGCGAGGCGCCAACCTTGGGCTAGCCTTGCTCGCCCGAAGCCGGCAACCTCTGGCATGGCCTTGCCTCGCCTCACCTGTGGCCGGCGACCGGCCGGAGAAAAAGGTCCCAAAAAGAGAAAAGACAAAAGAAAAAATATAATTAAAATTTAGAATTTAAAAAAATTAAAATAATTAAAATGAGTGGCGAAAGAATGAGTTTTCCTCTTTTTTTAAAGAGGAAAACATTTTCCACACTTTTGAAGGAATTGGCCCACATACATAGAGTATATGCAATTGTCACTCACAATCAATCTACCGGGTCCGTCACGATGTAATGCGCCCTTTAGTGAGAGAGAGAGACTTTATATGTACAAGGCATTATCTTTCATCCCTGTTTTCAAAGTTGGTTGGCAGCGAAACGTCTGAACCACAATACACGGCTGATGGTCAAGCCCGTTGGGTTGACATTGTTGCATATGGCACTCTCACTGATTCTTTCTATGTACACACGGTTATCGTGGAATCATACATTTTGCAAGAGAGAGAACGATGCTTCACAAGGGCTGCCTCGTCTTCCTTCTTTTCCTAGCCCTTTCGTCACACGCGATCTTCTCTTCGAAGGCCGCCACCATTGCCCGTCAGATTAGCAACCGTAAGCTATCTTGTACTATAATTACATGTAAAAAAATAACAATAAAGTGCATCTTGTCTAATTCTTCATTCGCCACGTTGGCAATCCGCGGCTGCCACGTTTGCAGTTTACGGCTATTTAATTGTCATATTAGTGTATCGTCCAAACCTGAGGGATGGACAAAAACTGCAACAAACGAACAATTTTGGGGATCCAATTGTAAAAAAAAAAAAAGTTTAGAAACAATAATTTACAAATCGAAAAAGTTCAGGAATATCAATGCCATAATCACGTTTTCTTGAGGAAGCGAGCTTTAGTACATGACATTGGTAAATTAATCTTGACATATCAACGTTATCCTAAGGGTGCGTTTTTTTTTTTTGGTAAAGGTAAGAATTGTATTACTTTTCAACACACCAAATACAAACTAAAGCCAAAACCAACTCAGACCCAGATAGGGCGAGAATGGTTCGACAAAGACTATACAAAAAGTCAAAGCCCGGATGAGTACATCAAAGGTACCCAGGAAAAAGAGGACAACCAAATTACAAGAAGATAGATGGAGAAAGACCCCACTTCCTCTGAAGAATTCGGTTTCTAGGTGTGTCTTGGACTCTCCTATGGAAATAGCTTTGTCTTTCACAACTTTGATGAGGTGCTTGCACATCCCCGGGATGGAGACCTGCTTGTTCCTAAAGAGGGCATTGTTTCTCTCCATCCAGATAATATGGATTAGAGTCCCAAAAGAGAATCGGGAGATGCAATGTGCAAAGGAAGGGCCCCCGCATATATTCTTGGCCCACGAGATAAGTTCTAGCCACGGTCGGTTGCGCCATGGAAGGCCGCATCTAGTTGCCCAGAAGGAAGCCAACCTCTTTGTATAAGTACACTCGAAGAAAAGATGGTTGACCGAGTTCGGCCTAGTACCACAGAAAGCACATAAAGCAGAGTCGATCCTTCGGTTTTGGAGGAGGAGTGTCTGAGTAGGCAGCCGGTTGAGAGTGACAATCCATAGGAGGAAGGAATGTCGAGGGGCGATGTGGCGATCCCAGATGAAAGAATGCCAAGGAACCGAGTGTCCTTTCCTTCTAATAAAGTTCCAAGCAGAGGCGATAGTAAAGGATTTGGCCGGGTGAGGAATCCAGGTCAGATTGTCCATAATATTATCCACGAAGGTTGGCGGAGGGTCAACCAGCTGAGGATGGTCGCCAGAGCTCTTGAAGGTTGCCACGTACCATCAAAGAATTGGCGAACTGTAGTATCTCGAGGAATCCTCGATTGATAAATGTCAACATTGTTAAAGATAAGATGAAGGGGGCCTTTGGAGTGCCACCAATCGAACCAAAATGAGACGGAGTGGCCATTGCCAATCTTCCATTGAAATAAGGTATGAGCAATAGCACGCATATCGAGGATTTTCTTCCAGGTGCAGGAGGAGAACGTCGGCTTGGATACAGTCCAGAAATTTGAGTTTTTTAAGAAAGTGGAGTGAATCCACTTACTCCATATGGATTCCTTGTTGGTAAATAGGATCCATATGTGTTTGAGGATTGTGGCTTTGTTATATTCTACAAGTCTCCGAAGACCAAGGCCCCCTTCTTCTTTGGGGAGACAAATGTTGTTCCAGGCTACCTTCGCTCCCCCGGTGCCTAGGTCGGGTCCCTTCCAAAGAAATTGTCTTAAAATGGTCTCAATTTTGTACAAGACAGATTTCGGAAGGGAGAAAATGGCAGCCCAATAAACCTGGATGGAGTAAAGTACGGATTTGATGAGCTGAAGTCTGCCTGCAAAGGATAAAAAAATGTTGTTCCCAAGAGCGAGCACGAGCCGTTATGGAATCCACAAGAATCTTGCAATCCTCTTTATGCATTCTGGACGAAATGATGGGCACTCCAAGGTAGCGAAAAGGGAGTGAACCGATCTGGAAGCCAAGACATTGTAGAAGGTTGTTGTGCAAAGCCGGAGTTCCGCCCGAGAGGAACAAGTTACTTATGCTATTGTTGGGCTTGAGCCCAGACCAACCGGAGAATAAATCAAGAGATTCCTTGATAATTTCAACCGACTTCAGGTGAGCCTCTGAAAAAATGAGAACATCGTCCGCGAAGAAAAGATGCGATATGCGCGGTTTTTTGCATCGCCAAAACCAATGAAAGTCAGAGGAATTAGTTTTTGGCTTTAAAATTCCCGAAAGGACCTCCATTACTAGTATAAAGATGTAAGGTGAAAGGGGGTCCCCTTGGCGAATACCGCGGCTACTAGCAAAGTATCCATAAAGTTCCCCATTAATAGAGACAGAGAATTTAGCTGTTGATATACAAGCCATAATCAGTTTGATGAAGAAATCCGAAAAATTTAAGGCTTTGAGCGTCAATTCTATGAATGTCCAGTTGACGGTGTCAAAAGCCTTTGAAAATCCACCTTGATAGCGCATTTAGGAAGATAGGCTTCATGGTGGAAGTGCACGAAAAGTTCTTGAGCGATCAAGATACTGTCACTTATTCTTCGCCCCTTGACAAAGGCCGTTTGGAATGGGCTAATTAGAAGTGGTAGAATGTGTGCAATGCACCTGGCCAAGATCTTTGAGATGCATTTATATAAGGTGTTGCAACACGCAATTGGCCGGAAGTCTAACATGGCCGAAGCATTGGGAGACTTTGGCACAAGGGTTAGAATTGTACTATTAAGCTCTTTAAGCATACAACCGGATTCAAAGAAATCCTTTACAGCATTGAGAACAGAAGGCCCCGTGATCTCCCAAGAGGATTTAAAGAAATCCACGTTATAGCCGTCCGGACCTGGGGCTTTACCTTTGGCCAGCGAGAAAAGAGTAGACTGTATTTCCCCATCAGAGACTGGCTGCATTAGGTAGTTCCTTTGGTCATCATCCAGAACCCTACCTAAGTAGTTTCGAATGTCAACGATAGATGGCTGGTTAGAAGTTGAGTTACCATTAAGAAGCACCTGAAAGTGGTTGACAATGTGGTTCCTGACTTCAACTGGTTCAGCTAACAGTGCACCATCACTAGTGGAAACTGAGAGAATACGATTGTGTAGCCTTCTCTTGTTGACGAAGTGATGAAAAAATTTTGTATTCTGATCACCTTCCTTCAGCCGACGTATACTAGATTTCTGCCTGAAGAATGATTCCTCTTGTAATCTCAGGGTAGAAAAAGTCCGCAAGTGTTCCGCTTCCCTATCGAGCAAGAGCTGGTCAAAGGGGTGCTCCTCCAATGCAGATTGTGTAGCATAAAGTTCAGCTCTAGCCTGCTCAGCTCTATTGGAGATATCAGAGAAAGAACTCCTATTCAATTGCTTCAACTTTGCTTTGAGAAGTCTAAGTTTACAGCAAACTTTATACATAGGGGAGCCGCCTATTGAAGAATCCCAAGCTTGAGTTACAAGGTCCAAGAATGAAGGATGATAAGCCCAGAAGTTGAAAAACTTAAAGGGTTTCTTGGAACTTTGTGGTGAAAAAATTTTTATCACCATGGGAGAGTGATCTGAAATGTCTGGCTCAAGGAAGGACGCTTCAGAGAAGGAAAAAGATTGGTTCCAAAGGTTATTAATGAGAACCCGGTCAATCTTACGAAGTTTCCGGTTCTCACCAGAAGAGTGTGACCATGTAAATCTGCAGCCCACATACCTTAGATCCTCCAGACCCGCTCGGTTGAGGCATTCAGCAAATTCATCAAACATAGGAATCCAAGGGGTTGTACTACCAACACGATCTTGCGGGTCTTTGATAGCATTAAAATCACCCGCAACAATCCATGGTAGAGCACAAGAGGAGAGCCTGATGAGGTCTGCCCATAGCTGTCTTCGGAGGACAAAAGTGTGTTCCCCATAGACAATAGATAAGAGACAAGATTTGTGCCATCTTAGAAGTTTAAGTTGCAAATGCATCAATTGATCAGAAGAGTATAGTAGGCTCAGGTCCAGCTCATTAGGGTCCCAGCCAAACCAGATTCTGCCAAGGGGGGAGGAATCATAATTAGAGATCCAACGCCAACCATCATAAAGGCCTTTAGAGAGATCAGCAAAAAGGGGGGTTTAACTTTGGTTTCAACTATACCAATACAAGAGAGCCGATTAATCCTAATAAAGGCTCGGATTTCAGCTTGTCTGAGGGGTCCGACTAGGCCCCTGATGTTCCAAATACCAAAAAACATTACAAAAAGAACAAGGATTACCGCCGAGAAGACCTTGCCTTCCTCCTCTTTGCTGTTTTAGAGGGAGAAGGACCAGAACCTTTTGTAGTGTAAAGAGGGGTTGGCGTTACCCCTTGAGAGGTCTTGGCGATTTCCTTCGAGGCAATGGAAGCAATAGTTCGAGACCTAGTGTTGGGAGGGGAAGCACTAGCAGGTTCAAGCTCCCCTGAATCTTCATTGGCACCAGAATGGTCCCTCAATACTCGAGAGTCTGAAGAGCCATCCGTAGATGACTGGGAGTTTAATGGAGAGTCCACAAGCTGCTGGTCTGGAAAGCCAGTGAAGTCTGGAGCAGGGGATGCGCTGGGACCAGTTTTAGGATCGTTGGAATGGGTCAGTCCAGGGCTAACCAATGCTGTTTCCCCGGAATTAGGTGCAGGGAGCAGGGGTTCAGCTTCAGTAGGAGCAGAGGGTAGAGGGTCAGCTTCTTCCCTGTTACGGTCCAGCTGTGTATCAGAAGAGGGGTTCAGCTGGTTAGGTGTTTTGGTTGGAGGAGCATTACTCTTCTTCCTGTAAACTTGAGTCCAACCATCAGAATTTTGGGGGCAAGTGGACTCAGCTCTGTGTTCTGGTTGTTTAACATGACAATCAAAACCAGAAGATCCCTCTTTGTGTCCGAATAAACCACAGGAGGAGCAGACCAACGGCTTCCATTCATATTCAATACTGATTTGGTTGATCTCCCCATCCCATCTGAACTTTACCGTGTCAACTCTCAGATCAGAAGCTTTGATCTCCACACATACACGCGCATAGGATATCCTAGTCATCTGTTCAATCTGTGAATCAACATAAAGAGGATTTCCAATGGCACTAGCAATGCAGCCAATTCCAGCCGGGGACCATAGGGAGAAAGGGATGTCCCTCAGTCTTACCCAAACTGGAAGAGTGTCAAGCCTACCTTTCTTGAGTTTCATTTTTGGAGACCATTGTTGTAACATCATGGTGCTACTGAAGATAGAAATAGGCCCCATGTCAATGATCTTTCTGCGGAAATTAGAATTAGGGATCCGGAAGAAGTAAAAGCCATTTTCATGTAGCTTTATGTCAACTACTTGTTCAGCCCAAGCTTTCTTTATAGCTTCTTCAGTGAGTTTGAAGGGAACTTTCTTGCCCAAGTAGTGCCCTACTATGCATTCCAGCCAACGTGGGTCTGCATCAGCAGCAACCTCCGGAGTAATGTCCACCACGAATTCACCATCCTCTAGCCTAGGTGGAACATAAACAAGATTATACCCTTTTGTCAAGGCCTTGGCTACATTAGCC
The DNA here is from genome assembly GCA_031216185.1 of Syzygium aqueum. Lineage (NCBI taxonomy): Eukaryota > Viridiplantae > Streptophyta > Magnoliopsida > Myrtales > Myrtaceae > Syzygium > Syzygium aqueum. Next base: position 21,886,869 of record CM062238.1, read on the forward strand.
CAGGTTTTAGTCGCCTGAGCAGAAGTGGGTTGTCTACTAGAACTCGGTCTGTCCTTATCAAAGCCAGCTGCATTTGGTCTGAGATCAGAACCGCATGGAGGACTAGCAATATGGGCATGTCTGTGAGAGGGATGCCGACTTTTTGATCGACCTCTACTGCGACTCCGTCTAGCTTTGCCTTTCTGGATAGTGTTACCAGGAGGGGGGCTGATACTAGTGAAAGTTACAGAAGGGTGTTCAGCATTCTGGTTACGCCTAAGGGGATGATCAGTGAGTGAGTTTCCCCTGCTTCTACTGCGGCCAGAAGGAGGTTCAGTCCCTTTAGGGGCTGCTGATTTAGTTCTAGGACCAGAGGCCTGCCGGGGAGTATCAACCTCATAGGAGTCACCAGCCTTCCTACTAGTCTTCTCCATTTGGTCAGAATTGCGGTCCATTACACTACTACAGCAGCTAAAGCTTCAGCATTCAGGCATTTCAACAAACATATGTAGTGCATACACCAGGCGCGCCTAATCCTCCTCAACACCGAAGTCTCAGCTAGCCCCACACAGCAATCCAGGACAAGGTAAGAGGTAGAATGAGGCGAGGTTACCTTCACATCAACAGGAGTATTCTATCGAATTCTCTCGGCGTGGGCGATCAGAACCAGTTCTCGAAGGAGACCGATTTCTACAACTCCCGTCACTGCGCTGTAATGGAGGAGAAATCCTACAGAAATGGAGGAGAGGAGAAGCTAAGGAGTCTAGCCTCTGAGTTCCAGCTCCAAGGATCACCAAGAACAGCCGGAATTCGCAGGTCGTTGACGCGCGAACAGTAGCAAGGCGAAGCACGCGGGAGTCCAACACAGATCTGGAAATCCCACGCCTGTGATGAAGAGGATGAAGAAGCCTTTGAGTATGAAGGAGAGGGGCAACCGAGGATCCTCGCCTTCAAGTTTCAGCTTCAACGGTGACCGGACGTGGCCGGAATCCTCATTCCACAGTCGCCTAAACAGTGTCACCGAGGGCACCCGTAGAGAGCATCGGACCGTGATCCTAAGGGTGCGTTTATTTCATGGAAAATGAATAATTTAAAAAAATATTTTCCTAAAAATAATCGCTTGTATTGCTTGAATTCATTATTCAATGAGAATTGTTTACATTATCGACAATAATTTATGTCTAAATATTTTTTTGCACGATGAAAGTATTTTTCCTTTGTTCATATTTAAAAGCGATAAAAGTAATCTTTTTTAGGAAAATATTTTTTAAATAATTTGTTTTCGGGAAATAAACAGATCCTAACATTAAGCTCATTCTTTTTTTTTATGCCACAATTAAATCAAGTTGATATATCTACCATTGACCTCGACTTCCTCCTCGTCCTTTCTTTTCATTTCCTTTACTGGAATTGTTCCCGCATGAGCGGCTCAGCTCACGCCAATCTGAGATCCGTGAGCCCATCCCACCTCAAACAGGCATTGAGTAACGTCGGCATCACCTAGAATTCGAATGCGGTACCTACAATTCTTGCTCGCAACCAATTTACTGGTCCGTCACGTGGAATGGACCCTTTGGTCCAAGAGAGGCACGGCACATAGAAAAACGAGGGACTTAAGGCTCCATTTGTTTCGCGAAAAATATTTTTCAGGAAAATATTTTCCGGGTTTTCCGGTGTTCGGGGCGGAAAATAAACTGCCCGCAGAAAACATTTTCTCTCAATGAGTGAAAACATGTCCAAAAGTAAGGAAAATGTTTTCCTCTTTTTGAAAAGACGAAAATATATTCCCCCACCTTCTTTCATCATTTATTATCCTTTTTCTTTTTTTTTTTCTTCTTCTCTCTCTTTTCTATCTTCTTCTTCTACCGGTTGCCGACCACGGTGGCGGCCTGCGACCGGCCACAGGTGAGCTCGAGCCTCGTCCGAGGTAGCCAGAGCCTCGCCGATGTATGGCGACCTCGAGCGGGGCTCGAGCCTTGCCCAGCTTGCCAGATCCAGCGAGGCCCGAGTGAGCTTGGCCTCGCCACTAGCTGACGAGCTTGAGCCTTATCGACCTGTGGCCGGCCGGCGACCGGCCAAAGAAGAAAAAGAAAGAAAAAGAAGAAAAAAAACAAAAAAAAAGAATATTAAAAAATATTAAAAGTATTGCAAAGAGAAAAATCTTATTCATACCGAACAACGGAAAATATTTTCTGAGACTTTTTCAGATTTTAGCCGAACACTAGAAAATTATGCCATTTTCTAGGAAAATGGCTTTTTGAAAAATATTTTTCAAAAACGTAATATTTTTCGCTAAATAAACGGAGCCCATGGACAATGCACAATTTTTCCACAAGAAGATGCTCACCGTGCTTTTAAAGTCGGTCAGGGGCGAGACTTTTGAACCACAATACGCAGCATATCATCAACTCCATGCGGTCGACGTTATTACATATAGCACTCTCGTTCCTTCCATGTATAATCATAAACTCAAAGAGTACATCGTACGACCACACATTGCTTAGAGAAAGAATGATGCTTCCCAAGGCATCTCTCGTCTTCCTTCTTTTCCTAGACCTTTCATCTAGCACGATCATCTCTTCAAGAGTCGCCGATGCCCGCCCGATGAGCAACGGTGAGCGCTATCTCTATACACACATGCAAAATGAGAAAGCACAAAACCTGGGTCGACCACATAAATTGCCGACGTAACAATCAAGAATAATCGCTTGAGAGAAGCGATCGTAGGGGGATAGAAAAGAAACTGATCCCGCATTTTGCAAGTGATGTTCTTTTCCAATTTAAACTTTGAAGATGATCATGTCTAAACTGGAGACTAACTAACTAAATGCACGTTTTCAGGAGGAAGCAACATTGAAATGATGGAAAAAAGATGGCGGTGAGCAAGATTGCTGTTAATGGAAGTAAATATCCGCAGGACGGTTGACATCGGCGAAGTGTACCTAGGGCTGCACCGTAGACATTGGCCTTAGCATAACCTTTCGAAGCTCCTTCCTTTAGGGGCCATGCCTGCCATACATAATCTTTCAAGCGATTCTCGATTATTAGTTTTTCTAGTTCGGTTGCTCCTAATATTTGTTTGCTTTCTATACCCTCCATGGTTAATTAGGGTTTTCCACGTACTTTGGTTCATGGAGCTCAAATGATTTCTTTGAATACCCTGCGAATAGAAAGAATGTAAATTGTTTGTTTATAGAATTGATATCCCTTTGCCTTTTCTCCGAATCTCAATATCTTTATTTCACGCTCCCGATTACCATATGCCGTGTCTTATCTATTTGAGTAAAAATATAATATTCGCAACCATTTTGTATATTCTTATTTGGCTTGAACCGAAAGGAACGGTGTATTTCGAAAGAACCTAAAAATTTTTCAATGAAAGCATGAGTTCTTGAATTTGATCTAATTTTGGCGTGACCTCTCGTAACTCTACTGAAATCAAATAACAAGAAAGTGAACTGTAAGAATAATGTGGCTTATATGATATTATTACTAATTAGAGGTGTAAACGGTTCGGTTCGGTTTGGTTTTTACTATTAAGGGCGCCCCCTTGAACCAAACTGAAAAACCGATTTGGTTCGATTTGATTTGGTTTGATTCGGATCAATTTTCGATTTCTTCTTCTTTTTTCTTTTTTGTTCTTTTTATTCATCGCCGCCTCGATCTCTCTCTCCCCTTCCTCTTTCTCCCTAACTAACTTCTCATTCTGCAACTTCAAACTCTCGAAGCTCCCTTCCAGATACCTCCTCACTTTCTCCACCAAGCCCACGCACTCCACCTTCAACGAATCCATCTCGCCGCTCACGTCGCTCAAAGCCATCCTCTCCCTTTCAAGGTCATCCACTAGCTCGCCCACCCTCTCCCTCAACCCCTCCACCTCCGCATCCCTCTGGTCAAGCAAAGGGAAGAAGAGACGCGAAGGTAAATCAAGCATCCCTCATGTCCGGGTACGAGTTGCTGTTTCTCATCCTCCTAGACGAACTCGAGGAGAACCCATATTCGCCCCGATCGAAGCTCCGACGGTCGTAGCTATCGTACCACTTGTACAGCATCACCAGGTTTGATGACGAAGACGACTTCTGTGAGTCCGACCTCGGGTATGAGCTCGACAACCCCACGACTTCGCCGCGGTTGGATCTGCTGAGGAACCCGCAGATGATGGCGAAGAGGACGAGGATGAGGTTGATAGTGTCCTAGCTCTTCTTGATGAAATGGGGCTGGAAGATCTAGGAAGTAAGGCTGAGGAAGGGCGGGACGACGAAGAGCCAAAGAGAGAGCACCACTGACGTCGTCCTCGTTCAGTCATTCTGCTTCGCCGAGGGCGAGAGAGCCCTAAAAGCCTTTTAGGGTAAAAAGTGAAGGGTGTATTTTCAGTTTGGTTTGATCCAAACTGAATCGAAATAAACCGAACTGAAAGAAAAAGAATAGTTTGTTTTGAGTATTTGAACCGAAATGCGCAAAATTTCCGGTTCGGTTTGTATCTCGATTCGGTTTTTCAATTCGGTTCTAACACCCCTATTACTAATGGTTTAATAAATATTTAATTGCTAAAATGTACTGGCTATAAAAGGATGAAAATGCATAATTCTATTGAGAAGTTACAGTTCCTCCGAAGAGGTGCGACTCTTACGAAACGAAATATGCTTTGATAGAAAGCACCTACTAATAGCCCATATAAATAGAGTCTGGTACTCTCTCCACCCAAGAAGAACAAACATTGTATTTTATCCTCTATCAGATAAGATATGTTAAGGGAACTTTGTATTCTACCATTCTTCCGTTTTTGCAACAATTATCTTCAAGAGCAACTCTATGGATAAATGTATGTTTTTGTCCATCTTATTGTGAAAATCATAAAAATCTAAGATTATTCATTTCAGAATTTTTCCGTATAAAAAAAATTACGTTATCACTTACATGAACAAGTATTAACAACCCCACTAGCCCATGGTATAGGTGTATGAACCCTTTACACCAATCCTACCTGTGTCTTAGAAACGAAAAAGCTTCTCCACATGAATAATAAATTCCCAAAGCACAAGCTAATAAGTGATACGCTCGCAACATAACTCGAATTTGTATCCTCATGAAATACAATATGATTTCATTATCACTAGGCTACCACAGTCGATGATTCCAATGTGCTAGATTTATCACATCTCTTAAGCAGCGCATAGTCTAGGATAAACAACTCCAACTTATTCGCCAATTAACAAGAAAACTAAATCCGACGTAAGAGTAGACCTATGAGAAGCTTGTCGGTAGTTTCGAAATGCACAAATGCCCAACCAGTTGGAGCCTAAATTCCCTTTTCAACAAACATGCCACAATACGGTCGATTACTCTCGTGAATAAATCCTTATTTTATGTCAATAAATTGTCAAATTTAAATTTTATTTTGGATAATGGTATGGAGGGCTCTTAAACTTTTTCAATATGTACAATGTTGTCCTTCGACTTTTTTTTTTTAATGAATCGGGTCATTGAACTTCATTTTGTTTGTTCGTGCTAGCCCTTCCATCAAATACTTGGACGGGAATGCTGGGATAACATCCATGCCTTGGTTACGTTAGTGCTCTCGCTTTAAATAGTTGCCGAAATGGAATAAAAAACTAGAAAAAAATGAACACCAAAAAAAAAACAAAAAGGAAATTACACAAAGTCAAAAAGAGTTTGGGGGGGAGGGGGGTGGACCTTGGGTAGTAGGGGCCGGGAGAGCGAGGGTGGTCGTGCCAACAAGCCACCGGCGAGGGTCGAGCAACCGTTGTTGGTGGCCAGGCATCGTCACCGCCTCTAATCACCCACAAAATCGCATATTCAAACTGAGAGAGGATTGGACAAAGATACTTAGGCGAGTTGAGATTGACCTCGCCACCTTGTTCGTCTTTGTCTACGGATTTGGTCCCACTCATCTTTGTCTCTATAGGCGGGGACAAGGGTGGTTGAACCTCGTCCATGATTGAATGAGGGTTTTCCAAGATCTGGGAAGGGGGCTACGACAATGTGTGTGTATTGAGAGAGAGAGAGAGAGCACGCGCATAGATTACAGTAGGGGTATCAAAAATCGAACCGAAAATCGAATTGAAATCGAAATCGAACCGAACCGAAAGTTCATATATTTTCAGTTCGGGTCGGATGTTTGTTCGGATAATAAGTAAAAAAAATTGATTAGTTGATTATTCGATTTGGTTCGGATTGGGCCAGATCGAATTTCGGTTTCTTTTTTATTTTCTTCCCATCACGTGTACCCTCTCTCCTCACTAACTGTTCATGATTCGGAACCGCAACTCTCTCCCTTTTCTCTCTCTTCCCACTCACTTTTCTCTCCCTCTGCGGTAATTCAGCATCCCAAGGAGAGAGAAAGAGCAAAAGGCACTGTTTCGCTCTCTTATGCTGCAACAAGCTTCTTGGCTTCGATCTTTTAAAGAGATGTTTTGCCCCCATCACTTCACATGATCCTTCCTGTTTCTGCCCCCCACGTCTCTGCAATCTCTCTCCTCCAACCCTTTAACTTGAAGAAGAAGGGTGGTCAGGTTGGTCGGGAGGTTCAACGAGTGGTTGAGCGAGTACGGCAAGAGGAAGTGCAGGAGCTTCTTGCACAGAGCTAGAGCTGTGATGGAGAAGAAGAAGAAGAGCGGCGGCGGCGGCAGCGTCGGCAAGCTGCATCGGACTTCTCGGCCACCACCGCCTCCTTGTACTCGGGGAAGCTCACGGCTGCAGCGGAAGGCAACGGCGAGCTCGGCCATGTCACCGAGCTGGGTCGGGAAGGGGATGGTGCGAAGGGAAGACGCGCAAAAAAAAAAGGGAAAATCGAAAAGCGAACCGATCCAAACCGAAAAGAACCGAACTCAATCGCATTTTTGGTTCGGATCATATCTGATTCGTGTGGCCTTTTGGTTTGAAGCAAGCACACATCCAAACGGTTCGGTTCGCTTCGATTTTCATAAAAATCCAAAGTGAACCGAACCATTAGCACTGTTAGACTACAGCCCTCATTGACTCGTCGGCAACGGCAAGGGCCAACCCTTGTCGGTCCCGTGGCATTGGTTCATGAGGGTCTGCAGCCCCATCGGCTAGTGGCAAGGGTCTGTGCCCTTCCGCGCCAGTTTCGCCGTCCTCCTCTACCAGCATACCCTTTTGCTTTTTTTTTTTTAATATTTTGTTTTGAAATTTTTTCTATTCGAAAAAATCAATTTCATATATCTTTCAATTTTTAAAATCTTTGTAAGCCACATGGGCACCACCTTAGCAATACGAGGCTGCTACATAGGCACTGAATTGCCATTTGACTGTCACATCAGCATTTTCATCTAAGAGTGACCGAAGGATTAAAATTGCAACAATTAATGATAATAAAGTTTAGAAATAATATTACATAAATCGAAAACGTTCAAAATTACCAATGCTATAATCACATTTTCTTGAGGAAGCAAGCTTTAACATATGATTTTCGCAAATTAATCTTAAGAAAATTTGCCGCTGCCCCAACCTCACATGGGGCTCGAGATAATGGGGGAGCAAGCTTTCAACATGTGAGGTGGGGACGGATCGAGGTTGTGACACCATAATTATAATATAATAATAGAAACCACCAAATATTTGTGAAATCGAATATTGAAAACTCGAAAGCTACACAAATCTAAGCTATTTTTTTCTTTTAGGATGTCCAATTTCTATATCCATTTTCTGGTGACATTATTCAATGTAAATTTATAATCCGATTTTGACATTTCCGACCCAATTGACTACTCTAATTTATAATGGGAAAAAGACAAAAACAGTATTTGAACTTTGGTCCAATATGCAATTTGATCCATGAACTTTTAATTTATTCGATGTAATCCCTGAACTTTATTCAAATGTTCGATGTGGTCCTTGAACTTTTAATTTGTTCAATATTATCCTCGAGCTTTTGGTACATGTTCAATTTAGTCTCTGAATTATATAAAAATATTCAATGTAGTCATTCTGCTAATTCAAGTTCAGGTGAGGCCCGATCTCGCCCGATCTGGCGAGGCCCGACCTCGCCCGACCATGGCGATGCTCGAGCCCTCGCCGGAGGCCGCAGCAAGAGCGAGCGATTGAGGTGGAGTGCGTGGGCTCGGTGGAGAAGGTGAGGAGATATCTAGAAGGGAGCTTCGATAGTTTGAAGTTGTAGAATGAGAAGTTGGTCAGGGAGAAAGAGGAAGGGAAGAGAGTGATCGAGGCGGCGATGAATAAAAAGAACAAAAAAGAAAAAAGAAGAAGAAACCGAAAACTGATCCGAATCAGATCGAATCAAATCGAACCAAATCAGTTTTTCGGTTCGGTTCAAGGGGCACTCTTAATGGTAAAAACCAAATTGAACCGAACCGTTTACACCCCTAATTAGTAATAATATCATATAGGCCACATTATTCTTACAGTTCACTTTCTTGTTATTTGATTTCAGCAGAATTACGAGAGATCACGCCAAAATTAGATCAAATTCGAGAACTCATGCTTTCTTTGAAAAATTTTTAGGTTCTTTCGAAAAACACCGTTCATTTCGGTTCAAGCCAAATAAGACTATAAAAAATGGTTGTGAATATCATATTTTTACTCAAACAGATAAGACACGGCATACGGTGATCAGGAGCGTGAAATAAAGATATTGAGATTCGGAGAAAAGGCAAAGGGATATCAATTCTATAAACAAACAATTTACATTCTTTCCATTCGTAGGGTATTCAGAGAAATCATTTGAGCTCCATGAACCAAAGTATGTGGAAAACCCTAATTAACCATGGAGGGTATAGAAAGCAAACATCGACCAAAAAAAAAGTAGAAAGCAAACAAATATTAGGAGCAACTGAACAGAAAAACTAATAATCGAGAATCACTTGAATGGTGGCGGGCATGCCCCGGCCCCCTTAGGGGCACGGACAGGTTGACTTCCACAAACACCAATCTTGCTCACCGCCAGCTTTTCGATACGGCTTCCTCCTGAAAACGTGCATTTAGTTAGTTAGTCTCCAATTCAGACATTATTACCTTCAAACTTCGAATCCTAAAAGAACATCGCTTGCAAATTGTGGAATTGATTTCTTTTCCATCCCCTATAATCGCTTCTCTCAAAAACCGGATTGTTCTTAATCGTTATCCGGTCAACCCATGTTTTGCACTTTCTAATTTTGCATGTACGTATAGAGATAGTGCTCACCATTGCTCATTGGGCGGGCATCGGCGACTCTTGAAGAAATGATCGTGTTGGATGAAAGGACTAGGAAAAGAAGGAAGACGAGAGAGGCCTTGGGCAGCATCATGCGCTCTCTTGACTGTTTTGGGGTTGTGCAATGTATACAGATATAGAATGAATGAGAGTGCTATATATAACAATGTCGACCCCACGGAGTTGAAGATGAGCCATGTATCGTGGTCCATACGTTTCACCGCCAACATACTTTGAAAACAGTGCATGGTACATATGAAGTCTCTCGTTTCGTTTAATGAGTTTTTGACGAGCCTGTGCTGGACCATTTCTGGGAAGTTCATGTTGTTTTCATAAGAGCTGTCGTCCATTTTTGTCGAGGCAAAACTGACTTCTTCTTAAGTTAACTCCGGTTTAGCATGACGTTAGTTGATATACTAAGGTTAAATTTACAAAAGTCAAATATGAAAGCTCGCTTCCCCATCAATAAAAGTTAAAGTGATTATGGCTGTCGGGTCACTGTAACTTTTTTTGATTCATGAAAATATCCGGTGTGAAGACTACTGGACGCCCTTAGACTTGGTCTCGAGATCGAGGCCTATTACCTGGCCGGTCCCTTCGACGATGTATGAAGAAAATTGATAGTTGACGTGAAGATAGAACCAGAATAGATCGGCCAACCTTAAGGATCTCAAGTATGTTGCAATCATTGCGCCTACCGGGAACAGAATTCCCCAGCTGATGGCATTCAGGAGTTCATGTATCTGCATATCAATCAACAAATACTTGAAAATATATTATTTGAGTCTAAAAATGAAACTTTCCTACTTACTCTCTATGTGAGACGGGTGTCACTACTAGCATTTTGGGGTCGGCTAGAAACTAAGTGAGGCACGGAAGATTGCCTCACTTTCTACTCAATCATAATATTCTAAATTCAGGGACTTGATTGCACTAATAGTTTCTAATAATACTCTTTTGGTACCTCTTACTTGGCAGGATTATTCATCTAACTGATCAAATGGTCTGTTACCAATTATGAGTCCTAAAAGTCATTTGATATTGCTAAGTGTTCATGCAATTGTTTTTAATACTTTATTATGATCCTAAAGCTTGTCCTAATCATGCTAAAAAGGAAAACAATAATCAATGTATTAAAAGTGCGAGAGTTAAACATCAAAGTATTAAAAGACCATAAGTAAAGGTGTGGAAATAAAAACTCGATACTTATCGGGCAAAAAATATACATGACTTTGTTATAAGTCTTAGGACATGAACCTCTATAAGCTTGACCCAATACCAAGTCGGGTAAAGAATATAAGTCGATTCTAGCATGGGCTATGCGAGGTAGCTGCCGAGTGATGGGCCGGGCCTTTTTATTAGCCTTTTATTGCCGATTTCTCTCCTTCTTCTTTTTGTTTTAACTTTTCTCTCTTTCCGTCTCCTTCTTATAGCGACGCCATAGACCATCTCTCTCCCTCTGCGATAATTCAGCATCCCAAGGAGAGAGAAAGAGCAAAAGGCACTGTTTCGCTCTCTTCTTCTGCTGCAACAAGCTAAATTGCTTTTATACTAATTTAGTCCTTCTAGCCAATTTCGTCATCGAGTAAATTTATACAAAAATAAAAGGTTTATGACTAAATTGGCACAAATGCAAAATGTTTAGGATTAAATTGACATTAAATTGACATGGGATCAGGCGTAATGTATGGGGATGGAATGAGGAGCTTCAATGGATGGTTAGAGCAACAAGAGGCAAAGATTTGGCAGCAAAACTCCTCAAAGTATCTTTCTTAGCGACTATATATTGCACTTGGATGGAGCGCAACCATAGGCGATTTCAAAACAATCCAACTGACATTCAGATTATTTTGGCGAAGGTGCGGAAAAATGTAAGAGGTAGAGCTTCACTATACCAAAAAATCAAACCTTCGCAAGCTAACTTTGTTTTAGCTACTTTATGGAGACTTCCTACCTCCATATTTTCGAATTATTAGTACTAGTTGTAATGCTGGGGAATGCCCCTAAGCTGCTGTACATCATCTGTTATATACTACTTACATTTTACACCAAAAAAAATTGACATTAAAAAAAGGTTTAGGACTAAATTGACACTAATGCAAAATGTTTATGACTTTTTTGGCACTTTTTCCCATGGATTTGAGAAGGGGGATACGACTGATAATGGGTATCTTTACGAGAGAGAGAGAGAGAGAGAGAGAGAGAGAGAGAGAGGCAAACACAGCTCTCACGAACCTTGCCAACAGCGGCAAGGGGGCAGTGGTTGACGAGGTTCTTGTAGACCCACCAGCTAGTGGCAAGGTCTGTGGCCTTCCGCAACATTTTCGCCATCCTCCTCCACCATCATCCTCTTTTGAAGTTTATTTTTGAATTTTCGTTTTCAAATTCTTTCCTTTTCAAAAAGATCAACTTTATATATATTTCGATTTAAAAAATTAAAAGACGCCATGTGCGCACTATTGGAGAAATATCTGTCAACAGCAAAGCAATTTTAAAAATTTCTCTAAATCAGATCAAGACCATTGGAGTAATTCTTGTACTTTTGGCAAGTGCAGCAAGAGTTTCTAAAGTTGACAAACTCATTTTATCTCTCTTTGTATCGGGGATTTTATCTTTCCATGCGTAAAGGCAGTAACTCAAGAAAGTTATTTTATTGCAATTCTTTTGGCTAATGTATGTTTTCAATTTTTTTTCTTTTTAAAAAAATTAACTTCACATATCATTTAATTTTTAAAATTTGTGAAAGCCACGTAGGCATCACATTGGCGATTCATAGATGCCACGTAAGCACTAAACAGCCATTCGACTGCCACATCAGCATTTGAGTCCAAACTAACGGCCATTTGAGTAGCACATTAGCATTTCAGTTCAAGCATATGATGGGAGGACAAAAATCACAACAATCAAACATTTGCAAGGATCCGATTGTGCAAAAAATGTCCAGAGGAGACATTGCCTAAATCGAAAAAGTTCGGGGACCAATGCCATAACCAATTTTTCTTTTAATGATGAGGAAGCGAGCTTTATACACGACTTTTGTTAATTAATCTTAACGTATCAACTTGTCAAAGCCGGAATCAAACTTAAAGAGGAGTAAGTTTTGCCTTGATAGAAGTGGACGACAACTGCTATCAACAAAACATGAGCTTTGCCAACAACGTTTGAAAACATGGATGACCATTTTCTTTATTTATTTCTTTATTTCACGTTAATGTTCTTTTAGAATTCGAAGTTTGAAGATAATAATGTCTAATGTAGAGATTAAGTAAATGCATGTATTCAGCAGGAAGCAAATTTTGACGAGATGACGGTGAGCAAGATCATTGTCTGTGGAAGTCAATCTCGGCATGGCCCTTCGAAGGACCAACCTTCGAAGCCATGCTCGCCATTGTGAATCTTTCGAATGATTCTCGATTATTAATTTTTCAGTTTGATTGCTCTTAATATTTGTTGGTGTTATAAAGAAATAAATAATTTGCTTTCTTTTCTCTCCATGGTTAATTAGGGTTTTCCACCACCTTTTGTTCTTGGAGCTCAAATGATTTCTTCGAATACACTGCGAATGGGAAAAAATTTAAATTGATTTGTTAATTGAAATGATATCCCTATACCTTTCTGCCAAATCTCGATATATAATTTCATGCTCCCGAAGTACCGCATATTCATTGTGCAACCCAATCATTGCATTTCAAGTCTTATCCATTTGAGTGAGAATATGATATTCGCAACAGTTCGAATATTTTGATTTGGCTTGAGCTGACAGTAATGCCATGTTCCAAAAGCACTTATGCAACCGGGTCATTGAACTTCGTATTTGTTTGTTCGTGCTCGTCCTTCTGTTAAATACCTTGACGGAAATGCTGAGATAACATCGATGTTTGCCTTACATAAGAGTTATCGTTTCAAATAATTGCGCTATGAAACAACGGCAATGCCAAGCCATCGGCAAGGGTCTAGGAATCCTTGTCGACGGCTGGTCATTGCGGCCGCCTCGAATCACCCCCAAATGCACATACTCGGACTGAGAGAGGAATTGGACAAAGATATTTAGGCAGGTTCGAATTGACCTAAGCTTATCTTTGTCCTCATAGGTGGGTGGCTGAACCTTGTGGCCCTCCGCGCCACTTCCGTCATCCTCCTCCGCCATGTCTGCCACCATCGATTGCTGACGGCTTTTTTTTCTTTTCAAATTTCTCTGTTAAGAAAATTAACTTCATATATTTTTTAAATTTTCTAAATTTGTAAAAGCCACATTGACACTATGCTGTTCCCACGTAAGCACTTAACGGCTATTTGACTCCACATTGACATTTTCATCCAAGCATATGATAGAAGGACAACAATCAAAAATAAAAATATAGAGATGACATTGCACAAATAAAAAAGGCTAGGGACACCAATGCCACAAATATCACCTTTTCTTTAAATGTACGAGGAAGCGAGCTTTAATACTTGACTTTGGTAAATAAATCTTGATATATGTCTTATAATTAAGTTGATTCTTCTATTTATGCCACCATATAAAGTCAAGTTGACTTATTGACCGTCTACCTTGACTTCCACCTCGTCCTTTCTTTTCACCGTTCTTATCTGAATTCGTTGTTGCAAAACCGACTTAGCTCACTCCAATAACAACTCCGATTGGTCGGAGCAACCAGTCAAAAAAATTCCGTACGCTATGAGCATGTGAGCCTATTTCATCTTAACTATTTAATAGCGTGGGTCTCACATGAGACCCAAATAATTTGATGTCTTCGTTCGTTTTGCGGAAAATATGACATTTCTGGAAAATGTTTTCCACGAAGTCATTTTCTAGGAAAATGACCATATTTTCTGATGTTCGGCTAAAACCTAAAAAAGGCTCGGAAAATATTTTTCGCCGTTCGGTATGGAAAATCTGATTTGATTTTCTTCCTTGCACTCTTTTTAATAATCTTTTATTTTATTTTATTTTTAAAAATTCCAATTTTTAACTTTTAAATATTTTAATAATTTTTTATATTTCTTTTCTTTTCTTTTTTTTTCTTTTCTTCTTTCCTTGCCGGTCGTCGGCCACCGCAATGGCCGGTGACTGGCCATAGGCAAGGCTCGGCCTTGCTTGCCCAAGGCCGGCAACCTTGAGCGAGACCTCGCCTTGCCTTGCCAGATCTGGCGAGGCGCCAGCCTTGGACTGGCCTCGCTCGCTTGAAGCCGGCAACCTCTGGCATGGCCTTGCCTCGCCTCGCCGGTGGCCGGCGATCGGCCGAAGAAAAAGGTCCCAAAAAGAGAAAAGACAAAAGAAAAAATATAATTAAAATTTAGAATTTAAAAAAAATTAAAATAATTAAAATGAGTGGTGAAAGAATGAGTTTTCCTCTTTTTGAAAAGAGGAAAATATTTTCCACACTTTTTGTAGGAGTTGGCCCACATACATAGAGTATATGCAATTGTCACTCACAATCAATCTACCGGGTCCGTCACGATGTAATGCGCCCTTTAGTCAGAGAGAGAGACTTTATATGTACAAGGCATTATCTTTCATCCCTGTTTTCAAAGTCGGTTGGCAGCGAAACGTCTGAACCAGAATACACGGCTGATGGTCAAGCCCGTTGGGTCGACATTGTTGTACATTTTGCAAGAGAGAGAACGATGCTTCACAAGGCCTCCCTCGTCTTCCTTCTTTTCCTAGCCCTTTCGTCACACGCGATCTTCTCTTCGAAGGCCGCCACCATTGCCTGCCAGATTGGCAACGGTAAGCTATCTTGTACTATAATTGCATGTAAAAAATAACAATAAAGTGTATCTTGTCTAATTCTTCATTCGCCACGTTGGCAATCCGCGGCTGCCACGTTTGCAGTTTACGGCTATTTAATTGTCATATTAGTGTGTCGTCCAGACCTGATGGAAGGACAAAAACTGCAACAACCGAACAATTTTGGGGATCCAATTGTAAAAAAAAAAGTTTAGAAACAATAATTTGCAAATCGAAAAAGTTCAGGAATATCAATGCCATAATCACGTTTTCTTGAGGAAGTGAGCTTTAGTACACGACGTTGGTAAATTAATCTTAACATATCAACATTATCCTAATGGTGCGTTTATTTCATGGAAAATGAATAATTTAAAAAATATTTTCCTAAAAATAATTGCTTGTATTGCTTGAATTAATTATTCAATGACAAATGTTTACATTATCGACAATAATTTACGTCTAAATATTTTTTTGCATGATGAAAGTTGTTTTCCTTTGTTCATATTTAAAAGTGATAAAAGCAATCTTTTTTAGGAAAATATTTTTCAAATAATTCATTTTTCACAAAATAAACAGAGCTTAAAATTAAGCCGATTCTTTTTTTTCTTTGCCACAATTAAATAAACGGAGACTTTTTCAGATTTCAGTCGAACACCGAAAATTATGCCATTTTTTAGGAAAATGGCTTTCTAAAAAATATTTTCTAAAAATATAATATTTTTTGCGAAATGAATGAATGCCACGGATACTCCACAATTTTTCCACAAGAAGATGCTCATCCGTGCTTTTAAAGTCGGTCAGGGGCAAGACTTTTGAACCACAATACACGGCATATCATCAACTCCATGCGGTCGACATTATTATATATAGCACTCTCATTCCTTCCATGTATAATCATAAAGTCAAAGGGTACATCGTACGACCACACATTGATTACAGAAAGGATGATGCTTCCCAAGGACTCTCTCGTCTTCCTTCTTTTCCTAGTCCCTTCATCTAGCACGATCATCTCTTCAAGAGTCGCCGACGCCCGCCTGATGAGCAACGGTGAGTACTATCTATATGCACGCATGCAAAACAAGAAAGCACAAAACGTGGGTCGACCACATAAATTGCCGACGTAACAATCAAGAACAATCGCTTTTGAGAGAAGCGGTCGTAGGGGGATAGAAAAGAAACCGATCCCGCATTTTGCAAGTGATGTTCTTTTCCAATTCGAACTTTGAAGATGATCATGTCTAAACTGGAGACTAACTAACTAAATGCACGTTTTCAGGAGGAAGCAACATCGAAAAGATGGCTGTGAGCAAGATTGGTGTTAATGGAAGTAAATATCCGCAGGACGGTAGACATCGGCCTGCTGTTAGGGGACACGTACCTAAGGCTGGACCGTAGACATTGGCCTTAGCATAACCTTTCGAAGCACCTTCCTCCAGAGGCCATGCCTGCCATACAGAATCTTTCAAGCGATTCTCGATTATTAATTTTTCTAGTTCGGTTGCTTCTAATACTTGTTGGTGTTATTAAGAAGTGAATAATTCGCTTTCTATACTCTCCACGGTTAATTGGGGTGTGTGTTCCACGTACTTTTGCTCATGGAGGTCAGATGATTTCTTTGAAGATCCCTGCTAATAGAACGGAAAGAACGTAAGTTGATTGTTTACCAAATCGATGTCCCGATGCCTTTTCGCCGAATCTCGATATCTTCAATTTCGTGCTCCCGATCATCGCATGCCGCAGTTTTATCTATTGTTGACACACGAATTTTAGTAATAATAATAATAAATAAATAAATAATAAATTAAAATTAAAACAAAAAGAAGAAGAAGAGAAATCAGCAGTAAAAGGCTAATAAAAAGGCCCAGCCCCTTACTTGGCAACTACCTCGCGTAGCCCACGCTAGAATCAACTTATATTCTTTGCCCGACTTGGTATCGGGTCAAGCTTATAGAGGTTCATGTCCCCAAGACTTATAACAAAGCCATGTATATTTTTTGCTCGACAAGTATCGGGTTTTTATTTCCACACCTTTACTTATGGTCTTTTAATGCTTTGATGTTTAACTCTCACACTTTTAATATATTGATTATTATTTTCCTTTTTAGTATGGTTAGGACAAGCTTTAGGATCATATTAAACTATTAAAAACAATTGCACGAACACATGGCAATATCAAATGACTTTTAGGACTCATAATTGGCAACAAAGACCGTTTGATCAGTTAGATGAATAATCCTGCTAAGTAAGAAGTACCAAAAGGGCATTAATAGAAATTATTAGTGCAATCAAGTCCCTAAATTTAGAATATTATGGTTGAGTAGAAAGTGAGGCAATCTTCCATTCCTCACTTGGTTTCTAGCCGACCCCAAAATGCTAAGTAGCGACTCCCATCTCACATAGAATTCTTTAGGATTAATCCGAACTAAAAATGAACCCAACGTCACGCGAGGTAAGGGCCTAGGAGAGCCCGCACCTAATTGAGGGCCTTTGGTCCGCCTTTTGGGCACTATCTCTAAACTTATCTTTCCCCTAACACCCCATGTCGACGGAAAAAGAGGATCGTGACACAATTAAGAGAGTTATTGATCAAGCAACGAATTTGATGGTTCGTAAAGGACTCTCCCACTCAAGCGAGAACATGTGTTATTGTACTTGGTAATCAATTGCATCAAATTTCTTCGCCACTTCTCTCTAGTTGAACGCCAAAGCCACCAGCCACCACTGTCGATGGCTCAAATTTGGCCAAGATCCCATCATTTGGCCAAATTGCTTGTTTTGCTATGAATTAAAGGGTAGGGTGGACAACCAGCGCGGCTACCCTTGTGGGCGATAGAAGTTAAGGAGTCTCTTTGCGTAAGTAACAAATGCACAAAGCACAAGTTATTTAGAGATCCGCTCAAGACATAACTTGAATTTGTGACCTCCTAGAAAAAATGCTCTTTCATGACCGAGCTACCAGGGATATTACCAAAAAAGTTCTAAATATATTCCATATGTTCCAATTCAATCATAAATATTTTAATTTGATAAATTTTATCAATATAGTCCTTTCGGCTAATTTTGATCAGAAATCGCTAATGTAGATACCAGCAATGCCACGTCTGATGGCCGGCGCTGACATAAATAATTTTTTATAAATTTTTTCTTTTTTCTTTTTTCCCCTACCAAGTCTGGCCAGTCACGGTGAGGGTTGACCGACCCTTGCCGGGCTTAGAGTAAGTAGGACTCAAATTCAAGATATATTTTCAAGTATATGTTGATTGATATGCAGATTCAGGAACTCCTGAACGCCATCAGCGGGGAATTCTGTTCCCGATAGGCGCAATGATTGCAACATACTTGGGATCCTTAAGGTTGGCCGATCCATTTTGGTTCTACTTCACGTCAACTATCAATTTTCTTCATACATCGTCGGCGTGACCGGCCAGGTAATAGGCCTCGATCTCGAGACCAAGTCTTACGGCGTCGAGTAGTCTTCTCACCGGATATTTTCATGAATCAAAAAAGTTACAGAGACCCGAAAGCCATAATCACTTTAACTTTTGTAACTTTAACCTTAGTATATCAACTCAACGTTATGCTAAACCGGCGTTAACTTAAAAAGAAGTCAGTCTTGCCTTGACAAAAATGGATGACAATTGTTATCAACAAAACATTGACCTTCGCCAGCCGACTTTGAAAACATGGCCCTTTGGAAATATGGTGCTCTGTACACCTAAAGTGGACGACAGCTCTTATGAAAACAACATGAACTTCCCAGAAATGGTCCAAGACAGGCTCGTCAAAAACTCATTAAACGAAACGAGAGACTTCATAGGTACCATGCACTGTTTTCAAAGTCTGTTGGCGGTGAAGCGTATGGACCACAATACATGGCTCATCTTCAACTCCGTGGGGTCGACATTGTTATATATAGCACTCTCAGTCATTCTATATCTGTAGACATTGCACAACCAAAAAACAGTCAAGAGAACGCATGATGCTGCCCAAGGCCTCTCTCGTCTTCCTTCTTTTCCTAGTCCTTTCATCCAACACGATCATTTCTTCAAGAGCCGCTGACGCCCGCCCGATGAGCATCGGTGAGCACTATCTCTATGCATGCACGCATAAAGAGAGCACAAAACGTGGGTTGACTGGATAAACCGCAGATGTAATGATTACGAACAATCGTTTTTGAGAGAGGCGATCGCAGGGGATACAAAGGAAACCGATTCCGCATTTGCAAGTGATGTTCTTTTAGAATTCAACGTTTGAAGATGATAATGTCTAAACTGGAGACTAACTAACTAAATGCACGTTTTCAGGAGGAAGCAACATCGAAAAGATGGCGGTGAGCAAGATTGCTGTTAGTGGAAGTAAATCCAGGCCAGACGGTAAACATAACCCTTAGCATAGCCTTTCGAAGATCCTTCCTAAGAGGCCATGCCTGCCATAGGGAATCTTTCAAGTGATTCTCGATTATTAGTTTTTCTGTTCGGTTGCTCCTAATATTTGTTTGCTTTCTATACCCTCCATGGTTTATTAGGGTTTTCCACGTACTTTGGTTCATGGAGCTCAAATGATTTCTTTGAATACCCTGCGAATAGAAAGAACGTAAATTGTTTGTTTATAGAATTGATATCCCTCTGCCTTTTCTCCAAATCTCAATGTCTTTATTTCACGGTCCCGATCACCGTATACCGTGTCTTATCTATTTGAGTAAAAATATGATATTCACAACCATTTTGTATTTCTTATTTGGCTTGAACAGAAAGGAACGGTGTATTTTGAAAGAACGTAAAAATTTTTCAAAGAAAGCGTGAGTTCTCGAATTTGATCTAATTTTGGCATGAACTCTCGTAATTCTACTGAAATCAAATAACAAGAAAGTGAATTGTAAGAATAATGTGGCCTATATGATATTACTACTAATTAGGGGCGTAAGCGGTTTGGTTCAGTTTGGTTTTTACCGCAAAGGGTGCCCCCTTGAACTGAACCGAAAAACCAATTTGGTTCGATTTGATTCGGTTTGGTTCGGATCAGTTTTCGGTTTCTTCTTCTTTTTTCTTTTTTTTTTCGTTTTATTCATCGCTGCCTCGATTGCTCTCTCCCCTTCCTCTTTCTCCCTAACCAACTTCTCATTACGCAACTTCAAACTCTCGAAGCTCCCTTCCAGATACCTCCTCACCTTCTCCACCAAGCCCACACACTCCACCTTCAACGAATCCCTCTCGCCGCTCACGTCGCTCAAAGCCATCCTCTCCCTTTTGAGGTCATCCGCCAGCTCGCCCACCCTCTCGCTCAGCCCCTCCACCTCCGCATCCCTCTGGTGAAGCAGAGGGAAGAAGAGACACAAAGGGAAATCAAGCGTCCCTCATATCCGGGTACAAGCTGCTGTTTCTCATCCTCCCAGAGGAACTCGAGGAGAACCCATATTCGCCCCGATCGGAGCTCCGACAGTCGTAGCTATCTTACCACTTGTACAGCATCGCCAAGTTTGACGACGACGACGACTTCCGTGAATCCGACCTCGGGTACAAGCTCGACGACCCCGCGTCTCCGCCGTGGTTGGATCTGCTGAGGAACCCGCAGATGATGGTGAAGAGGACGAGGATGAGGTTGATTGTGTCCCAACTCTTCTTGACGGAACCGGGCCAGAAGATCTGGGAAGTAAGGCTGAGGAAGGGCGGGACAAAGAAGAGCCAGAGAGAGAGAGCACCATTGACATCGTCCTCGTTCAGTCATTCTGCTTCGCTGAGGGCGAGAGAGCCTTAAAAGCCCTTTAGGGTAAAAAGTGAAGGGTGTATTTTCAGTTCGGTTCAATCCCAACCAAACCGAAATAAACCAAACTCTCGAACCAAACTAAAATAAACTGAACTGAAAGAAAAAGAATGATTTGTTTTGAGTATCCGAACCGAAAACCGAACCGAACAGAAATGCATAAAATTTCCGGTTCGGTTCGTATCTCGATTCGATTTCTTTATTCGATTTTGACACTCCTATTACTAATGGTTTAATAAATATTTAATTGCTAAAACGTATTAGCTATAAAAGGATGAAAATGCATAACTCTATTGAGAAGTTACAATTCCTCCGAAGTTGTGCGGCTCTTACGGAACAGAATATGCTTTAATGGAAGGCACCTATTAATAGCCCATATAAATAGAGTCCGGTCCTCTCTTCACCCAGTAAGAACCAACATTGTATTTTATCCTCCATCAGATAAGATATGTTAAGGGAACATTGTATTCTACTATTCTTCCGTTTTTGCAACAATTATCTTCAAGAGCAACTCTATGGATAAATGTATGTTTTTGTCCATCTTATTGTGAAAATATAAAGATCTAAGATCATGGATTTCAGAATTTTTCCGCATAAAAGAATTACGTTATCGCTTACATGAACAAGTACTAACAAACCCGCTAACCCATGGTATAGGTGTATGAACCCTTTTCACCAATCCCACTGGTGTCTTAGAAACAAAAAAGCTTCTCCACATGAATAATAAATTCCGAAAGCACAAGCTAATAAGTGATTCACTCGCGACATAACTCGAATTTGTTATATCATGAAAAACAATGACTTCATTATCACTAGGCTACCACAGTCGATGATTCCAATGTGCTAGATTTATCACATCTCTTAAGCAGCGCATAGTCTAGGATAAACAAGTCCAACTTATTCGCCAATTAACAAGAAAACTAAATTCGATGTAAGAGGAGACCTATGAGAAGCTTGTCAGCAATTTCGAAATGCACAAATGCCCAACCAATTGGAGTCTGAATTCCCCTTTCAACAAACACGGCTGATTACTCTCGTGAATAAATCCTTATTTATGTCAACAAATTGTCAAATTTTAATTTTCTTTTGGATAATGGTATGGAGGGTTCTTAAACTTTTTCAATACATGCAATGCTGTTCCTAAAATTCTTTTTTTAATGAATCGGGTCATTGAACTTCATTTTGTTCGTTCATGCTAGACCTTCCATCAAATACTTGGAAAAGGAATGCTGGCATAACATCCACGCCTTCGTTACGTTAGTGCTCTCGCTTTAAATAGTTGCCAATATGGAATAAAAAACTAGAAAAAAATTAACACCAAAAATAGAAAGAATAAGGAAATTACACAAAGTCAAAAAAGAGTGGGGGGAGTTGGGCCTTGGGTAGTAGGGGCCACGAGAGCGAGGGTGGTTGTGGCAATAAGCCACCGGCAAGGGTCGAGCAACCGTTGTTGGTGGCCAGGCATCGTCACCGCCTCTAATCACCCATAAAAGTGCATATTCAAACTGAGAGAGGGTTGGAGAAAGATACTTAGGCGAGTTGAGATTGACCTCGCCACCTTGTTCGTCTTTGTCTACGGATTTGATCCCTCTCATCTTTGTCCCTATAGGCGGCAACAAGGGTGGTTGAACCTCATCCATGATTGAATGAGGGTTTCCAAGATCCAGGAAGGGGACTACGACGATTTGTGTGTATTGAGAGAGAGAGAGAGCACGCGTGTAGACTATAGCCCTCATTGACTCGTCGACAACGGCAAGGGCCAACCCTTGTCGGTCCCGTGGCATTGGTTCATGAGGGTCTGTAGCCCCATCGGCTAGTGGTGAGGGTCTGTGGCCTCCCGCGCCAATTTCGCCATCCTCCTCTGCCAGCATCCTCTTTTGCTTTTTTTTTTTATATATTTTGTTTTGAAATTTTTTCTTTTCGAAAAAATCAATTTCATTTATCTTTCAATTTTTAAAATCTTTGTAAGCCACATGGGCACCACCTTAGCAATACGAGGATGCTACATAGGCACTTAAGTGCTATTTGACTGTCATATTAGCATTTTCATCTAAGTGTGACCGAAGGATTAAAATTGCAACAATTAATGAAAATAAAGTTTAGAAATAATATTACATAAATCGAAAAAGTTCAAAATTACCAATGCTATAATCACATTTTCTTGAGGAAGCAAGGTTTAACACATGATTTTTGTAAATTAATCTTAATATATCAACTTTATCTTAAAATTAAGTCGATTCATTTTTTTATGCCACAATTAAATGAAGTTAATTTATTTGCCATTGACCTTGACTTCCTTCCCGTCCTTCTTTTCTAAACCTGCTCTTGCAAGACCAAGTTTAGCTCACACGAAACAACTCGGATTGATTGAAGTGAGAAGCAAGTTTAACATCGCGCCTCGAAGCATCTTATCTAAAAACTCTTGTATGCACTTGAAGTACAAGAACTCATTTTATCTCGGCCATCGAATTGTATAGGGTTTCACACAGGATACAAATGATCTGATGATTGGAATAAAGTGCATTCGCATTGAGCAGGGTAGATACAATTCTTGCTCGCGACCAATCTACCGGGTCCGTGCACCCTTTGGCTCAAGAGAGGCCCGTCAATAAACTCACTTAATAAATCGATTCTTTCAAAGTAAAAAGGATGCTTAGCCGTGTTTCAAAGTCGATCCATGGCGAAAAAACCCGGCATATCATCATCTTTATGTGGTCAAATCCACGTGGTTGACATACTACATATAGCACCACTACAAAAAACAAGGGATTAGTGTTGATTTTTGCAACAAAAAATTTGGCAAAATCCGTCGCAAATCGAATTTGCGACGGAAAAAATTCGACGTCTAATTCGGCGTCGCAAATTTTTGCAACAAAAAATTTAAATTTCCGTCGCTAAATTGCGACGGAAAAAAATTCGTCGCAAATTAGCCACGAACTTTATCTGTCGCAAATTATCCGTCACAAAATTCGTCACAAATTAGCCACGAACTTTATTCATCGCAAAATTCGTCAAAAATTTCGTCGCAAATTAGCCACAAACTTTATCCATTGCAAAATTTGTAGCAAATTATCCGTCGCAAAATTCGTCGCAAATTAGCCACGAACTTCATCCATCGCAAATTAACCACAAACTTTTTTCGTCGCAAAATAGCCACAAACTTTATCCGTCGCAAAATTTGTCGCAACGAATTCATCGCAAAGTAGCTACAAACATTATCCGTCAGAAAATTCGTCGCAAATTAACCATCAACTGTATTGGTCGCAAAATTCATCGCAAATTATGCACCATGTGGGCCATCAAATCTTGTCAATAGCAATAGCTACGCATTAATGAACATCATGTAATACATTGAAAATAATCAAAGGACACGAGACAATCATAGATTCCGCTTCAAAAAAAGAAAACGAACAAACCAGACACAATGTCATATAATTGAAAAATATAACTGAAGGAAAGATGCTAGTCCGCAAAAAATAATAATATATACAAAGTTGCAAAGTCCGACATGATGCTATTTGATATCCAATCTTATAATACATTCAAATTATTCAAAGGAGGCGGGACAACCATATATTCTGCTTCAAAAATGAAAAATCAACAAACCAGACACAAAATTGGGCAGCTTTGGTACTCAGCAGGACACTAGAAGTAGTCACTTTTGTCGACACCTGATGAAATATGGATACATAGATAAAGATATTCAATCAGTCCAGAATATAAAAGAAACATTCATGCATGGATGTGGAACTAGGTATAAAAAAACATGTAAGAGGGTTAACAAAAAAATGTTTCAAGATGAACATCAATGTTCTTACATATGAATATGAGTCAACTTTGACATCACCCTTGTAAACCGTATTTCTGTCACCTATGAAAAATTAGAACCTTCTCCATACAACATTCAACAGTTTAATGACTTAGAGAGGTTAATTACCAACACCAATTCCTAAGAAGAGAGGACTCAAAGTCAATTAAGGCATGTATTTCTACAATGTTCAAATATCATTATTTTTTGTAACAAGCATGTCATCCTGGGATCTATAAATTTTCAGTTTTTTGCAAGCAAATAACCTAGTTGTAAGAGAATTTGCACAAAAAGTAATTGTAGTGCAGGAACATATTGGGGAAACTGCACTTACGGCACAAAAGATTGTGAAGCAAGCTTATTCCCGATTTTGGGAATTTTAACCAGAAAGGACCGAGAAAATCATCATCATTAGCAGCAATCTCAGCATCATTGTGTCGCTCATCATTATGCCCATCACCTATTGGATTAGCGGGGTTGTATGGAGGAACCTCATCACGATGGAAGTTGAGGTGTCGCATAACGATTTGCATTTGTTGTTTCAAGTCATTTATTTCTTTGTCCTATCTACAAGTATATTTTTCATTTGGTTCACTTCTTGGGTCAATTGCTCGTCATGTCGTGTCCTCCTTCGAACAATAGCATTGGATGATGAAGTTGCAGCATGATTTTTCATGTGTACCCTTGACAAGGATCTCATCCCAAATATTTTTCCTTTTTTCATCCCACCCGTTGCCTCCACCCGTAATGCCACAATGTCAATTGATGGCTCATACGCAGCAACACCATCACCACCACTAACACTGCTCATTAAAAGTTCATCATATTTTTCCTACATTAACAATATGGATGAAAATAAAATAACTTCATATATATATATATATATATATAACTACCATAAATATTAAAAGCATTCAGGGATTTCATTCTACTTTTCATAAAGTCAAAAGTATAACCTTACATACCTTAATAGTTTTTGCTCAATCGTCAGTCCATGTCTTATCTTTTTTTTGAAATGTGCGTTCAAATGTAGCTACAAATGTCGGTTCCATCCACAATTCATGTGCCTTCAAAATGTAAACATGAGTAATTGAATTAAATTAACTTATAACTTATTTAACGACTTACCATTTGTTTGCGATGCTCCCCAATGTTGATAGATCCCCCAGCATATGTGGCAGACCCTTCATTAGAACTAGAAGATCGATTCTTTTTATTCTGGTCACTAATTTGCTGATTCTTTTCAGTTTCCCAAATTCTGTTAATCTCCGTCCAATTGTCAGCTGTAATGAAAGCCGGCTTCACTTGCTTGATCTTCACTCCATTCATCACATTTTGTATGTGATCACTAACTTTCTTCTTAAAAATTCTTCTCACTTTATTCTCTTCCTCTTCATCCCACCTAAACTTCCGCTACAATCAATAGAAAAACAACTAAAAGCTATTATGATGGTCACATATCCATTACCATGCACTAGACAATTCGGCGATAGATTTTGTAAAGGTCATCTCGGGGAAAATATCTGGTCCCTTTAGTACCAAAAACTAAAGAGTTGTTCTAGTCCCTTCACATTATTCTTGACCATTAATATACTACACCGAACTTAGTTGGGGAGAAAATAGAATATCTAAAACTTACCTTGAACTCACTCCGCCACAAATCTTTCACTTCTTGTGGAGCACTACTGTAATTAATATACTGGCCTATCCAATAGTTTTTGACTATTTTATTCAGTTTCCCCACAACAAACGGAATATCCATGAATCTGCAAACATACGGATATTGTGCAACATCAACAATTCAGTTGACATCCATATCTAAAACCATAGATATTACATATACTTAAAAAAATGAAGTACTTACGAATCTCCAAATGGGCATATCATGAATCGGTTATCTTCTTCACCTGTGTTTCCGTCATTATTTGATTGTTGCGTTGAATAATAAGGTGGAACGGAAATGTCACACCCCGAACCCCTCGAAGCGCAATCATCCCACGTACCGCTCTAGTTTACTACGACGTCCCAGGCCGCGTCGCCGACCCAACTCCCAACACAAAGCATAAGGCACATGCGGAAGCGATAATTAAAACACCCGTACAAAACAATACATGACCAAGGGTAGCAAG
Organism: Syzygium aqueum; assembly: GCA_031216185.1. Lineage (NCBI taxonomy): Eukaryota > Viridiplantae > Streptophyta > Magnoliopsida > Myrtales > Myrtaceae > Syzygium > Syzygium aqueum. The sequence continues at coordinate 21,913,466 of CM062238.1, forward strand.
AACGTCGAACAATTCAAAGCCCAATAATCAAGACTCGCATTGAACTTCAAAACATATATAATGTCCACTATCTGCCAATACAAATCACCAAACAAAAGCGGGTTGATGGCCACTACTAACAAAATCCCTAAGTAGCCAAGGGAGCAGTCTAAAGTGGGGCTATAATCAAAAGGGTTACTGGCCCGACCTAAGAGCGGCTAAGGCTGATCCTAGGAAACTTAATTGGGATCAGATCCTGATGTCTCAGACCCAATCTCGATTATCTCGTCCTCCGAATCCATCTGCTCAACCTCGCCAACTTGTTCAGGATCTCGCTCTATGGGCTCCGGATTCTCATATAGATCGGATACTCCAGGCAACCTCTATCAGAAGTCTGAAAAACGGGATTTAAACAACTATGAGACGAATCTCAGTGAGTAGGCCTCATAAACCGAAACTAGGCTAACATGCACCTCCCAACAAGCAAATCAACACAACAACAGACAATAATGTCAATCAAATGACCTAAGCCCTTGAGCCCGGATCGCTTACCTTGCTGACCCTACAAGTTAATCATTTTAATAGAATAATCAAATCCACACACGAACATTTCATTCACACGTACGTCACGCGTATGCTCATACTCATCAGTATTCGTACCACATGCTTTTCATCGAGCCTCACATACTCGCACTCTGGCTCATGCATTTTTATGCATACAAATGCCATTTCCATGCTATGCTCACAAGTTAGCTCAAATGGCATTCAGGCACAGGAATTCGCGCATGTTCCGATTATAAAATAGAATCCGCTTAGATACGTCTCATACCATACCCAGCAGATTCCATCGTATAATCAGGCACTATACATCACACGTAATCATTTATCCATTAATTCGACCCGAAGGCCCGGTCCGAAGACCACGACCCGAAGGCCCGACCCGAAGGCCAATCACAACACTTCGTGGCCAGCGTAAAAACTCCCCCGGCCCAGTGTTTCTAGCCTGCTGCAAAGTGCATGAGGCGCAACACCGATCTCCTTACGAACCAAAACCTACTTCAAAGTGCATGAGACTAGTCGTCTTCCGGATGTACCGAGCATCGTCCTGCTACAAAGTGCATGAGGACGGCACGACCCGAAGGCCACAACCCGAAGGCCTTAAGTGATCACACGGCACACTGTCAATTTTTATCTGAGCCCAGCGTAAAACGCATCGGGCAATTAGGTGATCACATGGTCATGTCAGGCACACATTCTCACACAATCTCATCTCATGCCCCATTCTCGGCATACACAATGCGTGGCCATGCAATGTCATACAATGCAACATGAGCATTCAATTTCAGCACGGCATTTCAACAAACATGCCAAATCAGCGTGCTCAAATAGCCAATCAATTGTCCATACTTATTCGCATAACATGCGCACTTGGCCGACTAGTACCATGTGGCCCAAAACATAATTTACGTACTTGGGCAATAAACATTCACATCAATGATTGGCCAATCACACACCACATTATTTGAACACGAAATCAGGCGGCATGGCATTAAATAATTGAGCACGATAAAGTACCATTCAACCACCGAGTTGCTCAAACGAGGCACTACAAAATTTAACACAATCAGCACAATTTGTATCCAAATCAGCCACTATATGGCCCAACCATTCACACATGGCAATTTACGAACTAACCACATATTAGCCGTACAAGGCTCAATTAAACCTCAATGGACAGCTACTAATCGGTCCGAGAGAGAGAAAACTGGGAATATACAAAATTGGGTCCAAACTGGATTGTTGCATAGTGACCGAAATCCATTTGAAATAAATGGTAAATTAATTTCAAAAATTATGAAATTTGGATATGTTGTACAAAACACCTTGTTTTGTCACTTGAAGTCAGACAAAAATCAACCCGTCTGGTTAGGCCACCTGACCATTGAAATGTATCTCATCCAGTATCCAAATCACTTTGGAAAATCTTGAAATTTGTATATGTTATAGCCACAACTGTCCTCAACAATTTTTGTGAAGGAAGTATTTTGAAAATAGGCCTGAAAAAATTTATAAAAATTCGAACAAACCCGAAGGTCGGGTGCACAGTAAATCGGGCAAACCCATTTCGGTCCAAAAATGGACTTCCGAATAGCCTCAAATGATTTCCAAAAATTCCCAAATTAAAATATGTTATACTTAAAGATATTAGGAACAATTTTCATGAAGAACACTTCTTCAGATTCGGCCCACAATGATCACAAAAAAAAAATAACAAAGCACAGAAGTATAGTAAAATCAGTAATCCGAGAATCAGTAACTTGCACCATTAAACAAATCCAACTCATACAACCTCTAAACCAAGTCTCCACAGCCTTAAAACCACCCCTTAATCATCACCTTAGGCCCTTAAAATCACCACAACATCAACCCAAATCAACCCCCACTAATTACCCCTAAAACTTTCCAAAGTACACATAATCCTAATTAAGGGTTAGGATTTCCACACACTTAATCCAAAGTCGGGATGACGAGGAACAGCGGCCGATTAATGGTGAACGATGAAACCGGCGGCGGCGTTCCCGATGAGTGACGGCGAGCGGCAGTCGGCTCGGCAGTAAGGGAGAGAAAGAGAGAGAAATAGTTGAGTGTGAGGCGACGACGAGGAGTACGGCAACGGCGACCACGGCGGGCGGCTCGGTGGCGTGGCGGTGCTCGGTGGCAGGCGGTGGTCTCGGCGGTGAGGGGTGGCCGGCGGAGCTCGGCGGGAAGGCAAACGGATGATCTTGGCGTAAGGCTCGGCCGGCGTGGAAGGGAGAGAAGAAGAGAGAGAGAGAGAAGAGATGTTGGCTTCAAGGGGAAGCTAGGGAGGTGAGGGGGTGTGATGGACAAGGAAGTGATGGGCATTAATGGGGGAAAAAGAGATTGAATGACAAGTGTCACCATCCTAAGGCTTGTCATTATCCCCATTAAATCCATTAATTAACTCCTCAATAACTTCAAAATTCGGAATACCAAAAGGGCTTAAGGGCAACTTCGTCATTTCTTTCTGTTACCTGGTTGAATTGCCATTTTTCAACCGTTCCAACCCCATACATAAATGGCCAACATGTTTTGACGTCGATCTTGCAAAAACCATCTCGTAGACCCACGAAAATCGGTCTCAAAGTCCGGATTAAATTTCACAATCAAACTTGTCGAATTTCAAATTTTCAAATCTCTCACTAACGGGCGGCTGTTTAGGAGTTACACGTATCGACCTAGGATTATCCAAATCACGACGATCTTGATTGTCGGGAAAACGAGAGGAATTATCACTAGTTCCGGAGATCACGACCGTCCGGTTTAAGTTCGGGACTGGTTGGCCACGTGCATTCTCGGTCTTGCAGAATCACCTGCTATCCGATTATACATCGTTGGCCTCGGCCAAACCAAGTCCGTTACCTTCCGAAGATCGGTCCACACTGGCCCAAAATACTTCCTCGTCGTTCCTCGAAATCAGTGCTCAATTCACGACCGGATCCCTGGTTTACGTACCTATTCCTAATTAGCCCTTTCCATCCGATCAGTATCCCGAGAGTGATCAGTTCTGGGCGAGACTATCGAAAATGAAATAATCAATAAGACCCGTTCTATTCATTTCGGAAATTGAGTCGAATTTCGGGATGTTACAGGAAAGAAATGGATGTAAAGGTGATGGAACTGAAGGAGATTCGGTTCCCATGTGTCCAAGTCCCCTAACATGTTCTTAAGTGTTTGAGGAAAGGCCTACGTGTCCATATTGTCCATCAGCATTTAGTGATTGAGAGTTAGATGAAAGGGCAGGGGAAGAGGAAAGGGACGGGGATAAGGATGAGGAAGGGGCTGGTCTTCTATGCATGTGACATCCACGTTTATACTGACAAGTAGGAAGGTTAGACAAATATGTAAAAAAAATGAACACGTATTACGGACACATAATGACGTACATGACGAAACTTACTATTTTGTTTCAGAAGTAGAAAATGTATCCTCTTAATTAGCCAATGCCGAGTGTTTATGACGTGCAATTTTCTACGAACAAATATACTATGAATCGGACTCATTTTGATATCAAACATCAATATATGATCACGATATGCCATGCTAAGCCAACAATAGCCATAAGTAACCACACGATCCACTTTCAAACCGCACGGTCATTCATCAAGTACAAAATCAACCATGAAACATCAATTTCAGCTACATAATCTTCGTTCTCGGCCACACGATCATCAATCAACCCACACGATCGGGCGATAGTTAACTAATCAGTCACAATTAAGCAAATCAACCACGCGATTAAACTAATTAATCATACGATTGGCATTAAACAACTAAGGATGCGAATGGTAACAATTTTGCTCCAGAAATCAAATTGTTGCCAGAATTTGATTTTTGAAGGAGAAATCAAATTCGGTAAAACATGACTATTTCTACTCAAGAAATTGATTTCTAGAATAGAAGTCTATTATGATTTGTTTTTTTTTTCACTTAAAAAAATTTAAATGTCACTCAAAGTGGGTGGCCACAGGTATCTTAAGCCATTCTGTAAAGTTTTGAAATTTTTTGGATTTTTTTAATTTTTCTTGGGCACCTTAAAAAAAATTAAAATTTCTGCCTAAAAGTGCGTGACCACAGATATTTTAAGTCATTCTGTGAAGTTTTAAAATTTTTAATTTTTTTGGGCACCTAAAAAGATTTAAATTTCACTCAAAGTGTGTGGCCATAGGTATTCTAAGCCATTTTGTGAAGTTTAGAAATTTTTTATTTTATTATTATTTTTAAAATTTTTTGGGCACCTAAAAAATTTAAATTTCACTCAAAGTAGGTGGCCACAGTTATTATAAGTCATTCTATGAAATTTTAAATTTTTTTATTTTATTAATTTTTTTGGGCACCTAAAAAAATTTAAATTTCACTCAAAGTTAGTGGCCATAGGAATTCTAAGCAATTTTGTAAAGTTCTGAAATTTTTTATTTTATTATTACTATTTTGGGCACCTAAAAAAATTTAAATAAACTCAAAGTTGGTGGCCACAGGTATTCTAAGCCATTTTGTAAAGTTATGAAAATTTTGATTTTTTTAATTATTTTTTTGGCACCTCAAAAAATTTAAATTTCACACAAAGTGGGTGGCCACAAGTATTTTAAGCCATTTTGTGAAGTTTTGAAATTTTCTCTTTTTTTAATTTTAAAAAAAAAATTAACCAAATTTCATATTTTCTAAAATATGATTTTTTTTTATTTTTTGTTAATTTTTATGAATTTTTCTAGAAATTTTCATTTTTATGCATTTTCTGAAAAAACGCTTAATCAACCACACAATCATCATTTTGTTCCGGAATGCATTCCATGCGCATCCTAATTAACCACACGATCATCATTGAACGCTTAATCAGTCACATAATCGACAAATTAACCAGGCGAACATCGATCAAAGCCACATGCAATCCTGAAATCGGGCCCTAACTTAGCCAACCAATCCGACACTAAACAATCCCTAAACAAGTCTGATTAATACCAATTATACTATGTAGGGTTTAGGAAATCGCTTACTTGGTTCAAGGCCAAGAGAAAACCAAACAATATGATGTCACGACCTAAAAAAATCGGATTTCGATCTTAGGCTAATGAATTACTAGATTAATTAACTAACCTAGCTCGAGTTCTCCCAAACTCTATCAAATCACAATTTAGATCCAATTGTGAGCATGCAAATATTTTCGACGGGAGTCGCCACTAATCATTTAGGGTAGGTTGATTAGAAACCTAAATAAAATAGCGGGAGTACTATTTTATTTCTACGAACCAGAAATTATAGATTCGGGGACTTGGTTACGCTAAATTCCTTAATGCCCTTTCGGTACCAATTTTAAGAAAAAACACTCAATTTGACAATTTTGATAAATCCCGACTTAGAGTTTAAAGGTGTAGAAATTTTCTTTTTGATTTTCTTTTATTTCAATGAGAGCTAACCTACATGTAATGACGTGCAAAAATTGACATGTGATTAATGCAACCTAACATGCAAACTATATGTCATGCAACGACGTGACCTATTTCTAATGACAGACATATTATTTTTTGTATTTTTTAAATGAAATTCGGAATTAAAAATGCCAATTATCTAAACATGCAATTTTAAACTAAAGAAATAAACCTATTTTAGGGCAATCTTTTTGGTATTTTTTTTATGAAAATTCGAAATTAAAATAAAAAAAAAGATATAATCGCTAAATCTTTTGAATTAAGTTTCGATCTGAAGCCTGACAGATCAACCCTAAAGCCTGACAGATAGATTTATTTCCATGTGTGCGGTTGCGGATTAGGAAATTTTCCTAATCGATCACATCTAGAAAAATTTGGATATCTTAAATATTTTGGATATATTCACAAGATTTTGAAAATTCTAAATTCTATCCAAATTTGATAAATAATAGATATCTAAGATTTCTAAAAGGAAATAAATCCTAATTGGAATATACCTATTATTCAAATATGCATAATTAGATATCAATAAGCACAAATTAGGCAACAAAATACTCAAATTAAATCATGATGTGATAATTACCTAATTTGAATTTGCAGCAGATCGGGATCGCGGATCAGGATCGTCGGCTCGGTGTTGGGAGCGACGGCGCAACGTCGGGGCGACGACGTTGGGACGGTGGCGCGGCTGTGCAGTGGCGGGCGTCTCCAGGCTACGGTGCAGCGGCGGCAATGCACGAACGGCGAGGTAACGGCGCAGCTGTCCGAATAGTGGCGGTGCTATGGATCGGCGATGTGCGGCAGTGACTCCAGGCAGCAGCACAGCGGCGAGAGGCGGCGGTGCGTGGCGGTGCTGTGGAGCGGCGGCGTGCTGCAGATCGGTGCAGCAGCGGGTGAGCGGCATGCAGCGGTACAGGCGGTGGTGCGACTCCGGACGGCGGCGGAAGAGGCGGGACTCCGGAGGGCACGGCGTGCGGCGGCCGAGAGGGGAGAGCAGTGGCAGCTTGCGGCAATAACGAGGGGTGTGCAGCGGGCCCCCGGTAGCGCCCGGCACAGTGGTGGTGCGGTGGTGGCTTCCGGTCTCCTTCTCTCTCTCACACTTGTTCTTTCTAAAAAAATTTCTCATCTGAAAAATTATGAGAGCCCCCTTTATTTATAATGGAAACTTAAGTCAATTAAACGGGCTTTCTAGTCCTAATGGGCTTAGGCTTGGGCTTAGGCTTTAATTATCATTTAATTTCAAGTGGGCTGAATTAATGTGGGCTTTTATTTAATTAAGCATAATAGGCTAATTTATGCTCAAATTAAAACAACCGAGCCCTTTTACGTGTGATTTTCGGCCCTTGCCTTCCGAGTGAGCCGAGTCCTGTTCGATGTCCGAGCTCAATTTACATGACGAATTCTAAGATCGCTTGCCACCGCCAATCCAATGCGAAATGCAATTAATCTATTATGAACCTAAACTATATGATATGCAATTTTAATATTTTTTATGCAATTAACACTAAATGATGCGCCGAAATTTAGGTGTCAACAGCTGCCCCTTTTTGAGTGGAGGCTTGCAAAGATTTCGCTCAAAGACTGAGACCTAAATTTAAACTATGCAAAATGACAAATGATTGATTTTTTTTAAATGCAATGATGCATGATATGCAAACAATAAGGAACGTATGCTAAGGCTTCTCACTTCGTTTGGAGCGGTGAAAGAGCCTTACATACGGATCGCACAAAAAGCATCCAAGTGACGGAGTGCTTTATAATGCTGAGAATTCCCTCGATCTCCAAACTTCTGGTCCATTGGAAGTAAAGTTCTCGAGGTACTGGATTGCCTATCTGTTATATATCATTTCCTACAGATGCGAAATAGCGCATGATATGAAGAAAAAATGGGATGTGTTGCCTATCCCACTGAGCAATCACGAAAAGGATCATAAAATGGGGTGTACTTCGTACTCCACTTAGCAATACCAAATGAGAAACCATGCTGCCGCGTACTCCACTTGGCAAACATGAAATGAGGTGTGCCGTGTACTCCACTTGGCAAACATAAAATGAGAAATTATGCTGCCGCGTACTCCACTTGGCAACATAAAATGGGGTGTGCCACGTACTCCACTTAGCAATACCAAATGAGAAATTATGTTGCTGCGTACTCCACTTGACAACATAAAATGGGAAATTATGCTGCCGCGTACTCCACAAAAAAAACTAAAATGAGAAATAATGCTGTCGCGTACTCCACTTAGCAAACATAAAATGGGAAATTATGCAATATGATCACTTCATTAGGACAGAAATAGATTACCAGATCAAAAGCTTTCCTCAAACAAAGCTTAGTAACATCAATTGATTCATAAAATTCAACTTGATATTTTATAGAAACAAAGTCAGAATGAGTACAAATCAAGTATAATACTTCTTCACAGAATCAGAATTAACTGGACCGGCAAAAATACGACCATCCATCTCGGCCAAAATCAAAGCACCTTCTGGAAGGACTTTCTTCACAATGTACGGGCCGCAGTAATTTGGGGTGAATTTTCCTTCTGCAAGAGGAACTATCGGCAATAACTTCCTCATGACAACGTCACCTACCTGAAAATGTCAAGGCCTGACTTTCTTGTTGAAAGATTTAGCAACTCATTGTTAGTAGCACTAGCCATGGCATAGAGCTTTAAGCCTTCTCTCATCAATCATGTTCAACTGGTCTAATCTCTATTGGATCCAATCTGCGTTTGACAATTGTACATGTGAAAGAATACGTAACGAAGGAATTTCAACCTCAACAGGTAGAATTGCTTCCATACCGTACACAAGAGAATATGGAGTTGTCCCTGTAGATGTCCGGATAGAAGTCCGATATGCCATCAGTGCAAAAGGTAATCTCTCATGCCAATCACGATAGTTCTCAGCTGTTTTAGCCAAAATTTTCTTGATATTCTTTTTGGTTACTTCGACTGCTACGTTCATATGCGGACAATATGGAAAAGAATTCAAATGCTTGATCTTGAACTCCTTGAACAGATCATCTACCAATTTATTATTTAGATTAGACCCATTGTCAGTAATTATAGCCTCAGGTACACCATATCGAGCAATGATGTCCCAACAAATGAACTTCACCACAACCCGGGCCGTCACTGTCGTATAAGACATAGCTTCGATCCACTTCGAAAAGTAATCGATAGCAACCAGGATAAACCGATGCCCATTTGATGCTTTGGGATTAACTAGGCCAATCATATCAATGCCCCACATAGAAAATAGCCATGGTTCATACAGTTGATGCAATTCATTTGGAGGAATTTTAATCTTGTCACCATATATCTGACATTTGTGACAACTTCGGACATGTTGAATGCAATTACTCTCTAAAGTGAGCCAGTAATAACCCATCCTCATTATCTTTCTTGCCAACATATGACCATTCATGTGCGGACCACATACTCCCTCATATACTTCTAGCATCAAACGAACAGCCTCGGTCGAATCAACACACCTTAATAAAACCGAATCATATGACCATTTGTATAGGCATCCTCCGCTGAAAAAGAACTTCGACGCCATTTTTCTAATATACTTTTGGTCAGATGCGGTACTTTCTCAAGAAACTCCTGTGTTTGAAGATACGCCTTGATATCATGATACCACGGCTTGCCGTCAGGTTCTTCTGTCATGGCCATGCAATAAGTCGGTAGGTTCAACTTCTAAACCGCTCGTCACTCGTAGCATTGCCGATAGCGTAGCCAGAGTATTAGCAACACTGTTTTGAGTCCTTGGCAAGTATTCAAACGAAATGTCTTCAAACTCTTCTACCAACTCCTCTAAATAGACGTGATAGGGATGTAACTTAGTATCTCTGGTTTGCCACTTACCAACGGTCCGAAGAATAATGAGGGCTGAATCCCCGAACGCCTTAAGTCAAGCTACTCCCATTTCGATTGCAGCTTGCAACCCAAGGATGCATGCTTCATATTCAGCGATATTGTTCGTGCAAGGAAATATCAGTTTCGCTGTAACCGGATAATATTGTTCGCCTGGGGATATTAAAACTGCCCCAATACCTAATCCTGACAAGTTTACAGTCCCATCAAAATACACGATCCATACATACTCATCGATTGGCATGACTCTATCCTCTAGCGGATCCAGATCCTCATTTTTCTCAGGATTTTCAGTCAAGACATCAACAATTACTCGTCTTTTGACCGATTTCTGAGACATGAATTGAACATTAAATTTTGAAATGAGAATCTACCATTTTGCCAATTTTCCAATCAAAGCGGGTTGATTGAGCAAGTATTTGATTGGATCACATTCTGTTATAAGCAATATCTGATAATGCAAGGTATATTACCTCAATCTGTGTAGCACCCAGACTAGTGCTGCGCACGTTCTTTCTGCCTCGGAATAGTTCATCTCAGAGGCGGTGAACTTCTTACTCAAATAATAAATCGCACCCTTTTTTCCATCCTCTTCACGTTTCTGAGCAAGCATGGCACCTAAGGACTCACTATGGATTGTGAGGTACAGGATCAAAGGTTGCCCCGGCGTTGGTGGAACAAGCACTGGCGGATTCATCAAGTAGTGCTTAATCTTGTCGAACGCCAGTTAACACTCTTCATCCCATCTGACTAGCGCATTCTTCTTGAGGAGTTTAAAGAAAGGCTTTGCGGTCTCAAATAGCTGAGAAATAAATCTGGCTATATAGTTTAGCCTACCCATTAAGCTACGAACTTCCTTCACCGAAAAGGGAGATTTTATTTCACAAATGGCCTTCACTTTTGACGGGCCAATCTCAATCCCTTTGTTGCTAACAATGAAGTCAAGTAGCTTGCCAGAGGCTGCCCCAAACACGCATTTTGCGGGATTGAGGCGTAATTTGAACTTGCGAAGCCTGTCGAATAATTTCGTCAAGGTTTCTATGTGATCTTCTCCACGCCAAGTCTTTGCGATCATATCGTCAACATAGACCTCAATCTTATTATGCATCATATCATGGAACAACATGACCATTGCCCGCTGGTAAGTTGCCCCAGCATTTTTGAGACGAAAGGGCATCACCTTGTAATGAAATGTCCCCCATGGAGTGGTAAAATGCCATTTTCAACTTATCATCTTCGTTCATCAAGATCTGATTATAACCTAAGAAACCATCCATGAAGGAGAATAGCTCGAACCCAGCTGTACTGTCCACAAATACATCAATATGTGAGAGTGGAAAATCATCTTTAGGACTAGCTTTTTTCATATCTCGGTAGTCAACACATACTCGAACCCAACTGTCTTTCTTCAACACTGGGACTATATTAGCGATCCATTCTGAGTATTGGATAGTCTCAATAAATCCCACATCAAGAAGCTTCATGACCTCTTCCTTGATCTTCTTTGCTAGTTCTGGTTTAGCTCTTCACGGCCTTTGTTTCACAGGTTCAACCAAAGGATTGGTCGGTAGACAATGTTCGACGATCAATCGGTCAAGACCCGGCATGTCAGCATAAGACCAGGCAAAGATGTCTTGATAATCCTTCAACAACTGGGTCAAACGTTTGGCCATATCTTCAGGAAGACATGCCCCAATCTTCACCTCCCTAGGATTCTTAGTGTCGCCAAGGTTGATCACCACGGTTTCTTCGGCAGTTAGAGGCTTAGATTTCTCATGGATTTCCAAGTTCCGTTGTATCTCTTCATCATTCGGATTAGAATCGTCGGAGTTATCGGATTGACTTGCATCACATGTATGAGGATCCACGATTCCCGTCCCTTCACATGCCTCGAGATTAGTCCTGAAACATGAAAGAATGGGATCAAAAAGACAAGAGATGGCTTAACTATTGCAATTTTCGAAAATTGATCCTTGCTTTTTGAAATTCATTTTGCTTTCGAAGACCTCGAAACGAGAATTCTTGAGAAGCTCAACCCTCAATTCTTACCGTAGATGACAAATTTTTCAATCGTTGGTTATCGTCATCGGGTTGGTTTGGGGTATTTCAACAAGATTCAAAATGATAAAAAACTTCTGTAATTTTATTGATATAGAATCAATGAATTACATCTTATTGGATTGAAAAACCTAAGTGCAACATGAATAGGAATGACAATCGAAAAAAGCAATAAAGATTCCCACGCATGGGAGATACGAAAATTAGAAATGATTACTCTTGAGGGCTAGCGTCCATCCCTTCAAGTGGTCCTTCGGTGATTGCACCGATAGAGGTCTCAGCAAACCAACCGGTGAGGTAGGGTATACTATCATTAAAGTCAAAGTCCACCACCCTCGACTCCGGTTTCTTGAAAATAGAGGGTGGCTGGTCATCCTCAAAATCGTCAGACAAACTAACTAGAATCGTTTTACCATGCTTCTTAGGTGAGTCAGCCAGGGCTTGTGGCGACTCAAGAAAGATAAGCCCAAGATCATCCTCAGTTGGGCTCGGCTTTAAATTCTCATATCCTCCCACTACTCCAACCGAGTGAAAGATATGGTTAATGGGAGGTGGTAAGGGACTTTGACCTGCTCTTGTTTGGCTTTTGCAATAATTGTTGCTTTGTTCGTGGCTTCCCTGTCCATAATATCCCAAACCAGCCTTGTGGGATTGCCCATTTGTCTCGATCGGGGCATGAATGCCTTGGCCTTCCTTCCCAAGACCCTGACCTGGCTTAAAACCATTACCAACCATGACCTTGGCCACCATAAGAGCTGCTTTAGAAACTTCAGGAACGGGTAACGGCATATCAGAGGAAGCCTGAACTATTTCAAATGAATGATACCTATCTTCTTCAACATGATTGGGTTCCATATATGGGATCGATGTTGCATTGAAGACTCGGTGATCTTCCTCTCCATAAATTGTAACCAGCTTCGCCTCGACCACAAACTTGATCTTCTTATGCAAACTGGAGGGCACTACGCCTGCATTGTGGATTCATGGTCATCCCAACAAGAAATTAAAGGCAGAAGGGATATCCGGTATTTGGAAAAGAATATCGAACACAGAGGATCCGATTTGCAGCACTAAGTTAATTTGGCCTATTACATCCTTCTTCACTCCATCAAAGGCTCGAACAGAAGTCTTGGCTGCTTGCATGGCAGATGGGTGAATGCCTAGCCTTTTCAAAGTAGCTAACGGGCATAAATTCAGAGCTGACCCGTTATCAACAAGCACTATGGCCATGTGAGTCTCCTTGTACTTTACTGATATGTGAAGCGCTTTATTATGATCACGTCCCTCAACTGGGATTTCCTCATCAAAAAATGCCACTTGATCTTTAAGGAGGATCGCCCCGACGAACCCTTCTAGCTTATCTTCTTCGATGGTCTCGGGCATATGAATTTCACTCAGAACCTTCATTATAGCACTCCGATGCTTATCTGATGTCTGGAGAAGATCCAATAACGAGACTTGTGCCGGTAACTTTCTCAGCTGATCAACCACGCTATATTCACTAGCCTTAATCACAGCTAGGAATTCTTTCGCTTTTTTCTCAGCCACTGGCTTGGCCGGTTGATTATCAAGATAAGTTCGCCCTGACCTGGTTATCAGATTGACGTCATACGACCACGGGACCATCTTGTCACTTTCATAAGCGTAAGGCTGAGCTGATGCCAAGATCAATACTTTCGGAGCGTCGAGTATAATAATCCCAAGGTCATCATCAGAGGCGTTCTCGAGAGCAGGCATGTCAGGGTCTAACTTCTCTTGTTCATCGGTCATCCTTGCAAGTTCTTCATTCCAATCAATGATGACTTGAGATATAGCGGCCACTACCCCGAATTCATCCGCTGTCCCAATCATTCCTTCTCTCACTAACTCATCCACTTTCTTTCTTATGTCACCGAACGACACCACTTCGCTAGTCGAAACATAACCAGCTCGGACTAAAGCATCGAACATATCTTCGAGAGGGATCCTGAAGCCTCAAACCTGCTTGACTCCCGGGCCAAGGACAACATTCGCACTGTTCGAATGATCAGGGAGTGGATTGTTCTGCACATTAGGCTTACCAGCTGGCTGTAGCACAAATACTCCAATCTCGAGTAGATCCTGCACTCGATGTTTGAGTACTTGGCAATCATCAGTCAAATGCCCAACCTCACCTCTATGGTAATCGCATTTCTTCAACAGATCATACTTTGCATAGCCAGCAGTGTTAGATCTTTGTGGCTCTGAATTCAGCAAGTTCTTCTTTCTTAGTACTGCCAATACCTGAGATAACGTCCCAAGAAGTGGAGTAAACTGGCGAGTTCTATGTTGCTGGTGAGAGTCTTGCTGGCCTTGCCGCCCATAAGAGGTTGTCTGCTGAGTGCTAAATTGTAGCTTCGGGGCTTGAGCTGGCAGCTTCTGCAGATAGGTCGTGTTGACTTCAGGGACATGCTCTTTGTCCTTCTTACTAGTAAATCTCTTGGCCGATAAACCTTACTCACCATACCATCCTTTCTTGAGTTCGGTCTCAATCTCTTCATCCATGGCTATTAGCTAGCCAAAAGATTGGACGGCCATTACTAACATTCGTGAACAAACCGGCTGCAGTAGGGTGGACACGAACAACTTCATTAAGTCACGTTCCGCGGGTTCCGGCATGATCTGTCCCACCATGTTCCTCTGGTGAGTGGCGTACTCCTTTAGAGTCTCGCCCTTTTTCTGCTCAACTCTCTCCAGGTCTTCCCTTGTAACGGTGACGTCGAGATTGAACTTGAAGTGCTTGATGAAAAGGTTTGTCACCTCTTCCCACGAGTCTTTCCGATTGATCTGGTGGTTGGTATACTACCTCATTGCAGCATCCTTCAAGCTTGCTTGGAAGGTTTGAATCATTAGGGGTCCGTTAGACACATATCTATTCATGAGCCCGTGGTACATATCGATGTGCTGAATTGGGTTTAAGGTGCCGTCGTACTTCTCAAAGGCTGGCATCTTGAATTTATCGGGCACTTGAACCTGGGTAAAAATGGACAAATCAATAGGCAGAACACTTTGAGTTCCCTCTACTTCACGTAATATCTGGTCGAGCTGGGCCAACAACTTGGCATTCTCATCGTTAGGGGTGAATGAAGAACAGGGACCGACGGAGAAACACTGGTGTCGATCAAAATGGCATCATCTAGTTTAAGAGTTGGATTAGTGTTTACTGCAGGAGATTTGTCAAGGCGGAGGCCTTGACGAGTTGGAGGTGGAATCTCCGATTGAGAGGTAGCATTGATCTGCTATTTCTTGGCCATGAGATCACCCATCATTTTGGACATGGCGGCTGTGATCTGCTCATTGATAGTATTCATGTGTTCCTTCAGCTTTTCATCAATCATGGCAGCAATCTCGGCTTGATTGGCCATCCTTCGTTTGGTCAACGATCGAGTATTATGAGGATAAGGGGGATCCGTGGCAAATTACCTGCAAAAAGCAACGGTGGAATAAATACGACAAGTAAGAATAACGAATCGGTCCATGACATCCTCTAGACCCTCAAGATGAAATTTCTTTTAAAAGACCGATTCGTCCAGTAAATCCCGAAGTCTCAAATTGCTTTATTCAATAAAAACTGGGCTCATTTCCAAAATTCACAAATCATAGCTTAATGCTTTTCATTGAATTGCTCAAAATGGAAAATGTCTCAAATGAATTCTTATGAAGATCGATCAGCAACATTTATTATCAGAAAACATCAATAGTAAGCTAACATTTCTTCCTAAGAAAAAGAAAAATTTCCTAAACCAAACAAGAAAATCAGACGGTCTTTCTCTTTTTAGAGGCTACGTGATCTATAGACGAATGGGCCTTCAAGACGCGCCGTAATTGTGCATTCTCTTTAGCCAGAGCATCTGCCTTATCCTGGGCCTTCATCGCCTTTTCTTTGCTGATTTTGATTTGGGTCTGAAGAGTATTCCATACTGTCATGACCGGAATCTTTGGGAGTATCTCGACAGGGATGGTATGACACTAAACATACCGGGCCGTGGCAAAGTGACTCTTCATCCTTCCGGTGGGCTCATCTGCGAGCCAAATCAGCTTATGAGGGGAACAATTCTGCCAAGCGTTAGAATGACGCCTGAGTTCAACTCTGTAGGACTCGCCCTTCTCGAACTGAACTTGAAATTCAATGGGCCTGAGTAGAGGTGGGATGTCCTGTAGAACTCGGAATTGATGTGTAACCTGAAGGGGATGATAGCAGGTTGCCCCATAAATGCCCATCAAAGGTACGGGCTTCTGATCGCCATGGTATAGTCGAGCCTCAACCTCCCGAAACCATACAGCTTGCCAAAGAAAAATCTTAGAGCTTGGATCCTTGAACAGATGGACCCATTGTTTATAGTGCAAACTCTTAGTTTGATCTTGTATTTGTTTGAATCTTAAAATAGGGTTATCAGTCATGTTCATTTCAAATACAATCATATTTTCCCCAAATTGAGAAATGTGTGAGAAAAACCAGATTTGTAAAAGCTCAATCGGGGTTCGAAAAGTCTTATCTTTTCCTCTCTTGAATCGTGTCAGAGATATGAAAGTTTCTGCCGAAATTGTGTTTATAAAACTAACTCTGCCACATATTAGTTTTACCGTCCAAGCTATGACGGGATCAATAGCATTTTGACGGAATGGAAAAATGATAAGTCCATAAAACGCTAAGATAAAAATCTTAGACCTCATGAGGACGGAGTTATTTTCAAAACACTCAATAAGAAAAGATAGCAGAAATGCTTGACAATTACCTTTTAACACTTTTTCAATGTCCTTTTTGGTGAAATTCAAAAATTTAGCAAGCACTACCATAGGGTCTACCTTAATGGGTGGTTCGACTATATCCAACTCAATCGATTTCTCAATGGCAAAACTGTATTCTTCCGAAGTCGATGTGAGCTCAAACTTACCTCCCAACACAAATGTGGTCGTCTCGGGGCGCCAAAAATGAGCGAGTGCCTGCATGATCCCGCTCTAAACATCTATGTCTAGGATTGGCAGCATGAATCCAATGCGCTTGAGAACGTACATCTGACCATCTAACTTCAACTGGCTCCATAACTTATTGAGCTCTGACTTCGAAGTAGGCACGAAACGGATATTAAGGCGATCCATTCTTATATAGACCACGTGCCAAATGACTCAACCTAAATCATGGACCGACTCAAAATAAGATGAAGAAAACTAAAGAAAAAGCTCGAGAAATTACCGTCTTCGGGGAGAAAATATCAATCACAAAGACACACACATGAATCGTGAGTTTAAATCTTAATCAATCTACCCTAATGGCTTTTACAAAATGAAATGATGAACGGAACGACATATCGTAGCCTCGCGCACAATTATCATGACTAGTCGTGGCCTCGCATACCATAGTCATGACTAGTCGAGTCCAATCACTTCGGCTTGGTTCGGTCGACAAGGGGAACCTCCATGCGTTGTAGGCTCACGTGTATGAGGACGACCCTTGAGCCATTTTTGAAGAATTGTCAGGATTCAAATGGGATAACCTTTAGCGAAGTCTTACCACCAAGATTAAAAGAACTATCTAAATACCATCCTAGAACTATGAGTGTGACCCAGGTCCGGTCACAAGTTGTGTGTGGTGTAGTGCAAATACTGTAAATCATGCACAACAATTATATGCAAACACCGCTTCAATAGTGCAAAAATTAAATCACAATTCCACTCCACCAAGCCTGCAAAACAAAGGGTTAGCCAATCACTATTCCCCTTATAACTCCCATCCTGCAAAACCATTTAACACCTAAGAATGAGAATTTAATCAAATTTTGTCAAATCTAGTGATTTTTTTTTCATAAAAATTTTTGGCCTAAGTCCTCCTTAAATTTTTTTTTTAAAAATTCAAGTTTTCCTCAGTGGAGTCGCCAAACTGTCGCGACCTAAAAAAATCGGGTTTCGATCTTAGGCTAATGGATTGCTAGATTAATTAAATAACCTAGCTCAAGTTCTCCCAAACTCTACCAAATCGCAACTTAGGTCCAATTGTGAGCATGCAAATATTTTCAACGGGAGTCGCCACTAATCATTTAGGGTAGGTTGATTAGAAACCTAAATAAAATAGCGGGAGTATTATTTTATTTCTACAAACCAGAAATTATAGATTCGGGGACTTGGTTATGCTAAATTCCTTAACGCCCTTTCGATACCAATTTTAAGAAAAAACACTCCATTTGACAATTTTGATAAATCCTGACTTAGAGTTCAAAGGTGCAGAAATTTTCTTTTTGATTTTCTTTTATTTAAATGAGAGCTAACCTACATATAATGACGTGCAAAAATTGACATGCGATTAATGCAATTTAACATGCAAACTATATGTCATGCGACGATGTGACCTATTTCTAATAACGGACATATTATTTTTTTGTATTTTTTTAATGAAATTCGGAATTAAAAATACCAATTATCTCAACATGCAATTTTAAACTAAAGAAATAAACCTATTTTAGCGCAATCGTTTTGGTATTTTTTTTTTATAAAAAATCGAAATTAAAATAAAAAAAAGATATAACCGCTAAATCTTTTAAATTAAGTTTCGATATGAAGCCTGACAGATCAACCCTAAAATTCGAAATTCCCGCTATGGAAATAATTCTATCCAAAGCCTGATAGATAAATTTATTTCCACGTGTGCGGTTGCGGATTGGAAAATTTTCCTAATCGATCACATCTAGAAAAATTCGGATATCTTAAATATTTTGGATATATTCACAAGATTTTGAAAATTCTAAATTCTATCCAAATTTGATAAATAATAGATATCTAAAATTTCAAAAAGGAAATAAATCCTAATTAGAATAAACCTATTATTCAAATATGCATAATTGGATATCAATAAGCACAAATAAGACAACAAAATACTCTAATTAAATTAGGATGTGATAATTACCTAATTTGCAAATTTATTTCCTAATTTGAATTTGCAGCGGACCGGGATCGTTGGCGCGGTGTCGGGAGCGATGGCGCGACGTCGGGGCAGCGACGTTGGGATGGTGGCACGACTGTGCAGTGGCAGGCATCTCCGGGCGGCGATGCAGCGGCGGCAATGCACGAACGGCGAGGCAATGGCGCAGCTATCTGGACAGTGGCGGTGCTATGGAGCGGCAGCGTGCAGCGGTGACTCCGGGCAGCAGCACAACGGCGAGAGGCGACGGTGCTATGGAGCTGCCGCGTGCCGCGGATCGGTGCGGCTCCGGGTGAGCGGCATGCAGTGGCACGGGCGGTAGTGCGGCTCCGAACGACAGCGGAAGAGCAGCGTGCAGCGGCACTGGCGATGGTGCGGCTCCAAACGGCAGCGAAAGAGGCAAGACTCCGGGCAGCACGGCGTGCGGCGGCCGAGAGGGGAGAGCAACGGCGGCTCGCGAGGGTAGCAAACGGCGTGCAGCGGGCCCCCAATAGTGTTTGACGCGGCGGTGGTGCGGCGGTGGCTTCCGGTCTCCTTCTCTCTCTCTCACACTTGTTCTTTTTAAAAAAATTTCTGATCTGAAAATTTATGAGAGCCCCCTTAATTATGACACATAACGATGTATTTATAATGTAAACCTAGGTCAATTAGACGGGCTTTCTAGTCCTAATGGGCTTAAGCTTTAATTATCATTTAATTTCAAGTGGGCTGAATTAATGTGGGCTTTTATTTAATTAAGCATAATAGGCTAATTTAAGCTCAAATTAAAACAACTGAGCCTTTTTATGTGTGATGTTCGGCCCTTGCCTTCCGAGTGAGCCGAGTCCTGTTCGAAGTCCGAGCTCAATTTACATGACGAATTCTAAGCTTGCTTGCCACCGCCAATCCAATGCGGAATGCAATTAATCTATTATGAACCTAACCTATATGCTATGCAATTTTAATATTTTTGTTTAAGAGTTAAAATTTAATCCCTAATTTTTTATGTAATTAACACTAAATGATGCGCCGAAATTTAGGTGTCAACATATGGCAAAATGGATGGTCGGCCAGTGGTTAGATCGACGTGGGTGCGGCCGCAAGTGGAGGCTAGTCAGCTAAGCACTCAGCACGGCGTTCAACCACGACCGGGCGAATGACGGTGGAGCCAGGCGGCGACGACGTCGGGCGGCTGCTGGGCGGTGATGACGTCAGGCGGCGGCTAGGCAGTGACTGCATCGGTCAACGGTTGGGCGGCAACAGCGATGGCTACGAGCTCAGGCGGCTGCTGGGCGGTCACGGCGTCGGGTGACGATAGCCACGGCCATGAGCTCAGGCGGTTGAGTTAGGCAGCGGTGAGCTAGGCGAGGCAAGCGGCCAGCAGACAAGCGGAGCCGCGACAGTCGCAGCTGCGAGCTGTTGGACGCGCCAGCGACGACGGCGATGGCGGGCTAGCGGTCCAAGCGAAGAAGGCGGCGTATGGTTTGGCGGCTCAGTTGGGTCGATAAGAATGCGGCGTGCAGCGGTTGGGCAGGTCGGGCTGACCGGCGACATGCGGCGGCAGGTCAACCGGCCTGCGGTGGCTGGTCAGTACGAGAGAGCCACGGCGGAGGAGGACAAACGAAGGAAGAAGAAGAAGAAGAAGAAGAAGAAAAACAAAGGAAAAAGAAAAAAGTGTCTCAGGGGACGGACGTGACCGGGGGCCACATGCAGGTGCAGGGGGAAAAAAGTGATAGAGGAAGAGAGGCGAAAAATTTTCGAACGTGCGCAAACTTTGCGACAAAAAAATAAATCCGTCGCAAATTTGCGATGGAAACATAATTTCGTTACAAATTTGCAACGGATTGCAAAAATAACAAAAATTTTGTAATTCGTCGCAAATTTGTTTCCGTCGCAAATTTACGACAACTTTTGCAACAGATTACAAAAATAAAGGGCATTTTTCAAATCCATCGCATATTTGCGACGGAATTTTTTTCATCGCAGATTTGTGATGGAATTTTTTTCCCGTCGCAAAATTTTTTTTGCAATGGAAGTATGTTTCTGTAGCAAATTTGCAATGGATTTTACGACGGATTCCATGATGAATTCCAAAATTTTATGGCATTTTCGATTCCATCGCAAATTTGCGACGGATTCGAAAAGTTGCCGCGAATTTCACTTCCGTCGCTAATTCTTCGACGCATAGTAGCCACGAATAATTTTTTGTAATAAAATAAGCGACGAAATTAGCGACAATCCAAATCCAATGGAAAATAGAATATCGCAAATGTCATCGTACAAATAATATTTGACTTGTCGTCATTTAGCGATAAATTTTCCAACGATCAATTATATTAATAAGAATAATCGACAACAACAATAATAATAATAACAATAACAACAAGAACAATAATAATAATTATGACAACCAAGATAATACATGTCGCAATAATAATTACGCATCATTAGTGTTTTGTTACAAAAATTTTAATCTTCATCTTCGTCTTGATCTACATCTTTGTCCTCGTCTTCATCTTTTTCATGAGCATCATCTTCATCATCTGTCTCAAAATCAGATTATGTACCATCTTCTACGTTTAATGCGTAAATTTCAGTTGGATCCATATCTATCATTGCTCCACGTGGATCTCGTAAAGTTAGAATGTCATATTTCTCAGTTTCGACCATGTTACAGACTTCCTCTTGTTAATAGGCTCTGTCCTTCTAATGTTCCTTGATTTTTCTACGTGCTTTGATTTTACATATAGCTCCCCAATTAGTTTTGTCACGTTTCAAATTAAGATATGATGCATAGCATACTTAAATTGCTTGTTGTGCCAAGACAAATGGTTCATATTTCATATATTTTTTCTTGTGATTTATTTCAATGAAATTAAACTTCGTATGCACTTTCATTCCTTTGACGGGGTCGAACCACTTGCACTTAAATAACACAACCCGCGTCATTAATGGTCCAGGGTATTCTATCTCTATGATTTCATCCAATAAGCTATAAAAATCATCTTTTGAACTCTCACCATTGGATGACCGAACAGACACATCACTATTCATTGTGGCTTTTTTCATTCCATATTCTTGAGTGTGAAAATTATATCCATTTATGAAATATGCTGGCCAACTTCGTACTCCCAACTGTGGACTTTATGACAGATGATATAGTAATTCTTGCTCTCTAAGTACATCATGATTACTGTGAA
The DNA here is from genome assembly GCA_031216185.1 of Syzygium aqueum. NCBI lineage: Eukaryota > Viridiplantae > Streptophyta > Magnoliopsida > Myrtales > Myrtaceae > Syzygium > Syzygium aqueum. The sequence continues at coordinate 21,935,502 of CM062238.1, forward strand.
CCTAAGGTTATACACGCAAATTCAATAATATATATTTTAACAAATGATGTATAAAATATTAATAACTTCATTTTGGTCTATAGGCAACTTACATATATTTTGAACCATGCTGCAAATTGTTCATCGCACAAACGGTCAAACTCATTTGGTGCATACATTGAAGTTTGGAAAATCCTAGTAATAAATACCATTTAAATATTAGCAAATATTTGACACACAATACATATATTTGTAAATTTATACTTACTAGAAGTATGACTCGACTTCTAGATAGTTCAGTAAAATATATGTCTGGGCTGTATGCCATTCTTTGCCTGTTAAATAACGAAATGTATATGCGCCGCTTGATCAACCAAGATAATTAAAAATAAAGAATGATTTGCAATTGAGATCAATGGGGCCCTCATCATTTCTGCTTGCTCTCCGCCTCTTGCACTGCACGTGCGGCTCAAAATAGTATGATGCAAATGTTGTCACTTCTTCCACAATATATGTATTACAAATTGAATCTTCAACACATGCCTTATTATTCACTTTTTTTCTTCAAATGATATAAGAATCTAGTTGCAATAGAAAAAAGCTTATTGGAACATAATATACAATAAAGTAATTTGAACTAAATTTAAAAAAAAATTACCTCTCAAATGGATATATCCATCGAAATTGGACGGGACCTCCAACTTTGACCTCATAAGGCAAGTGAACTAAGAGATGCTCCATCGAATCAAAAAACGATGGAGGAAATATCATTTCTAAGTTGCAAAGAATAATTGGAATATCTCTCTCTAGTTTCTCCATGTGTGATGCTTTTAACACTATCGAGCAAATGTCATGCAGGAAATTACTTAACTCTATAACGGCACACCATACAAAGTTCGGTAGAACTTCCTTGAAAGCTATTGGAATTAATCTTTCTATAAATATGTTACAATCATGACTCTTCAAATCTATCAACTTGCATTCATTCAAATTAACACATCTACGGAGGTTTGAAGCATATTCATCAGGAAACCGCACAGATTTCAATCATTGACAAACAACTCGTCTCTGCTCCTTATCCAATGTGTAAACTGCTTTTGGTTTTGGTCCCTTACTGCTTGCATTCACATCTAGTGTTGGACGATCACAAATATCTCTCATATCTTTTCTTGCGTTCAAGTTGTTTTTTATTTTTCCGATGATATCCATCACAGTATTTATGACATTGTCGAAAATATTCTTTTCTATGTGCATGACGTCAAGATTACGATGAATAAGATAGGCCTTCCAGTATGGTAGATCCCAAAATATACTGCGTTTAGTCCACTTATGTGTACTTCCGTACGCAATAGTCCTGCCGTGAGAGTTCTGAACAACAATTGGAAAGTCCTGCACCCACTCCCAAATTTGATCGCTGGTCAACCTCAATGGTGGAGGTGTTCTTTTAGTCCTATTCTTGATGAACTTTTTTTTATTCCTTCTAAATATATAATTTATCGGTAAAAATTACTTGTGACAGTCAAAATAGCGGGGTTTCTTTCCATATTTTAATCTAAATGACTTTGATCTCTCCAAACATATTGGATATCCTAAGATCCCAACTGTACTACATCCTGATAACATTCCGTAAGTTGGAAAGTCATTTATCGTCCAAAGAAAAGCAGCCTTCATTACAAATATTTGATCGGTAGAAACATCATGTATAAGGACACCTTCATCCCATAGCCGTTGTAACTCTTCAATCAATGATTGCATATAAACATCTATTAACTTTTTCGGATTTTGCGGGCCAATCACGATCAATGTAAAAAACATATAAGGTGTCTTCATGCACATACCAAGTGAAAGATTGTACGGCGTTAAGATAACTGGTCAACATGAATAACTTTTTCCTGATTTCCCAAATGGGGCAAATCCATCAGCACAAAGACCTAATTTGATGTTTCGAGGCTTTATCGCAAACTCAGGATATGTTCTATCAAAATATTTCCATGCCTCTACATCTGAAGGATGACATATTAGACCCTCTTCTGTTTCATGATTTGCATGCCAAGTCATGTGTTCAGCAGTAGTTTGAGACGCATAAAGCCTTTGCAATATGGGGATTAAGGGCAGATAAAACATTTGCTTGTATGGTCTACGCTTCTGATTACAACCCTGTTTCCTATTAATCTTGTACCTAGGTTGGCTACAGAATTTGCAAGATTCTACATTTTCATTATCTCTCCAATATAACATACAACCCCTACTACATACATCAATCCTTATAACTGGAAGACCTAAGTTATTCACTAACTTTTTTCATATCGTAAAAATCACTTGGCATGATGTTATCACGAGCCAATGTTTCCCGCATTATTTCAACAAAAGAGTTGAAGCAATCCGCAGATACATTATGCTCTGCCTTGATATTTAACAATCTTGTTGTCACTGATAACTTAGTGTGGTTATCACAACCTGTCCATAAAGGTTCATCTGGTGCTTTCAACACTTCTCAGAACTAATTAGATGGAAAAGTTTCATTACACACATTCTCATCAAAACCCGTTACTCATATCTCTTCCAATTGCGATGCATGACTAGTACCCACTTGTTCAAGTGTAAGAGTAAAACTAGTACTTGCATGATTCGATTCTGAAACAAAATTCTGACTAGCTGCATCAATCACCATTCTCTCGTATGGGTTCAATTGATCATAATAGCTATATTATTCCCTAACTAAAAATTGGTCACTTCTTTGATATCTTTCATCAGATATAAATGGTTCACCATGGGAAGTCCAATTATAATAGTTCGAAGTAAACCCAAATCTACAAAGATGTTCTCTAACTTTATCACACACATGAAATTTACCATTACTACACTTTTTACACGGATACCTTAACTTATTTCCATCCATGAACTCATATTTACTACTAGCAAAGTCTAAAACTAGTTCCAACCCAGTACGAAACTCATCGGTCAATTCTTGACGTCCAGGTAAGTTCTTATTATATGTCCAAGCCCTTTCTCTTTACATTGTATTTGTATAAAAATAAAAAAAATCTCGAAAAAATTTGAAAATATCATATCTACTGTTCTTAATTAAAACCATAAAATTAGGAAAATTAAAAGTTTGTTTTTGAAGCAACAATTACTTTGAAATTGAAAAAAATTGAAAAAATTACTATGTAAAGAAGACTTACCCAAATATTCGACTGAAATCTTTGTAGTACAAAGTGGTCAATTTGATGAGGATTGCAACGTTCACTTGGATTGCGAGACCTTCAAATGGACACGTACCTAAAAAAAATATCACTTAAGATTCATTTTTTAATAATTTTAAATTTTTTTTGAATTTTTTTTTAAAATTTTTTTTTAGCCAAATAATATTTTTCGCCTGTCGTCGGTCAAGCTAGCGAGTTGGACCTTGCCCAGATCTGGGGGAGACTGACAGGCCTCGCCATGGCCGCCGGTCAACCTCGCCGTCGCCCAGATCTAGGCGATGCCCAGATCTAGGCGATGGTGAGGTAGACGGCCATGGGGGGAGGCCGAATAAGCTGCCGACGTAATGGTTAAGAACAACTACTCTTGAAGAAAGCGATAGCAGGTGATACAAAAGGAATCGATTTCGCATTTCGAAAGTAACGTTGTTTTAGAATTCGGAGTTTGAAGACTATAATGTCGAAATTGGAGACAGACAAAATGCGCGTTTTCATGAGGAAGTAGTCCCGGAGAGACGGTGGTGAGCAAGATTGAAGCTTATGGAAGTACACACCCAGGCGTGACTGTTCATGCTATACTGGTTGTTCCTCATATATGTTGGTGTTTTAGAGAAAAATACTTCACCTTCTTTTCTCTCCATGGTTAATTAGGGTTTTCCACATACTTCTGTTCTTGGAGCTCGAAAAATTTCCTTGAATACAACTGCCAACGACGAAAAAATTTAGATCGATTGTTTGTTGAATCGATATTCCTGTGCCTTTTGCCAAATCTCTTAGAAGTACTCAAAGAGCTCAACCTACTAACTAAAATTACATAATTTACCGTGACTTTCTGAATAAATACCGGTGGAGATCGATAAGCTACTAAAAACCTCTAAAAATATTTATTTCATGCTCCTGAAGTACAACATTATCCCACCATGCAAGCCAATTGCCGTGTGCGAAGTCTTTTCTATCCCAGTGAAAATACGGTATTCACAAAAATTTGTCTATTTCAATTTGGCTTGTAGCGCTGGGAACGGCATGTTCCGAAAGTACCTAAAAGTAAGATAACAAGAAAGTGAAAGCTTGACAAATCCACTATCCCATGGTACTGATTGTAATACCAGAGAAAAAGCATTAGTAATTTGTTGCTAATCTCCTGGAAAGGTGCATTATCATATCTAATTATCTCTCTAGATAAAGACTTTTGATCTTTAGTTTCATCACAAATATGAACGTCATTTTCAGGTCTCATCATGGATTGGGGTTACTAGAAGACAGAATTTGAATTTACCAAACTAATTCTATTTAATCCCTTGAGAATCTGGTGCACTTGTGAGTTAAGGGTATGTTTAGTAAAGTTTCTATTATTAGAAAAAAAATTTTGTTCAGAAATAATTTTTTCTATTTTGATTCTCAAGATCAGTTTCTGAGCAAAAAAACACATTTAGTAACTGTACAAAATTTCTATTCCTTGAGTAGAAAAAGAAAAAAATTGCGTTTGGTAGGACACTAAAAATTTCTAGTCCCAATTTTTTCATTTAATTATACAATTGTCGGTGGAGACTTAACAATTCATGTGTGGATAAAATTTGACCAGAAATAGAATAAAAATATATTATGATATAGAATTTGATGACCTTAATACAATCATAAAGAAAATTACTCCTTATAGACAAATCAAATATCGAGTAATGGTCAAGGAAATTGCAGTTTAGGATGTAGGATTTTAGGATTTGGTGTTAGAGTTTTAGGATTTTGATTTTGAAGTTTTGGGTTTTGGGTTTTGGGTTTTAGATTTGGATTTTATGATTTAGGGTTTGGGTTTAGGTTTTACAGTTTTGGGTTTGGGGTTTTATGTTTAGCGTTTCCAGTTTTGGGTTTGGGGTTTTAGGGTTTTGGGTTTTGGGTTTTGGAATTTAAGGTATAGGGTTTATAGTTTAGGGTTTGGGATTTAGGATTTAGGGTTCAGGGTTTTGTGGTTTAACGTTTTAGGATTTAGAGTTTTGAATTACGATTTTAAGGTTAAGATTTTAGGGTTTTGGATTTGGAGTTTTAGGGTTTAGGGTTTAGTGTTTCGGGTTTTGGGTTTGTGATTTTAAGGTTTGTGTTTTTGGGTTTAGGATTTTGGGGTTTAGAAGGTTTAGGGTTTGGGTTTTCGGGTTTGAAGTTTTGGAGTTTAGGTTTCGGGTTTTTCATTTTAGTGTTATGGTTTTAGGGTTTGGGTATTGAGATTTAAGGTTTTGGAGTTTGAAAGTTAAGGTTTAGGATTTTTGGATTTAGGGTTTGAGGGTTTAGGTTTGAGGGTTTTAGGGTTTAGTATGAGAATATCTTGTGAAAGAGGGAGAGTTGATCTTGTTTCTTTATTGTTTCTTTTTTTGTTACAGAAATAGAAACGTAGATTTTTTTTATTTCTTATTTCAGTTTCAAATCTATTCTCTAACCACTTTTCTGTTCTGGGGAACAAAAAAAAACTAACTGACATTACTAAACGGACTTTTACTCTTTTTCTGTTATGGGGAACAAAAGAACAAGAAAACAGAGAAGCAAAAATGTTACTAAATAGACCCTAAGATGCTAAAGAAGCGATTGACGGTTGGTAGATCAACACTTCTCTTTCTGTCACTAGAATTCTTCCAATCTTGACTTGCAATGAACAACGAAATGGTAAATGATTGAAGATTCTTTAGCCAAAGTGTGTCAATGGTTTGGTGGGACGTTGAAGAAGTAGGTAACTGTAATGTTTGTGATTGATCAATCACACCTCCAAAGAGGCAAGCCAAGCTTTCTCTCCTATTGGAGCTTATGCATCTAGTTTTCACTATATAAGCATGGCCATGTAGTTTGTTCATCAACCTGTATTTCTAAACCCACTCTATACTTTGCGTGTTCATCTTCCTCGCACCATATCCGGTGTCTCGCTGCTCATAGCAGATTAATGGCTTCGCTGATACCCTCTCTCGCACGAAGTTTACTCATTCTACTACTAAATTTTGGACTGACACAGTCACTCCAATGTTTGTCACAGAAATTCAGCAGGAACCGATACTACCAGCATTGTACCGATCTCCCGCATTTAAGCTCTTACTTGCATTGGAACTACAACCCTGCTGAATCTTCTGTCGAAATTGCATTCTTGGCTCCACCAGCAAGACCCGACGGATGGGTCGGGTGGGGCATAAATCCTAATGGAAGCGGAATGATCGGCACCCAAGCTTTGATTGCTCACAAGGAAGCGAATGGGTCTATGGCTGTGAGGACTTTCAAGTTGGTTTCGTACAAGAAGGTTGAGGAAGGTGAGATTGCATACAAGGTCTCGAAGGCAGAAGCCGAGTATAAAAATGGGGTGGTCACAATGTTCGCGACGGTTGGGCTTCCGAAGGAGACAAAGATCTTGAATGTGGTTTGGCAGGTCGGGAGCTCGGTGGTTGACGGAGTGCCAGCAATGCATGAGCTCGGCGCTGCGAACTTGAACTCTAGGGGCAAGCTTGATTTGCCGCAAGGGCAGAGCAGTAGCAACAGTGGAGAGAACTCTCATCTTCAACGTAAAAGGGTATGAATCTCTCTAAAGTTTAATCTTTTTCTTGTGTTTTATATTTCACATTGTCAGCGAATAAATTACGCACAACATTATCGCATGCCTTGAAATTAGTATATGCGGTGATTGATTAGCAGATCCACGGACTCCTGAATGCGATCAGCTGGGGAATTCTGTTCCCGGTAGGCGCGGTCATCGTGAGATACTTAAGGCCTTTGAGGTTCGCCGATCCGTTCTGGTTCTATCTTCATGTCAGCTGTCAATTTTCTTCATACATCATCGGGGTGACCGGCTGGGCAATAGGCCTTGATCTCGGGGCCAAGTCTAAGCACGTCGAGTACACTTCTCACCGGATAATTGCGATAATACTTTTCTGTCTCGCAACGTTGCAGGTACCACTTTGAATTTCGCTCTTCATAATATAGAGCCAATAACACCAGTTAGAGGTAATTGTGTCCATGTCAAATGATGATGTGGTAATAAGTTTTCTTGGCGATGTTTTGGGGGCAGATGTTCGCCATTTTCGTCAGGCCAAGCAAGGATCACAAGTACCGGGTCCACTGGAATGTATACCACCACGGGATCGGGTACGCCGTCATCATTCTCGGCATCATTAACGTGTTCAAAGGGCTGGAGCTATTGGGCCCTGCCAAGGCATGGAAACTCGGTTACATTGTCTTTCTCTCTGCGCTAGGCGCAACCGCCTTGTGCTTAGAAACCATCAGTTGGGCAATGGTCCTCAAGGAAAAATTTTGTAAATCCAAGAAACCATACGTCGGGTTTGATCACAGCGAGAAGCAGCAGCCTCTGGCCTCCTAGGATGAGTTCCGAGTTGAATCCGATCTTTTGCTAGTGTTTGTCTCCGTCGATTCATGCAAAAGGTCCCTCAGAAAAAAATTGTTGACGCTTGCATAAATTCAACGTGGATGTAAGTACAATTGGGTGCAAATAGATGCTACATATTGCATAATTCTATCTATTGCAACTGCAAAGATATATGGATTTGAAGAGTGTATACTCGAAGAAAAAGCTTAAGCAGTGAGGGCTGTTGTTGCTGTTGAGTGATTTCAATCATTTGCTAGTCCAAGTTGATGTACATGAGGTTTCTTGAATAAATGAGATTATTACTTCATCGACTGAGTTCCTTCAGGGGTGAAACTCTCTTTTCAATAATTTTTTTGCTAAACATCCTATACTAGAAAAAGGAAATGATTTTCTCTGCATGTTAGACGTGATCTATCTGTTAACACACTTCTTCATTATCACACGAAACACGGGATGTGGTTATTAACACGTCAAAAAGATGACAGAAGACGGTTAATCACCTTTTCTTTGAGTGCCCTTCCACTAAAAGGTTAGCTTCCTTTTGGGCAACTAAATGCAAACTTCTATGGCGCAACCAACCGTAGATTGAACTTATCTCGTGGGCTATGAGACTCTGTGGTGGCCCGTCTTTTACACACTGCATATCCCGCTTCTCCTTTGGTGCATTGATTCACATTATCTGGACAGAGAGAAACAACGGCCTCTTCAGGAACAAGCAGGTCTACATTTCGGGAATGCGCAAGCACCTTATCAAAGTTGTAAAAGACAAAGCAAATTCCATGGGAGGAGTCCAAGATACACCTAGAAACCGAATCCTTTAGAGGAGATGGGGTCTTTCCCCATCTATCTTTCATGTAACCTGAATTTCCTCTTATTTCAGGGTTCCTTGATGTACTTACCCGGTTTTGGGTTGATGTATAGTTTTTTGCTGAATCATCCCTGCCCTAACTGGGTTCTGGGTTGGTTTTGACTTTAGGTTGTATTTGGTGTGTTGAAAAGTAATATATTTATTACCTTACCAAAAAAAAAAGATGACAGAAGACGGGAACGCGCGAATAGGAAACGATGAACAGACAGCACCACAATAAGAAGTGTCTGATACTCAAACTTTCGATTCATATTGTCATAGCATGCCAGACAATATAACTTTTCAAGAAATTAAACTATTAAGAAATGGACCGGCGATGTGCACATTTCATACTTCTTCGCACTCCAAGTCGCGACACCAGAGTGGAGTAGGATTTTATCAAACTCTCGAGAATGCCTCGACAGAAAGAACGTTGGAAGAAGTAGATTCAAAGCAAAAGAGAAGGAAGCCTTGACATAATGAGAGTTCCGTACATCATTCAATCAATCTTACCACACTAATGAAGACAATTTTTGCTGTTGGTGAAGATGACAACTGCACAACTTGCGTCTATGTTAACTTGCTTATTCCTTAGTCAAGGACCTGAAGTAATTAACTTTTAGGACAGAAACAGCGACTTCAACCGATGCTTCGCTTGTTGGGTTAAAAGACATCTCATCTACAATCAACCTAAGACTCGAGCATATATCATCATAATTGTTCTAGGATGTGTCTTATCAATTCGGAAAATGACTCGACACTTGACACTTGAATTGTGACATTCCTGAATTAACTCACTCATGGTATTATCCACTTTGGCCCTTCCCATATTGAGCCTCATGGTTTTGCCCTTTTGTGTACAAGTGAACCCTTCCCAAGAGGCCATGTGTTCCCATTTGAGCATGCTCCAAAGTTCGGGATTATCGTTACATTAAAAGGCATCTTTGTAAAGTAATTTTAGTTTTCATATATATATATATTTCAAAATCGTTTTTTCTCTGTTCAATGCACAATTTGATTTATTCCTGCCCCCTTTCGACATCCTAGAAGCTCGCTAGGAGCCGTTCCTTATCCAAACCTTCTAGCCCTGGCTATCACTCCCCGCTCTTATTAGACGAGGTCATTACAGACCCTCCAGCTTCCAAGTGGTCTCGCTCTGATATGATTAACTTACTTGAGTTATTATCCGTTTTGATCCATTCCATATTAAGTAGCGTACAAATGAGCACCTTCTCAGAAAGTCACCAATTTTGGGAGTGCTCCTATATGAGCACGCTTAACTTTGGAGTTTTAAATCTAAACATTGTTGTTACATCAAAAGATACCTTTGTAAGTTAATTACAGTTTTTACATATATATATATCTCAAAATCGCCTCCCCCTATTCGATGCACTATTCGGTTCATTCATGCCCCATTTACCATTCTAAAAGCTAAGAGCCGCTCCTTGTCCAGGTCCTCGACGACCATTCCCCGCCCTTGTTAAACCTAGTCGTTACATGAACTAAGACTAGACATAGTGGACGTAGCATTCAAAACAATGAAATTAGGTCGTTCGAATTACTTGTCGCGGGCATGTACAATTTCTTTCTCTCGATCCTTTATCATAGTTAAATAATTTCAGATTTTTCAGTCCTTTTTCTCGCCAACCATTGTGGCTTTAGAACCTGCGCTCAAGGAGAATTAATTAGAATGGATACATGTTTTGATGGTCTTCCCAATTGCCGATCCCCATCAGTTTAGACAATCTTAATAGGCTTCAATCTGATCTATTGAATTGGCGACACTTTGAACTAAGCCTTCACATCCCAAGTTCTATCCAATGGCGGACCAGCCTCATGTCAGAATTTCTTCTATTCCTTCGATCATTAACTGAGAAAAGAAGTCGCCGGAGGTCCAACGACCCGGAGCAGACTGCCACCCATTGGCGGTAGAATTACGGTGCATAGTACCGCTCACTAGACATCAACGTACTACGGGTTCAAAATGTGGATGCAAGCCAACAGCAAAGCAATATCTCATATTACATAGCACAGCGAGGGAATACATGAATGAATTACCAACAGCTTGTAGTGTCATCCATAAGTAAACAAACCAAACAAGAACATTGCCGCGCCATTTCTAGGGCATGAAAGTGTTGCGGCGAAGTCTCAATCAGATGAGTTCTGATGTTTCTCGGGTTTTCGCATTTCACGAGTGCGGCAAGTCTTGTGCAAGACGATGAAAACACAGGAAAGGTGTAACATCATGATCCAAAGCAGAGTGAATGTCACCAATTATACGAAGTCGATTAAAGATTACAACACGCCAGTGGATATGAAAACAACTGCAGTCCTTCATCACAGCTTATAACAGGAAGGTGAAAAAATCAGCAATGGCACTAGAGGGAGACCAACAAGACGAGATAAAACTGACTTCACTGCCCAACTATCTTTCTACATTTCCATTTTTTTTCAGAATTGTTTATCTACATCTCAGTCTCAAACAAAAAGAAAGGTAACTGTATCTATGTCCAACAAAGGAAAACCAAAAGACATGTTTTGCTCAAATTAGTATAGGAGAAAATTTGGTAAACTATAGTATAGAATCACTTTAACACAAACTCACCGATTTGATGATTGAGAGGGTAAGTGCGAGGTATTTAGTCATACCAATGCCTTGAAATAGCGGGACAAGGTCTAGACTGAACAGCATGAGTACTTGCTCCATGCTTTTCTCGAGCTGTTCCCATCCACAAGGCTTACCCCATTTGACTCCAAATTGACTTTGTAAGAATCAGAGCTCAACACTTTTCTGCTGACGTTGTCATAGATTTCCCGGATAACGATCTCGAAAGCTTTGTGGACGTTTGTGGAATCGAAAGCAGACGTCTCAATGAAAAAGAGACCTTCCGCCTCTGCCAAGTTCTTGCCTTCTTCCACGCTCACGTCCCTGATGTCCTCCAAATCGCATTTGTTCCCCACCAACATCTTCACCACAGTTGTATCCGAATGAGCTGCAAATTTGTGCAGAAGTATCAATATCTGAACCAAGCAATCTTAAGGAAAGAACTATGCTAATTAGGCAGTACAACCTACAATCCTATATCAACTGCCAACATGAGTTTAGGAGGAAGGTGATTAATTTCGTTCTAAACATCAAGTAAAATGTGTTGTGACTATAGAGACAAGAAATTTTCCTATAAGTGTATTGTGCAATCAAAATTCAAGATAGAAGTCCCCCGGTTGTTCCCAATTACCCAATTAGGACTAAAACTGTGACTTCTTGTCAAAATGGATATTTGCGACTAGGTTCATAACGGCCAAATAGGCAGTCACGATGCCCTATTCTCTTGAGCCATGTCCAACCTCGTTCGTGCCATCAACAATGCCCCACCATAAAAGGGGAGAAAGAGGTCAAGAAAAAAGGAAGAATACCCTGTTTTGGCTCCCATTAAATCACAGAATTCTGCGCATTTGATGATGTTCCCAGTATCCGGTAACTAATTCAGTATCGGAAGCACAAACGAGACCACGTACGAAGTTCTAGTAGTACCAAACAAATGTAACTTAGAAGCAAAACTCGATTCAGGAATCAGCTGAGATCCTTCAAATGCCCAGCATCCCATCCACACAACCAGATTCAAAACCATCAATCATCGATTTTGTGAACCCGACAACTTGGGAATGACAACACTTTTCTTAAAGCAGAATGCATGTTGCACATTGATACCCTTTAGCTTTTACCTTGTAATGAGACTACAGGGGACCATTTTAGCTTTTTCCATCCAATCTTTTCCCAACTTAAAGAGAGCACCTTTGTCATAAGCAAAGAGAAAGGAACTCCTACAGGAAACAATACAATCTGTAGCCATTCGAAGCAAATTGCGCGCTTTTTGCTCTCGCGCTCACAGCAGTTCATTTCAATTTCCCTCCAATCTCTGTACACCAATCGAAGAACCCAAGAAAGTCAATCCCAATCCTCCCCAAAATCCCTCCGCCGCCTAAAGCGATCATTCCCATTCATAACCCCGAACGCCGAAAAGCACAAACCGGAAGAAGAAGAGCAGGAAAAACCAACACTCGAAGGAAAGAAAACACAGAGAGAGAGAGAGAGAGAGAGAGATTACAATTGAGCTCGTCGAGCCATCGAGAGACGCTGTCGAAGGTGCTCCGGCGGCTGATGTCGTAGACGAGGAGCGCGCCGAACGCGCCGCGGTAGTAGGCGGAGGTGACGGCGCGGAACCGCTCCTGACCGGCGGTGTCCCAAATCTGGGCCTTCACCTCCTTGCCGTCGATCTCGAGGCACTGGGTCTGGAACTCCACCCCGACGGTGGCCTTGGAGTGCAGGTCGAACTCCCCCCGCGCGTACCGCGACAGCAGGTTCGACTTGCCCACCGCCGAGTCCCCGATGATCACTATCTTGAACAGGTACTCCTCCTGCCCGTCCCTCCCGCCGCCGCCGCCGCCGCCGCCGCCCATCCTCGCTTGCTTCCGGCGGTCGAAGCTCTGGAATTATCGCCGGAGCTCCGCCGAGAGAGAAGAAGGCGAAGAAGCAGAAGAGGACAGGGGAGAGTGCGTGAAGGAGAAGGACATCGGGGCGGGGACCATGTTTTAACGGTGGGAGTTGGATTGACTGGCGCGTCCAGCTTTTTCCGCCGACGCGCTAAATTCTCCACGCGCCAGCCTCCCCAAACTTCTTCTCTCTCTAAATATAAATTGCAAATAGTGAAAAGAAAGAAAGAAAAAAAAAAGGAGGATTACTATTACGAGTGAAATTATAAATGAAATAATAATACAAACAGTTTTTGAACTTTAATTCAATATGCAATTTGATCCCTGAACTTTTAATTTATTCAATATAACCCATGAATTTTAGCGTAATGTTCAATGCGATCCTTGAACTTTTAATTTGTTTAACGTGGTCCCTAAACTTTTGTAACATGTGTAATTTAGCTCTGAACTATGTGAAAATGCTCAATGCAGTTCCTGAACTTGAATTAACAGAAGGACTATATTGAATATTTTTATATAATTCAGGGACTAAATTGAACATGTACCAAAAACTCGATGACAATATTGAACAAATTAAAAGTTCAAGGACCACATCGAATATTTGAATAAAGTTCAAGGACTACATCGAATAAATTAAAAGTTTATAGACCAAATTGCACATTGGACCAAAATTCAAACACCGTTTATGTCTTTTTCCCATTATAAATTAGAGTAGTTAATTGGGTCCGAAATTTCAAATTCGAATTATAAATTTACATTGAATAATGTCACCAGAAAATGGATATAGAAATTGGACATAGTAAAAGAAAAAAATATCTTAGATTTGTGTAGCTTTCGAGTTTTCAATATTCGATTTCACAAATATTTGGCGGTTTCTATTATTATATTATAATTATGGTGTCGCGACCTCGATCCATCCCCACCTCACATGTTGAAAGCTTGCTCCCCCAATTATCTCGAGCCCCATGTGAGGTTAGGGCAGCGGCAAATTTCCTTTGGCGAGGCTACGGGATCTAGAGGGGCATAATTACTATTACGGTGTCGATACCTCAAATCGAGGTACGTCATGGCATCACAACCTCAATCCGAGGTCCCCACAGCCATGGCAACCCTTGGCAAGGCTAGCTATAACTGTGAGTAAGAGATAGGGGAGATTACGAGCTGTAGAGACGAGATGGAGGTACATTGAGAAAGTAATAACAGAGAACAGAGAAAGAGAGAGATATGGAGGAGGGAACTTTTTTTTGTCTATCCTACTCTAATTTTCAACTCACTCTCAAAATTTTACCCTATTTCTTTAAAGAGCATGCGAGTCTGGAACCATATATGAAACTAAACGTCCTTACCCATAAGCCCTCTGAAAAGGTAGAAAATCGAACTCTCCAGGAGAAGAAGACTCTTCTTTTTTGTCTGTATTACTTTAACTTTCAACTTACTCTCAAAATTTTACTATGTCTCTTTACAAAGTGTAGGAGTCGAGATCCACATCTGAAACTAAACATTCCCATCCCTAAGCTTTCCGTGAAGGTGGGGAATCGAACTCCTCAAGAGAATAAGACTCTTTTTATTATCCTACTTTAATTCTCAACTCATTCTTAGAATTTTACCTTGCCTCTTTACAAAGCATGGAAATCGACACCCATATCTCAAACCAAACGTCTCAACTCCTAATCCTTCTAAGAAGATGGGAAATCGAACTCCCCAGGAGGTGGGGACCTTGGTGGTAAAGTGAAAAAAAAAAGTCGAGGCTAAGATGGTGATAGGCGGCGTCAGTCGAATGCCGAGACTACGAGGTTGTGGCCAGTAGTGAGGGGAAGGTGGGTGCACACTTAGCTAGCGTTTGGTAGTTAAGATAAAATTCAGCATATGATAAATTTTATCCTATCCCGAATTTGGTACTTGCCTGAGATAGGATAAAGTCGGATATAAAAAGGATATAGTTCGGATAAAATTATCCCATGAGAAATGTGGAATAAAGTTGGATAGAATTTCTAATATTCATAATATAAAAGTTATTTTTCTTAAATAAAAAACTTGTTAAATTAATAAATTAAAATAACATTTGAACATAAATAAAATTTGAATTTAATACAAAAAATATTAAAAGTAAAAATAAAAATAATTTTGTTTTTATTTATTCTAATTTTTATTTATATATTCAAATTTCTTTCTATCTTATGATATCAATTTCATATATATAAGTAAATACATTTAGTATTTATATTTATTACATATTTTAGGTGTATTAGTATAGTTTACTATATAATAAAATTTTATTAAAGAATGATGGAAGGGGCAAAAAGAATTAAAAGAGCGAGCAAAAAATAAAAAAATAAGCAAATAAAAATATAGTGTCGTGATAGATTTTTATTATCTTCGCTTGTGCAATTTTTAGGTTCATTTATATTGATATGACATTCATTGCAAATAATGAACATTGTAAAATGTGAATATATTTGGTTTTATCCCTGCGATTCACCAGACAGTGGATAAAATATAGAAAATTTATTGGATTTCATATCTTACTTTATCTTATCTAGTCCTATCCTGGTTAAATCCAAACGATTAACCGTGACCTTAGGGTTGAGAGTATGGATTTCGGAAGGTGTTGGCCTAGGATTTTATTATTTAAGTTAGATTAAGGTAGGTAATTTTATAGTATTGAAAATAAAGTATGCATTTTTGTCGTGGGATAGAAAATCTATGCATGTTTTTTTTTTTGTATTTTAAAGAAAGAGAAGGGCCCACAAAAAATTTGCAGAGCCGTTCGATTGATTGGAGCGTGTGATGTCGACGGTGAGGGCGAGGAGTAGGAGAAAAGAGTGAAAAAGTGAGCAATGATGGGGACGTGGGGAACGGCAAAAGCACGCCAAGGCATTTTCATGCACGCCTTGGGGAAGTTGCATAATTGCATGGTTTCAACTTTTGAACAGCAATGATGTTGGAACGATAACATGCAATGTTTTTGTTAATTCGTCGGTCGTATTTATTAGCTTAGTTAGAAATTTATTAGGATTAATATCACAAAAGACTCCAAACTAGTATACCCGTGATAAATTTACCCAAAATTAAATCTCAGACTAGTATACTTGTAACAAATTTATTCTCCATTAGTTTCCTTTAAATTTTTTCTTCAAATTGCTGAATTAATTGACACGAAACAGTTGATAGATATACTAGTTTGAATTTTTATCCCTCCATATATCATAGTTAGGGAGTAAATCTGTTAAAGGTGTACCGGTTTGGAGTTTTTAATAGTCAAAAAATTAATTTGTGAGTAAATTTATCATAGGTGTACCAGTTTGAGATTTTTCCGTGGTATTAACCCAATTTATTAATGTAATGGTTGAAGTCATGCCAATTATCAATGCATTTGGGATGTCAAACAGGGCGTTGATCCATCTTTTTTTCAACTTGTACGAACGATCGTGCTTTGAATAAGGTTTGGAACGTTTCTATCTCATGAATCTTCTTTTACGACGAAGAACCCACATTAAGTAAGCCTAAGACCCCATGAAATACCTTGCCAGCTTTATAGACCAGGTATGATGCGAGTTTAAACCAGGTGAGTGGTGCAAACATGGAATTGTTTGCACTTGACAGCGTGGGAAATCAAACTTACGCAGTGCATCTAATCCACACACAAGTCGAGTCTACTATCGGCATTGATTTACTTGGCCATCATCGACAGTCGTGTGCACATTGATGAAATTACACAAATGAGTTCTCTCGTATGTCAATCATTTTCTAGCGATCCTATGAATTAAATCTCTCCTCGCCTCGATGAAAACTATTTTTAGCTTAACCATGAGTTGGAACAAGAAAATTTTCCCAACCTAAATGGCACAGAGCTTGGAAATCAGAAGGAACAAAAGGAGAAGATGGTGACAATCAGCACCAGACTCAACAGTTTGAGCAAATCTGGCTAAACCTCCTAATAGATTTGATAACTAGAAGATGAAGACTGGCAAATCATTGATCAAAATCTAAACCTAACAAAGTGACAAAGACAATAACTACTAGGGGTGTGAATTGGACCGGTTCCACCCGGTAATCAAATCGGACTACCCTGAAAACAAGTCCGATTCTTAGTTCCAAATTTTTGGAACTAGTGAGAATAGGTCCGGTTCCTGATTTCAAGTGAAGACCCACCCAGGAACCAGCCCAACTGGACCGGTTTCATAAAGCTAAAAAAAAAAGTAAAAACCCTAGTTTCTCAACCTCTTGGCTAAGGTTTTATATAAATTTATTGCAAATTCAACTATTTTGTTTGTTTTGTTTTCAGTCGGTTTAAATTTGGAACAATATTTGTATGGATGAATGAGGGTTGGAGTTCTATAATTTATGTTTTTTGTTATGTGTTTGAACTTTTTATCGTTTATAATTGTATACGACTACATGTTCATATTATGAATTGTCGCTTTTGGCAGATAGGATTCTATTGTTCATCTTTTTCTTTGAATCATTTTATTACTTATATTATTTTGCTGTAAAAGATGAAATAAAAAATTGGAACAAAAAAAAGCAGGTTTTTAGGCACCGAATAAAAGAAAACAAGGTAGATTCTAGAACAGTTTTCGACGTAAACATGTTAAGTTTCAGGTTCCAAAAATCAGAAACCGATTCTAATAGGGTAGATAAACCAATCACGCTTAATAACTATTAGAATGCTCGATGAAAAGTAATTACTAGAAATCAAATTCAAACTTCATCGCCAACTTCGATCTCCTTTGGACCAAATCCACATGACCACCACAAAGGCACAAACACCTTTGTAAAACACGTGAAAATCTGTCGGCAACTTAAATGCCACGGTTTCGCAGATGCACGTCGTTGGTAAATTCCAGAAGAAGTACACAAAGTCGTGGCCCGAGGAGGACACGAACGTGATGATCCCCATAAATGGTTTGACGAAAAGTGAGAAGTTTCTGTTCATTTTGGGAGGTGAAATGTTGCGTGGCTCGAATCAAATCTAGTCTACACACACAAATAAAAATATCGTACAGACTCGTTTTATGAATTATATCTAATGCGTGATGCATCGCGTAAAAGTCACGGTAAAAGAGATGGAGATTTGGGTAGAACAAAGGTGCACTCCAGATATTTTGTAGTGCGCAGATGCAACAATACCCCGACTAGCTTCCCTTAGTACGTCGAACCATGACATGCCAATCATGATTGACCACTGTCATCCAACCAAAAATGAAAGTATCTACATGCCAGAACCCCTTCAATTTCCATGGTTGGTTGAGGCATTGAGAGATTTACAACTCAATATCTGGAGGTCACTCGTTTGGATCTCACCAACTAAGTAAAAAATAATCAGAGTCTAAAACCAAAAAGTTGAACTTAACCGGTTAATGGAACTTGTAGGATGAAACCTGGTCTCTATGCCCATGCTTCAGAATATTTTTAAAAAATGGATACATGCAAGATTGGTGGCTCTTGATAACGAAAAGTAAATTAGTTGCAATACTAGTGCTAGCTAGCACAGCGGGGTAAACTTGAAACCATGAATTGCAATTTGCTCTTCCACATCTTGGTCCCTAATGAACAACCCTTCATTGGCCACCTTAAGATTTGGATTGGTGCATCATTTTTCTTGATACCCAGATTAGGATTATGAGTGTGAAGATTAGAACTAGAACATTGTGTCCTAGAGACATATTTTCCGAGTGTAATTTCTGAATTACCAATCCAATTGGAGAAGATCAGTGTCTCTAGAATAACAATCTTAAATACAACTTGCCCGTATTGGCTTTGATTTACCTCGACTTTTTGCAACAATTTAAAGACAACTCATACTATGTATTAGAATTAATGGGAAGTGCCTTTTGATAAACAATTGTTTACAAGGAGAAAGACAGGTCAAACCGTCGGTGAGATTCGAACTTGCTCATTACTCAACTCCTCCCTCAATCCTCAACTCCTCCATTTATAAATATTTGATTGAAAGTGCAACCACGCAATTGCCGTGACAAAAATTGTTTGGGTTGTCGCAGAGCAACGCATGGTGGAGTATCTGCGGGAGTGAATTCAATGGGGAGCGAGGCAAAAAACGATGTACCTAAGGTTCGGGGTAGCCTATTTGGTGCACCTTTTTTCGTAGCAAATACAGCTGCAACTTCAATAAGGCGTTCGGAGAACTCATCACAGCTGCAGTGCCTTAAAGAAATAGCAACTTTTAGGTTTAGGAAGCTGTATTGTCTTAACTTTGAGGTTGTACAGTCTTGCAACGGGTATTACCAAACACACAAGTTATAACACTTTAGCAGTATGGCTACGTCGCAGCAAACTCATAGCCATATATCCAACAAACATAATGTCGAACTTGATGACATCTATCGCTTTCGTTCCCATCAAATAGAAGGTCAAATGGAGTTAGACTCCCCACTGCTCTTTCTGCATTTGTATTTCTTCTCTTTTAAGTTTGTTTCTATTCTTTCCTAATCTAATTAAATTTTAAAAAATTGATTTTTCTATCATAATTGTACCTGGACTACTTGAAATTACAAAAGTCGAGGCATTTTTCCTCTTACCAATACTAATGGCTCGTGCGTGCCACATCGTTAGGTGTGTTAAAGATTATAAGACTTAATGGCACAAATTATATAAATTAGAGAATTTCATTGTACAAAATAAAAGATGTAAGTGCATGGAACATGCAGGATAAATATAGAATAATCCCCCTATCAAATTCTAATGCCCGTTGCCCTACGCCTGGTCAGTTGACCATACTGGTTATTGTCCTTACACATATACATTCCTGCAGACAGCGATCAGATAAACTTATCTCATGACATAGGAACAGATAGGTCTTAGGTTGGCAGGCAAAAATCTTAGTAGGCCCTGTTGTGTCGGTGATCACGTGCGGGGAAGGAAGACTACCTGATTGAGCTAAAGTCCAAAAGAGATCAAAATTTGCACCTCAAAACCACAGTAGCGAGAGAGAGAGAGAGAGAGAGGTGAGACTCATCGGAAGAAACCCTATTGACTTGCAGACTTGCACTTTCAGTCAATCAACATTGAAGCCCCCCCATGTCCACTTTCACTGTTCACCACCGACCCCATAACCCACCACCACAAAAATTCACATTTTCTTTCTCTACCCTCCACTTGATTAGTAAACTAAAAAAACAAAGCATTATTGCACAGTAAAACCCAAACACCCACAATCACTGGTCACACAAACCAAATCATTAGCACAACCAAAAAGGAGCTCAACATCTACTCAGAAAGGACACTAGATATGGTCAAAGACAAATCAACAACCACAAACACCCCCCCCCCCCCCCCACTAAAAGTACCTACTAGTTGGTACTCCTCGCCTTTTCACTGTTGGAGTGCCTGGGGCTATATTGGCCATGGCCAAGTGAAGTGAATCCAAACTAGCAATCCCCGTTGCTGTCAGCAGCCGCAGGCGCAGTTGCATTGATCTCTGTGTGCTTTTTGGAAGAGCCCTTGGAAAGGTGGACCGGGTACTTGAGGGCATTGAGCTGCAGCTTCCTCAGTGCAGCCTCACCAAGATCAACGCCACATACGTCAGACAGCCTGACCAGGTATAGCAACACATCTGAGAGCTCCTCACCCAGGTGTTGTCTCTCTTCCTCTTTCCATCCAGGTAGTCCCCTTGCCACTTCGCCTCTCCATTGGAATATCTCAGACAACTCCCCAACTTCCCCAACCTTGAAAAACCAATCAATCAATTGTTCATGACATTAAGAATATCATTGTACCAAAACGTTGACCAACTAAACTCACAAAATAAGTTAGACGATTTACTATGATCATCAGCTCACAGGCACAAAAAAAGAGAACCTTTGTTTGGTTTAATTCAAAACAAGTAGAGATAATATGGTTGATACGGAAGAACCCACAGATTTGTCTTTTTCCTTGTATCTTTGGGGGTGATGAAATCAAGCGGGGGCCCTAGGTCTCGATTCACACGGGACAGACAGGTAAATTATTCCTATCAGAATCTACTATGTTTTTCTGTGATTGAAATGTTGCATGTTTCAAGTGCTGTGAGGGCTACTAGTATCTGTCCCAAATGCACTTGCTACAGTGGCAAAAAGGTGAAAACTCGTACAGCAAGGGCCCCATTCATGAACTTAACCTAAGCTTCCTCCATGGGAGTTTCATAAAGCCAATTTTGCCCGCACCGTCCTATCCATTCACTTAATAGATAGTTTCGAACATCTATCTCCATGCATTCAAATCAATCATATTAAATAAAACAATTTTTACTTGACAATTGTCTTAGATATATGGAAACACTGTACCATTCATCCTGCATCTAAAAATCTTTTCCATCACTTTCCACTAGATTACTCTTCCTTCCTACTATTACTCAGAAGGGTTTGCAATGCTAAAGTCTCTTTTCACCCATCATCCTCAAAGCCACATAAAAAGGGTCTAGATGTCACACACAAACGCTAACCAAGATCTACTCTGCTTCAGTTCTATGTAGGCGTGTCAATAACCAAAAAACAAAGGAGAGACCCAACACAAGAAAAGACGGCCTAAAAGCTCCTATTCTGAATAACACGAGATCAAGAAGACAATCTTTCAGAAACCCACTTTGCCAAAAGCCATCACACGAAAAAAGAAAGTGGCAAAAGCACACACTCCAATCGAAGAGCAGCACGGAATTACTTCAATCAAAGACAGAACATAGGATTAGCGTTCTATCCGAAGAAAAAGGACGAGCCTTTGTGCTTCACCAAGACACAAAATTCAAAGCAAGAAGGGTTCTTTCTTCCTTCGCTTTACCAAGGCCAAGAGGAGGTTCCTAGGGCTGTGAAACTGGTCCCAGTCCCTCTCGCTCGCGAACTCTGCCATTCTCCTCTTCAGCTCTTCAAGGGTGACCCCTTTTTCTCCCATAATCTCTCTCTCACTCACGCTCTCCCCAGCAAAGAAGAAACTTCGGCACTGAGGCGATACGAAAGAGAGAGAGAGAGAGAAGCTTGCCTGCAACCTCTTCTTTTTCCTCTCCTGTACAGAGGAAAGAATATTATTTGTGTAGGGCGGGCGACCGGTAACCGGGAATACCCGGTTGCCTGGTTGACGTGGACGCCCGCGTGATTGACACGTGTGGGGATGGGGGTCTCAGGCGACGACCACGGTTGGCTTGGGGATTCGGGGGACCACTCGCCACCTGTTTCTTTTGAAAGCAATAGATAGCAATAGATATCCGAATTTTGCCTTTTCGGGAAATTCCTAATACAATATTTGGTCTGCCCTTTTTGTCAAGGGAGGAAAAACGGCGTCGCATATTGTATATATTAATTATGAAAGTCTTGAAATTTTGTGTTTTACGATTATGTATAGGAATTATGAAAGAAAGCAAGAAATTACGATAAGTTGCAATTACGTGGTTAGTTGAACACG
This sequence comes from Syzygium aqueum, assembly GCA_031216185.1. NCBI lineage: Eukaryota > Viridiplantae > Streptophyta > Magnoliopsida > Myrtales > Myrtaceae > Syzygium > Syzygium aqueum. Next base: position 21,957,757 of record CM062238.1, read on the forward strand.
GATGCATTCTCTTCTACGCAAGTTCGGTTTGAAAATTTTTGTGAAACTATATGCTCATTATGAAATCAGTACACAAGGAATCGGTAATTTAGAATATGTTCGAGATCTTTATTAATCTCATGTGTCGGCAGACCTCGTGTTAGCGATGTGGCTCTATAACGAACAATTAAGTTCTCTTTGTTCACAGCACAAAAAAAGTTTGATCTTTCATATCAATGTACTTATCTTGATAGGTCTTTAAGTGCTCTTCAAAGGTGGGTTCGGCCAAAAATAGAAAGTGTACTTACTTTAATAGATTTGATTCAAAGATAGGTTCCACATGTCTATGAATGCCCTTTTCATATGGTAGCAAAGGAGGACGGAGCCTTTAGCACACCGGTTGCCCTCTCCATAGACCCGAACCACCCGTAGAGGTGGGAAATTGAGGATCAAATTCCGTAGATTTGTTGATTTTCTTTGCTTTTGGAGAAGGTCATCTTTGACCCGTTTGACTTCTTCTCGATGTATACAAAAGAAAGGGGCTCCCGTATATTTTAGTCTATGCTAAAAGGCACACAAGAAAAGGAAATTGAATATTTGGTGGGTCCGGGTCAAAGGTAGTAGATTCGTTGACTCCTGTAAAAGGAAAAGAATAAGGGCACACATAAGGGTGTGGATTCCTTCATTGAAAGACTCAAGGGATAAGCAAAGAAAAGGAACGTATAGGACGTTCTTGCTTTCAGCCGTACGTATGGCTCTTGCTTTGGGCTTGAACGCTCGATGATTTGTGGAAAACATTCGAGTGTGTAAGCCTTGTAGTTCTGATTCTCTGATTATTAGTGAATTATTTGCTAAGGGCTCTCCCCGTGAAGTAGGCACCAACACTTGGATTGAACCACGTAAATCTCTAATCTCATTCCTCATTTATTTCTCTGGTGATTTCGTGTTAATTTATTTGCAAGTTATTAGAGCTTAGGATCATATTTTCTAGAGCAAAAGTATCATTCCCAGTATCCTGTCAGTTTCCGTGTTAATTTTAAAATAATTGATATTAGAGCTTAGGATCATATTTTCTAGATTTTGATTTGGGGCTTTTACTTATTTGAGATTGTCGCGACCCTAAAAAATTTTGTTCATTTTCTCGGGCTAATGGATTATTAAGATTGAACTTAACTCGGGCCCTCCCAAACCCTACCAATTCGCAACTTAGGGTTTAAGTTCTTAACATGCAAATGTTTTCATGCTTGGAGTCGCCACTAATCATTTTACGGTAGGCTGATTAGAAACCTAAATAAAACATAGGGAGATATGTTTTATTCCTACGAACCAGAGATTCTAAGTCCGGGGACTTGATTACGCTAGATCTAGTCTAACGCCCTTTCGGTACCTTTTCATTTCAAAAATATTTTGGCAGGCAGTTTGGATCCATTTTAACCTAATTACTAACATGTGAGGTGTTCATGCGGGTGCGCAAATCACCAATTTAACACCCATAAATCAAAGCATTAAATAAATTGCTAGTTTAGGAGAACAACTTACCCGGGATCCAGCAAGCGTCTGCATTGTTAGCGAAAAATCATACAGACAATCCTAATATGATTTCTAATTAACAAAGCATTCACTCAATCTCTTTTTTTTGGATTTTCATTTTATTTAAATGAAACCTACCTATATGCAATGACGTGCAAATATGACATATGAAATAATGCGACCTAGCATGCATACTATATGTCATGCGACGACGTGACCTAATTCTAATGACGGATGAATGACATATTTTTGGTATTTTTCTTTAAGGAAATTCGGAATTAAATGAAATTCGGAATTAAAAACATGCCTAATTTAACATGCAACCTAATGATTTCTATTTTTGGTATTTTCTGTTTAAAATTCGAAATTCAAAAATACCTAAGTTAACATGCAATATATGATGACTTAATCTACCCTAGAATGATTTATTTTTTGGATTTTTTGTTTAAAATTCGGAATTATAAATAACGTGAATAATCCGTTAGAATTTGAAATAATATCTAATTCAAATTAGGAAACTTGCCACGTTAAGTCCTAATTTAAATTAGATATTTATCTTATCCTTCGGGATATATTCAAAAATCCTAGACATGCAAAATTCTAATTTAAATCATCAAAACAGAAATTTTTTTTGGAGTTTTCTTTTTATTTGAAAAGGAAAGAAATTCAAACAAGGATAACAATCAATTCAAATCAACCACGCGATCCGCCAAATTCGTTTCAAACTCGGATTAGGCACAAAAATCAAATTATCGGTCATATCTAAAGGGTTATAGATATTAACGGAATATTGATCATTCGAATTTGGAAAGCTAATGAAATTTATCATCGTATCTAAATAGTTATAGATAGGATAATAATTTCCCGTATCGCCGCATATCATACCTTAGGGATAAGGTCGGATAGACGTCCAAATACGTTGCTAAATTAGGAAATTTTCCTAATTTGAATATTCTCAAATATCGCGGATATCCTGAACATTATCCTAAGATATCTAATATTCCAACATGATATTCGCGAAATATTTCAAAATATTCAAATCAGGAAATTAAATATTCGGAAAATTAAAAGATAATGTTCAATTACCTAATTTACCGATAACTTCCAATTTCGAAACGTCTCAGGATCGGGCTCGCGGATCGGATGGCGTCAATGGCGAGGCTCACGGCACCGGCGGGGAACGGCGGCACGGCGAGGACTGTTCTGGCGTCGGGACGGCAACACGAACGGCGGCGGGGCTGCTCCGGTGGGCTCGGTTCTGTCGACTCCGGTGTGCACGGCGGTTCGGCAAAGGGGGCTGTCCCGGTAGCAAGGAGCTGTGCCGTGGACTTGGACGTTCTATTGATCTGCTTGACTGGGCAGCAAGTGTGCAGGTGGGGGCTCGCTGGATCAGCAAAGTCCACGTTGGGGGTGAAGCTGTGTTGCGACTAGAAGCGGTTGTCTGCAGGGAAATCGTCAAAGAAGAAGCAGCTCGTCCAGCTAGGTCGACGGTCAGCAAGCATGAAGAGAGGAAGTCAACAACTTGGATGAGCCAAACGTGACTGGGGGTCCATGCACAAAAGGGTGTTGCGGTTGAACATGATGGACGTTGCTGCAGTTCACTAAATTGTTGACTTCATTAGTCAACATGCAAGCAATATGGACTCCTTGATGAGCGTCTTGACCGAAGAAGAACGTGGAAACAGCAACAACAGAAGGCTTGGAGATTCGTTGGTGTTGGAGCAACGTCTTTTGCAAGGGGATTCGCTGGCTTCGTGGAAGGCGTCAGTGAAGAAGAATGTGAAAGCAGCAGCGACGTTGACAAACTAGAGGAGCAGCAGCAACGTTGACAAGGAGGTCACGACAGAACAGCTCCACGTCAGTGCAGGGGTGTCCTCGGCGGTGTCTTCGACTGGATTGGATGGGAAGGAGCAGCACCGACTGGGGAACAGCAACTGCGTACCCCTCGGTTCATCAAGGAACAGCCCCTTTAGTGGTTCACCGGTGGACGTGGATGAGCATGTCGCGGAAGAAAGCTATGGCGGCGCGAAGGGGCGGCGACGCAAGGCACGGCGTGCGGCGACACCATTCCCTGGTCTCTCCTCTCTCTCACGTGTGTCAAAGATTTCTGATCTGAAATTCGTCCTCCCAATTTCTGACCTAATAACATGTATATATAGCACTAATCCTAGGTCAACTTAGATGGGTTTTTTAATCCTAGTGGGCTTAGGTTTAATTAAACTTAAATGGACTGACTTAACTTGGGCTGAATTAATTAAATTCAACAAACTAAATCAAGCCCAAATTAAAAATAACCAAACCCGTTCGTCTTGAAATTCTGGGCCCGTGCATTCCCGAGCGTCCCGTTTTTTGTCCGATGAATTTTAAGCTCGCTCGCCCTCGCCAATACGATGCAAAAATGCAATGAAAATTAAAAATGAATCTAGACTATATGTTATGCAATTTAAAAATTTAATCCCTATTTTTCTATGCAAATTACACTAAATGTCGTGCCAAAATTTAGGTGTCAACAGCTGCCCCTCTTTGATGGTGAACTCGCAGATGTTGCATTCAAAGACTAAATGATACCTAAATTTCAACCATGTAAATTTCTTTTTATTTGAAAAGGAAAGAAATTTAAACAAATAAGGATAGCAAACAATTCAAATCAACCACGCGATCCGCCAAATTCGTTTCAAACTCGGATTAGGCACAAAAATCAAATTATCGGTCATATCTATAGGGTTATAGATATTAACGGATAATTGATCATTCGAATTTGGAAAGCTAATGAAATTTATCATCGTATCTAAGTGATTATAGATAGGATGACAATTTTCCGTATTGCCGCGTATCGTACCTTAGGGATAAGGTCGGATAGACGTCCAAATACGTTGCTAAATTAGGAAATTTTCTTAATTTGAATATTTTTAAATATCGCGGACATCAAACATTATCCTAAAGATATCTAATTACCGACGTGATATTCATGCAATATTCAAAGTACTCAAATTAGGAAATTGAAATATTATGAAAAATTTACCGGATAATCTTACCTAATTTGGATAACCTCCAAATTTCGAATTCGGTTCGGGATCGGGATCGACTGCGGATCAGATTGCGACGAGCGACGACGGTACGGGCAATGGCTACACCGGCGGACTCACGGCACCGTCGGGACAGCAGCTGCGTTTGGCGGTGAACGGCGTCAATGAGGGGAGCTCCGGCGGTGGACGGCTCTCCGGTCGGTGAGGGACGCGAGCAGAAAATTTCAAGACTGCACGATTCCGGAAAAATGGGTGTAACTTCCTCAATACACGTCGGATTGACCCAATTCCAAAAGTCACAGATCAAGGACTTGTAGATCTACAACTTTCGTGTTTTGAGTTTCCACAAATAAGCTCTGTGGAGTGAGCGATTATGGGAGGAAGTGGACGAAGAAGAACAGAATCAGCAGGTCTTCAACGTGGACTAGTGCAGGGGCTTCTCCGGGGCGGTGACTTGTGGCAGGGACGGTGGCTGCAGGCGCTCAGCGGGCTCCGACACGGGCGGTGGTGGTTTCACCGAGCACGAACAGAAGCTGTTCAGGCGAGGACGGCGAGCGGCGAGGCTGCACGGCGCCGCGGGCGGCGACACGGCGGGGAAGACGCCGGAGGGTGGCAGCACGCGAAGCACGGCAGTCCGGCGAGGCAAGGGCGGTGGTGCACGTGGAGGGCGATTGCTGGCCTCTTCTCTCTCTCACTTGTTCTCTCTGAACTTTCTGATCTGAAAATTATGACGTGTCCTCCAAAATTCTGACCTAGTTATGTTTATATAATGCTAATCCTTATTGTTTTTGTTGGGATTATGAGTCCCATTTTGAATGCATTAAGAAATGATGCATGCTGACATGAAAGGAAAACATACCTGGGATTACTTACCTGACTGGTGCGAGATAATGCAACTCGAGGCATGACTTTAATTTTGTGTTGTTTGGCAAATGCCTGGGCTCAGTCCCATAGGTATTGCCTGACAAACTACTGATGGATGCCGGTGATCTGTAGTTAAGTCAAATCACAGGAAGAAAGCTCAACGTATCCAACCATCACCTGGATTTGTGAGATAAAAAAGTGTAAAAACGTTCCGACCTTTACAAATTACCTATACATCTCCATAGGTATTTGTAAAGATTTGGCCGCTGCGCCTATATCCTTGACTCATAGACACGACACGGGGGAACTGGGGAGGCTATTCCGACCTTTACATATATCTGCTCATATGCAAAGATTTGGCCGCTTCACCTATATCCTTGACTCATAGGTGAGTAACGGGGGAACACCTGGGGGTTGAGGAATATTCCGACCTTTAAGATACCTAGACATCTCCATAGGTATTCATAAAGATTTGGCCGCTTCACCTATATCCTTGACTCATAGGTGAGTAGCGGGGGAACATCCGGGATGGGGAGAATATTCCGACCTTTACATATACCTGCTCATATGCAAAGATTTAGCTGCTGTGCCTATATCCTTGACTCATAGACACGTCGCGGGGGAATATCTCGAGATTAAAGAAGCATTCCGACCTTTACATATACATGCTCATATGCAAAGATTTGGCCGCTTCACCTATACCTGCTCATAGATGAATAGCGGGGGAATACCTGAGATTGGGGGGAATATTCCGACCTTTACATATACCTGCTCATATGCAAAGATTTGGCCGCTTCACCTATATCTGCTCATAGGTGAGTAGCGGGGGAATACCCGAGATTGGGAGAAAGTTCCGACCTTTACATATACCTGCTCATGTGCAAAGATTTAGCCGCCATGCCTATACCTGCTCATAGACATGTAACGGGGGAATTTTCTCGAGATTGTTTGAAAATCTGTGATTTGGTGAACAAAGGGGCTAGCCCAAGTGTTCAAGGGTTCCTTGACAAAGTACCTAGATATCATCAGAGGTACCTGAAAAGGCTTGATCAATAGACACCTGAACATCATCAAAGGTATCTAGAGATTGCAACAAACTGATTAAACGTGGGGGCCTGTCGATTGCTCGAACAGGTTAGGGATACCTGGATAGTCAAAGACATCCAAATGATAGAGATATACTTACCTGGTGATATCTCCAACTCTGAAAGTGTGTCTCCTGCTAGACACGGTTTTAAGCAACATGTAATATGCATTCATGAACAAACAAGAACACACATACTCATTTACTATGATTCCAACTGATTTTTCCATGCACGATGGTTTTGTCAAATCGGCATTACAAACTCCGTTAGGGAAAAATCATGACAAGACAATCTGAACTCACAAGCGGACATCTTGAAAATGTCGAATGAGGGACTTCTGATCAAAAAGGGCTTTTCACTCGTTCTCGCTGAAAAAGGCTGATTTATTGAGAATCACTCTATGGCAACAAGGGTCCGAGTATTCTCGCAAGCAGTACGACCTTACCAATCCAAGAGGTCTTTGCTGGGACTATAACATGAGCTTGGTCAATGGTTTAGCAAAAGGGATTCTTTGAGTCGAGACTATTGAAAGAAAATGCTCCGCGATTGTTTCCGGGTTTACAAGTCAAGAACCCTGCAAAATGAGATAGAAATGGACTTGCTCGCACTTCTTCGAGCTAAGCTTATAAACATCTGAAATTCTACGTTAATTCATGTGCCCTAATCTGAAGAGACTTTGCAAGGGACGTAACGTAGGCTAGGCTCATGGGTTGAGAAATGAATGGATCATTCGGCTCAAAATGTGTATAACTGGGGTGAATGAGTTGGTGATCATCTCGGCATTGTTACCTGTCCTTTTCTTCACCAGAGATTTTCTTCTCGGTAAATGCTCCATTGGTTTCGAGAGTTCATCACTTGATTCTTTTGAGACTACTCCACTGGGGATTTTGACATGTCATATCCCGACACTTTTCATTGGGCATTGACCTTGCTTTTACCAGGCATGCTGCTTTTTCTTGCCCCTTTTTCCCCCTTTTTTTTTCTTTTTTTTTTTCGACACCTGTTTCTTACAATGTAAACACTGACCAGCTAATTTGACTGAATGACTTGCTGTTTGAACTCAGAAGCTTCTCGTCTTCAGTTGACATTCCTGATACTCTGCTTGAACAATGATGACCTTTGCCTTGCCCCAGTGTGGGGGATGATCATCAACTGGGTTTATATGAAACGAATTTGTAGGCTCAATTGGGCTCAGCAAAGGGTAAAATATGTGTAAGGTAGAGAAAGAAATGCTCTTCGTCATCCTAAGGCACTTGAACTTTCGCATGAATTCATCTGAAAAAGCAACACTTGAAGATTGATGCAAGTGAGAGCAAGATGATTTCTACACATTTTTCACCATATGATACTGATTTACCTCCAGCTTGCCCCGATGTGGGGTGGTTCTTGACAGGGGTAATTTGAATGAATTTCTCCAACTGTTTAGGCTCAAAGTGGTTGAACAATGGATAACCTGTAGTGTTTGAGATAGAGAAATGAAATGCCTCTTGTCATTTCGGTCATCGTACCTTTTGCGAGAGAACTCTTTACCTTGCAGTCATGGAAATTTTTCCACTCCACTCGCTGGGGATTTTTATTTTTCTCACTGGGGATTAATGCATAGGACAGTATGTAGGATAGGGCTTGCCTTTCATCGTCCCGATGTACCTCATTCGACACACTTAATTCATTTTGTATGAGTTATCAAATTGTCATGAGAGATTTCCCCTTTGAAATTGATAATGCAAATGGACATAATGACCGTGTAGAATTTAAAGCCAACGCATGCAGTTCAACTTGACATGAAATTCATTGAAATCATTTATTCATCAGTGAAATGTTTGTCATTCAAAGCACAAAGCCAAACATTGGAAAACCTTTGCTGCAAAACGATAGGTTTTATCATGGATAATACATCTTTACAGCATCAGAATTGACAGGATTGGAAAACTCACGACCGTCCATTTCTGCAAGAATCAAGGGACCTCCGGAAAGCACCGTCTTAATCACATATGGACCGATGTAGTTTGGGGCAAATTTACCCCCAAGAACAGGAAAGACTGGCAGTACTTCCCTTAGGACCAGATCATTTACCTTGAAGTGTCATTGACGCACTTTTTGGTTGCAAGACTTACCTACTCATGCGGCAACTGGATCGAGCGTTTGGTTTCACCTTCGGGAAGGGTTGCCCCTATCTTCAGTTCCTTGGGTTCTCCGGAATCACTCAGATTAACGATGACAGTCTGATCTGATGTGAGGACTTTGGACATTTCATGTCGCTCTAGATCGCGGTGAATATCTGAGGAATCGTCAAGTTCACCGGCATCATTAGGATCAAGCTCGACGACGGATTATTCATTGGATTGGACCGTTCCCGTACCCTCACGTGTCACAAGATTGTCCCTGAAACATAGAGCAGCGGATTCAGAAGGACAAACAGGGCTAATCCTCGCATTTTGCAATTTTTTGTAATTTTTTGTGTGTTTTTGATTTTCTGAAATTCATTTCAAAAAGGTTTTATCACGAGGAAACATGAAGAAGTCCAGGCCTCAGAGTTCTCCTTGGACTATATTTTCTTTTATCGGTTGGATATCATCACCGGGCTGGTTTGATGTACCTCCACATGCCCTCAAAAATTTAAAAATAACTTGTAATTTCATTGATTTTTCGAAATGAATTATATTTATTGAATGGAAATTGCAACAATCAAAACCTAGAAACGGAAATGAAAAGCAGCACCAGAGACGGGGCAAGTCCTAGAAAGCAGTAAAAATTCCCACGCAGGGGAGTATGCGAAAAAGTAAAGGTTTTACTCTTGTGGGCCTGTGCCCATTCCCTCTAACAGTCCTTCTTCGATAGCTCCAATGAAGACGTCGTCGAACAGGGTAGTGATTCCCTCTATCGCATCGTCGGGGTCTTCTGTCTTTAGAGGCGTTGGATCGTCCATACCTCCCCATCCGTCAGGGACGATGTCGCGGGGATCCGAATAAAAGTTTGGGGGCGCCGAGTACTTCACATAGTAATCAAACTTGCCACTCGGTTGCCCCAGCATGTCGATCACCTCTTTCTCTTCGTCCGCTTTAAGCGTGCTCTCTACGATCTCTTCATCATTGGCCGCGTCTTCGAGCGTAGGCATATCTTCAGACAAAGGATCGAGTTTGTGCTTCCCGGTGTTCAACGTAGCAACTTCTTCGTCCCGATTAATGACGACCTCAGAGATAGTAGAAACGATGCCAGTGTGGTCAGCATAAACGATCATCCCAGCTTCTACCATTGCTAAGATTCTTTGTCTCATGATGGCCAGGGAAATGGCCTCATTACTCGGGTAACACCCGGCTTTCACCAACTCGCCGTAGACCTCAGCAGTGTACACCTTGACGTTCTTGATTGGACCAGCATCGAAACAGAATACAGCATTCACATTGCCCGCGTGATCAGGGAGTGGGTTACTCTGAACATTCGACTTAGCGGGTTGAAACGAGAACGCCTTTGTGTCTAGGAAGTTCTGGATTTGGTGCTTGAGGGCGTAACAATCGTCGGTTGAGTGCCCCAGCTCGCCCATATGATAATCACATTTCTTTGACGGGTCGAAGTTGTAGAACTGCTCGGGGTTGGGCCGCTTTGGCTCAGTGGTAAGCAAGCCTTTCTTTTGAAGCACTGCCAATACTTGAGACAATGAACCGGGGAGGGGGGTGAATTGCCTTTTATTGTTCCTCATCTGAAAAGGTTGACGATCCATGTTTTGCTGCTGAGCTTCTGCTACTTGAATTGCCGGGGCAAGATTAGTATTCCGCCGGCTCGGTTGGTTATACGTCACATTCACTTCCGCAGCCGGTTCTTTCTCCTTTCTTGCACTGTATCTCTTGGTTGACGAGGACGGCTCGACAAACCATCCATCCTTCAATCCTATCTCGATTTGTTCGCCTATAGGGATGAGCTGGTTGAAGTTGTCAGCTGGAATGGCGACCATTCGATTACGGTATTCGAACGGGAGAGTCTTGATGAACATCCTCTTCAGCTCACTGTCAATAGGTTCTGGGACAACCTGAGCGGATAAATTCCTCCACCTGATGGCATAGTCTTTGAAAGACTCGGTCTTCTTCATTTGAGCACGCTCGAGGTCATCACGAGTGGGAGCGATGTCCGTTATGAACCGGTATTGTTTGAGGAACGCCTCACTGGCCTCCTTCTAGCTTTTGAGGCTATTGATCTTCTTCATGAGGTACCAGTGCAGAGCGGGGCCGGTCAAGCTTGCTTGGAATGCATGAATAATCAGGAGTTCGTTGTCAACGTATGAGGTCATCTGTACGTGGTACAACTGCAGGTGAGCTTTCGGGCACGTGGTGCCATTGTATTTATCGAAATCCGGTATCTTGAACTTCTTCAGGATTTTGATTTAGGAGTACATGGACAGATCGATCGAGGGCGAATCCTGCGAACCCTCTAACTGCTTAACTCTCTCCTCGAGCTTGTGGACCCGTTCATCCGGCTTAGGTTTGTCGACAATAATCTGGATAGGGTCATCCTCCAATTCAGGCATATCCTCATCCTCCTCGACATCGACATTCTTCGCACTTGTATGCTTCGGGACTGATACTTCAGAGGATGCCGGAACAGGGACCGACCGAAGAGCCTCGATCTCAGCGGTCATTTGTTGCATGGCGACGGCGAGTTGATTGATCTGGTCTGCCATACCGTCAACACGTTCCTGCAACTCAGTTTGATCGGCCATTCTAGTTTTTGACCGTGTGCGAATAGGTGATCGTGATCGGCCCGTAGTTACCTAATTTCAGAATGAAACAGGGCATACATAAGTATTGAGCAAAAATCACACGCCGATCCATGACATTAGTCTAACCGTCTCTTTTATTCCCATTTTCATGACATTTTTCATTATTCCATGTATTTGTGAAAATGATGTCAAATTTCTTAGGAAATAATGAATTATGACAGACTTAGGAAAATAATGATAAGAGTTGAAAGTAATTTTTTTTTCAAAGCTTTATCTTTTCTTTTTCTTCCTCTTTGAAAAAAATTTCAATGATTTTTAATTTCAAAAATTACAATCGACTTAGACCTATCATGGACCGACCAAATGTACGAAAAAGTAAGTAAATTGCAAGATCAAGGTTCAGAAGACTTACTTCACCGGGTAGGAAAAATGGCAATCACATAGACATGCGCATGAAATGTGAAGTTCGATTTCTACCTAGACTCTGGCTTGCAAAATGAAGACGAGAGGATTACCGAGCTAAACCAGTCATGGTGGTGGTTAGGCTAAGATTCCCCTGACTCCGGCTTAGTCAAAGAGCCGACCCGGGTTGAGTGGAATACAACCGTGGTGGGTACTCAATGACACCTTGAAAGAAAATTCGGGACCGAGGAGGGCGACCCGTACCAAATGGTTTTGGTCGGGGTGTCCACTGTCTCAGTACCATCCTAAACCTATGCCGCCCAGGTCCGGCAGCGGGTAGTGGGTGCGGTGTAGTGTAAATGTAAGGCATGCACAGCAGGTTATATCAAACAGCGCTTCGTGCATAAATTAAACCATACATTCAACCACCTCCCTGCAAAACAAGGGTTAACAATCACGCCTCCCCTTATACCTCCCATACTGCAAAAACATTTAACACCTTAAAATGTTAGGGACGTACCTGGGATCCTCGCTGCCAAACAAAAAACATTTTTTCAAATGAAAATTGGCCTAAGTCCACTAAGAGTTTTACTCAAGTCCCCAGCGGAGTCGCCAAGCTGTCGCGACCCTAAAAAATTTTGTTCATTTTCTCGGGCTAATGGATTATTAAGATTGAACTTAACTCGGGCCCTCCCAAGCCCTACCAATTCGCAACTTAGGGTTTAAGTTCTTAACATGCAAATGTTTTCATGCTTGGAGTCGCCACTAATCATTTTACGGTAGGCTGATTAGAAACCTAAATAAAACATAGGGAGATATGTTTTATTCCTACGAACCAGAGATTCTAAGTCCGGGGACTTGATTACGCTAGATCTAGTCTAACGCCCTTTCGGTACCTTTTCATTTCAAAAATATTTTGGCAGGCAGTTTGGATCCATTTTAACCTAATTACTAACATGTGAGGTGTTCATGCGGGTGCGCAAACCACCAATTTAACACCCATAAATCAAAGCATTAAATAAATTGCTAGTTTAGGAGAACAACTTACCCGGGATCCAGCAAGCGTCTGCATTGTTAGCGAAAAATCATACAGACAATCCTAATATGATTTCTAATTAACAAAGCATTCACTCAATCTCTTTTTTTGGATTTTCACTTTATTTAAATGAAACCTACCTATATGCAATGACGTGCAAATATGACATATGAAATAATGCGACCTAGCATGCATACTATATGTCATGCGACGACGTGACCTAATTCTAATGACGGATGAATGACATATTTTTGGTATTTTTCTTTAAGGAAATTCGGAATTAAATGAAATTCGGAATTAAAAACATGCCTAATTTAACATGCAACCTAATGATTTCTATTTTTGGTATTTTCTGTTTAAAATTCGAAATTCAAAAATACCTAAGTTAACATGCAATATATGATGACTTAATCTACCCTAGAATGATTTATTTTTTGGATTTTTTGTTTAAAATTCGGAATTATAAATAACGTGAATAATCCGTTAGAATTTGAAATAATATCTAATTCAAATTAGGAAACTTGCCACGTTAAGTCCTAATTTAAATTAGATATTTATCTTATCCTTCGGGATATATTCAAAAATCCTAGACATGCAAAATTCTAATTTAAATCATCAAAACAGAAATTTTTTTTGGAGTTTTCTTTTTATTTGAAAAGGAAAGAAATTCAAACAAGGATAACAATCAATTCAAATCAACCACGCGATCCGCCAAATTCGTTTCAAACTCGGATTAGGCACAAAAATCAAATTATCGGTCATATCTAAAGGGTTATAGATATTAACGGATAATTGATCATTCGAATTTGGAAAGCTAATGAAATTTATCATCGTATCTAAATAGTTATAGATAGGATAATAATTTTCCGTATCGCCGCATATCATACCTTAGGGATAAGGTCGGATAGACGTCCAAATACGTTGCTAAATTAGGAAATTTTCCTAATTTGAATATTCTCAAATATCGCGGATATCCTGAACATTATCCTAAGATATCTAATATTCCAACATGATATTCACGAAATATTTCAAAATATTCAAATCAGGAAATTAAATATTCGGAAAATTAAAAGATAATGTTCAATTACCTAATTTACCGATAACTTCCAATTTCGAAACGTCTCAGGATCGGGCTCGCGGATCGGATGGCGTCGATGGCGAGGCTCACGGCACCGGCGGGGAACGGCGGCACGGCGAGGACTGTTCTGGCGTCGGGACGGCAACACGAACGGCGGCGGGGCTGCTCCGGTGGGCTCGGTTCTGTCGACTCCGGTGTGCACGGCGGTTCGGCAAAGGGGGCTGTCCCGGTAGCAAGGAGCTGTGCCGTGGACTTGGACGTTCTATTGATCTGCTTGACTGGGCAGCAAGTGTGCAGGTGGGGGCTCGCTGGATCAGCAAAGTCCACGTTGGGGGTGAAGCTGTGTTGCGACTAGAAGCGGTTGTCTGCAGGGAAATCGTCGAAGAAGAAGCAGCTCGTCCAGCTAGGTCGACGGTCAGCAAGCATGAAGAGAGGAAGTCAACAACTTGGATGAGCCAAACGTGACTGGGGGTCCATGCACAAAAGGGTGTTGCGGTTGAACATGATGGACGTTGCTGCAGTTCACTAAATTGTTGACTTCATTAGTCAACATGCAAGCAATATGGACTCCTTGATGAGCGTCTTGACCGAAGAAGAACGTGGAAACAGCAACAACAGAAGGCTTGGAGATTCGTTGGTGTTGGAGCAACGTCTTTTGCAAGGGGATTCGCTGGCTTCGTGGAAGGCGTCAGTGAAGAAGAATGTGAAAGCAGCAGCGACGTTGACAAACTAGAGGAGCAGCAGCAACGTTGACAAGGAGGTCACGACAGAACAGCTCCACGTCAGTGCAGGGGTGTCCTCGGCGGTGTCTTCGACTGGATTGGATGGGAAGGAGCAGCACCGACTGGGGAACAGCAACTGCGTACCCCTCGGTTCATCAAGGAACAGCCCCTTTAGTGGTTCACCGGTGGACGTGGATGAGCATGTCGCGGAAGAAAGCTATGGCGGCGCGAAGGGGCGGCGACGCAAGGCACGGCGTGCGGCGACACCATTCCCTGGTCTCTCCTCTCTCTCACGTGTGTCAAAGATTTCTGATCTGAAATTCGTCCTCCCAATTTCTGACCTAATAACATGTATATATAGCACTAATCCTAGGTCAACTTAGATGGGTTTTTTAATCCTAGTGGGCTTAGGTTTAATTAAACTTAAATGGACTGACTTAACTTGGGCTGAATTAATTAAATTCAACAAACTAAATCAAGCCCAAATTAAAAATAACCAAACCCGTTCGTCTTGAAATTCTGGGCCCGTGCATTCCCGAGCGTCCCGTTTTTTGTCCGATGAATTTTAAGCTCGCTCGCCCTCGCCAATACGATGAAAAAATGCAATGAAAATTAAAAATGAATCTAGACTATATGTTATGCAATTTAAAAATTTAATCCCTATTTTTCTATGCAAATTACACTAAATGTCGTGCCAAAATTTAGGTGTCAACAGAGATTTACTTAAAAATTATGTTGTTACTATTATGTCTAAAGCAAAAGTAGAAATTGAAAAGTTTAATAGGAGGAACAACTTTGGGTTGTGGAGTGTTAACATCCATACGCTATTGACAACACAAGGTTTGGCCAAGGCATTGGATGACAAAGATGAGTTGCTAATTACAATGAAAGGGACTAATAAGGTAGAGTTATTGGAGAAAGTAAAGAGCATAATCTTATTGAATCTATCAAATAAGGTATTAATAAGGGAAGTTGAGGAGAAGGATGTTGTGGTGTTGTAGGCAAAACTTCAAGCCCTTAATGTAACAAAGGGTTTGCATGGGGAAAGAATAGCATCGGTGCCAAAACTTGTGTACGGATGCCACTTTGGTGTCAAAACTTTCATTTGAATCACTTAAGTGCCAAAAGTTTACGCTGGCGATCACTTAAGTGTCAAATTGGAGAAAAAACGATCACTTAAGTACCAACGGCGAGAAATTCCGATCAAATTTAATACGTAGCTTTTATATCTAAATTTTAATGACACATGGCATTTTCATGTGTATAATTCAATTTTTTAAATATTTTTTTCTTTCTTTTCTTTTTTCATTTATGTCTTCTTCTTCTTCTACCATGGCCGGTGGCCAAAGGCCAGCCACCGGCCATGGCCAGCCTCGCTTGGCGTCGCCTTCCTCCAGGCGAGGCCCGACCTCGCCGGATCTGACGAGGTGAACCCTCACCGGGGCTCGCCCTGCCCAGGCGAGGGTCGAGGTCGCCTGGGCAGGGCGAGCCCCAGCGAGGGCTCACTTCGCTAGATCCGACGAGGTCGGCCCTCGCCCGGAGAAAGGCGATACCCGACGAGGTAGTCGTGGCCTCGGCGAAGGCCGATCTCGCCGGATCTGGCAAGGCGAGCCCTCACCGGGGCTCGCCCTGCCCAGGTGACCTCGACCCTCGCCTAGGCAGGGCGAGCCCCGGTGAGGGCTTGCCTCGCCAGATCCGGGGAGGCTGGCCCTCGCCAAGGCCATAGCTACCTCGTCGGGCCTCGCCCGGAGGAAGGCGACGCCCGGCGAGGCAGCCATGGCCTCAGCGAGGGCCGGCCTCACCGGGGCTCGCCCTACCCAGGTGACCTCGACCCTCGCCTAGGCAAGGCGAGCCCCGGCGAGGCCGGCCTTTGCCGAGGCTAAGGCGGCCTCACCCTGAGGAGGGCGACGCCCGGCGAAGCCGGCCATGGCCGGTGGCCGAACGCCGGCCACCGGAAATAAGAAGAAAGAAAAGAAAAAAAAGAAAAGAAAGAAAATGAAAAAAAAAAAGAAAAGAAATGCCACGTCGGCCTCTGGCGAGCTACATCAACCTCCGGCGAGCCACATCAGCTTGAAAAATTAATAAAAAAACGCCACGTCGAATTTCCGGCGAAGTGGCATTTAAGTGATCGTTTTTCATAACTTTTGACACTTAAATGATCCGATTGAAAGTTTTGGCACCAAAGTGGTCTCCGTACACAAGTTTTGGCACCAATGCTATTCTTCTCCCGGGTTTGCACAATCATTTATACATGTTGAAGAGAATGTTTCAGTTTATAAACACATAAGGTACATCTATCGAATCCCACCTAGATGAGTTTAATAAACTCATGATGAATTTAAAGAATGTTGATAAGATCCTAGATGATGCAGAACATGGCATGATGTTGTTAGCTTCTCCACCAGAGTCACGAGAGCACTTTACTGATTCACTACGATTACCACAAAAGAGGTGAAATCCGCTCCGTTCTTTAAGGAGTCGCAAAAAAGTTGTGAGAAGACAATTTGATGCAAGATTTAGCGCAAGAGAGATCAACATCGGGGGTCCAGTAGTAATAGAGATAAAAGGAGGTCGAATTCATACCATAAAAAGTCCAAGTAATGCATGTAGTGCTTCAACTGTCGTGAGGAGAGGCACATAAGGAGAGATTGTCTAAAGTTGAGAAACTGAGGCGGCAAGCATAATGTCACAAGCAATGCGGTGAACATTACCAAAGAAAGCACTAGTGATGCAGAGGCCGTCTTGTGTATGACTTCTGATTCTTTCGGAGACAAATGAGTGCTAGATTCGAGGGGTTATTATCATATGGTGTCTTATAGGAACTGGTTTACCACTTACCAAACTGCAGGTAACAATAGAGTTCTGGATGGGAAATAATACAACCTGTAAGGTTGTGGTGATAGGAATAGTTCGGATTCGGATGCACAATGGGGTGGTGCGCACATTGACAGATGTGATGCATGTAGCGGAGCTTAAGAAGAATGATATTCCTTTAGGGACACTTAATGACATTAGTGAAGTGTTGAAGGTCTCTCATGGTGCCATGGTAGTGATAAAAGGGGAAGAAAGTGAATACTCTCTATCATCTACTTGGAGAAACCGTGACAAGAGCTGTTGTAGTTTCATCTAGCGAGCTATACTTTGAGTTAACTCAATTATGACATATGTGGTTGAGGCATATGAGCAAGGCAGGTATGATGATCCTCAATAGAGAGGGTTGTTCAAAGGTTAGGAGACAGGGGAATTGGACTTATGTGAGCATTGTATTCTTGGAAGGAAGCATCGGATTAATTTCAGTATAAATATCCATTCGACCAAACAACTAGTTGAATATATTCGTTCAGACGTACAAGGCTCGTTTTTCGTTCGTTCAAAATGAGGTGCTGACATTTATCAACGATTATTAGAGGAAGGTATATGTATACTTTATGAAGTAAAAATCCGATGTGTTTGATTAGTTGAGGAAATTTAAGGCATTGATTGAGAAGCAGTCAAATGAACAAATTAAGTGCTTGAGAACCGATGATGGCATGGAGTTTGCGGTAAAACTTTTACCGAGTTTTGTTAGAGAGAAGGGATTGTGAGATAACGCATAGTAATTGGGACACCATAGCAAAATGACATCACATAACGTAATAATAGAATTTTACTCAAGCAAGCTTGGTGTATGATTTTGCATGTAGAACTAAGGAAGGAATTTTGGGCTAAAGCAGTTACCTTGTTAATCGATCACTATTATTTGCTATTAAGTGGAAAACTCCTGAGAAAGTATGGTTAGGAAAACATGTTGATTGCTTCGGATTACGATTATCCGTATTTTCTACATACGCTCATGTGAGTGATAGTAAGTTTGAGCCAAGGGCGAATAAGTGCATATTTATGGGTTATGTACGTGGGGTGAAAGGCTATCAGCTGCGGTGCATTAATATCATATCATCTGATTTTCAATCAGCAAAGATATGATCTTCGACGAGACTGCTATCCATTAATAAAGGAGTCTTGAGACATTAGAAGCAGAGCAGATAGATCATGATGTTAATTGTACAGTAGAGTTTTTAGGTGGATACTATAGAGACATCAGAGGTAATAGAGATTGAAACTCTAGATAAGATCGGAGTTCCTAAAGTCGGCGATATTAAACAACCAGTAGGGTCATAGCACACTATAGCCGTGAGCAGATATAGAAGGAAAATCAAACCATCAGTACATTATGTTTGTACAGATATTGCTTATGCATTAAATGTAGGTAATAAGATGAAGATAGACAAGCCTTCATCTTATTTTAAGACGATGACTCACAGTGGCTAAGGGTTATAAGCGAAGAGATGAAATCACTCCACTAAAAATAAGATATAGGAGTTGGCAAATTATCCAAGAGCCAAAAGATTGTTGGAAACAAGTGGATCTACAAAGAACGCAGGCATTCTTGATGTTGAGGCAACGAGATAAAATGTGTGACTTGTTGCGAAGGGATATACACGGTGAGAGGACATTGACTACAGTGAGGTGTTCTCTATTGTGAAAATGTACACTTTTATACCTCAGTTGTTGCATAGGATCTTAAGCTGAAGTAGCTAGATGTGAAAACGCCGTTTCTTCATAGTAAGTTGGAAGAACAAATTTACATGAGACAATTGGAGGGATTTACTATTCCAGGTAAGAAAGACCATGTTTGCTTATTAAAGAAATCTTCATGTGGGCTGAAACAGTCTCCTTGGTAGTGATATAAGTGTTATGATGCTTTCATGGCTAGTCAAGACTATTCGAAAAGTCAAATCGATAGTTGTGTTTACTTTAGGAGATTGGATGATGGGTATTTCATTTATATGTTATTATATGTTGATGACATACTGATAGCAACTAAAAATATGTCTTATTTTGATCTGCGGAAAATGTTATTGAGTATTGAGTTTGAGATGAAAAATTTAGGTAGTGCAAAGAAAATATTAGGTATGATGCTTTTGTGTGATATGATTGCAGAATTTTATGTCTGTTTCAAAATATAAATATATATTTATTGAGAAGATTGTGGCACGTTTTAAAATGTAGTCGGCAAAATCTGTGAGTATACCATTAACGAATCACTTTAAACTTTATGATACGTTATCACCGCAGACTAAGGAGGTGGAGGAACGCATGTCCCACGTTCCTTATTCCAGTGCAATGGGTAGTATTATGTATGATATGGTATACACTAAGCCAGGCATTTAATAAGCTGTAAGCGTAGTTAGCCGTTACATCAAGCATCCTAATAAAGCCTATTGAGAAGCTGTGAAATGGATTCTCAGATATTTGATGGGTACAACAGATGTTGGTATAATATATCAGAGGCACGACAAAGATAGCGAGACCATTGGTTATATGGATTCAGATCATCCTGGTAACTTAGATGAATGCAAGTATTTGGCAGGATAAGTGTTTACGCTTACAAGTGGTGTAGTTAGTTAGAAGGCGTCCTTCTATGACCATCTCACTTTCAAATGAGGTAGAGTACATGACATTAACTTTTACAGTGAAGGAGACGATATGCCTAAAAGATTTGCTTTTGGACTTTGGGTTGGAGTAGAAAAATGTTAATATGTACTGTGATAACTAATGTGCGATATATCTAGCCTACAATCTAGTTTATCACGAACGAGCAAAGCATATCAACATTTCGTATTATTTCATCCAAGATGTTTTGGCAAAGGATAATGTTGTTGTGAAGAAGATGGATGGGGGAGAACTCGATAGACATGGTGACTAAGCCTATTCATTTGGCGAAACTCAACTTTGCTTTAGCACAATTGGCATCTTTTCAGAGTGAGCTTCTATTGGGGGCATAAAGAGAGTTGGCATGAATGATGAGCACTATAACAAGGCTTCACAAGTCGAGCAAAAGGTGGAGAATTATTAAATTATGTCTCAAGTTTGAGCTGCGTACAAAACCTAACCAATTTAGAGGATTTGATTTTGTTCAAAAATCGCCATCTTATCGTGCGCAAATCTGGATTCTTTAGGCACAGGATATTGATTTTCTTTTCTAGCTGGAGAAGATCATCTTTGACCAATTTGACTTCTTTTGGATATATACAAATAGAAGGGACTCACAAATTTCTCTAAAAGAAGTTGCGGACATCTCTGCTAAAGGGCACACAAGAAAAGGAAATTGAGTATTTGGTGGATCTAGGTCAAAGGTAGCAATTTGTTGACTCCTATAAAAAGAAAAGAATAAGGGCACACGTAAGGGCGAGCATTCCTTCGACAAAAAAGCAACCGCACGGGACAAGAAAAGAAAAGGAACGTATTCGGCATTCTTGTTTTTTGCCATACGTAGAGGTCTTGCTTTGGGCTCGAACACTCTGTAATTTATGATACGAGCTTTACATCCAACTGAGATGTTTATTTGTATGCACTGTGCATTTGAGCTTAATTTAGGTGTGGAAAACACTTGAATATGTAAGCGATCATTACTCTGATTCTCCGATTATTAGTATATTATTTACTGCCGACTCTTTTAGTAGAATATGTATAAATACTCAAACCAAATCACGTAAATATTCGTTAATCTTTATCGTTACTTATTTATTTCTCTAGTAATTTCGCGTTGATTTAATTGCAAGTATCTATTAGTTTCTGTATTAAATTTTGCGACAATATTTGACACTTGATGTTCCACCCATACTTTGATATCACATGTAATGATCTGCGCCCTTTACACGTGAATCAAGAAACTCTGATAGTGTTGATTACCTTTGGCTCTTTTAGAAGAAATGGTCATAAATGAAAAGGAAAAAGTTGATCATTTCTAGAACAAAGGTTTTCATGTAGACATACATGTGTAGTTTTCATTTTGACTCGACTTTCCATGGTTGCGTGATTGGAGAGCGAAAAAGAAGAAAGCAATTGACAGAACATTTTTAGAATAACCCAACTTGCCGTTGGTCAGATACTGAGCAAGTAGGAGGTACAGTTGCTGTGCTGAGTGCTAGTGTACGCTTCGCTTTAATAACAAGGGCCCATGTAATACGACCCTATGCACTATATCATTAGTGGTCCGAACACGAGGGAGACCAATTGTCCCCCCAACGCCGCCGCCGCCTCCATTTTCACTTCCTCTACAGCCCAAAGCGTCGCACGCGCCTTCCATTTTCACCGTGGCTTATCATTTTATCCCCTATCATCTTCTTCGCTAGCTACCACGAGTTGTCTCGCCAATCTATGATCCTCCAACCTCGCTCTACTCTATCGCCACCTCCCGCAATGAGTCTTCTCGCCCGCGCCACCGTGAGTCTGCGATTCCGCTGCTCCAATCCCATAGGGCTCTCAGCCATGGCTGTGGCCATGGATCTTGTTTGCAGCCTCTTGGCCTCACACGACCCGCCTCTGCACATCAAACCCCTAGCTCTCTATCGCCATGATTTCCGCAGCTCCACGCTGCCTCTTCCTTCCACCAATCCCGCAACTCCATGCGGTCCTCCTCTCGCTACACCTCGACCTCTTCGAAGCTCTCTGGGCTACTGTTCCT
Source organism: Syzygium aqueum (assembly GCA_031216185.1). NCBI lineage: Eukaryota > Viridiplantae > Streptophyta > Magnoliopsida > Myrtales > Myrtaceae > Syzygium > Syzygium aqueum. The sequence continues at coordinate 21,979,697 of CM062238.1, forward strand.
ATATTCCCCCGAGTGTTGACATAAACTTTAACTCACGCTTGCTGGCTTGATGGATTTACCATTACTCGTAAGCTTTTAGGTGCTCAATAAGTACGCATTGTCCCTTAGGACATGATTCAATATAGCAATAAGAAGAAAAAACACACTTTTCTCTGCGTTAAAGCAGTGAATTCTCAGCTCATGCTGTGAAAGCATTTTCCTATCTTTGCCATTTTCCTTCCCACAGTAGTATTTGGATTTATATACTATCATAGGCAAACTTTGTGAAGGAAGCGTGGCCAAATTCGAACTGGAAATTATTATAAAAATTTGAGAAGACACAAAGGTCGCTGATTTTACTAGACAAAATAGACCTGATGCGGTAAGTAATTGGGTCATCGTGTAACCCATTTGAACTCAGAAAAATCTGAAATTTAAGTATGTTATAGTCCAAGATTTTCTGAACAACTTTGACGAAGAAAAGTTTTGTAAGATTCGGACCACAAAAAAACATTATAAAAAATGGAAAACCGGAGGTGTCCAGTAAAACCAGTTCTGGAAACCGTGACCAAAGCTCAAGAAACAACCTTAATATTAAACCCACGAATCTTGCATTCAAGAAAGTACAAAACCAGGAGTCCCAACCAACATGTAACAACAAATTCCAACTTGGTTTAGTGTTCTATAATCACAAAACTCCTTTCTAAAAGTCCAAACCATCGTACTTGGGTAATATCCACTCATACCCTCCTTTCTCACAACATTCCAGCCACCTCATTGTCTAAACCCAAACCCAACTCAACATGCAAACACTAACATGGTTACTATGAAGTGCGGGAGCACACTTGCCTTGCTGGCAAGTGCGGCGGTCACAGCGTGCGGTCTTGGCGGAGAGGAAAGACACGGTACAGTGGTTCCGTACTCACGTGCGGTTGCTGTTGGTGACGCGAGGGAACGGGGAGACGAAGTGGACGGCTGCTGGTCGGACGGCGTCAGGTGGTAGACGGCTGGCCTCGAACTCAAGCGGCGGCGGAGCTTCAGCGGAGAGAGAGAGAGAGAGAGAGAGAGAGAGAGAGTGAGAATGAGAGTGAGAGAGAGTTGCCAGGGAAGAGGGGAAAAATGAGAGGGAAAAGAAGATACCCAGGTCACTTTTCATCTTCCCGCATGCAGATAGCCCAACGTGGGGCGCCACTTGGCACTTCTCCTCTGCCAAGCGGCAGAGGGGGAGAAAAAAGAAAAAGAAGGGGGAAAAGGAAGAGGAAGGGGCGGTGGTGGTGGTTCCGGCAGACAAGGGGAAAGAAATGGAGGGAAATGAAAACAAGGGGAATCGGCAAGGAGTCGGGGTCGCGCGCTTGACGCGACGTCAGAATTAATAGACTTAGAGGCAAACGAACCGAGAATTAAAATTCACGATTCCAAAAACAACGATGACGGGATTAGTGCGACACCCAAACTTCCAATTTCATTTTTCATGATTTCCATAGATGAGCGTCCTAATTCATTAGAGTCATTACATTTCTTTAGTCGTAAGAAATTCAGGATGTCACATGAAAACTCTCAAAACATGGAGTTTACAATGAAGTATCAGTGGCATCTTTGGCAGAAGAGAGAAAGTTGTGATGAATAGCAAGGCAAAGACGCACTTCTTTTCTTCTTCCTCATGCTCAAAGGCCTTAGAGAAGATCATTTAGTCAAAGAAAAAAGAAGAAGAGAGAATGACTCAAAAAATCCATGGATCAGCCTAGTTGATTGAGGCATTGGGGAATTACCAGCTCAATGACCGAAAGTCGCTTATTCAAATCTTATTAAACTGCACATAAAATGCCCTAAGTTAGGACCACTTGCATGAGTCAAAGGTCCGAACTTAACTGGCTTGTTGGATTTTATAGGATGTATTGTAAGTTTTCAAATAGTCACACATTTGCGTATGTGCATTGGTGTTACGAAAAAAGTATACAAGAAAAGGAAAAATCCCTTCAACACCGAAAGAATGAATATGGCGATAAGCGGTTTCAAGCTTTGAATGCAATTTACACGCTAGATTAATAGTTCCCATTTCTATACGAGAACCACTGGTAGAATTTTCCAGGAATTAGTTGTTTGGTTTGCTAAAAAAAGAAAGCATATTTGAAGTAACTGCAACTGTTCATGTTTCACCTATTAACCCACCAGGAAAATGAAGAAGATGAGCCAAAAGCTGCAGCACAAACTTTTGCCTGGGTCACATATGCATCGCTGGAGACTTTAGAACAAAAAGCGTTTATGATCATACGATTTGACCCGCAACCATCTTCTGTACAGATTGGAGGCAGATGGGCGTCTTCTTACATTGGGCGTCGGTAAGTATTGGCTTAGAGTTAGCTTATATGGACCAAGTTTCTGTGTCTGCATCATCTTTACAACATTCGAAGCATATACAATTGTCTCCGCTGTTTTTTGGCACTTTCTGATGCATTTCATGCTTTCATTTTCATAAAGGAATTCTTTTCAATATCTCTTTCGCGGGTGGAGCCAGGCCCCTGCATGTTCCCAATGGACCGGAACTGTGCAGGAGTTTTCCTCACTAGAAGTTTTGACATTTGAATTTTGGGCAAGCTTGGTCATTACTTGCAAGGCCATCTCTAGTCTAGCTTGGCCCCTACTCGATCTGATCATTCGGGTCAGAAATTTCAATGGTTGAATGCAAGCCTATCTAGATCTCCCACGGAATGGGGCATTGAATATCAGACTGGACGGGTCTGATTGAATAGCATGCCTGTCGAATTTTCTTGCCAGTTTCTTCTTTTGGGATCGAGGCGATTGAATTTGGCTTAGTCACATTTCACCTTTGAATCCAGGTGGAGTCCTAATAAAGTTTTGAGAACTTGCCAATGGTGTTGTGTTCGGGAGTTAGGAGAAAAGGATGGGAATGAAAGTTTGAGTGGAAAATGAAGAAAACTTTGTAGTGTGAATAGTGAGAATAGCATTTAAAAATCTTTCCTATTCTTTGCCCAACATTTCATTCCTCCCCCTCGCAAATACCGTGCTAAGTGCCCTATGTAGCTTTTAATTAGAAATGTCAAATAGGTGGATCTGATTGAAAATGATTCAACTCAAATTAGCCCGTTTTAACTCGTTTCTAATAACGTATGCCCAACTTGATCTATATTTACTAAAACACTTCCATATTTAGTACGATATAAAAAAAACTTGATAACCAAATTGATGTGAGAGTGCGAAGCTAGCGAACACGAGATCGAGTGATGGCAAGAGAGAACGAAAAGAGAAACTTAGAGATGGGTTTGGTATTGAGAAAGTTATGAATCCATTTAATACCCATATTATTTTAAACTTTACCACTCTAAATCGTTCGCCGAATATAACTAATCCATAAAATAACTCAACCCATTGAATATGAATTGACCCATTTTCACCGAAAAATGCGGCTTCCAATCTCATTATTTTCTCGCGACATCTCCTAATTAATCTTAATAAATCTTATTGTTGCTTTTCAAGGTAGCTCAGCATAACATGGTGCTCTAAGTACTCAAGGTGGCCCGGACAATCTGGCTCGTTAGCAGCAGTTGGTACTTTGAGAAGACAGAACAACATAGTGGGTGGGAGTAGGTAGCTCCTCCTTTCTGCAGGGGGGGAGCGTCCCAGCGTTGACTTCGGCCTCCTGCCCCGGTCAACTTTCCCGGCCTTGTCTGCTTTCGCCTCTCGCGCAATCATCCCCTGCCTCCGAGAGAAACTTCAACCCCCTAATCCCTTTCCGCATGGTGAACGCAAAGTCGCAGACGGCAAGTCCCTGGTCTCCATCCGGGACATTATTGTATGACCCAATGCCCACCAAACATCGCATTATTCGGATTTCGGACCCGTCTAAAGGCGCAACCTTTGACTGTCAAACGAGGAACCGTACAGCAGCGCCGGGCAGCTTCAGACGTTCAAACGCATGGACCCTTTTCGACCCTCGATCCACACACCACGACGGACCCGTCGCTTTCGCGAGAGCCTGTCTTGAGTATATATCATCGCCCCTCCTCCCTCCGTTCTTGACCATATCTCTCTGAAAGTCTGAGCAAAGACCCGGTTTTTGTCCTTCATCCTTGTCTGCGATGGAGGTGGCTGCTCCTTCTGCTTGCGCGGAGAAGGCTATTGAATCGAGGGCTCTGGAGGCTCTGGGGAAAGGGTTCGACCTGACGAGCGATTTCCGGCTCAGGTTCGTCAAAGGGTGTGGCGGTGAGAGGTTGGTGGTGCTCGATGAGGGGAGTAAGAGGGACATCTTGATTCCTGGTGGAGGGACCATCAGGGGTGTTTCCGAGGATATTCGGTGCGATAAGGGGGATAGGATCAGGTTCAGATCAGACGTTCTTGAGTTCAATCAGGTAGATATTTCTGTGAAGCTTTACTTGACGTGTTCGCCAGTCTGATGTTCTTGAGAGCATGATGTTAATGATATGATCGAACCATGTGGATAGGGATTGCAATTCTCGAGAACAATTTGTGCACGACTTGGATGTACTGAGAGAAATCCAAACTCGACATGGTTGACTTGATACAAAATTTGAATCGAGACTTTTTCACCAATATTTTGAGCGGTGACACGAGATGAAAAGAATAACCGACACGATTATGATGACACTGCACGAATTGGCAGCCCTGCCTGTGAAAAAAACAAGAATTTGGAGAAATGGATAGTTTTCTGCAAGTTGCGGTTAAGCTAATCATGTGCTGGTCATTAGATCCTTGAATCAATGCACGTGTGAAGTGAACATGAATCGAACTTTGCTTTTCGTGTTGTATCATGTGATGCACATTAAGTTCTGTGAAAAGGAAAAAATAATTGTGTGAATAGTCAATAGCTTCTTTGGTGAGATAAGTTTATGAAGGTTCTCTCCATGTCCACGTCGTGAGCTATAATGTCCAGTCTGTATTATACCTATTAGAAAGGCTTCCGATGATGAAGAATGGTACTAGAACTCACGAAGTCTCTTCTCGCTCTTACTGACTGTTGAGTCGAGCTTTCCTCTCAATGAGGATGGCCCTATTACTAGTGCTGCTAATTTCCTTGGGCCTCTCTTGTTCTATTTTGTCCTTCTCCACTTCTGTGTGACCTCTGCTTTCAGCCTTATCATAATCCATTACCTGAAATCAACTATCTAAGCTAACTTCAATTGTATAGAATCCTTAAAAGATGGGGACGGAATCATGATATCTAGGTCTCTTCTTCCTTAGGTTTTTCTACAACGTGTTTTGTTTCACATTCCAGATATGCAACTTGTGGCGGACAGTTCCTCCCCGCAGCCGAAGTTTGATCCATAGGTGACTTGAGTATGATAGAGTGTATTAGGGTGCGACATACTGTGTACAAGAGATTGAATATGTGCAGAAAATAAAGCTAAGAGACTTTGCTTATTTTAAGAAAGCTGGAGTCTCAATATTAGAAATCATTAGAATAACTTGTGTTGGCGCAATATTTTAAATTTGTCCTAAGGCCATGAGTTGAAAGCACAATTGCAAGAGTGCAAACCAGTCAACAAATGACATAGAAGGAGAATCCTCTGGTGCTTTATCTGCCACTATGCAATGACTGGTCTAGACTAGGCTTATTGAACAAGCGCTTGGTGTCACCTAGTCACGGTGGAAGATGTTGTCATTTTAGCTGGCAATATAGAAAAGCTCAACCACACTATTTAAGGCAATTGGTGCTTCTGCATGCATTTGTAATTGGACAAAGTTTTGGATCAACACCTTTCAATTTATGCTAATTAAGAAGATTTAAAAGATAGTCCTGCAAATTTTTGATCTGAATGGTAAGAAACTGATTTATCTTTAAAAAAGGAATGAAAAGATAAAGCCTGAAAGTTATGTGTTGGATTTAAATGTTGAGGATGTTTTGTCACGTCACATAAGGAACAAGAAGAGATAACCGGGGACACTCGGAACACTTTTGCTGTCTCTTTGCAGAGAAAAAAGTTGAAGACCTCCAAAGACACAGATGAGCTCAGACAATAGTTTCAAATCCCAAATAATTGGGGACTGCCATACAAGGAGATCTGCTGGTTCATAGTCCAGAATTGGGTTGGTTTCGTTTGGACTAGAGTTACGTGAACAATTTCCCCTCTTCATCTTCACTTAGAGATGTTGATGGGAGACTTGTTAACTTACCTACTGAGTTCGTGTCATTCCCACACTTCAATTTCGCTAATTAATACCATTAACTTAATATCTCTTGTTAACCTCTCTGTTTTTCTTTTCATCGTTGGTGGGGCAGGGGGGAGAATTTAATCTCTCTGTTGACTCTCAAGTTTCATAGTGAACACACAGACTAATGTAAATTTTGGAAATTTGCAACTGGACTATATTTTTCTCAAATCAACTCTGATTGGTACATTTGATCATTATCTCATTGCTTTCGTGAATTTCGGCTATACAATTACAATTCCACAAGACAGATTCTCTGGAGTGTCCTTTCCTTTAACATCTAAGACACTGGTATATAGACAAAATAGGTCTCACTAGTCACTATCCTATTGGATACTGTTCCTTTAATTGCACAAATGTTCTTGCTCATATTCAGAGGGAGGGAATGAAAAATATACAACAGCATGTTCCTGTGTATTTCAATTGTACTTACCATATAATCCAAATGACTTTGGGTTTTGGTGTACAATGTATGGTGGCATCATGACTTGCAGCTGTTTTTGTTTTTTTAATAGTAATGTTAGTTCACTCAATATATTTTCATATGCCTCTGTCCCAGCTGCTTAACATACTAGCACCCTTGCAAGTTGCAACTTGAGTTTTTCTTATTGGTTCTGCCATTTTCTTTCAATGTAGATGTCGGAATTACTTAACCAGAAATCTTCTCTACAAGGGAAAGTACCTTCTGGCTACCTTAATGCCATTTTCGAGATGAGTGGCGATTGGCTTCTCGATACTGCGGACACCAAATATCTCGCTCTTGATGGCTACTTCATTTCTTTGTATTATTTGCAACTAACATCATCCCCCCTAGTGTTGCAAGAAAAAGTAAAGAAGTCAGTTCCACCACGTTGGGATCCAGCCTCATTAGCCAGGTAGCTGTCACTTGCTCAAGAGACAAAAAAAAATTGCATACTAGATGTTTCCCGTGAAAAATTAGTTGCCAGCAGCATTTTCTGCTTCTTGTTCTGCATTTTCTGTCGGTGGGCATGATTGTAATTTGTATGCAGGTTCATCCAGAAATATGGGACACACATTATAGTTGGGATGGCTGTTGGAGGTCAAGATTTAGTGTGTGTAAGACAGAGACATACATCACCGATATCTCCTGCTGATCTTAGAAGGAATCTGCAGGATATTGGAGATATTCTATTTTCAGATGGAAATAGTTCTTCCCTGATACAGAGGACAACTAGAGATGGCAAGCATAAAGTATCTATTTTTGTCCCAACAGTAGATTTATGCTGTGTTTAAGTGAAGTTTTGATGGAAGTAACCGATCTTTTACAGGTGCCAGAGATTTTTAATAGCATTTTGCAGTCAAACACCTTGCAGTTAAGCAGCATTACAGAAACATCAAGCAAAGATGTAAGTGAGGATATTGCTAGCTATGTCCCTCTTCTACAGAAGTCTCCATCCAAACCTACAGTTTTTTATACTCTTTATTGATGTTAATTAGGGCCTCACCATAATTTGTTCAAAAAGAGGTGGAGACGCGTTCTTGCATAGTCATTCAAAGTGGCTTCAAACAGTGCCTGCCAAGCCAGAGGCGATCCTCTTTAAGTTTGTACCTATCACTTCTGTTCTGACTGGAATTCCGGGCAGTGGCTATCTGAGTCATGCAATCAACTTGTATTTGCGATGTGAGTGCTCTTATTTTGGGCCTACATGGGCAAGTGATGTTTTCGACTTGTGGGTTGACTGACAATTGAATATGGTGCAGTCATCTGCATATATTGTATGTAACTGTGAATTAAGCTATTGTTCTGCTTCGACAGCGATGTGCATTGGTCATTTCTGAAAATTGAGTGCCTGAAGATTTGCTAACTAATCTGCCCGCGATCCTGAATCTAAGAGACTGATCTCAGCTACAAAATTTCTCTAATGGTCAGTGAAAAGACCGCTGTTTGCAGACATTGTTATCTATAAGTGATTAAAAAGGACTTAACTAGAAGCATATGCCAATGCCAATCTAGATTATGTACTCTAGGATCGCCCATACCCCAATTGGGGTCTGTACTTTGTTTTTCAACGTTGTTGGTTGTGACAATTCATTTACCTTTTGATCAGACAAGCCTGATCGTGAAGATCTACAATACTTTTTGGAGTTTCAAGTGCCAAGGCAATGGGCTCCAACATTCTGTGAACTGCCTCTCAGGCACCAGAGGAGAAATGCATCTTGTCCTTCACTGCAATTTAGCTTCATGGGTCCAAAGATATATGTCAGCTCCACCCAGGCAAGTGTTCCAAGAGCTCTTACCTCAGATAAGGGCTTTATTCTCGAAATACTTGTTGTATGGGCATAACTACTTGATTTGTAGAATTACACTATGCATCGTTAGATCAATCATGATAGATTACGTTATTAGCTGATCCATATCTTTGTTTTTTTTGAAAATCTCTACCCTATCTGCAAGGCCTAATGTTATTTTATAGCTTTGGCATTTTCCCCATGCTTCTTCATTCCACTATCCAGACTCATTCCATTGTGTCCAGGGCACTCTCTTATTTCCTAAGAACTTATTTGGCCAGTCTTCGACAGACCCAGAGATAGCATTTCGCATATGCTCAGTATACCCCTCCTTAGCCCATCTATATTTTCCTACCCATGTTCCTTATTATTGCATCAAATATTTCTTCTTGAAAAAATATCATAATTTCAATTTTTATGTCAGTAAGATTTTCTGGCCTTTTGTAATACAAGTTGATAAAATTTAGTGGTCTATAAAATGGGATTGTTCATTATGATTTTTTTTTGGGACAGGTAACTAGCAATCTGAAGCCGGTGGTTGGTCTACGCTTATACTTGGAGGGAAAGAAATGCAACCGTTTGGCCTTGCATTTGCAGCATCTCTCGAGCCCTCCTCACGTTATGACCTCTGCACCATCAAATATCGCCATTGACAGGCCCCCTCGGTGGCGAGGTTCTGATGAATCTGACTCTAGTGGCCAATTTATGGAACCAATAAGGTGGAAGTCATACTCTAAAGTGTGCACATCTGCCGTTGAGTATGACCCCAATTGGATGGAAGGTGAATCCAGTGGCGTCTTTGTCGTGACTGGAGCTCAGCTTCTTAACAAAGGCAGCTGGCCAAAGACGGTGCTTCACCTCCGCCTACTCTTCTCCTACATACCCAACTGCACCATCCGGAAGAAGGTGTGGGCCACAGCACCGCAGACCGCTCACAAGTCCGGGTTCCTCGCAAATATCAGCACTACATTTACCTTCACTCAAAAGAGTTTTGCCGGTGCAGATAAAAGGGCACCACCTCAGCTCAACTCTGGTGTGTACCCGGATGGACCTCCCGTGCCAGTTAGAAAAGGGAAGCTTCTCAAGTATGTGGAGACGGCTGAGGTGGTGAAGGGCCCGGAAGATGCTCCAGGGCACTGGTTGGTAATAGGGGGCAAGCTAGTGACGGATGGTGGTAAGATAGGTTTAAATGTAGAGTTTGCATTGTTAGACTATCCCTAGGTTTCTACCATTCTTAATGTACATATTTGATTTAGATGAATGGCTTTGGTTGTTTTGTCTTTGATTTTTTCCTAATGAATGCGAGATGCTTGAGTTGAATACACAGAACGAGATTGCTATACGCGATTCCCTTGTATAGACATAAATAACAAAACACTGCAATTTACACCATATCCAAAATTCATCTGGGACCTTTTCTGCTAGTGTGGTTGAATCGGTCTGGAGTGTATCATTTTTGGTCGTCGAGTGCTTGTGGTTAGAGACTCAGAAAGACGGGTAATTCTTGCCATTCTCTTGGCATGCCATTTAAATCAATATAAGTTCGAATGAATAGGTGAATCATGCCTAGACCTACATGGATTTTAGTAAAAAAATGGAGAAATTTGTAGGGGACACAATAATGTGGTCTGACCAGTCAGGAGCTGGGTTTGAAATTACTTGACGTGCTATGAATAATTATTTCTTCTTGCTTGGCCAAAGGCAAGAAAAAAGTAGAATGCAACATGGTGAGAGATGGGAAGTTTCGTCTGGATCGGTACTAATTGCTCGTGCTAAAATTCATGCATCACTACATACAATATGTGGGAAATTAACACCTCTAGCTTTGATGTAGTCTCACATAATTATCGATAATCAGTCTTTACTCATGTGCCAGATCAGGCTGTGTACTCAATCGTCTTTCCCAATTCGTGGACGCTTCGCATGGGCACGGAATGCCCAAGAATCACTATTATTTACGCGTCCAATGAAGCTTTATGCTTAAACCTTCCTGCCAGTTTTAATCTGCGGAGTAGATTATATAAGCAGATGGTGCGACGGACGGTAAAACTGTGTTCTTTCATTCATTCATTCATTAATTCTTTCTTTCTTTCACCGATACCAAGGCCATGCTTCTCATAATTAGATGAATTTTTGCTAGATTGAAGTTGTGGGGATCGGCCCTGAATGACCAAGCGTTGCACTATAATGCGCTGCATCTTTCCTGTAACAGAGGGATTGATACAAGCATGTGTAGGCGAACCATTGTTGATTTTATTTATCGAATAACGGCAGAACTCAGTAGAATGAGTCTTCTAGTAGGATATGCAAGTGTTTGTATTAAAAAGTCTAATCCAAAAGCTTAAGCTTTTAGGCGAAGGGAGACCACACGATTATAAAGAGCATTTAGGATCCGTTGTCAATCGATGTGGAGTAATTCTTCAACACCCCTGCTCACATGCAAGGCAAATTACGAGCAGCACGTGAAATTTTGATATTGCACATTCGTATGGAATTTTTATCACGCACATTCGCAAAAGGATAGCATTGGCTCTGATATCATGTTAGAAAATCCAATTCAAAAGCTTAAGCTTTTGAATGGAGGGCGACCACATAAATATAAAAAGCATTTAGGACCCATTGTTAATCGATGTGAGATAATTCTTCAACAGTTTGTTTTCAACATGCATCCTGTTGAGCCATTTACTTTCTCTTATGATCATGCTTTTTAAGGCTTTCGAATCCGTCTCCTTTCTTTAATCAGAACGAATCATTTATCGTCAAAAAATCAGAGAGTTTGGAGCTTGGACTACCGGCGTTTTGCAGTTGGATGGAGAAAGTACTGTGAAGAGTGTTGAACCCAGAGCCCAGAAATTCCCTTACATCAGATATCCATACCAGAGATTTTATTATCTCTTTTCGAATGTTTCAGAGCCTTGACAGGAATAGACAAAGTCCAATCACAGGAAGAGAAAGCAATTTCAGCGGCTTTTACCAGCTGTTTCACATAACTATTCATTAAAAAGGTGTACTAGAGCCCACCAGAGAGATGGTCATTGCCAATTCTTTCTGATTTCGAAGTAGTAGCTGAAGTCCATGTAACACTTCCCTTCATCATCCACAAACTGCAGAAAACCACATGAATCAACAATGAATGAGCACAAGGTAAACCCAAGAAGGAAGAGAGAGAGAAAGATCTGAATCAGTCAAAACACATATTCCTGAAACCAGTGTCTCGGTGATTGAACTCTATAAAAGTTACCTTAGTTCTGACAAAATAAGAGCCTCTGGCAAATAGACCACAAGGGATGATCTGTTCCTCCAATTCATATGTGTATGGTTCTTGCCTGGGACTGAAAGTCCCAATCAATATTTTGGTGTTCTCCACTGTCATCATCATTCGGAAAAATTGAACGTGATTTTAGAACATCAGAAGCGAAATACATTTTGTGACGGAAATTGAGCTGTTGTTTCTACCTCTTATGCCAGTCTTCCAGACAGTGTATGCATACTTGAGGCCAGACACAGCGCTATTGAAGACGTTGAATGAGAATTTCGTGCGGTACCGCGATCCTTCCTTGAGCGTAAAGAGACTGCGCTTTGGGTTGTTTGAAGCAGCCATTGAAAATGGCAAGTTGACGTCCGGTCTTCCCGGGGATTGGATCAAAAGGGTCAGTATCTTCACTTCTGGTGCATTATTCCCGACTTCACCAGAACAAACAGAGAATCAGGTGAAATCATTTCAATTTAAATCGAAGGATCTTGGCTCTGTTGGAGTATGATCTCACTGTCAAAGAAATGCAGTTTCTTCCACTGACGATTTACTGAGTAATAGTTCCACAAAAGGCAAGGTTGCAAGGAAATACTCTATCTTAATATACATTGATGACATTGGATCGATAACGAGTGTGCTAGTAACCACTTAAACGTACTCAAATAAACAGATTTTATGACACAATAGTGATTACATAGAAGGTGTACAGAATTTATTTTCCTCGTGGTTTTTACGTCAAAACCCGTTTAGGTATAAATATGACCAGCTTAAGATATTGGAAAAAGCAAATTACCCCCAAGTTCAACGGCAGAGACATCCGCTCTTCCAAAGAGCTGTTCTTTCCATCTCCTCAGTCTTCCCTCATCCTAACAAAAAAGAACATAAACAGAACAGTTGATACATGAGGTAAACAATTAGAGAAGTAAAGTGACATAAACCATGTCAAAAATTAATAACCTTGTCCTTCTCAATTTGCTCCTTAAGAGAGAACTTTGGACCAGAGTCTTGCTCTTCTTCAGACCTCAGCTTCCCATCGTCATCTTCTTCCTTGTGATCACTTTCTGCACGCACACCCCCGTGCTCAATCTTCGCATCTTCGGTTTCGTCTAAACTCTGGAAAGCAGCGTCCTGAGGAGTTGGCAAGGCCAAAGTTCCCGCAGCAACAGTAGACATCTCCACTCCAAGTCTCGACCGAAATCAGCTATGTACTTGATTCTTGCTTTGAAGAACAAGAATTTGTTTTGAGGGTTTTCAGCTCAGCCCCTACTTAAGTGAATGAGTGTGCATATATATAATACTCTTGGAAGGAATCAAATGGAGGGTATAAAGCTGGACCGTGATGATTTGAAGCAGAGCTTTAAAAACACGAGCAGAGGGAAAAAAAGGGTAGTTCTGAATAGAAGAAAGGTGACTAAAATTTGAAGGAAACTAAAGTTTGCAGGCTGAAAAAGTGAGCTTTTTTCGATTCACCATTACTACTTTAAATTTTTTTCCAACCCTGCCAGCAGTTCATGGCATGCCATTTCTCTCTAAGCAATTATGATCTGATGTGTTCAGCGGGAATAAAGATTCGAAATGGTAATGATTGTGAGGGAAACATACAGAGCAGAGATAAAGGAGAGAGTGAAAAGTGTTCATTCCTGCTGCAGAGCATGGCGATGGAGACAAGAAACAGTAACAATTTTTGTCCACGCATTGTTGCAAATTTGACCGACAGTCAAAAGAACAGGAACAGATGATTAGCTCACAATGCAGCTGGTAATTGATACTTGATAGAGGGCATTGATGAGAGAGTTATGTTAGGGGATTCTAAGATTGATTTATGACATAAATTTTACGGAGCAATTTAACTGACATTCAGGTCTACTTTCATTTTTAGAATGGATAGGAACTAAGCTTGATGAGTCCAATTCTAAATGGAATCAGACCGAATCGATTCCAAGTTCAAGCCTTGGAGCTAGGGTCCCCCTCCCGCTCCATAGACCGGCCATGTCCGAGCTTTGGCCAGGGCATTGAAAGGGGTTGCGCGACTGTTGCTCCCCACTGGCGGTGGCAAGACTCTCGTCTTTTACATTGCATCGTCAATGTGATTATTTATTAATTTTGGCTATGATTGAACTTTTTTCCCTTAAATTTTGCTAATGGCTATGAATTGGCCTGGCCTTTTACACACACGTAAATCTAAAGAGAGGCTTGCCACTGAAGACAGAAGAATCGACATACGCTGAACAATGATTTCCTTAACACTCAATGATTCGTGGCATGCGACATATCGATCAGGCGGGACGTAGACATTTCCAAGAACTGACCCAAATACCATCATGGAATTCGATGGAGAAAACGGCTGCCTTTTTGAGAATTGGAGTGTGAATTACGCCTGCAAATCTCACGTTCACTTTGACTTTTTAGAGGATGGAATTGGGCCACCGATGATTTCCTTTCGGGACCTAAACATACTTTTTTTTTAATCCGTCTTTGATTGAGTAGACGCTTTAGCAACCATATTGAGGAAGTAGATCAAGCTATATCATCAATAATGTTGTGAAAAACCGTACACATGCCGGCCATAGGGGTGAGCATGGTCCGAATTGGGCCGGTCTACCCCCTAATCCTAAAACCAACCCGTATAGTGTTGGTCCTCAATTTTTGAGACTGAGGACCTACCCTATTGAGTCTGAGACCGAGGACCGGACCAACCCATTGGGTTTGGTCTGATTCCATGGTCAACCCGAGACCAATCGATAATTTTTTTGTTTCATTTTTCTGTACTCCCTGAAAAGGCAAACTTACTATTTCAAATTACATATCCATCGACAATACGGCGTTGTGCAACCAAATTATAAATACCAGTACATATTCAACAAATTTAAGATAAGGCAACAGCAGAAATTTTTTTTTTTTTTGGTAAAGGTAAGAAATGTATTACTTTTCAACACACCAAATACAAACTAAAGCCAAAACCAACCCTTGACCCAGTTAGAGCAAGAATGGTTCAACAAGGACTATACATAAAAGCCAAAAAACCGGCTAAGTACATCTAAGGAAACCCGAAAAAAGAGGACAATCAGATTACATGAAAGATTGATGGAGAAAATCCCCACTTCCTCTGAAGGATTCGGTTTCTAGGTGTATCTTGGACTGCCTCCATGGAAATAGCTTTGTCCTTCATAATTTTGATAAGGTGTTTGCGCACTCCCGGGATGTAGACCTGCTTGTTCTTGAAGAGGGCGTTATTTCTCCTTGTCCAGATAATATGAATTAATGCCCCAAAGGAGAATCAGGAGATGCAATATGCAAAGGAAGGGCCACCATAGATTTTCATAGCCCACGAGATAAGTTCAAGCCACGGTCAGTTGCGCCATGAAAGGTTGCACTTGGTTGCCCAGAAGGAAGCCAGCCTATTTGTGGAAGGGCACTCAAAGAAACCATAAAAATGATTAAGATTGCTCATGGAGATATGGGACAAGATGGGAAGTTACTGTAATCATCTGTCAATAAAACTCGTAACACCATATGCAAAAATGTCTTCCTGCATTCGAGCCGGGCGAGTGGCGAGCGTCGTGTGGCAAGTGTCGAGCGTCACGCAGTGAGCGGCCAGAGGTGAGCGAGCAAGTTTTTTCTTTCGATTTTGGCAAACTGAAGACTAAAGAGAGGGGACAAAGAAGACTAACGGGAACTAGTACTGGAGGAGGACGCCGTGAGGAACCTGTTGAATGCTGTTTAACGCCGTTTTGGGCGCCATGTGGAGCTGTTTCATGCCATTTTACTTAGGGTTCTCTTTAGAATAGATAAAAAAAATTATAAATAATATATAAAATATATTTTAGATATATTATATATAATATATACAATCAGGGTTGGTCTGGGTTAGGCCAACCCTAAACTCCCAGCACCGAGAACTATCCCGCACAATGCTGATTTAGGGATCCCAAGACCAAAACTGACCCCGTCCCCTTGGGAACCGGACTAGGACCAGTGGGGTTAGGCTAGTCTAGGGTCGGTCCAGGGTTGACCCTGGACTGATGCTCACCCCTAGCCGGCCGAGATGCTAACTCTATCTTCTCCCTCTCTAACCACCTGACGCCCATTGGACTACAGCGAATTGCTGTCGCTGCTGTGCAAGCTAGGCAGCAGCGTTGGTGAGGGCTGGAGGTAGCAACCTAGTCGCGACAGTCGGAGGCGGGCACGGTGCTCATGCTAGCTTAGTTGTTATATCCTACCCCGTGGACGAACAAGAGGGAAGAGGGGAAAAAATAAGAAGGAATAAACAGTGAAGTAGATCTTTAATCTTTCAAAGTTACAAAGGATATCAATCATATGAATGGGGTAATTATATTTTGAAACTTCCTAATTATATAGAGGATCTGAATATTCGGCTTCATCGACCTTCATGAATATCATGCACAGGGCGGTGCCCGTGGCCCTAGAATTGCTCAGCGTGAGAGACACTTTAATTAAAAACATGGAATATGCGTATCCAAATTAAGTGTTTATCCATATAACCAAGTCCTTAAGATTTTTCAACGTCTTTATTTTACTAGATCTTCGAAAGCAATTATCATTTTGTTAAGTGTATTTCGAAAAGATAGTTTTCCTCTTTTGCACTAGGCCCACATTACTTGGAAAGTCCTTTCTTGTTCACTGTATTATGCCGTGCTCGTGGGATTGGGTTGAACAAACTCATAGTTGGATTCATCTCCACGGCAATAAAATCTGGAACCTCTGTTTTACTTACTTTAATTATTCATTTCTTATTTATTATTGGGTAGATGCCATAAAAAACCCAAAACCGATATACATGTAACAAATTTACCTTTTGTTCATGAATGACACATAATATCAATAGAGTTAATATCATGAAAAACTCCAAACTGAAAGTGAGCATGGTTCAGGGTAGAACCTAAAATCGGAGAATTGGACCAATGGGAACTTGTCTAATTCCAGATTAGGATAAGTTTCAGTTTCTAAAAATTGAGGAATATATTTCGACGAGTAGGTTCTAAGTTCTGATTAGGTAGAACCTAGAACAAGGTTTTGTATTTTTCTTGGTCTATGTTTCGCGTGATCCTGTAATATTCTATGACGTCTAATGATGAATGTATAATCTTGAACGACTAGTCTGAGCTTCCATTTTATGACTGAGACTTTTATTTTGTTAATGTTTCATATTCTTTATGTGTCTAAGTATAAATTATGGCTGGTGGATTGTAGTAGCAAGTGGTAGTTATTAAATGTGATGATTTACTTTAATCGTTTAATTAATAATACATGTGAAACCTGGGTAAACCCTAAAACCTTTGACAGTTTGACAGGGAAGGCTCCAGGATATGCATGGTAGGTTTTAGGTTCCAAAAGTAACGAACTTGTTCCAACGGGTAGGTTCCAGATTCCATGTGGAATATGTATGGAACCTGGAATCACTCACACCTACTCCAAACTAATGTTTTGGATCACCAAATACCCCTAACTTGTACACGCATTACACATTTATCCCAAACTCGTTTTTTTATACCTATCATTCTTTTTACCCCAAACTCATTTTTAACTAGGAGATTTTCTTTCTCAATACTTCCAATCGTTAAGTGGCCTGTAATAGGGCAGAAAAAGGTTTTCATATTAGCAACAATGATCAGAATTTGATATACTCAACTTTAGCAAATGATACAGCAGGAATCTGAATACGTTGGAGAGAAGAAAGTAAAAACTGATGTGTTTTTCTATCAAGCTGATAATCAGCACTATATTTCGAGGGCTATATTGAATGGATTTGGAGCCTAGATAGATAAATGGTATTCAAGAACAGTGAATATCGGAATCTCTACAATCATGAGAACATATTTGTGTCTGATCATGGAGGAGGTGTTGGGAATGATTGGGCCTGTGGGTATCATCAGGTTTGCTATTTTATTGTTTCCGTGCAGTATTTGTTTACTGAGGTATGTTTTAGTTGAGAAATTTCTTTGAGAAATGGTTTTTGGGATGGTAGCAGAGGTCCAGTACCTCCTTGTTTTTCTAATCGGTCTGCCTAAATCTGTACTACTTCTAGTGATGAAGTCATATGAGCCAGCCCCCTCCATCAGCTTTCACTTTCATCTCTCTAACGTATTCAGATTCCTGTTGTATGATTTGCTAAAAGTTGACTTTATATTAAATTCTGATCATTGTTGCCAATATGACCTGTTGTACGATTTGCTAAAAGTTGACTATATATTAAATTCTGATCATTGTTGCCAATATGAAAACCTTTCTGTCCTTGATTACAGACCACTTCACGGTTGGAAATATCGAGAAAGAAAATTTCCTAATTAAAAATGAGTTTAGGGTAAATATGTCCGCGTATATGGATTTGAAATTTTTAGTGACCCAAAACATTAGTTTGGACAAATGTACCGGTTTTTGGTTTTTCGTGATATTAACTTTATAGATTACCACATAGACTTACTACGTCTCCCCACCACATCACCATGTATCATCCACATGAGTAAATTTAACGGTAAAATTTGACAGAAACTAACAGAATCATAGGTATATCAGTTTAGATTTTTTTGTGATAAAAAATTAGTTTAAAATAAATTTAACATAAGTGTAATAGTTTGATATTTTTCGTTTTATTCGCCCTCTATTAATTATTCTTCTAGCCATTGCTGCGCTAGTCGTTGCTTGCTTACTAGTCTTCCCGAAAAAACCTGCCTTTTTGCCCTTCTTGCTCTTTCTCTGTGGCTGGTTTCATACTGTTCTTGCTCTGCCATAGTAGCGCAGCAAACATTAATTAACAGGTCCATCGAACTTTGGAGGATTCTCACGTCTCATTTTCTACACATACCGAAAGCCAAAAATTGTCATCAAGACTAGTGCTTGCACATCTCGGACATTTGTCGATTCTACATTTTCTTTCAGCGATTCTCGCATACATTATACGGCAAGTTTAGCTTTCCTTTTATCCCTCTGAACACTATCTAATTCCTAATGGACATCACGTGCACCAACCTATAACCATCAAAGAACGATATTCCTTTACGTTCTTACCATTCCTAACGCTGCCGACTATGTTTTGGTGAATCTGTCTTCTCACAGATGGCTTAAAACCCTAGTTACGATGAAAGAGCAGCGAAATGATTAAAAGGTTTCACTGATTTGCCATTCATGGCTAGAACTACATGACATGTGGTACTTTTATATCCTTAACTACGTAGACAATAACATTTACTCGCATGCTACTCTCATCAGACATTTTCAAGGTCAAGGTCGAATTCGTTTTGCCTTTCCAGCTAATAAAGCTCGAAAGAAGTAGCGAGTCCCATTTCGAGTAAATCTTTTGATCCTTTTGAAAGTATAGCTCACGACGTACATTGAATCATTTCATCACTTCTCAAATCAGTTAAAGTTTCTCCATCTTTTTGTCCCAAAATTCCTGTTAAAATCTCTGGTTTGAGGAGGAGGAAAGCAGTTTCACCGGGGAGAGAATCTTGGTGGTAACCTTTTTGTGGCGTTCATGATTGCTTCACATGCTTCTCATCATTGCGAGGTCATATAATATGATGATCGTAGTAGATTGAATTTTCGCAATGTCCTGAAGGCCATCATTGCACGATGGTCAATCAAAGAACTTTTGTTTAATTATATCAAGAGAGAGAAGACGAAGCATCAGCGCAAGTGCGCAGTAGTAATCATGATTCAGGAATGTGGTGATGGGTTGTTTAATAGTTTAATCCGGATGCCTCCAACCTAACTTGGCCCCAACCTCACCAGTCTCAGACGGCATCGCTTCGATTATCCTGACTATGTAAGCAAGACATTATGTTACAAACACGAAGAGTAAGTCTAAAATGGAGCAAGCAAACTATTATCTTTAAGGTTTAGGTATGTTTTTTCGATCAAAGCACGCATGAATGAATGCACAAATCGTTCTACTTGATATATTTTATGGTACTTTGGTGTCTTCTATTCTATATTTCATGAAACTTGCAGAATGTCTTAAATTGATGGTGTTGAAATAGTTTGTTTATCATTAAAAGAGCTGATAGTTGAATACAAAGAGAAGTGATTGTTGACACGAAAAAAAAATGATGTTCAATGATGAAAAGTGGTGATGGTTCGAATAAGGTGTCTGTTTCCCAACAAATGTGTTGTTTGGTTGTCTATGAATAGGACCAAATCACACAATGTTCAATAACAACAACTTTCTCTAATAACTCTCTCTTATTCACAACATTCTCTCTTATTATTTTTTTTCTCACACAAGTTTGACAACACATTTAAAAAGAAAATTCAAGGGGGAAATTGAATAATTGCTAAACTCGTTTCTTTGTGAATTTGGTTATATCATGGAGGTATGTTTGTTTTAAACCCAACAACAATAATAATAAGGGCAAATAATACCTTAAGAATAGTGATTGTTGTCACGCATCAAACCGTCAAAGAACTATAAACTACTACTCATATCTTCATCGGCAATCAAATTTTCCCAACAATCTTAAGTTATTATTATCATGGAGATGGAGATAATGGTTACATCAAGTGCTGGTAATATTGACATGTTAGTATTAATGAAACTTTTGTTTCTGTACATATGCTTCAATCATCTTTCTTGTAGCATAATAGTTTATCTCATGTTACTTTAATACTTTGAAATTTTTGAATAAATGTGGTATGTTATCATGTGATAATCTGGATAAGAAGGATTGTGAAATATGCTTATAAGCAAAAATGACCAAGAAATCATTCTCAAAAGTAGGAATTTCTACTAAAGTACTTTTTTTTTTGGACGAATACTAAAGTACTTGAAATGGTGCATTTTGATCTTTGCTTATCAAATGGTACAGTAACTAGAGGCGGAAATCATTATTTTATTGAATTTATTGAGGATTACTCTAGTATACTCATTTTTACCTTATGAAATCAAACGATCGAGCTTTTGATGTGTTTAAAGTATATAAGGCCATAGTTAAAAATCAAAAGGATGCAAAATTCAAAGTTTTGAGAAGTGATCGTGGAGGATAATACTTTTCATTAGATTTTTCCTACATTTTGTGAAGAAAATGGTATTGCGCATCTTATAAATTACAACAAAATGGATCGGCTGAAAAAAAAATTAATTTTGGTAGATATGGTTAATTCCATGATCTTACTAGCAAAATTGCCAATCAATTTGTGGGGACAACTTCGGCCCAAAAAAAATCTGTGAGGAGAATCACTTCTTGTTGCATGTCATGTTCACAACAAAATTCCGTTAAAAAAATTTAATATATCTCCATATGAATTAAAGAAAGGAAGGATACTGAATATCCAATACTTTAAAAAATGAGGATGCCTTGTGTATTATAGAAGTTCTAATCCTAAGCAAATCAAATTAGGACAAAGGGCATTAAAAAGTGTGTTCGATATGCTGAAACTTCTATATCTTATCGATTATTAAATGCTGAATCTAATATTATTGTGGAATCAAGAGATGTTGAATTTCTTGAATATAAATATCTTAAAGATTCAAGTTATACCTTAGCATATTCACAAACCCCAATTGACGCAAGCAATCTTTCGTCAAGTAAAAAAACTATTTGATTCTCCAAGTGAGCTGAGGAGAAGTCATAGAGTAAAGAAATGAAAATTTTTGGTTCTGATTTTATAATTCTACTGGTAGATGGAGATAGGGAAAACATTTTGAATAAATTACCCATGTTATTTAACTTGGATGAAGATCCAAGAATGGTCAGTGAGGCAATGACATTTGGAAATTCATCATTTGGGAAAGAAGCAATTAATTATGAAAGGAGGTATCGAGGAAGAATTCTTAATATCCTGTCAGATTGTCTATATGAATCTTTTCAATCTTACACAAATCCTAAAGACATTGAATGCATTAGAGACCAAATATAATATTGACAAACAAGATACTGATAGATTTACTAATTTGCAATATTTTGATACATATGCACCAAGTGTTATTCGAGTAACCGGTGCACATGATGCTCCTTTCATCGTTAATTGCAATATTATGATTCTCCAGAGATTTAGCTAGCAATATTGTGTAAGGAGTGGATCTTAGACCAATTGATAATAATCAAGCATAGTAGAAACCCAATTTTACAATTTCTAATGAATTTGTCAAAGTTCAAAGGATAACAAGCTATTGTATCTTTACAGTGATCGAGCATTGGGGCACAAGATTGTACTCATGAAAAGTTAGGAGGATGACCGAAAGAAAACACTCTTAATGAAGTTCAGGTTTAGCAAGGCAAACTTAAGGCATTAAGTTAGGAACTCCATCTATATGAACATAAGAAAATGTTCCTGCTTCTATCGAAAGGTGGATGAACCCTTGTAAATGTTCATGAATGCAAGAGGAAGCGCAAGGCCATAAAAGTGCTACATCATAGGAAATTTCTAACAGAATGTGCATAAATTCATATGTGTGATAATCTGATTAATAGATGGAATCATGGCTCAAAAGTTTATCTACCACTAATTGTGTTAATGGAATTATTTATACCGATTGAAGAGTCAAATCTTAATAATACTTCCTTGTATTTATAAATTTATGTGAATTAGTACAAATAACAAATTAAGTGGGGGATTGTTGAAATAGTTTCCATCATGACAAGAAGTGATTTTTGGATATGAAAAAAAGTGATTGTTGTATATGAGAAGAAGTAATTGTTGACATAAAGTGATGGTTGATCATGCAATGTGGTGATGGTTCAAATAAGGTACTTCTATTGAGGTTATCCCATATTAGTTATGGAAGGGACTGATAGTCAGTTTATAAGTGTAAGGAAAAAACTCACCCTTTGAGCTAACTTTTGGGGTGAGAAAGGCATAAGACCACCCAACACTGGTATCAAAGTCCAAATTGCCAACAAATCTGGACCCAACCATCACATGAGAGAGTTACGGGTTATTGTGGCTTCGACCCAAGGTTGGGATTGGTTTATAAGTATGAGAGAAAATCTTTATCCTTTGAACTAGTTTTTGGAGGTGAGAAAGGCTCAAGAACACCCAACAAAAATTCCATGTGCGAAATTGAATAAGTGCTAAACTCATTTCCCTGGAGATATACTTGTTTTAGACCTGGCAGCAGCAATAGTGGGGGCAAATAATTGCTTAAAGATAGTGATCACCGTCACGCATCAAGACTTGAAAGAGCTATAAATTACTGCTCATATCTTCATCGACAATCAAATTTTGCCAACAGTTGTAGAATCATAAACATGTTTGTGTATGATAAACTGGGGACTCCAATCACCTTGTTCTATGTGAAATTGGTTAGTGCTTCTTCCATATGAAAGCATTGTCTAGGAAGACATATGTGACTACTTACTTGGAAGGAAGGATTTGACCCATTGATTAATTTATCACACGGTTCAACATCACTTTTTTTTTTATAGTGTTTTTAATCTTGATGTTGAGACAAGTCGAACACATTTCGTATCCCAAGGAGATACATCTCCAACATGCTCCCACTTAATCCACGTAATAAGTGTTGATACATTTATATGATCAACAAATAATCTAGTTGATGTGACATTAAAATCATAGCTGTGGTACTTGATTTGATGAAATACTTGTTAACACCAAAAAATGCCCCAAGTGTTTTGATCCACAGTTCAATCGACAGAAGCTGGTTGACAATCGATAGCCAAAGCAAAAGATATACAACTATCGGAGATGGACAGTCTATAAAGAAAGTGAAATCAGTCGACATGAAGACTAAATGTTGGCCGACAAAGACCCAAGAATTAAACGGTTAAGTGCTAAAGCGGGGGGTCAATGAACAAAATATATCACCTCGATCGATTGGATTGAGTGCAGAATGTAATGGTTAGATAGTGGAGTCGATGATCTCAGATATTGTAACCGTTTGTATATAAATGTTGCTAAAAAAAATAGGAGCCATGTAGGCCAGGTTTTAATTCTTAGTAATTGTTTATATAACTATCCATTGTAGATTATAAATACTCGAAACGCATTCTTTGTAAAGGACTGCCCAATCCATTCAAGAATACATGTTCATCTTTATTTTCAATGTATTTTACATTTTCATCACTATTTACATTGCCGGCAACAATTCTTCCCAGTGTTAGGGCCTATTTGGTTCAATTTTGAAAATACTACTTGGGGGAATGCAAATAGTTTTGGGTGAAAGCACATTGGGAAAATGCAAATAGTGTTTGGTAAAAATATTTTGTAAAGCTACTTTGGCCAAAATATAGTATTTGATGAATCTTTTTTGCAAATGGACTTTGAGAATTATCTTATTTATTAAAAAAAAAAACTAACCTACCTTCACTAGAGCCGGTTGTCGGCGATGGCCTACAGTTGCCGGCAAGATAGATCTGGCACCGGCGTCTGTCGCCCAAGGTCCAGCGACCCCCAACGAGCCAGATTTGCTGCCGCCGGCGGTCGTCCAAGGCCAGGCGACCCTCGGCGGGGGTCGCACGACCCAGGCGATGGCCGCCTGAGGTCGCGCGACCCAAGCGGTGCCAAGGCAGTCACGCAACCTCCGGTGACAGTCGCCTGGGTTGTGCGACCTTACCGGCCTCTCGCTGGCGTGATCCAGGAGCCGGTAGCCCTCCCTTGCCGAAGAAGATGAACAGTGATGCATAAACAGTAGCATTTGGCAAAGGCTGAAAGCCTACGACTGGTCCGGACCAGCCTTGGGATTTCAGCATTTGGAATACTAGCATTGGCCAAATACTAGGCCAAATGCTGAACCAAACACCCCAGCATTTTGGGAAAGGGCTTTGGAGGCTCAAAACCCATTCCCAAAGTTGAACCAAACACCTCCGTAGTTGCTTCAAGATTTTTACCATTTACATTTCCTATCCAAGAATCAACAAAAAAAAATACCCCCTACAAACCTTTGTCAATCCACCTACTATGTTACTTTGAAAGATTTTTCACTTTCTCGGTGAAACAAACTCCCTTTCATGCAAAACACCTAGCAGTTCATGGTTTTACCCATTTTATACTCGTTGCAGAAAAACGCACACATTCTATATATCTAAGGAGACGAAGGTCGTCATCACAACCACAAAAGAATGACAAACTCATACATTCCACGGAACCAGTGTGCTTCATGGCGGACGATCCTTTGCTCATGCACTCTTATCACAATGAATCCCTAGTCTTGCAACAGAAACAACAGCTGCGGAAGAAAATACAAGTACTGAAAAGATCTGCATTCTCAATGTACTAAAACAAGAAACTTTTATTCTGCCAGAGGAAGAGGAGCAACATAGCAGTTCTTCGCTCTCTTGGGGCAGATTGACCCAAAAACAATACCGTGATTACACTACTTGTATTGCTGTAGTTAACATTGCACATGACACATCGACTTCAAGCAACATCGCCTGACGTTTAAGACACAAGCAGAGCGCCAAGAGAACTAACTGACTTTCACCATCTCATATGCATACAGGAGTTTTGTGTAATACGTATGCAGCTGCTTTTCCACCTCGACAAACAAGCAGCGAATCTATACAGCCTCTAGTTACATCAACTTAGACAAGAGAGAGAGAGAGAGAGAGAGAGAGAGAGAGAGAGAGAGAGAGAGAGTCTTCAGTAAGGCTGTGGGCGTGTTTGGACTATAAAAATGTCATTCCCCACAACACATCCCTCTACGTCCTGTGGACAGCCAAACTTCCGCTCGAGATAAAAACCGACCGTGGAGAGCCGCTGACCAAGTTGTCTCCGGAAGATTGGGTCAGTCGTCAATGGTTTCTCACTGTAATCCACTGTTAATCTAATCACCTCCCCATCTGCAGGACCTGATCCGAGGACCAATAGCTCCTCGCTAAAGTTGGCAAACGCCAATGTCTTAATAACCCCATCAAACTTACCACAAGACAGACGCCACGGCGTGCCCCGGGTGCCCGATGCCAGGGTTTCACCAAGTCCTGGAGCTATCTCAGCCTCCACAGAATTGCTATTGTGGTCCGTCGGGCTGAGTGTGTGGAGGACAAATGACAAATCCGGTGAAAGCATTTCTTGCACCAAAATTGCCATTGTAGCTTCTTTTTGAGGAACTTTAGCAGCTTGCCGGCTCAGAACGGCTCTCCTTGTGTACAAAGAAGCCCACACTTTGGAGATAACATTACCAAAGATAGCTGGATTAGAAGGGCTCACATTGGGAATTGAATCATATAGCCCAGCCGCGGACATTCCGGCTAAATCCTCAACATTGGCGCTCGAACGGACTATCAAACGAGAGCTCCCTGGAAATATTTTCCCGATGCTCTCAATGATTTCTTTTGGGGGCTGCAGGGCACTGATCAATTCCTGGAGCCGTTGGCATACCTTGTTGAGCTCCCCATCCTCCAGTTTAGCCCTTTCCAATTCTTCAAGAAGAGAATTGAATTTGTCAATGGAGCCACTCCGTTCTAAAGCCAATTCCATTGAGCCAAAAGGTATTACTGCCCCGGATGGGACTTTGAAAGATGCCGGTACTCCCTCATCATTGTAAACTGCCATGAGGAACAGCATGATGTTTAGTAAGATAATAAAGAATTACCGTGAAATAACATATTTCGAGAAATTTCATGCAAACACTGTATACTAATCCATAGTTTTCAGAGTTTAAGATATGCAAATACATCAATCTCTTTGAAAGAGGCTATTTCCATGAGTTGGAACTTGATGGTGCAGGGCCATCCCCATCAGCACAAGGAAGTTCAATGTGCAGATTAGGGACTCATGCCCCTTGCAGCCCATAAGTTATTAACTTTGCTCGTCCAGCAGCATCTCCCTTCTCTCCTTTTTCTTTTGAAATATATTAAGAGGCAAGAAAATGGTTCACGTTAAAGAAACAAGAAAATGTTGTCGAATTAGCTCAAAGAACTAAGAAGAAGATAATCAGGAGGTTATAGTTCTCATGCAAGGTGAATTATTCAGAGACAAAAGCATGACAAAGATGAATCCATGCCATGCCTGCTTAATCAACATCCAAAACTAGAACTTCTAGTCTTAGTATCCAGGAACGACCGATTTCACGGTGATTACATTGCTTGGGACCTGAGCAAGAACTAACTAGAATAAACCATCTGCACGACAATAATTTATGTACCAGGGTAGTAAAGATTTCATGATTAGTGAGAAACTATGCAGTGCAATGCATAAGAAATGTCACCGACCCTTGTGGGAAGCTGCTGCGAGAGAAGCTAACAGACCACAAGCAGCAGCCTTTGCACCCGATGTCTCCACCTCTGCATCAGCAAGTGGTACAACTCCACGGGAAACATCCTGATTGCAAGATTCTTTCGATGAGTTTGACATAAGCACTTCCCAATCAAACTTTGCTTTCTAGAGATAAACAATATATTTGTCCAGTTTCATTTTCACTAGAAAGGAAGAGCATATAAATGTAAAAACCAAATAAAGATCAAACAAAGTTCTAACCTCCCTTAGAGAGAGGTGGAATGAATAATTTTATTTTCCCATTTAAGGGTATTCAGAAGAAATAAAATAGGTGCTTCCCAAATTTCTGGATAGAGGAAACAATAATAAACCTTTTTGGTGTGAGCGGCTGTGGCAATAGGTGAAGAATGAGGTTCAGATACTCCAACTTCAGAAGAAATACTTTGTGGTTTCCCATTCTTGCTGGTCTCAGATGTTAATTGCAATATAACACCAGCTGAAGATGCCTCCAAACTGAAATTGCCCAAAAGCATGTTCTGAAGGTAGGAAATGAAGTAAAGGAAAGGAGAAATCCTAGTATGAAACGAAGCGATAATGTGCATCATTTAAAACAGTGGATCGTCAATCACATCTACATTTATCTAGAAACAGACCTCACAAATTTTCCAGCGAGTTTCTGCAGCTCAGAAACTGTATCATCAGCTTCACATGTCACAAAGACAACCTTTTCCTGCGCATGGTCAGTTGTCTTATCAGAATCTTCGAATTTGACTAAGCATTATGCACAGCCAACCGTTAAAAGAAAAACTTAACCTGCCGGGCCCTGACACCAAGATGAGACAAGTGAGGCAGCTCCTGCAGAAGTATAACTCCTCCTATTTTACTTCCCAAAGCTGTCACCTGGAATTTAATCTATCGCATTAGGTCTTCCCCTTACAAATTTCAGGTACCTTCATGATCAAATAACAAGTGCCGTGCAGATAGAAGGAAAAAAGTACCTCTTCATCTCCATCAGCTCTCTTGACCATAAGAATGACCGGTCCACTTACAGATGATGGCAGTGACCCAGGGTTGATTCTATCAACCTGGACAAGAAACCCATGAACAGGCATATAACAATTTGTACAAAAAAATTCAGGTTTCCTCTCCCACCATTGACATACCTGAACTAATGTGCCAACAGCAGCTCCAGAGACAAGAACATCCCAACCTTGAGAACCAATTACACTCCTAATAGCTTTCAAGAGCAGAGTACAAAGTTTTGAAACCTGAAAAATCACACTAAGAGAGATTTCCCAGAGGTCAAGCAGAATAAAAACGAGATGCATCTGAACTCAGAATATGGGCAGCAGAAAGCACAAATGCACTATGCAAAATCACAGAATAAAAACAGGACATAAACTCTAATGATAAAACAAAGTAAAGTAATATACCCAGTGCGGATCTCGGCTTCTGTGTATGTCTTCACACTATTCTCGGGAATTCCAAAAGCTCTTCCAAGCATCTTCAAAGCCGAAAGTATTTTCAAGTCTCTGAGTTTCATAAAATTAACAAGTACCCACACACACAAACTGATACCCATGTGCACATAGACACAAACACATGGTATCCATGCGCACACATTTTTTTCCATTAGGAATGTTGCCTTATACCTCAACTTTAGCAGGAAATATCTCAAGAAGTGCTTCAGAATATTCTTCTGTTAACCTCCTTGACCTATCAAGAGTCGCTTTGAGTCTCCATGCCCAAATCATTTTGCCATCTTCACTGCCTTATGAAGACAAAATGAACAAGAATAGTAACTACAAGTTGGCAAGTACACACTAAGCCCTGAATTTGCAAGGTCAGATATCAAATGACTACCTTCCTTTTCGGAAAAACCTCTTTTCTTCCAAGCAAGAAGTTCATTCTGCAGAGCAGTACATTCTTCCACATGCCAACTTGATAGCCCCAGTTGGTGAATGCCAACAATGAGTGCATCAAGGAGAGCATCCCAAAAACTCATGTTCCGTGCCACGTTCTCAGCCAACCAAGAAGTACCTCCGCTAGCTTCAACCGCATTGAGGAATCTATGCAGATATGCATCATAAAAATTAATACAGTTCCAAGTATGTGGTAGGACAGGAACAAGGAAACAAAATTAAGTTTGGAACTAATCCATCGGGTATCTTAACATATTATGGCACAAAAGCATTATTCACTTGCGCATCATAATATTTAAGGCTATGAAAGTATAGATACTGAACCACGACTTTATCTAATATAGCTTTAGCTTTTAGAATAATTGATAGTGATCCTATAAAATTTTATATGGTACCAAAGTAGGAGCTCCTAAATTCAAATCTTTCTAGCCCTATAATTTGCCTCTCCGATGACATATTTCCACGCTCCAGTCTTAAGCCAAGGTTCAACCTATGCGTGAAGGGGAGTGCCAAACTACTTAAAAATTAAACCAAACCTTCATTTTATAGTTTTTTTTTCTTTTTTTGTTTTTTTTATAATCTAAGGGCACAGATGTGGAGACCCGACCTACTAGAGACCCAAGGAACACCTTGCAAGCCCAATGAATCAATTAAGTCCAGATTTTTTGGCTTGTGCAGGTGGCTCTGACCCGGAATCAGTTTGCATGCAATTGGTTAGCTTAATCTTTTAGAACAATTGATTGTGGTCCACAAAATTTTACATGTTATTTTGAAAACAGCATTTCTTAGGCCTCTGAAACAGCTAATTCAAGAAGGCATCATGATTGTGACGATAGTTTCACCAAACACTAGCATCTGATTATTCAAGGACTGGGAATCAAATCTGGTAGAGAGCAGCTTATGGTCCAACATGGGAAATTTAAAGTCTTCCCAAAAGAATTATCTCTCATTCAAAATGTTTTAGTGAGTCCCAGTGTCCCTAGTAGATACATACCTATATGACAGCCACATACTGTATAATCAGTAGATACCGGACTTAAGCTAGATATGTGACAAGTCTTTTCATATCAGCACAACACATGCACAAACTAAGAATTAGGCCTTTACCATAAACAGGTAAATTCAAATGACTCTACCTCTTCTTGCTTTTTGAATCCCTATAGTTAAGATAACAAAAGGAAAACGGGAAGCTACGTACTGAAAGTATTTATACAGTCATAGAGATAGAGATAGCTCAGGACTATCTGTCTCCAAATGCTCTACTACTAGTACTAGAAACAATGAAATAGTTAACAAAAGCATCTAAAATACTTGGCGTAAATATAAAGAGAAATCGACGAAGCAGAGACTTTTTTCTATGATAGTAAATCCTGAGTCATCCCAAGGCAACAAGTAAAGTCACACATCCACACAGAAGATCTGACTTGTTCAAACATTCAGTTACTGTATGAAGAAGCAAAGAAGCATCATGGAATTATTGTATGTCCATGGAGACCATTATATTTTGTGTCTATGCAGAAACATTGTATCGTGTGCCTTAATAAGAGCATCTTTCACGTTTCCCAACAAAAAATCTCCATAATACATCAAAGTGATTATCTCAACTCTCTGTAAAGCTTCATTCACGTTTAAGGTGCAATCTGCTATGAATATTAAACATGATGTATCATTCTGAAAGAAGCATTCTGGCGACATGCTGATCCACAGAACATTCTTTTTAAGTTTTTCCTTGTCAAGTCCAATGAAAAAAGGTATCAATGCTGTATGAGGGGTTTGCCAATAACTCATGCCTTCAGCAAGCTATGCACAGAACACACCTGCTTAAGAGCACAAAGGAATAGTCCTCAAGGCCAATCTCACAAAGCCGCCACTGTACCAGAGAGGAGAATGAGAGGATATAAGATGCTGAACCATCATAACTTCAGATTATGATGTTTCTGGATAGTTTGCTCAGAAAAGAGTAGAAATGAGTTCACCTTTTGACGCGTTGCTATTGCAGCATCAGGGGCATCATTTCGAAGACCACTTTCGAGACCTTTCAGAATCAATTCCCTTGTTGCAGTCAAAGATTGTATAGTTTGCATCAACAGATCAAGGGATTCATTGGAAGTGTCCAATCTCTAAATGAACAAAACAGAGACAACCACATAAACAGTGAGAAATATTGTAAAATTTGATATACAGTATAACTAAATTGAAATAAAATCTGCATCAGTGAGGTCTTCTCTGGAGGGAAGGAAAGGCTGATTCAAACTCAAAATTACTCATCTTCTATGAAGAGGAAAGAAATTTATATTTGCTTGCAAAAAGCTACATGCATCCTTTATGTATATATTGCTGCTTTATCTTTATCCTTGATTTATTTGTAATAAAAAAATAAGTAAGCGAATTAGGTAAGTCAACTGTTATGGATGCTTCTCCCCCCCAAAAAAAACTGTTATCGATGCAAGGAAGGAGCTTCATAATGGCAAGATTCTTGTGGTCATGCCCTTGGTCAATATAACAAGTGCACTGCCAGCCTAAACGATTGTGCTAGAGGTGTCTTTGTCCAAGACCCAAACAAGACCGTGCTCAGCCAACTTTGGGGGGAACATAACAAAGATAAAGGACTTAACATTCTGTACTGGACATCAGAATACAATATAGAGAACAAATCATCATAAACTTGCAGTAACAACAGCCACCAAGAGCCGCTATTATTTTGAATTCTTTACAGTAGAATTATCAGAAGACCAACAATCAAATGTTATAGTACACGCCAAGTGGAGATTCGAGTGCACATGCTAGTTCGTCCCACCACAGTGATTGAACAATCTAATGGCATAATAGAAGTGGCAGGCAGATAGTCAAGTGATGAAGTTTACAGTGCAACGCTAGGAATCTATCTCAACGGCAAATAACAAAAAGTGATCTGCATGAGCTCCACAACAAACATAACATGCCAATTTTAAATGCAAAAATTACAAAAAGATTTCACAACTGAAAGTCTCGCATAAAAGTATATTTCTATTACCTCTTTACATTCAAGAAAGAGCTGAAGAGTTAACAATGCCCGTTCATCCAACGATTCTCTGATAGACTCAAGCTGTTCCCCAAGGCTGTAATGGAAAAAGTATAGTCAACAAATAATCAATAATCAATTGCAGTTGATCAACTATTGCCGTCATGATACAAATATAATGAGCCGATATTGGTCCCTTTAGTTGGTTCCTTTCCTTTGTTTATCTATAAATTTATTTTACTTATCTGTAAATTAAGTTCTTTTTTTTTTTTTTGGTGCTATGAGGGGTTTGACTGGGAAGATTTTCATCAATTGGTGGTATAACTGGCCATATTAATAGCCCACCATTTTTCATTAGTCACCACTAACATAGTCATTGTAAAACACTTCAATTTCAGATTGTTAAAACAATGAAATCTTATATGACAGACCTTCCAGCATTAAAAAAATCCTTCAGTTCATGATGAAAAATTTTGAATTGCTCCACAAATGCTTCGCTATATTCTCCTGGGTTCTTGGTGATTCTGGCAAGCATTGCTTCAGTAGCAACTAAATCCTCAGGACCAGCATTCCGATGAAGCTTGTTTTGTATTGTATGCTTTATTTCTTGCTACATTTCAGGAAAAAAACAAAGAAACAACTTAAAGTGAAGTTCACAGCTACTCTAAACCTGTAACTTCAGAGATTCACACACCAAGTCTTTCATGAAGCACAACCTTGAGGTCATGGGGAATGTCATTTCGATGTGCTATATCTCTTATTCTAGTCAGAGGAACAGATGCAGTAAATTCAGCCTTGAAAGATGGTAGACATGGATGAATTTTGCGAACCACTAGCACTTCCTGGATCAGATGTCAGTACAATTAGTGACCATTGTAGGAGAAGACTACATAACAATTACAAAATGAATATGCAGATATAGAAATGTATGTACATACTTAAGAGAAGCATAAAAAAAAAGGCACCATACTCCTTTATGAAGTGCTTCACAGTTGCACTTTAACAGAGAATAGGAGCAGCTACCTTTTTCTCAGAAGTTACATGAAACGCCAGTAGATAATATTTGAGGAAAGCAGTATGTTATCCGCCCCCTCTTCCAAATAATAATAATAATAATAATTAGTCAACAGTAATAGTAGTATGTACCCGGCAATTCTATGCCAAAGATATGCTCTCTATTGTATGAAAAACCACCTCCCGAATCCTTCGGTGCAGTACATTGATTGCAAAGTGTTTTACCAACAAGCTGCCCTTTGCTGGAAGCAGGACATTTAACTTACAGCAAAAATGCTCCCATTTTTATGCTCTTTGATACCAAAATGAGGAAACCATATATAATATTTTCCACAACAAAATTATGAAGAATTAACAAAATATACATCGAAGAACATTTGCGAGGACCTGGCCACTAGATGAAGCATCCTTAACCTTTCAATGTAGTGCAGTACAGGTAATAGGACAAAGTGGTTTCTCCAGTGATAGTATGAAACATATCAGAAAAAGTAAGCAGGCTTTTCCATTAAAATAGTCAAAAAATTTTATAAGAAGGAGAAGGAGGGAAAAAGAAAAACTACGACTGAACACACATGAGCCGTGGTATGACAGAAAGACAAAAGCATGACGCATACACAGTTATTATCCCACTAAGCAGGGTAAATAGAACATTCACACATAGACACACACGTCACCTTAGGGGAAGCATCTTTCCTGCAGGCAATCCTCTCCAATTCCCGGAATATGAGTCTAGATATCTCCGCATGCCTATTTGGCCGATGATGACCTCCATCTTCAAAGCAGGGAATTTGTCCCGTGTTTATCCACTGCATAAGAAGAAGATCTAAGAAGACCACAAAGAATCAACCCAAAATTGCGGTTCAAAACTTAGTCAGGTAACTATACCTTCAAATAGATGGCAGAGTTTACAAGAGCCTCCAATCGGTTTCCACCTTGAAGGCTTTCAATGATAAGCTCACGAACAACTTCGAGCTTCAGTACACAAGTTAAAAGACATGACAATGTCAATTGCGTGATATAAGCTGCACTTTTACATGGATCCATTTCTTCAAATTTTAGAGTTTTTAGGAAGTCAATTCAGCCAGAAGCAAGCTAACCAGAATTACCAACCAAAAAAGGTCATTTTCTTATCTAACAATCATCTCAGATAACCTTGGAAAAACAAATGCAAAACCAATTGTGTTATCCACAATCAAACCAAGGACAATGGATGTTTATCTACTAATGTAAGACATGCTACATATAGCAAATTTGCACATTAGATTTGAAGTCAATCCTTTGTCTGGGGAAAGAAAGAGAGAAACTTGAATGGACATAAATCGATCGAGCTTCATATTCATGATAGTCTCTGCATATGCCATTACCTTGCGCCACCAGTTCCTTGCATTTCGATCACCTTCAACCAGCTTTAAGGCCAGTCCTTCAAGACTCGAAGTATCCCATCGCATTTCTGTGTCTCTATTCCTGTGCTCATTGGAGCGCATAAAACTCACAGCCTTCCCTTGCCATTGCTCCACAAAGGGGCTCGTCTCCGCATCAGCAAGAGCAGCTGTATCATTAACTGCAGCACCACTATCTCCATCATCATTGAACAGCTCCTCACCAGTCTCTTTAGAATCCATAGGCATCAATTCCACAGCCTCCTTAGTCGCATTCCACTTGCAAACCATTCCATACTTCCCTCTTTTGGGCAGCTTGAGGACTCGATTATCCCCAGATTCCCATGTCACACTCTTGTCTTTCCCAACAATGATAAATTTATATTCAACAGATTCGCCTTCTTTCAGTTCTAACTCACATACCCATCCGCTCGTGGTCCAGTCCATTGCCACATTCTTCTTCCACGATCCCAATTCTCTTGCGGATCCTAAGATTGCAACGCTCTCCCCAAATTTAACTTGGTGGTCCAGCCGAACTCTGACTTGCACCTTCTCCTGTCCCGGCTTTGATCTGATCTTCTTCGCTCGCTTCTCCTCTTCTCTGCTATAAACACAGTATGTTATAGCTTCTACTAATAGCCTCCTACCTTGTCTAAACAACTTAAACAGCAATTTTCACGCGAACCACAGATTCATTCTTTGGCACTTAACACCGCATCCGACAAGGAACCTCAAATCAAGACGGTGTCAGGTAATCAATGCCGCTAGCTTTTATTGCAAGAAGAACTCAAATGAAAAACAGAAAAATTCTTTTTTCCACACCGATTCTCGTTCAAGAAATAGACCCCACATAAACTCCAGCCACACAAGAGACCCAGACAAACCTTTGATCAAGAATTGCATAAAACAACTCAATACTTCACTCCGAACCCAGTACTTGATCAGACGACATAAGTAGACAAGAACAAATCCACCGTGTGTGTGTGTGTGTGTGTGTGTGTGTGTGTGTGTGTGTGTGTGAGAGAGAGAGAGAGAGAGAGAGAGAGACCTGGTTTCAGTGGTGGAAACGCCGTGAACAACCGTGGAGGAGGGACTCCGAGCGGCGTGAGCTCCATGCGCCCACCCGAGCGAATCTCGAAGGGGAAAAGCAATGCTGCTCTTCAAGAACGAACTGTTTGCGGAGCTCCCAGACATGGGATGCAGAGATTTACCTCGCCTTCCACTACCCTTTTGGACGAAACTCGCAGAGCAATGCAACCCGCGCAAAGAATCCATCCCTCCCTCTCCCAAAGATAGCACCTTCAACTCGAAGAACAGGATGCCGAAGTCAAGCGGACACTAAACACTGTCTCAAACGGCGGAAACCGTGGAACCCAGATATCAAGAATGCGATGGGGTTGAAGAGAGAGACGCTCCCCATACGATGATCATATCTCGAATCTTGATGGGTACCCACGACGACAAAGATGAACGTGTCCCCAGCAGCGAGCTTCAACTGCGGCAACTTCAACGGGTGCTCTGTCCGATGAATTTGTCGGAGATAACTTAGGATCGGTCGTTATTACATGACATCGGATCGCGCGCTTATTCTGCATTGAATAAAAAACATCAGCTCGTTCCTGAATGCTCTAATCACAGAGCGGCTTCTGTGGCTTTCCTTCAGCGGTGCGGCAACGGTTCGCTTTGTCTCGCACCTCTGCCGACGAGATATTTTCCCATAAGGGGAAATTCCAATCGAGGACCTTAAATGGGGTTAAATTCTCAAAAAAATGCTCAAAGTGAATATTGTGTCAAATAAAGATCTGAAGTATTCAATCAGTCTCAAATAAAGATTCGAAGTGCTCAAAAACACTCAAATAAGGATCTGAGTCCCCGGTCGGCTAAAATACCTGCCGGCCGGCGAGAAAGTTACTGTTGCGGTATCGGAACAATAACTTTTTAATTTTTTTATATATTTTTTGTTTTTCCTTTTCTGTTTTTTTTATTTTTCCTTTTCCTTTTCTTTTTGTTTCTTTTCTTCCTCCGCCGGCCATAGCCGGGGCCGGCGGAGGTCACCGGCCTCAGGCAAGGCCGCCCTCGCCAGCATCGAGTGAGGGCCGCCCTCCCCTGGGCTGGGCGAGGTCGCCCTCGCCGGCGTCGGGCAACCCTCACCTAAGGCCGGCAACCTTCGTCGGCCCTAGTTATGGCCGGCGGAGGAAGAAAAGAAACAAAAAGAAAAGGAAAAGGAAAAATAAAAAAAAAAACAAAAAAGGAAAAACAAAAAAAGTATAAAAAAATTAAAAAGTTATTGTTCTGGTATCACAACAGTAACTTTCTCGCCGGCTAGGTATTTTGGCCGGCTGTGGACTCATGTCCTTATTTAAAATTTTTTGGGCATTTCGGGTCCTTATTTGAGACCGATTGAGCATTTTAGGCTCTTATTTGACACAATATTCACTTTGGGCCCTTTTTTTGAGAATTTAACCCCACGTGAAGTCCTTAATTGGAATTTTCCCTTTCTGTTCATGTGATCCCCACGCGACATTTTTTTTTCTTTTTTGCACGAAAGGGAGAAAATCATTTTCGTTTTCTTTATTAAAAAAGAGATGCCAAAGGTCGACCGGCGATAACTCAAGGATATGCGAAAAAAGAAACATCGGGTATCACCCGGGACCGGCTCGGAATCAGCGGTTCCATGGGACCAATCCAGTTCTCGATTTAAGGTATGAAATCACCCGCCTGCCCATCCAGACCGTTATATATACATATATATTTATTTTTTTGAATTTCAATTATATCATAGTCAGACTCTCACACTTTTTACAGTTTTACTCGTTGGTACTCAAAAAAGAAAGAAAAGAAAAACAGTCTAGTCATTAATCGGTCCTCCACCTCCTCATCTTGCTCTCATGCCTTCAACTCTCTCGTTGTCGCCTCATCTCGCTCTCACTCCATCGCCCGCCTCGCCTCTCAGCGAGTCAGCTAAGCTTTTGGTCTCACCTCCAGCCCTTGATCGCGGCATCACAGTCGCGCCTCACCTCCGACCCTCCCTCATAGTCAGCCTCACCTCCCTCTCGCAATCTTGCTCAAACTCACAAGTGTCACGTCTCTCTCTCGTAGCTTGCTCTCATAGTTGCGGCTATTAACCAGGTAACACCAATTGCTTTGTTTGGTTTTATTCTGGTTACATAGTTACCTAGAATGACCTCTTCTATGATAATACTAAAATCAAGCGTGTTTTTTGCCGTTAGTCTAATTTCGAATATTTTAGTTGAGAGTTTGAGTCTAATTGTGAATTTGAGTTTGCAATGTCTCTAATCTAATCCCTAGTTGGTTGCATATAACGTGTTTGATAAAATACCTTTGAAAATGCTAATCAAAAATAATTTGAGAATTCGTCCTAAGTGATGACGTGTTGCTTGATTTGGGCAGGTGATTTATTAATATGTCAATGGAAGTGGAAAAAACTTATGATGCGATGATTACGATAATGGAATTGGAATCACCATAAGGTGAAGACCACTATGGAGCTTTTGGGTTAATTGGACACAAAGGGGAGATAAGGACTTCCAAATTGAAGTGCTGACAACATTAACTTGAATATAAAGAACAGAAGTAAGGTTTCACATCTCTTAGTAAACAAAGAGAAAAATGGTTCCATAAGCCCACCCAAAAATCGGACCGGTGGCCTAGTTCCCATTTTATAAAATCGGTCCTTAGGGTGCAGTTTTTTATTTTAAGGTAGAAATCGCACGTCCTAGAACTAATCACCCCTGGCAATAATTACTGGGGAAAACAATGGTGAAGTCATATTCCAACTGCTTGGAGTGTCATTGGACTCTCTTATTCTTGAGGGAAAATGACACAAACAATTCTTGAATTTTAGCTCAATGTGTAATGTGATCCCTAAATTTTTAATTTATTCAATGTGATTTATGAACTTTGGCCCAATATATAATATCATCCTTGAACTTTTGAATGGTTCAATGTGTCCTTAAACTTTTTGTACATATTCAATTTAGTCCATGGATTATATGAAAATACTTAATGTTGTCTTTGAACTTGAATTAATGGAAAAACAACGATAAACATTTTTATATAATCCATGAACTAAATTGAATAGCTACCAAAAGTTCATGGACCAAATTAAACAAATTAAAAGTTTAGGGGCGACATTACACGTTGAAAAAAACTTCAGGGTCAACATTGCACGTTATGCTAACGTTTATAAACCATTTACGTTATTATCATTATTTTGGAACTCAATGGACACCTCGACTCCAATCTCTATTGTTCTCTAGCCTCAATTTTCGATTTTATGGGACGAATGTCAAATATTCAAAAAGTTTAAGCTGTTAGATAAATGTGTGGTTTAATATTTAATTACCCTAACACTCCCCCTTACACTTAGTACTAAGCGTGGACATATTTAATTGGAGAGACAAATGAAGCTTGGAAAGATTTGAATTCAGGACCTCTTGTTTTGATACTATGTGAAATTTTGTAGGATCACTGCCAACTATTCTAAAAGTTTAAGCTATTAGACGAATGCATAATTTAATATTTAATTACTTTAACATCACTCACTCTCTCACGGATAATTGGCTATAATTTTTTCTTATAATTTCAATGGATTTGGGTTAGGGTTTGCTTCTTCGTCTTAATTTAGCCCCAATTTGTCAATTTGGGACAAGAACAAAGGGCCAGTCTTGTTTGTAATGATTTCTCCCGCAAGTCACATTAATCGATTGACAATAAATTAATACCTAATTAGATTTTTCGACAAGAGGAATCACTGATGACCCGCAAGAGAACGATTCTTGACTAGTGTGGCACTCAAGTATTGAAGTGGAATCGATGATGTGCTCTTCTAGTTTTAAGCTTCATCGATATGTAGTTTCTATCAAGTGAGGCACATGATTCTTCCACTAGATATTGCACCAAAGGATATGTGTGTTTCCTTTTCCCTTAGTAACCTAAAAAAAGTGTTCCTACCTTGAAGACATGATTTACATGCACGGTTTACGTGTTTTTCTTCGGTCTTTAAAGTGATCCTTAAGTTATTTTTTTATTCAATTTAATTCTTGAACTTTCAAATAAAATTCACTCACCATAATTCTTCCTTTAAAGAATCTAACACCGTGAATTAACCTAACCAGCATTTCTGCTAAATTGATGCTAAATTTGTCAAGATGGCGTCCGTTTGGGCTTCCACGATATAGGCCCAATAAGAAAGCAAAAATGATTTATTGACTTAGGAAACGAGGTGGCAACGCATAATCATTATTTTGGCTCAATCTCAAAAAAGTGCATGTAATATGGCGACACACTTGACAAAGGAACTACATTAAGCGTAACTTTTAAAAGTTCAAGGATTAAATTCAATAAGGATACAGAAAATAAAAGGACACATTTAACATTAAAGAAAATTTTAAGAACCGCTCATGTCAGTTGTCTTTGTGTTTAATGATTTAAAAGGAAAGTGAAAAAATTATCTAATGGTTTTGAATTTTCGATATAGGGATTGGCTACTTATGTCTTGGGGTAATTTTCACTAATAGTCATTGAACTTTAGTAAATTTTTTAATTGAGTCACTGAATTTTGTTATCTTTCACCGAATTAGGTAAACTTTTTCCTTCTTTTCAATTGATGCACTCCAATCATAATTCGATCAATTTTTCTCTGAATTGATGACCTAATAGACACATGACGATAACATGACCTTCGGAATATTGGTAAAATTCGGTCGAAGTGCATTGATGGGAAAAAAAGGGTAAGTTTAATGCATTATGTAAAGGAAATGAAAGTCCAATGACCAGATTTAGGAAAATAACTAAAGTTCAGTGACCACCAATGAAACTTATTCAACTTGTTGATAAATCCTAACTTATAAAAAAAAGTACGTCTTTTGTGAAGGCGGACTCTTGTGATTGATCGTGATATCGTAAACATGAGACATGATGTTTATCATTGCACGATATCCTATCGAATGTGATAAATGACGGTAGGGGTGTGCATCTGTCCTGGTCCAACCTAGGAACCGGATCGAATCGGCTAGTTCTAGATGGTTCCTTGGGGAGACCGATTCAGTCTCTAGTTCCACATAAGGGATTGAACCAACGGACCGGTCAAGATTTCTTAGTTTTTTTTATATTTTTTTATTCAGAATCAAATCCGTATCCATAAATTTCTTTTTTAATGTTGTGAAATTCCCACTAGGGAATAGAAGAAATAACAGAAAAAAAAAATCACCAATTCCAGGACCACCGGTGACTGATTCCAGGACTGGGTGGGAATCGAGAACTGATCCGGATTTAAGGGATGGGAATCGACTCGCCCGGTGCACTAAGACAACAGCAAGCAACGATTTCACATGCAAGAGAATTCAAGTGGGTGTTCTTTTTTTCCTTTTTGTGGGTTTTAGCAGTCT
Organism: Syzygium aqueum; assembly: GCA_031216185.1. NCBI lineage: Eukaryota > Viridiplantae > Streptophyta > Magnoliopsida > Myrtales > Myrtaceae > Syzygium > Syzygium aqueum. The sequence continues at coordinate 22,020,220 of CM062238.1, forward strand.
CTTCGTTGACGATTGGGATTCGAGAGTAAGTGCACCTTTACTGGTGAGAGACGTTAGCAACCCCTTTTCCTATCGCAAGCAATCCATGGAGTGTATCTGCCTGTTTGTGGAGTCCGAGAGAGAGAGAGAGAGAGAGAGAGAGAGAGAGAGAGAGAGAGAGACAGAGAGATATGCATGCTCATCGTCCCAATTTGAAAAAGAAAAATCTGAGTTTTGATCAGATCTGCATGCAAGAAAGGCAGGATCCGATTCTTGGAGAAGAAGACGAGTAAGGAAACGATTTGACAGACGAAGTACTAAATCTTAGACTGTAACGGCGGACCAATGTGACGAAGATCTCAAAAAGCCAACTCTTTTGGGAAGTCTAATTTGGACTTTGGGGAATGTAAAGGAAACTACACATTGAGAGGATCTGGCGAGGGTTCGAGGCGAGGTCGTCCCGGTCCTCGACCGCCCTCGCCTGATCATCAAGGCCTTGGCAATCGGAGGAGTGAAATAAGAAGAAAAAAAAAAAGAAAAGATTCAAAAAAAATTGCAAAAATCGTCTACTTTTAGCCGACGTTCACGTTAGCGATTACTGAGCAAAATCTATTAAAAGAATTAAATTGGCAAATTGTCAAAATGTTTAAGACTAAATTGATCGAATTAAAATTTTAATATTGAATTGACATCTGTACAATGCATTCAGAACATTTTGGGTAATTTTCCCATTCATCTAATACCTCCCCTTGGGCATCAAACAAGCATTGAGAATATAATGGTATGACAGTATTATACAAGGCAACTACCAAAAGGTCTAATGAAAGCTTATTAGACCAAATTGTGTTGCTTCCCAAATTGGAAAAGCCAAATAGGGTTATACTACTGTGTAGTGGTCGCCAATGGAAGGCAGTTCATGAAAAGTTGGCACGTGAGCATTAAGTACACAGTATCTAGACTAATTTGAAAAGAAATCCCCGAGGGCGGTCCACAGTCCCCGACGCTAGAGCCGAGGTCCTCAACACTCGAAAAGTAATTTGATGATAGAATGTGGATCCCTTGTATCACACAAACAATACATTTCTTTTTAAGAAAATAAAACCAAGTTTTTCTTATCAAATAATGAAAAATATTTTTCAGCTAATTTTTCAAATTTCAATTGAGTACTGGGAAATACTGCCGGTTTGTTGGAAAATGACTTCCTGAAAAATACTTTCCAGAAATGTCGTATTTTTCGCGAAATAAACGGAGCCTTACACCACGAAACTTTTCGATGATGTGTCGCTGCTTTCACTGTGTTAGCTGCCAAGCAGGCTAAGATTCATTGGGGGATTCCATTAGTAAATATGCATTGAGGTTCCTTGAAAGGACAAGACATTTTTCCTTCTTTGCTTCAATGCCCGGGTTTTGATTCACTCGTCCAAGACAGAGCTTGAAAATCTCTCTCCTTCACTCTCGTTGAGCTTTTGTCCTGAAAATCCAACCCGAGATTATCAGATGGAGAAACCAGTGTGCAGGAGTTGCTACGACCCGTGCAAGGTCATGTCCCTTGTCACCCTGCTGTGCTTCACGTTCCTCTGCTTGGACTACATCACCTTCAATGGCGAGAGCGATGGCTTCTCCTTCAAATTCAACTACCATGGGCGTCTGAACTCCGCCGAGAGGAAGCGAAACGGGACGCAGGGCCCCGGTTCTCTCCAACTTGCGGGGAACATCGATGATCGCCGGACTAGTGCCAAGAGTGACGTTGGCAGTGCAAGAACCGCGATTTCAGACAAGCCTGATGAGGTTCAAAAGAGCCTGAATGGTGCGAACGAATCAGATGCGCAGTCAGCATCGAGGAGTGATCAAGGACCCGCAGAGGATGTTACTCACCAGGTCCTAGGCGAAAGTGATCGAGATACGACACGACCGAATCAGGAGAGTGCAGACCCATGCTCGGGTCGGTACATCTACGTTCACAACCTCCCGAGTAGATTCAACGACGACATACTGAAGAACTGCACGTCCCTCATCAAGTGGTTCGACATGTGCCCATCAGTGGTCAATGAAGGTCTAGGCCCCCAAATCCATGATCCTCGAGGAGTCCTTTCTCACGGAAACTGGTTCGCGACCAATCAGTTCTTGCTAGAGGCAATATTCCGCAACAGGATGCGGCAGTACGAGTGCTTAAGCAATGACTCCTCGCTGGCCTCAGCGGTTTTCGTTCCCTTTTACGCCGGGCTCGACGTGGGCCGCCACCTATGGAATTTCAGCACGTCAGTTAGGGACTCTCTTGCACGAGATCTCGCTAATTGGCTCGCAGATAGACCGGAGTGGAAGAAAATGTGGGGGAGGGATCATTTCCTAATCGGAGGAAGGATATCTTGGGATTTCAGGAGACCAACCAACGACGTTTCTGACTGGGGAAACAATCTTATGTTTCTGCCCGAATCCAACAACATGACAATGCTATCTATCGAGTCAAGTTCTTGGAACAATGACTTAGCCATACCATATCCCACATATTTTCATCCCTCGAGCGAGACTGAGGTCCTTGAATGGCAAAACAAAGTGCGAACACATGAGAGGCCGCACCTGTTTTCGTTCGCCGGGGCCCCAAGACCAAGCCTGGAAGATTCTATCCGAAGTGAGCTCATTAACCAGTGCGAAGCATCTAATGGGGCGTGCGCATTGCTAAACTGTGGCGATGGCTGGAACAAGTGCAATGACCCAGTTGAAGTGATGAATGTCTTCGAGAGTTCAGTTTTCTGCTTGCAACCGCGGGGGGATTCCTACACTAGGAGATCAACTTTTGACTCGATACTGGCGGGGTGCATTCCGGTTTTCTTCCACCCTGGATCGGCATACGTGCAATACATTTGGCATTTACCAAAGAATTATTCCAAGTATTCGGTTTTCATACCGGGAGACAAGGTTAAACATGGAGACATCAACATCAAACAAGTATTGAGTAGGATTTCCAGTGATGCAGTACTCAGTATGCGAGAGGAGGTCGTACAGCTGATTCCCAGGATTGTATATGCAGATCCAAGGTCCAGAGATCATGCGTTCCAGGATGCCTTCGATACTGCCGTAAAAGGAGTTTTGGAAAGAATAGAGAGCATCAGGAGAAGAGTTTCCAATGGCATGGATCCTAGTCGTGGTTTTTCAGATCAGAACAGTACAAAGTTTAACATGCCCGTGACGGCCTAGGAAAAACAGCAGTATCTTTCTGATTATTAAAAGCCAAGAAACATTCTAGACGGACAGAAACTGAATTTGAGATTTTTTGTCAGTTTTAAGCTTATGCAGCTGATTTCTTCAAGAGTATCTTCTCTCTTCGTCCAGGATTAGATTTCTCTGATCTCTACCCACCACATTAAGGATGAAATTTTTGTAAAGTAGAAGAGATTCTGCAAGTCGAGAATGTACTCAAATCTGTTAAGCTTGAATCAGATGTTGATTAGGGCAGGTAAAGTTTTGTTTGCATCTCGAAATATTTTTGTTTTGTTCATGTGTTGATTTAGCTGGGCATAAAAAGCCCACATGTTGTTTAGTCACATTGATCACCTTGACTCTCGATTCATCAAAAGAGGAGAGGCTCATTTCACAGTAGTGCTGTTAACTGGACAATCAGTAAATCATACAGTAGTACAGTACTCAGTAAATCATAGTTTCCCTCAAGATGAATCTAGTTTTGACTATGATGGGAAGAGCACGATATATTATGACAATTACAATCTCAACGCACACAATTACCACATCAGAAAATACTCGCACAATGTATATATATCAAAGAGGTAGTGACAGAAATAGACTGTTTCTAAGCAGCATTCCATGAAGAAAGGGGTGGAGTGTCGGAGTTCTCCCATGTAATCATGGTACTTTTGTACCTGTCGCCCTTGACGTTATCTGCAGAAGCAATTGATTCGAGCTCGGCCATATCGTTCCGCGTGAGTTTCACAGACACAGCTCCAATATTCTGGTCAAAATTCTCAATCTTGGTCGTCCCAGGTATCGGGCAGACGTTGTTGCCCTGGTGGTGGACCCAGGCAAGGGCTAACTGTGAAGGGGTGCATCCTTTCCTCTTTGCAACTTCATGTAATCGGTCAAATAACTTCGCATTGTGAACCAAGTTCTCCGGCTGAAACCTGGGCAGGTACTGCATAAAAAAAAAAAGCACTTCTCAGTATGGCATTGAAGACAACTATGGTTATAAAGCTTTTTGGTCGACAATTGCTTTCTAGCCACTCCGAATGCTACAAAAAACTGTTAGACCAACAGCAAATATTAAAGTTAGCAGATGATTTTGCTGCACTTTGATGTGAATGATAGTCACTGTGAGCTGATTGGTACACACAGACCTGTCGGAAGTCATCCTTGGATAGATTCTCGAACAGCTTGGAACCTACAGAAAAGAATCCTCGTCCTAAAGGACTGTAGCAAACGATTCCGATGCCGAGCTCCCTAAGTAACCGTTTCAAGGAAGATCAGAGTCAGAAGAAGAACATCTCTACTTCACAAAGAAACTAGTCATGGTTTGTCGTTATTTCTTACCGGCATGTGGGAATGACATCTGCCTCCACATCTCTCGACCACAGCGACCACTCCAGTTGCACTGCTGTTATGGGATGAACAGCATGGGCTCTTCTGATTGTTGAAGCGGAAGCCTCGGATAAACCGATGTACTTGACTTTACCCTCCTCAACTAGCTTCTTTAGTTCACCGACCTTTGAAGATTCACATGACCCAATAACAACAGTAAAGACCTTAAGTGTCAGAGATCCAGCAATTTGTCCACATCGTTAGCTTTTATTTTGTATTTCTGAATGCGCCTTCTCCAATTTTTAAACCATTTCATTTTGACTAAGCCACAATCAGCGAGACCAATCAGTATCGATACATCTCAATGCAAGAACAATATGCTAGGCATCAAATAAACTCCTGTAGTATTTTTAATCTATCAGAAAAAGAGCTAAAAACTAATTGTACAGAGGATGATCCAGGAAGTGATCTCAGTCCCACACAAGACAAATTATATCGAATCATCGCAACAAGAAAGTAATTCTCATTATATAGTTTCAATCATATTAACCGTCACCACATACACAGTGAAACCATCCCGGTGCATCAACCTAGTTAAGCAAGTTAAAGAGTGGAACAAGGGTATACAGTGACTTCGATGGGCACGCAAGTGTCTACGCGGTGTTGGTAGTAGAGGTCGATGCAATCGATGTCGAGCCGCTTCAAGCTGGCCTCACACGACGCCCTCACGTACGCGGGATCGCCTCGGACCTGCCTGTTCCCCTTCCCATCTGCGGAGCTGATCCCAAACTTGGTCGCCACTTGCACTCGCTCCCTCAGCCCTCCCTTCAGTGCCTGCTCAAATTCCATACCGAATCAACATCAAAGCAAACTAAAAAGAAATTGCCCCGCAATCAGAAAGCCTAGTCGCCCGCCATAGAGTTCTGTGCAACAACCGCCGACTGTTCACACCGCTTAATAACTGGAGACCCACTTGGGGCGACTACTGTTCAGACCGCTCATTGTTGCTTCTGCGTTTCAAAGCTCGTAGATTTCACAAGGTTTCATACATTTTGCGTTCCAAACTGGGAGAGTCCGACATCTTAAACTAAGAGTAAAGAACGAGAATAGATTACAAATGGGCTTTACACAAGAGAGATTTGGAAGCAAAATCATGCGAAACCCTCTGTGAATTTCAGCTAGCTGATGCGAAAAGTCAGACCTTTAAACGACCGCGCGGGTTTGGAATCGAAAAGCACGGACCTTTCCGAGGAGGACTTCGTTGGTGTGGGGGCCGTAGATGTCGGAGGTGTCGAGGAAGGTGACGCCGGAATCGACGGCGTGGCGGAGGAGGGCGATCATGTCGTGCTCGGACTTGGGAGCGCCGTAGAAGGCGGACATGCCCATGCAGCCCAGCCCCTGAGCCGACACCTCCAGCCCCTGCGACCCCAGTTTGATCCTTCCGACCGCCGACGACGCCATTGCATGTCCGTCTTCGTCGTCCTCGCTCTCCAGCACGATGCAAGAAGAGGGTCAAACTCCAGAAGACAGTTCGAGCTTGAGAGCTCACTCACCCCCTCCCAACCAAAACTGTCGCTTGTGCGTTGCCACGCAATAAAGAAATTCATCGAAAAATATTTGAAAGATTGTGCAATAGGAATTAAGGATGAGCATGATTTCAAGGTAAAACCTAAAATCTAAAAACCTATCAATTCCTAAATTTCAGGGTACGTAAGGCAGGTTTCATGGAACATGAAACCCGATACAAGCGTGAGACCTAATACAAGTTTTTATATTTTCTCGGTCTGTGTCTTCGAGTGATCATGCAATATTTAATAGTGTTCGATGATGAGTGTATAATCTAGAATTATTAATATGAGCTTTCATTATATGACTGAGACTTTTATTTTGTTAATACTTCATATTACTTGTGTGACTAAACATAATTTATTGTCATTGAATTCTAGCAACTAAAACTGTCGCCTATGCGTTGCCATGTAATAATGAAATTTATCAAAAAATATTTAAACAAATTGTGTAGCAGAAATTAGGGGTGAGCATGCTTTCAAGGTAGAACCTAGAATCTAGAAACCTATTAGTTCCTAGATTCCATGATAGGTTTCAGGTTCCACGAAACTTGAAATAAGTTTTTGTATTTTTCTTAATCTATGTCTTTAAGCGTTCATGCAATATTTTAAGGTGTTCGATGATAAGTGTATAATCTGGAATCACAAGTCTACGCTTCCATTATATGACTGAGATATTTACTTTGTTAATGCTTCATATTGTTCGTGTGACTAAATATAATTTATTGTCAATGAATTCTAGCAGCTAAAACTTTCGCCTGTGCATCGCCACGTAATAAAGAAATTTATCGAAAAATATAAAAAAAATAGTGCAGTAGGAATTAGGAGTGAGCATGATTTTAAAGTAAAACCTAGAATTTGGAAACCTATCAATTCCTAGATTCCAAGGCATGTAGGGTAAGTTTCAAGTTCCATGAAACTTTATACAAGTTTTTTTATTTTTCTTGGTCTATGTTTTCGAGCGATCATGTAGTATTTCATTGTGTTCGATGATAAGTATATAATTTGAAATCACTAGTCTGAGCATTCATTATATGACTGAAACCTTTACTTTGTTAATATTTCATATTGTTCATATAACTAAATATAATTTATTGTTAGTGAATTATAACAGCAAATGGTAATAATTAAATATAATGATTTACTACAATCGTTCAATTAATAATATAAGTGAAACCTAGTACTCCTCACCGAAGTTGCCACTGTTGTCTGTCTTCGTTCTAGCTCTCGAGCACGATGCAAGAAGTGGGTCAACTCCAGAAGACAGTTCAAGTATTTTCATACTATATTATGAAATTTAATGTTACTGATTCTCTTACTAACTTGGACATGGGTTTCAGCATGACAACCTTATTGACCACATCATACTTCACAGGAGCTTATGATGTTAAAAATATTTGATAAACTATAAAAACATAGATAATATAAAAGAAAAAAAAGGAGAATATATGAGAGTATGTTGCACACAATGAAAGTAATGGACTCATGGTTGAGGTGAATAAAGGGTCACTCTAGGGTCATGGAGCATGACTCTCTCGTACTCGCATGTCCTTGTGAGTGGAGCTTGGTGTTGTCGGGGTGAAGAATGAGCGATACAGAGAGGATGATACAACTAATTCGCGGGAGTAGCGTCAACATGGTTTGCGCTAGAAGTTGTGGGAGTAGTGTCAGCATGATTTGTGCTAGAAGTTCTAGGTTAGGAGATGAATATACTTATGGGTGTGCAACCGGACTGAGTTTATCCGGGAACTGGACTAGCCCACCAAAAAAATAGATTCAGGAACCGGTAGGAACCGATTGAAACTAGTTCAATTCCCAATTCCAAGTAAAAACCCACTCGAGTACCAATCCGGTCCTGGAAGTGGTTTTAAGCTAATGTGAAAAAAACCCTAACATTGCTTCAGACTAAAGTTGCGAACGCCTCCTCTGTCTCTCTTAATCTCTCTCTCTGTGAGTCGCTTTCTCAATCGCTGCACGACTGCAGGAATGCAACCTAGCTCATCGTCTCTCGTCGCCGGCGCACCGCGGCCCGCAAGAGCGCAACCCGGCTCGTCGCCTTCTCAGTCGTCGCAGGAACGCAACCTAGCTTGTTGCCTCTTGTCGCCAGCGCCTTTTTGGCCAAATCTTGGGAGGGACCTGCGGCCAACCCCTTTTCGTGCCCTGTTTCAGGCTCGCTAGACCGGACTTCATCGTTGTCCGGTTCGTGCGAGTCCCAGCCCCTCCGTCTATGTGTTGGTGTTTTGGGTTGTTGTTCGTTGATTGTCATGAGTCCCGGCACAAGTCGAAGCCTCAATGGGCTCGGTTTTTCTATCTTGGCTGGTGCACCCCATATGTTCATCAAAATGCCTAAACTAGTTTCATCCTCGTGTTCTTCATATTTTGCCAAATCTGAGTGCCTGTGTATTGTTTTGTTCCTCTGATGAATCATGTCGTCGCTTATGTTCTCATTTTATCTCGTCTCCGCCTATTCCGTGCTGTGTGCATAGATGGTCGTAGGAGGTGGCCCTCGATTAGTGTCTTCGTGGTTGTAGGTGGTGGCATTCTTGAACATGGATGCTGTGTGAAAATATGAAACCTGAAAAGGAAAAAAAAAAAAATCGGTTCTCGGTAGACCCTGGAACCGGATGGGAAAAACAGGATAGATTCCAAAATAGGGTAGGTTTCGGGTTCTAAAATTCGAAAACCGATTATAACAGAGTAGGTTCCAATTCTGGACCCTACCCACCTTGAAACCCCTAAATATATATACCTTTGGAGTTCTCTTTGGAGTTATGAAAGCGGGGTTGCTCTCCTCTACACAAACTGGTTGAGAGCTGATGCCACTCTCTTGATGAGGCAATGGCAAGCCAAAACCCATTGTCGTGCCTAAAGAGTTTTGCGTGTCTTGCTCGAGAGACTGGAACCCAAGCTAAGCTAGACGTGGTATGATGCGATACGATGATATGATTCGCTGTACTGTTCTTAGAAACAATTATAGAAAGAAGGCTAGTATGGTGTTTTCAGTTCGCTAGGTGCCGCATGGGTTATTCCGCAACTAAGGAACTACTGACCTGTGACAAATGGTATTAGAGCAAGGATCTCTCCAATAGGTGAGTGATTCAAGGAAAACCTTTGGTATTCTTAGTCCTATCGTCTAACTTCTAGGATGGTAATGGGGCATAGGTCGCAATCGAATTTCTCATTGAATAGGAATAACGTTCATGGATTAATTGGTAAATCTCAAGATGAGGTATGTTCTCAAGTTTTAGATAAGGGGAGAACCCTCCATTGGCCCACTGAGATTAGGAAAAGCCTAATATGCGAAAGAAGGTGTTGCCAAGGAAGTGTAGTCAAGGAGCACAAGTGACTGGAGACTTGCGAACAGCTTTGATCGAGGGAAGCTTCCAATACCAATGGAGAGGAGTGGAGTGGCATTATCCGTTGGGTGAGCGTTGTCATTCATGTAAGTCCTAGGGAGTGGCATTGATGGTCAGGAAACGTAGGAAAGCGATAGACAAACCCACAACGAGGGCATTATAGAATTGAGTGGGGGAGAATGTCACAGATTGTGACTCTCTCGTACTCGCGTACCCTTATGAGTGGATTGGTGCTGTCGAGATGAAGAATAAGTGATGCAGAGACGATGATACAACTGGTTCGTGATAGTGACGTCAGGGTAATTTGTGCTAGGAGTTATAGGTTAGAATGAATATACCTTAGGCGATCTGAAGGCAAGGCTAGCCTCTCGTGCACAAACTAGTCGGGAGCTGATACCGCTTTCCTAATGAAGCCATGGTAGGCCGAAATCAATTTTTGTGCCTAAAGCATTTTGCGTGTCTTGCTTAAGGGACTAGATGCCCGAGCTAAACTGAGTATGGTACGATGCAATACGAGAATGCGATTTGCCATACCGTTCTTAGGAACATTTATAAAAAGAGGGTTGGCCTAGTGTTTTTAGTTAATCAGGCACCGCACGGGCTATTCAACGGCCAAGGAACTGCCGAGCCGTGACACTAGTATGTATGAATGAGTTCGAATTGCTCAAAATCTCGATTTCTTGATTCTAAAAGTCACTTCGATGAAATCAGCACGGCAGGCTCGGTTAGTATTCAACTCACTCTGTGTTCCCGAGTAATCTTTTCCCGGTACGCTTATTATTGCACATCTATAATCTTCTTGAATGTCACACTCTCTCTGAAGTTCAGATCTTATTACAGGACAACAAGTACTCTCCTCTTACACATAATTATAGCAGCCACACAACATTAGCCTCAAAATACTTTAGCAGCAATTGCTCAAACTCTGCATATCAAAGATGCAACGATAGAAGCAGACAAGTTTCTAAGAAGCTTTCCATGAAGAAAGGGGTGGAGTATCGGAGTTTTCCCATGTAGAGAAGCCGCTCTGGTACCTGCCACCCTTGACATTTTCTGCAGAAGCAATCAATTCGAGCTCAGCCATCTCTTCCGGTGTAAGCTTCACGGACAGAGCTCCAATGTTCTGGTTGAAATTCTCGATCTTGGTTGTGCCGGGAATCGGGCAGACATCATCGCCCTGGTGGTGTACCCAGGCGAGGGCTAACTGCGATGGGGTGCATCCCTTTCTTTGCGCAATTTCATTCACTTGGTCAAACAACTTTTCATTGTGAGCCAAGTTCTCTGGCTGGAACCTTGGTAGGATCTGCATGACATAGAGAACTGTCTCAGCGGAGAGCATTTGAGCAACTATCATTTTTTCTTTTGAACACAAAATTCTACTGCAAAAAGCGCAAGCAATACTAGAAGTGATCTCATTGCATGCCCTCAAATTGTCCTGTTACTTGATATGATAAGCATTTGGAAGTTTGCAATCACTGTGTGGAGAGCGTGATTAGTAAAAGATTATCTTGAAAGGATTGGAATATCTAGTTCAAGATCATAACCATTCGAAATGTGTAGTGTAAGTGCACTAGCAACTACCATGCAAGGCTGATGGTTTTGATGTAAGACGTGACAGCAAAAACAAAATCGACAATCGAAGTTTTCTACGTGGGATGGTATCCATTTATCACACTTAAAAGAAAGAAATCACAAATCCAGATGATATGTCAAAGACTATTCTCGGAAGTAAGGCTCTATTTAGCTAAAAAAGAATAGCTACTTCATCCGGTGCAATCACTAGTCAAACACTAGCTGCAGGCAGTAACCCACAATTGGTTCTATGTAAAGATGGGAACTTGATCCCAAAGTTTCAATAATAAGGGTGTGACGGAGTCCTCACTCAAGAACGGGTTGTGTTGAGATACAATTTACCTTGTGAAGAAAGACGAGTATAAAAAAGGACGGAGGCCCGAGGCCGGATATTGGTGTCAGTTATATGGAGGAGATATCGTAATCTTGTAAAGGAAGATGAGAGAAAAAGGATGGGTGGAAAGTGGGAAAACGATAGTGAATAGAAAATGGTGGGAAGGCTGAGAAACAGAGGAACTTACAAATAAATCTATATATGTTCATTCCAGAAACATGAGAATCCGAGAAATTGCCCTTTCAGGCTCATTAAGCTGTTGATTATGATTTTACATTAAAAATTTGTTATTCATATCATCCAGATACTTTTTCTGGATACCACAAGAACAAGTAATTATCCAGCACTTCAATAAGAATGACTGTCACTGGCAGCATCTAATTTTGTTGTTTAGCAGAAACAGACCTGTCTGAAGTCATCCTTGGAGAGATTCTCCAACAACTTGGAACCAGCAGAAAGGAATCCTCGTCCTAAAGGACTGTATGCAACGATTCCAATCCCAAGCTCCCTAGTCACAATGTCGCGGAAGAGCAGAGTCAGAAGAAAGCTGTTGTTACTTCATAAACAATTTCAACGGAGTGATTTCTTACCTGCACGTGGGAATGATCTCTGCCTCCACATCTCTTGACCACAGCGACCACTCCAATTGCACAGCTGTGATGGGATGAACAGCATGTGCTCTTCTGATTGCTGACGCAGAGGCCTCCGATAAACCGATGTACTTGATTTTACCCTCTTCAACGAGTTTCTTTAGCTCTCCAACCTTTGAATATTCAGACAACATAACAACAACAGTCAAGAACCTAATATGTTAAGATCCAGAAATTTGTATGTGTTCCCTCACTATTCAGCCACTAAAATACTAAATTCCACGACCTCTGATACAACCTTGTGCCGCATCTCGACCTCAACTATCAACTGAACTTAAGCCTCATTTAACAATATCTAACAAGTCAAAAGGCAAGGCAATACTCAATTTCTGTCATAAAATCCAACAAACCATTAACAACACGACCATTCATCATCAATACCAATTTAGTTTAGCAACTGATCATATGGCTCAGAGAGACAAAGGTTTAACGAGGATCAGTACAGTGACTTCGATGGGGACACGAGTGTCGATACGGTGCTGGTAGTAGAGGTCAATGCAATCGATGTCGAGCCGCTTCAAGCTGCCCTCACAAGCTGCCCTCACGTATGCCGGATCGCCCCGGACGTCCCACTTCCTGTCCGCGAAGCCGAGCCCGAACTTGGTCGCCAACTCCACCTTCTGTCTCACCCCTCCTCCCTTCAGCGCCTGCTCAAAATCGACACCAAATAACCATCAAGAAAACCACACTCAACCCTTAACACGCTCAAGCCTTAACCAAGAAAACTGACCTTTCCGAGGAGGATTTCGTTGGTGTGGGGGCCGTAGATGTCGGAGGTGTCGAGGAAGGTGACGCCGGAGCCAACGGCGTGGTGGAGGAGGGCGATCATGTCGTGCTCGGACTTGGGAGGGCCGTAGGCGGCCGACATGCCCATGCAGCCCAGCCCCTGCGCCGAGACCTCGAGGCCCTGTGACCCCAGCTTGATCCTCCTCACCGTCGATGCAGCCATCGTCGCCGTCGTCTAGCTCGAGGTCGATGCAAGAAGAGAACGGAGAAGAAAAGGTTCGAGAGCTCGCTCGATTGCTCCCAGATGCACTGAGACGAGGAAGCTTTTGTAGGAGTTGCAGGGTCAGCAGCAGACCGCGGAAGACGCACGTGCTGACGTTAGGCTCTCGTCACCTACTTACCCGACGGCCAATGGCCCATCGAAAAAAATTCTGACCTGACAAAAATAACAAAAAAATCCAAATAAGAGCATGAAGTGAGATAGGAGTGTGCAACCGGATCAGGTTTACCCATAAACTGGATCGGGTTTACTCGGAATCAGGACCAGCCCACCCAAAAAACAGTTCCGGGAACCGGTTCCATTTTTTTGGAACCGGTTAGAACTAGTCCGGTTTTCAGTTCCAAGTAAAAACCAACCCAAACCGGTTTTGAGATAATGTAAAAAAAGATAAAAGCCCTAGATCACGTTACCCTACTTCACCGGTTTTAGAACTAGTTTCGGGTTTAATATTGGGATCTGTTTCACAACTATAAGCAAAACAGCACGGCCATTAAAGTCATCTAAATATTATGTGATTCAGATGAGATATATAGATATTTCTCTAGTGAGAGCAGATGCTTTATTGCTAAGTCTCTTGATTTTCCTTTTAGGATATTTCATTAGGAAACAGAAGTGAGAAGTTCTCTCATAATGATGCAAAATAAAGAGCTAAACATGTTGAACGGATTTCCTGGAAAATGTGACTCTTAAAAGATTCATGTGATTGGATTATGTCTTATCACATAGTGCTTTAGGATTGTTGATTTTTTTTTTATTATTTTTTTAGGATTGTTGATTTTGATGGATTGTAATTTCAATTACTTATTTTGGGGATTGTTACTTTTAGCGGATAATGGTTTTTGTTATTCATCTTTTACTTTGAATTGTTTCATTGCTACCTATATTATTTTACTGGAAAAAAATGAAATTAGAGAAGGAACAAAAAAAAAAAATAGGCTCTCGGGTAGACCTTGAAACCGGACCGAAAAAATAGGGTCAGTTCCAAAACAGGGTCAAGGGAAAATAGGGTTGGTTTCAGGTTTCAAAAATTGGGAACCGATTATAACAGGATTGATTTCAGGTTTCAGGTCTGGACCCAATCCACCTTGGAACCGATCACCCCTAAAGTGAACGACTCATCTTAAATAAGGATTTGAAGTGGTAAAGGAGGAATTATTTAGTGGTTGCTAATCGCCACGTCAAGAGCTGAATTGGCAAGCATGTTTTCCTTCCGTCCAATTATAAGTGGTCACGTGGCTATGACGTGGAATAAAAAAATGATGTAGAAATTGTTCTTTTCTTCTTCACCCAAAAAAAGAAAAAACAGGGGACTTCTCTTTCAATTGCCCTGAGATGAACAAAGGCTCAGCCGTCCCCACTGCCCAAGCTGCAACCTCCATTCTCAAGCCACCGCGCAACCTCCGGTCACGGCTCAGGTTGATCAAATTTGGAGGAACTCGCATTTGAGGCACCGTCCATGGCCACGAGCGATGACGATGAACGAACTCCAGATTTTGTCTTTGGTGGAAGGTGGAGGCTTAAGGGTGTGGTTGGGTTGGGTTGGCTATTCAAACTTCGCTTTAGCAAAGTATGAAGCGATAAACTACTACGGACTAACGACCAAAAAAAAAAAAAAACTACTACGGACCAAAGAGCAAATAAGTCCAGTAATTGAAGCCCTTAACAAAGACAAGCAAAAAGAAATGAAAAGAAGTGCTGTAGATGAGAGGAACACCAACAGGAGGGAAAGAAGGTTTCGAAAACCCCAAAAGAACTCCAAAACTGAAGGAAGAAGAGGAATTCAAAAACTGAGAACGAACTCCAGATCTGGAGGAGTAGGTGGACGAACTTGCAGTACCATGTGGATGAACTTCAAATCTTCTGACCAAAAAAAAAACTTCAAATCTAGAGCCATGTCTCGAGCCCCCGTCCGTGGCCGCGAGCGTGATTTTTGTAAGAACTCTAGATCTGGAGCAGTAAGTAGACGAGCTCCAAATCTAGAGCCATGGCCGCGAGCAACACGACTTGTTCATAGATCTGGCAACGAGCAGCTGGCCATGGGCAAATAGAGGAAGATGAAGTGCTTGTCCATGGCTGATCTCCGCCCAACTTATGGACTAGCCGTCGTCCATGGCCACCTCTACGCGCTTCAGATATATGACGAATCGCCATCCATATTTGAAGGCACCATTGTGGACAAGCTGCCGTCGCCAATGGACGCCGTCGTCGTCCGTGCTAACCACCATCGTCCATAGAAACCCAGAAATCTCATCTCTCCTTTCTAAGTTTTTTCAAGATTGTCAATTTTTTACCAACAATTTCCACATCAATTTTTTATTTCACGTCATAGCCACATGTGTGACATCCTAAAAATTTGCCCATTCGAGATTTATAAAATATTTGATTTTATGAACGTGCTCGTAGTTAGTCTCGCCCGGAACTGATCATTTTTGAGATACTAACCATTACGGAATGGCTAATTAGGGGTTTTAATTCGCTTGACTAAAGGAAATTGGATCGTGAACCAACTTTCGATCATAAAATCGTCGAGGTGACATTTTGAGCCGATGCAGGTCGATCGTAGGATAACTAGGAGCCGATTCATCATTACCATATCAGTGAATTTCGGGTGATTCCGTTTGACTACAGAATGAATTGATGAACGATCTTGAAACTATATCGAACGACCGTGTCAATGGAACTAGCAATCGATCATCACGATTATATGGCAATCGAAGTTGTAACAAACCGAATGAACTTGCACATGACTCGATATATTATCAGTCACGGGTCTAATAAGCGAATTTCTCCAAAAGCCACCCGTTAGTTTGAAAAATACTCAAGTTACGCTATATATATAAAATTCAATTATTAATTAGAGACCGAATTGGGTGTCAGGAAAATTTGGAAGTCACAACGGAATGTTAGGATGACGTTGCGGTGTGAATGTGCACCTTTGGTTTATTCCGGATTCTTCAGAAAAATTCGAATTCAGCAAGAAAATGAGGAAGTGACCGTTTTGCCCTTAAGGCTTTTTAAAGGATTAGTTTTATGAGCCAAGGGCGTTTTGGTCATTTTGCCTCTAAAGTTGGAAAAGACACAATACCAATGGATATTTTAAAGCAAAATTCAATCCGGGCCGTTGATTTCAAGATTAGATCGAATCTCGACCGTTGGATTAAAAAGGTTAGAGAGGGGCATTTTGGTCATTTTTCACTTGGGTAAGATTGACGAAGTCTTATCCTCTCTCTCTCTCTCTCTCTCTCTCTCTCTCTCTCTCTCCCATTCAGTCCCCCTCCCCACTGAGAGCCTCCCCTCCAATCACCCTCGCTCTCTCCCGCCGGATCGCCGCATCGCCCGGACTGCCGTCTCCGCCGCACCGCCAGCCACCGTGCCACACCGCGCCATTGTATCACCACTCCCACACAGCCGTTCCTCTCTTTCTCTCTTTCCCTCATGGTTTTTCTCCCCTTGGCCATGAGCTAAGCCGCCCCGCCGTCCACCAAGCCAATCGCCGCCCGCAGCTTGCCATACGCCGTCGCCGTCGCAAGCCGCCGTCGATTGCCGCTGCTTTTCACTCTAGCCGCGTGAGCCTAGGGTCGAGTAAGTCGCGATCTAAATTTTGCCTAGTTTATCGAGTTATTTCTGGCCCGATTAGATGCGGTTTGGTAGAAATTAAGTTTTAGTTGGATTAGCGGGCCATAGGATTGAAACCGGGAATTTTTTAAGGAATTTTAGAAGCCAAGTGTTGGCTGTGAATGGTGTGCTGTGGTGCGTTGTTCGAGGTATGATTGGTACCATTAGGTTCAACTCAAGATTTTATGAAAGTGTCGTGAAGGGCCGGGATTGATTTGACGACGCTTGGATTTGGAAAAATGCCAAATTGCTTGTTATTCGCGTGTTTGTGATGTGACTGTATTGTCAGGATGTCTTTGAGTGCAAATTTGTGCACGTAAATTAATGCGAACATGTGTAAGTGTGAGATTGGGATCGGGCCGAGGCATTATAAGCTCGGGTCGCGATCATGTAGGCCTATCGCATTTGGCGCTGGCTGAGAAATGAGAAAGTGGGAAATTGAGATTGGCCAGAGGCACGACTAGCTTGGGTGAGATTGGGATTGGGCTGAGGCATTTTACGCTCGGGCCTGGATCAAGTAGGCCTTTCGCATTTGGCGAAAGCTGAGGATATTGTGAATGTGGGATCGACCAAAGCACGTGATGCTCGGGGTGCAATCGAGTAGGCCAGAGGCATGTTTACGCGAGCCGGGATAGTAATGGCACGAGTGCGGTTATGAGGTGGAAGAGAAATGAGAACGATGTGTTCGCGTATGATCGGGTGTGGATTATGGGAATTGATTTATTGTGTAAATGATATATGTTTGTTCGAGCGTGAGAATCGTATGTTGTGATGATGAGCTAACGTGCAGGTTGCGCACGCCGAGAGTCCGGATTAATGTGATTGTTTGATTGGCGTTTGTGTTGACTGCTTGATTTCGAGTCAAAATATGTCTGAAATTACGTGGTAGCCTAGGTAAAGTTTAGGTTGCAACTTATTGAGAAGTGTCTCATGGTTGTCTCAAACTAACCTTTTTAGAGCTGTCGCGACCCTAAAAAATTTTCATTATTCGGGCTAATGGATTATTAAGACTAAGCTTAACTCGGGCCCTCCCAAGTCCTACCAATTCACAACTTAAGGTTTCAGTCTTTAATATGCAAATGTTTTCATGCTTGGAGTCATCACTAATCTATTTACGGTAGGTCAATTAGAAGCCTAAATAAAATATATGGAGTTATGTTTTATTTCTACGAACCAGAGATTCTAAGCCCGAGGACTTGATTACACTAGATTTAGTCTAACGCCATTTCGGTACCTTTTCTTTTCAAAAATGTTTTGGCAGGCAGTTTGGATCCATTCCAACTTAATCACTAACATGTGAGATATTCATGCAGGTGCGCAAACCACTAATTTAACACCCAAGAAAACACTAAATAAATTGCCAGATTGGAATAATTACTTACCTCGAACCAACGCAAGCATATGCATTGTTAGCTAGAAAATCACATCAGCAACCCTAATATGATTTCTAATTAACAAGCAATTCACTCAATTTCTCTTTTTTTGAATTTTCACTTATTTAAATGAAAACTAATTTATATGCAATGACGTGCAAAAATGATATGCGAATTAATGCAACCTAGCATGCAAACTAAATGTCATGCAACGAAGTGACCTAATTCTAATGATGGGCAAAAGATTTATTTTTTGGTATTTTTTAACAATGAAATTCGGAATAAAAAATATGCCTAAATAACATGCAACCTATGATAATTTAACATATCCTAACATGACTTATTTTTTAGGATTTTTTGTTAAAATTCGAAATTAAAAATTATCCAAATTAAGAATGCAATCTATCTTAATCAAACATGAAGTAATTCATATTTTTTTTGGGTTTTCATAAAAAAAAATTCGGAATTAAAAAAAGCCTAAACAATCCATTACGATTAGAGTATTACTTAATTTAAACTAGAAAATAGATTATCTCAAGTCCTAATTTAAATTAAATAATTACTCTATTCTCTAGATATATTTAGGATTTCCTAAACATGCAAAACTCTAATTCAAATCCTAACTGATATTTTTTGAATTTTCTTTTTATTTGAAAAGAAAGAAAAACAATTTAAATAGAGGTAACATTCACATTCAAAATAACCACGCGATCCGCCAGATTTGTTTCAAACTCGGATTAGGCACAGAAATCGAACTATCGGTCATATCTATAGGGTTATAGATATTAACGGAAAGTCGATCGTTCAAATTTGGAAAGCAGATAAAAATCATTATCGTATCCAAGTGATTATGGATAGAATAATAATTTTCCGTATCGCCGCGTATCGTACCTTAAGGATAAGGTCAGATAGTTGTCCAGATACGTTGCTAAATTAAGAAAATTTCCTAATTTTGAATATTTTGAAATATCACGAATATCATATAATTATCCTAAGATATCTAATTTTACACATGATATTCACGAAATATTCGAACATTCAAATTAGGAAATTAAATATTCTGAAAAAGCGTTCGGATAATAATCTCTTACCTAATTTGAAATTTTTTCAAATTTGGATTGGATCGGGATTGCGGATCACGGGAGACCGGCGGTGCGTCTGGAACGGTGATGCCCAAGCGATGGTGCATGAGCGGTGGCACGCAGCAGCGAGAGGCGTGGCGGCAGTGCGCGGCGGAGGGTTGGGCATCGGAGGGCGACGCGGCTTCAATGGTGTGGTGCTTGATAATCTCGTTAGAGGCCCATTTGCTCGGAATGGTGCAACAATGCAGCAGGGCGTCAAGATCGGATTGGAGTGCTACTACAAGGAGAATCAAGATTTGTGCTAGTTTTGATTGGAGCTTGCTGGACGTTGGTCAGGGAGTGGTCTTGTGCAACAACCAGGACCCATGAAGATGTTGACTTCGCCGATCTGGGCAGGTTTAACGTCCTCTAAAAAAAAGATAAATTTCTTGAGCTCTTCTCCCTTCTTTTCTCATGCTTTTCCTCCTCTGTGTCCGTGTGTGTGGCCTTGATGTAGCGATGGGATGGACGTTGCAGCAATTCACAGCAAATTGTTGACTTCACTAGTCAACTTGGACTCCTTGCAGTTGTTGTTGGCGTTGGACGAAGCTGTTCTGGACCGGTGGGGCTTCAACGTGTACAAATCTTCAGCGATGAAGGTTCGCTGCCGTGAAGAAGATGGGGGCCTGGGGAAAAGCACGGGCACAGCACAGCACAGCAAAAAGGCGCAAACGGCAGCGGTGAACACAAAGTACGGGTGATGCAAGAACGGGGCAAAGCGACGCGACGGCTGTCGCACACATACGCGGCCGAGTCTTTCTCTCTCCCTCACTCTCTCAAAATTCAGATCTGAAAATTTTTTTTGTTCTCTGAAATTGTGTTGTCCCCCTTAAAATCTGACCTAAACATGTTCATATAATACTAACCTAGGTCAATTAGATGGGCTTGCTAGTCCTAATGGACTTAGGCTTGGGCTTAGGCTCTAATTTAATTTAAATGGGCTGATTTAACTTGAGCTTTTATTTAATTAAGCACAATGGACTGAATTAAGCTCAAATTAAAACAACCGAGCCCGTTTGTCTTGAAATTCTCGGCCCTTGCATTCCGAGCAAGCCGAGTCTCGTTCAATGAATTTTACGCTCGTTTGCCATCGCCAATCCAATGTAAAAATATGCAATTAAACTAAATGAACTTAAATTATATGTTATGCAATTTAAATATTTTTGTTTAGGGGTTAAAAATTTAATCCCTAATTTTCTATACAAGTTATAACTAAATGGTCGGTAAAATTTAGGTGTCAACAGCTGCCCATTTTTTAAGGTGAACTCGCAGAGGTTGCATTTAAAGACTAAATGATACCTAAATTTCAATTATGCAAATGCAATGAATGTTATTTTTGTCGAGATTATGAGTCCCATTTTTGAAATGCATTAAGAAATGATGCATGCCAACATGAATAGAAAAAATACCTGGAATTACTTACCTGACATGAACGATAGCGCAATTCGAGGCACGACTTTGACTTGTATGTTGTTTGGCAAATGTTTGGGCTCAGTCCCATAGGTATTGCCTGATACACGCTGATGAACTTTGGTGATCTGCAATTAAGTCAAAACACACTAAGGAAGCTCAACGTATCTAATCATCATCTGGATTCGTGAGAACAGTTTCGACCTTTACAAACTACCTATACATCTCCATAGGTGTTTGCAAAGATTTGGCCTCTTCATTTATACCTGCTCATAAGTGAACTGCGGGGAACTTTTGAAGTCAAGAGGATATTCTGACCTTTACATATACCTGCTCATATGCAAAGATTTGATCGCCTCACTTATACCTGCTCATAGGTGAACTGTGGGGGAACACCTGGGGTTGAGAGAATATTCCGACCTTTACATATACCTGCTCATATGTAAAGATTTGATCGTTTCACCTATACCTGCTCATAGGTAAGTAGCAGGGGAATACCTGAGATTGGGGAGAATATTCCGACCTTTACATATACCTGCTCATATGCAAAGATTTGGCCGCTTCACCTATACCTGCTCATAGGTGAGTAGCGGGAGAATACCTGAGATTGGGAGAATATTTCGACCTTTACATATACTTGCTCATATGCAAAGATTTGGCCGCTTCACCTATACCTGCTCATAGGTGAGTAGCGGGGGAATACCCAAGATTGGGGAGAATATTCCGACCTTTACATATACCTGCTCATATGCAAAGATTTGGCCGCTATGCTTATACCTGCTCATAGGCATGTAACGGGGGAATCTTCTCAAGATTGTATGAAAATCTGTGATTTGGTAAACAAAGGGGCTAGCCCAAGTATTCAAGGGTTCCTTGACAAAGTACCTGGATATCATCAGAGGTACCTGAAATGGTTTGATCAATAGACACCTAAACATCATCAAAGGTATATAGAGATCGCAAAAAAAATGATCAAATATGGGGCCTGACGATTGCTCGAACAGGTTAGGGATACCTACATAGTCATAGACATCCAAGGGATAGAGATATACTTACCTGGCGATATCTCTAACTTAGAAGGTGTGTCTCCTGCTAGACACGGTTTTAAGCAACATGTAATATGCATTTGCACTATCAAGAACACATGTACACATGCACTATGAATTTAACCGATGTTCATGCACGATGGTTTCGTCAAATTGGCATTACAAACTCCGCTGGGGAAAAATCATGTCAAGACAATCTGAACTTACAAGTGGGTGTCTTGAAAATGTCTAATGAGGGACTTTTGATCTGAAAGGGCTTTCTCTCATTCTCATCGAAAAAGGCTGATTTATTGAGAATCGCTCCATCACAACATCATCATGTTGACAAGAGTCTGAGTATTCTCGCAAGCGGTACGACCTTACCAATCCAAGAGGTCTTTGTTGAGACTATAACATGGGCTTGGTCAATGGCTTAGTAAAAAGACTTTTTGAGTCGAGGCTATTGAAAGAAAATACTCTGTAATTGTCTCCGGGTTTACAAGTCATGAACCCTGCAAAATGAGATGGAAATGGACTTGCTCGCACTTCTTCGAGCTAAGCTTATAAACATCTGAATCCTACGTCAGTTCAAGTGTCCTAATCTAAAGAGACTTTGTAAGGGACGTAACGTAGGCTAGGTTTATGGGTTGAGAAATGAATAGATCATTAGGCTCAAAATGTGTATGATTGGGGTGAATAAGTTGGTGATCATCTCGGCATTGTCATCGGTCTTCTTCTTCACTAGGGATTGTCTCCTCGGTAGATGTTCCATTGACTTCAAAAGTTCATCACTTGATTTCTTTGAGACTTGTAGGACTATTGCTCTACTGGGGATGATTTTGCTATGTCATATCCCGACATTTTTCATCGAGCATTGACATTGCTTTTACCAGGCAGACTGCTTTTCCTTGCCCCCCCCCTTTTTTTTTTTTGACACATGCCTCTTACAATGTAATACTAGCCAACTATATCTGAATGATTGGCTCATTGTTTGAACTCAAAAGTCTCTCGTCTTCAATCGACACTCCGGATACACTGCTTGAACAATGATGACCTTTTGCCTTGCTCCAGTGTAGGGGATGATCACCAGCTGGGTTTAAGAAATGAATTTGCAGGCTCAATTGGGCTTAACAAAGGGTAAAATTTGTATAGGATAGAGAAAGAAATGCTCTTCGTCATCCTAAGGCACTTGAACTTCGTATGAATTCATCTGAAAAAGTAACACTCGAAGATTGATGCAAGTGAGAGCAAGAAAATCTCTACTCATTTTTCACCTTATGATACTGATTTACCTCTGATTTGTCCCGATGTAGAGTGGTTCTTGACATGGGTAATTTGAATGAATTTCTCCAAGTTTTTAGGCTCAAAGAGGCAAAACAAGGGATAACTTGTAGTGTTTAAGGTAGAGAAATGAAATGCCTCTTGTCACTTTGGTCGTCGTACCTTTTGCGAGAGAACTCTTTATCTTGCAGACATGGAATTTTTTTCAAACTCAACTCACTAAGAATTAGTATGTGGGACTGTGTATAGGATAGGGCTTGCCCTTCATCATTTCGATGTACCTCATTCGACACATTCAATTCATTCCACATGAGTTATCAAATTGTCTAAATGGATTTCCCCTTTGAAAATGATGATGTAGATCAACAAAATAACCATGCAGAATTTAATGCCAATGCAAACATCTTAACTTGAAATTTATTTATCAGTGAAATGTTTGCAATTCAGAACATAAAACCAAACTCTTGAAAACTTTTGCTGCAAAATGTGATATTTTATTAAAGATAATGCATCTTTACAGCATCAGAATTAACAGGATTTGAGAACTCACGACCGTCCATTTTCGCGAGAATCAGGGCACCTCCGGGAAGCACCTTCTTAACCACCTATGGACCGATGTAGTTTGGAGCAAATTTACCTCTGGGAACAGGGAAGATTGATAGCACCTTCCTTAGGACTAGATCATTTTATCTCAAAGTGTCTTGGACGCACCTTTTGATTGAAAGATTTAGCTATCCTCTACTGATAGGTTTGACCGTGGTAGGTGGCTCTCAACCGCTCTTCATCAATCAAGTTCAACTGCTCGTGTCTTTGTCGCATCCATTCTGCTTCAGACAACTCCACTTCGGATAAAACACATAGGGAAGGGATCTCTACTTCAGTGGGTAGGACTGTTTCCATGCCATATATCAAGGAAAAAGGGGTTGCACCGACAGAGGTTCGGATGGAAGTCTGATATGCCATTAGTGCAAATGGCAATCGTTTATGCCAGTCGCGATAATTTTCAGCCGTTTTGGCCAAGATCTTTTTGATGTTCTTATTAGCGGCTTCGATTGCTCCATTCATCTGTGGACGATAAGGAAATGAATTCAGATGCTTGATCTTGAACTCATTGAACAGCTGATCCATGAACTTGTTGTTCAAATTCGTCCCATTATCGGTGATAATAGCTTCAGGGACACCATAACGAGCAACTATGTCTCGCTGATGAATCTTACAACATTCTTCGCAGTAACGTTGGCATAAGACGCGGCTTCAATCCACTTGGAGAAATAATCAATCGCAACCAAGATGAATCGGTGTCCATTCGATGCTTTGGGATTGATTAGGCCGATCACATCGATGCCCCCACATTAAAAAAGGCCATGGCTTGGATATCTGATGTAACTTCGTGGGGGGAACATTTATTTTATCCCCGTGAACTTGATAGCGATGGCATCTTCGAACATGTTGGATGCAGTTACTTTCAAGACTGAGCCAATAATAACCCAACCTCATGATCTTCTTAGCTAACATACGGCTATTCATGTGTGGACCACAGATCCCCTCGTGTACTTCTTGCATGATCTTATTAGCTTTAGCTGCTTCTACACACATTAGCAGGATCGAATTATAAGATCTTTTATACAACTTTTCACCACTAACAAAGAATTTTGAAGCCATTTTCATTATGTACTTCCTGTCAGCTGGAGTGCTTCTTTCAGGAAATTCTTATCTTTAGATATAGTTCATGATATCGTGATACCATGGCTTTTCGTCAGGTTCTCCGTTCACAACCATACAGTAAGCCGGCTTTGTTAGGACTTCGATCTTCAAAGGTTCTACCTCTACTCTACCGGTTACTTACAGCATGGATGATAAAGTAGCTAGTGCATCAGCAAACTGATTGTGGGATCTTGACAAGTACTCGAAGGAGATATCTTCGAATTCCTCTATGATTTCTTCGAGGTATTCATGGTACGGCACTAATTTGGTGTCTCTCGTCTTCCACTCTCCTACAGTTTGGAAAATAATCAGAGTGGAATCACCAAACACTTTCAACTTGGTTATCCCCATTTCCACTTCAGCTTGGAGTCCGAAGATGCAAGCTTCGTACTCGGCTATGTTGTTGGTACACGGGAACACCAACTTTGCTACCACTGGATAATGTTGCCCATATGCGGATATCAAAATTGCCCCAGTGCCGGAACCAGCTAAGTTCACGGCTCCATCAAAGAACATGGTCCATGTGTCTTCCTTTATTACCAGAATGTAATCTTCTGGAGAATATCTATCATCATCTGAGGTTCCAGGATTTTCGGCTAACACATCAATAATTACTCGACCTTTGACTGACTTCTGTGGTATCATCTGGATATCAAATTCTAAAATCAAAATTTGCCATTTGGCCAACTTCCCTACTAAGGCCTGTTGATCGAGTAAGTATTTAATGGGATCATTCTCAGTCATAAGCAAAGTCTGGTGATGCAATGTATACTGTCTCAACCTATGAAGCACCCATACTAGTGCAGCGCAAGTCTTCTCGGTTTCAGGATAATTCAACTCCGAGACAGTAAACTTTCTTGCTCAAGTAATAAATGGCCCGCTCTTTTCTATCCTCAGGATTTTTCTGGGCTAGCATCGCACCTAAAAACTCGTTATGAATAGTGAGGTAAAGGATTAAAGGCTGACTCGGCATTGGTAGGACTAGTACTGGGAGTTTCATCAAGTACTGCTTCAGTTCATTAAACGCTTCCTGGCAATTATCGTCCCATTCCACTTGAGCATTCTTCCTTAGAAGTTTGAAGAATGGTTTAGCAGTTTCGGAGTGCCGAGAAATGAAACGAGCTATGTAGTTTAATCTGCCCAGGAGGCTCCGTATTTCTTCCACGGTCGATGGGAGTTGTAGTTCACATATAGCATTTACTTTGGAGGAATCGATTTCAATGCCCTTACTGCTTACTACGAACCCGAGTAGTTTGCCTGACGTTGCCCCGAATATGTACTTCGCTGGATTGAGACGAAGTTTAAACTCACGGAGTCGGTCGAACAACTTCTTCAGGGTGTCAACATGACTCTCTCCGGGTTGAAACTTGGCAATCATGTCATCGACATAGATCTTGATCTCCTTATGCATCATGTCATGGAAAAGAGTCACCATTGCCCGTTGATATGTTGCCCCGGCATTTTTAAGACCGAAAGGCATGACCTTATAGTGAAATGTGCCCCAAGGAGTGATGAATGCTGTTTTCTCCTTATCGTTGTCCTTCATTCTTATTTGGTTATAGCCCGAGAAACCATCCATGAAGGAAAACAGCTCAAACCCGGCAGTACTGTCTA
This sequence comes from Syzygium aqueum, assembly GCA_031216185.1. Lineage (NCBI taxonomy): Eukaryota > Viridiplantae > Streptophyta > Magnoliopsida > Myrtales > Myrtaceae > Syzygium > Syzygium aqueum. Next base: position 22,046,352 of record CM062238.1, read on the forward strand.
CCAGAACATCTATGTGCGGTAATGGGAAGTCATCTTTAGGGCTAACCTTGTTCAAGCCGCGATAATCGATGCAAACTCGAACTCGTCCGTCCTTTTTCATGATTAGCATGATGTTGGCTACCCAGGTAGGGTATTGGGTGACTTCAATGAATCCTACTTTCAAGAGCTTCATAACTTCCTCCTCTATTTTTTTTTGAAAGCTCAGGTTTGGTTCTTCGTAACCTCTGTTTCTTGGGCGGCATGCCGGGATTAGTAGGCAAGCCATGCTCCACAATAGAAGAATCTAAACCTGGTATATCGGCATATGACTAGGCAAAGATATTCTGGTAATCTTTCAGCAACTGGACCAAGCATTTGGCTTCACCTTCGGGAAGGGTTGCCCCTATTTTCACCTTCTTAGGTTCTCCGGAATCACTCAGGTTGACGGTGATAGTTTGATCTACCGTCAGGATTTTAGGTCTTTCATGAAGCTCTAAGTCGCGCTGAAGGTCCGAGGAATCGTCGAGTTCATTGGTATCATCGAGATTAGGCTCGGCGGTGCATAATTCATCGAATTGGACCGTTCCCATACCCTCATATGTCACAAGATTGCCCCCCGAAACATAAAGTAAAGGATTCAGAAGGACAAACAAGGCTAAACATTGCATTTTTTTGTAAATTTTTTTTTAAAATTTTTTTGTGTGTGTTTTTTTTTCTTTGAAATTCATTTTGAAAAGGTTTTAACACGAGAAAGCATGAAGAAGCTCAGGTCTCAGAATTCTCCTTGGACTATATTTTCTTTTATCGATTGGATATCATCACCGGGTTGGTTTGATATACCTCAACATACCCTCAAAAAATGAAAATATCTTGTAATTTTATTGATTATTTCGAAATGAATTACATTTATTGAATGGAAATTGCAACAATCAAGTCCTAGAAAAGAAAACGGAAAGCAACACCCGAGACGGGACAAATCCTAAAAAAGCAGTAAAGATTCCCACGCAGAGGAGTATGCGGAAAAGTAAAAGTTATTACTCTTGTGGGCCAGTGCCCATTTCCTCTAACGGTCCTCCTTCGATAGCTCCAATGAAGACATCATCGAACAGGGCAGCGATTCCTTCGATTGCATCATCAGAATCTCCCGTCATTTGAGGCGTTGGATCATCCATACCACCCCATCCGTCAGGGACAATGTCACGGGGGTCAATATAGAAGCTCAGGGGTGCTGAGTACTTCATATAATAGTCAAACTTGCCACTCGGTTGCCCCAGAGTGTCAATCACTTCCTTCTCTCCGTGCATCATCCTTGCAGGACCTGGGAATGTGGTGCGGATGTGTGGAAGCAGCGTACGAAGCCCGAGTTCTCCATTATTTGGCTCTTCTTCAGATTACTGTCTATTCTGCTCGTCTCCTTAACCTCGACCTCGACCACGTCCATGTCCACGTCACTGATCATTCGGTATAGTTGACCCCTGATACCCCAATCCAGAAGTACGGGGTCTTCGAGAGACTTCTACCGGTTGGCGGATACCTTGATCGTCCCTGCCAAGGTCTTCGCCCGGAATAAAGCCATGTGACACTATTACTCTTCCGACCATGACAATAGTATTTGACACTTCAGGAACTAGTGGTGATAATCCTCTAGACGCATGTATGGTCGATACGAGCTCAAGTGATTGATAACTCGATTCAATCTTGCAATCCGGTTTGACATAAGGGATAGCCGTGGCATGATAGATTGGGTGCTCTTCTTCGCCATGTACGGTGACTAACTTTCTCTCCACAACGAACTTCACCTTCTGATGTAGACTGAAAGGCGCAGCTCCAGCAGTATGAATCCATGGACGACCAAGCAGAAAGTTGAATGCAGTGGGAATGTCCATAATCTGGAATAGGATGTTGAACACCGTCGGCCCAATCTATATGTCAAGGTGGATTTCTCCCATCACCTATTTCTTCGTTCCGTTAAAGGCTCGCACGGAGATCTTTGCAGCATTTATCCTCGAAGGATCAATTTTGAGGCGGTGTAAAGTTGCCAGAGAACAGATGTTCAAGGCTGAACCGTTGTCAATTAGCACTCGGGCTACGTGCAAGGCCTTGTATTTGACAGAAATATACAGTGCTTTAGTATGTCCTCTGCCTTCTAGAGGGAACTCCTCATTCGAGAAGGCTATGAGGTCTTTGAGGAGTATGAAACCCATGAATTCCTCCAATTTGTCGTGGTCGATCGTTTCAGGCACATGGACTTCACTCAACACCTTCATCAGGGCCTTTTGATATTAGATAGACGTTTGGAGGAGTTCAAGCAGAGAGATTTGCACAGGCATCTTGCACAGTTGTTCAACTATGTTGTACTCACTAGCCTTGATGACGGCCAGGAATTCCTTAGCTTCTTCATCAGTGACAAGTTTTGTCGGTTGAGCATTTGCTTGACCATAGGTACGTCCAAATCTGGTGACTAAGTCGACATCGAGACTGTAGGACCAAGGGACTGCCTTATCATCAGAATATTCGTACGGTTGAGGTATCGCGATCACTATCCCTTCATCGGCTGCGGGCATGCTTATTACAATTTCTTCATTATTGATTGCGTTTTCGAGTGGAGGCATGTCTTCAAGTAAAGGATCGAGCTTGTCCTTCCCGGAGTTCAACGTAGCGAACTCCTCGTCCCAGTTAATGACGACCTCGGAGATAATGGAAACGATGCCCGTGTGGTCAGCATAAACAATCATTCCAGCTTCTACCATCTTTGAAATTCTTTCTTTCATGATAGTCAGGGAAAGGACCTCATTACTCGGGTAATAATCGGCTTTTATCAACTCGCCATAGATGTCAGCAGTGTATACCTTGACGTTCTTAATTCGACCAGCATCGAAGCTAAATATGGCATTCACATTACCCGCGTGATCAGGGAGCGGGTTACTCTGAACATTTGGTTTAGCGGGTTGGAATGAGAAAGCCTTCGTATCTAGGAGGTTCTGGATTCGGTGCTTGAGGGCGTAGCAATCGTTGGTTGAGTGCCCCCAGCTCGCCCATGTGATAATCGCATTTCTTTGACGGGTCATAGTTATAAAACTGCTCAGGATTAGGCCGTTTTTGCTCGGTAGTAAGCAAGCTTTTCTTTCAGAGCACAGCCAATACTTGAGATAACGATCCAGGGAGGGGGATGAATTGCCTCTTGTTGTTCCTCCTCTGAAAAAGTTGACGACCCGTGTTTTGTTGCTGAGCTTTTGCTACTTGAATTGCTGGGGCAGGGTTAGTATTCCGCTGGCTTAGTTGGTTATAAGTCACATTCGCTTCAGCTGCTGGTTCTTTTTCCTTCCTTGCGCCAAATCTTTTGGTCGACGAAGATGGCTCCACAAACCACCCATCCTTCAGCCCTATCTCGATCTATTTGCCTATGGGTATGAGTTGGTTGAAATTGTCAGCCGGAATGGCCACCATTCGATTACGGTACTCGAACGGGAGAGTCTTGATGAACATCCTCTTCAGCTCACTATCAATAGGTTCTAGGACAACCTGAGCGGCTAAATTTCGCCATCTGATGGCGTAATCCTTGAAGGACTCAGTCTTTTTCATCTGTGCGCGCTCGAGGTTATCGCGGGTGGGAGTGATGTCCGTTATAAACCTGTATTGCTTCAGGAATGCCTCACTAGCTTCCTTCCAGGTTTTGAGGCTATTTATCTTCTTCATGAGGTACCAGTTCAGAGTAGGGCTGGTCAAGCTCGCTTGGAATGCATAGATCATCAGGAGTTCGTTGTCAGCATACGAAGTTATCTGTACATGGTACAACTGCAGGTGGGCTTTTGGGCAGGTGGTGCCATTGTACTTGTCAAAGTTCGGCATCTTGAACTTCTTTTGGATTTTGATCTGTGAGTACAGGGACAAATCGATCGAAGGCGAATCCTGCGAACCTTCCAACTGTTTAACTCTCTCTTCAAGTTTGTCGACACGTTCATCAGGCTTGTGATTGTTGACGAGGATATGGATGGGGTCATTTTCCAAATCGGGAATATCATCATTTTCATCAACACCAACATTCTTTCCACTTTTATGCTTCGAGGCTGATGCTTCAAGGGGTGCTGGAACAGGGATCGACCGAAGGGCCTTGATCTCAGCGGTCATTTGTTGCATTGCGATGGCAAGTTGCTTCATCTGGTCTTTTATACCGATAACACGCTCATGCAAGTCGGTTTGATCGACCATTCTGGCTCTCGACCGTGTATGAATGGGCAATCGTGATCGGTCTGTAGTTACCTAATTTGAAAATAGAGCATGGTAAGTATGAGTCCTCAAAACGATCGGTCCATGACTCAGTCTAATAGTCTCTTTTTATTCTTATTTTTCATGACATTTTTTATTATTCCATGTATTTGTGAAAATGGTAGCAAATTTCTTAGGAAATAATGACTTATGACAGACCTAGGAAAATAATAATAAGAATTAAAAGTAATGTTTTTTCAAAGCTTTATTTTTTCTTTTTCTTTCCTTTGAAAAGAAATTCAATGATCATTACTTTCAAAAATTACGATCGACTTAGACCTATCATGGACCGACCACTTATACAAAACATAAATAAATTGCGAGATAAAGGTTCAGAACTTACTTCACCGAGTAGGAAAATACCAATCACATAGACATACGCATGAAATATGAGGTTCGATTTCTATCTAGACTCTGGCTTGCAAAGTGGAGACGCGAGGATTACCGAGCTAAACTAGTTATGGTGGTGGTTAGGCCGGGATTCCCCTGACTCCGGCTTAGTCAAAGAGCCGACCCGGGTTGTAAAGGGCGCAACTGTGGTGGGTATTCAATGACACCATGAAAGAAAATTTCGGGATCGAGGAGGGCGACCCGTACCACATGATGTTGGTCGAGATATCCACTATATCGGTACCATCCTAAACCTATGCCACCCAGGTCCGGCAGCGGGTAGTGTGTGCGGTGAAGTGTAAATGTAAGGCATGCACAGCAGGTTATATCAAACAACGCTTCGTGCATAAATTAAACCATACATCCAAATACCTCCCTACAAAACAAGGGTTAACAATCACGCCTCCCTTTATACCTCCCATTCTGCAAGAATATTTAACACCTAAAATGTTAGAGACATACCTGGGATCCTCGCTGCCAAACAAAAATTATTTTTGAAATGAAAATTGACCTAAGTCCATTAAGAGTTTTAACTCAAGTCCCCAGCGGAGTCGCCAAGCTGTCGCGACCCTAAAAAATTTTCATTTTTCGGACTAATGGATTATTAAGACTAAGCTTAACTCGAGCCCTCCCAAGCCCTACCAATTCGCAACTTAGTGTTTTTTTTTTTGGTAAGGTAAAGATTTTATAACTTTTCAATGAGCCAATTACAACCTAAAGCTAGAGGCACCCAACGATCCAATATGGACAACTAGTCAAAAGGGGTCAAAAGCCTTAGCAGGACCTATACAACCAAGGAACAAGTAAACAGGTAAGAAACCAGCCTAAGATGGGGCTAGACTAACGGCAAATATAGTGGCCGAGAGGCCCCAATTCCTTTGCATTCTCCGATTTGCAGGTGTATCAGGAATAGTCCCCATGGCTAGAGCTTTGTCCTTGACAACCTTGAGAAGGTGGTTACGCATTCCTGGGATAGAAACAGACTTATTCCTGAAAATGGCATTGTTCCTTTCCGACCATATGATGTGGCATAGAGCGCCAAAGGCGAATCTAGATAGGCTATGCGCAAAGGAGGAGGTATTGCATACTTGCATAGCCCAGGAGATAAGTTCGGGCCAGGCCTTATTACGCCATGGAAGGTTGCATTTAGTCGCCCAGAAAAAAGCCAGTCTTCTTGTAGTCGAGCATGCAAAGAACAAATGGTTGATGGAGTCCGGGACTTCACCACAAAATGTACAAACAGCGGCTTCAATCCTTCGAATTTGTAGAAGTAAAGTCTGAGTGGGTAAACGATTAAGGGAAATTACCCACAGAAGGAAGGCGTGTCGGGGGGCTATATGCTTATCCCACACAAAGGAATGCCATAGGGCCGGTTGTCCGGTGGTTCTGATTTGGTTCCATGCACGGGCGACAGAAAAGGGGATAGCGGGGGAGGGGGCCCACTTCAAAACATCCTGAATGTCATCCATAAAACTAGGATGTGGATCGGTCCAACTAAAGAAGGTATCAAGCATTGTTGAAGGTTGCCAGATGCCATCGTAGAAATCCCGCACCGAAGTATCACGAGGAATCCTGGATTGATAAATGCTTAAATTTGAGAATATCCGGGAGAGGGGGCCTTTAGCATGCCACCAATCGAACCAGAAAGAGACCGACCGCCCATTTCCAATTGTCCACCTGAATAAACCTTAGGCAATCGAGCGCAAATCTAGAAGCTTCTTCCAAGTCTAGGAGCAAAAGGTGGGTTTTGAAACAATCCAAAAGTTGGAGTTGTGTAAGAAGGTTGAATGAATCCATTTAACCCACATGGCTTCCTTATCAGTAAACAAAAGCCATATGTGTTTGAGGGACAAAGCTGTATTGTACTCTTGGAGACGACGAATCCCCAGACCTCCTTCCTTCTTGGGGAGACAAATAGAGTCCCAAGCAATCTTAGCGCCCCCGGTACCAAGTTCAGGGCCTTTCCATAAGAATTGTCTCAAAATTTTCTCAATTCCTTGAATCACCGATTGGGGAAGAGGAAAAATGGAAGCCCAATACACTTGAATGGAGTGTAGCACTGATTTGATGAGCTGGAGGCGCCCCGCAAAAGATAAGAAGCGATGTGTCCATGAGCGGGCACGGGCTGTAATAGAATCAACCAGGATTTTGCAGTCCTCTTTGTTGAGCCTGGATGAGATGACAGGCACGCCTAAGTATCGGAATGGAAGTATGCCTTGCTGAAATCCAAAGCATTGTAAAAGTTGCTCAAGTAGAATTGGCGAACCTCCAGAAAGGAAGATATTACTTTTGGATGAATTTGGGTAAAGACCCGACCAAAGGGAAAACTTTGCAAGAGCCTCCTTGATCAACTCCGCCGATCTTAGATGGCCTTCCAAGAAAATGAGTACATCATCCGCGAAAAAAAGATGAGAAATCTGGGTTTTTTTACATCTCCAGTACCACCGGAAGTCCGGAGTATCAGTTTTTTCCTTAATCATGCCAGAAAGGACTTGCATCACCATAATGAAGAGATATGGCGATATCGGGTCCCCTTGTCTTATACCACGACTGCTAGAGAAGTATTCATGAAGTTCCCCATTAATCGATATTGAAAATTTTGGAGTTGTGACACAAGCCATTATCAACCGGATGAAGAACACCGGGAATTGGAGTGCCTTTAAGGTTTCTTCAATGAAAGCCCAGTTAATGGTATCATACGCCTTCTGGAAATCCACTTTTAAAGCACATTTTGGTAGATAGGCCTCATGATGAAAACCAGCAAATAGCTCTTGGGCAATCAAAATATTATCAGTAATTCTACGCCCTTTAACAAAAGCTGTTTGAGAGTGGCTAATCAAGGTTGGGAGTACATGAGCAATACGCCTAGCCAAGATTTTGGAAATGCACTTATATAAAGTGTTACAACAGGCTATTGGCCGGAAATCGTTCATGGATGAAGCATTTGAGGACTTTGGCACCAATGTAATAATGGTACTATTTAACTCCTTAAGCAAGTGGCCGGTTTGAAAAAAGGACCTAACCACCTCCAGTATAGAAGGTCCGATAACCTCCCAGGAGGACCTAAAAAAGTCCACATTATAACCATCCGGACCTGGGGCCTTTCCTTTCGCAAGGGAGAAGAGTGTCGATTGGATTTCCTCATCCGTTACCGGTTGTGATAAAAGGTTCCGTTGGTTCTCATCCAATGTCCTTCCGATGAAAGAACTTATCTCCCAAGGGGGAGCCTGATCAGGATCAGTCCTATCAGTGAGCAAATGTTGGAAGTGTCCAACAATATGGTTCCTGATCTCTATTGGATCAGATAGCATGGTCCCATCCTCTACAGAAACAGATAGGATACGATTTTGTAATCTCCTTTTATTAACATAATGATGGAAGAACTTTGTGTTCGAGTCCCCTTCTCGAAGCCAGCGGATTCTGGATTTTTGCTTGAAGAACGACTCCTCTTGTAGCTTAAGAAGAGAGAAGGCTCGAAGTTGTTCAACTTCAATAGTACTTAGGCCGAGATCGAATGGTCTTTGTTCCAGAGCCGACTGTGTCTCATAAAGGTTGAGCCTGGCTTGTTCCGTCCTAGAGGAAATGGCAGAGAATGAGTGCCTATTCAGTTGTCTGAACACTGGTTTGAGGAGCTTTAACTTGCAGCAGACCATGAACATAGGCGAGCCAACAATGTGAGTATTCCATGTTTGAGCCACTAACTCCAGGAAGTTTGGATAGGTTGTCCAGAAATTGAAGAACTTGAACGGGATCCTGGGATTCTGTGGAGGTAAGATTCTGACCATCATGGGGGAATGATCGGATATGCCTGGAGCTAAAAATTTTGCTTCCGAATAGGAGAAGTGGTGGTTCCACAAGTCGTTGATAAGAACTCGATCAATCTTCCGGAGTTTGCGATTGGCACCTGAAGAATGGGACCAAGTATACCTGTGTCCCACAAACCGCAGGTCATCAAGGCTCGCCTGGTTTAGACAGTCACCAAATTCGTCAAAAACCGGAATCCAAGGAGTTGTACTACCCTGTCTGTCACTTGGATACCGAATTGCATTAAAATCACCAGCTACCAGCCAAGGAAGATCAGTCGATGAGTACCGGATCAGGTCAGCCCACAGAGGCCGCCTGTTTAGAAAGGTGTGTTCACCGTATACAACCGTGAATGAGCAAGAACGGTTCATCTTCAGCAGCCTAACTTCAGAATGCATCAGCTGGGAGGATGAGGAGATGAGGTTAAGCTCAATCTCATTAGGGTCCCACCCAAGCCAAATACGACCTAGGGGGGAATGCTCATAATTTGATAACCACCTCCAAGTAGAGCAAATATTATTCGAAATATGGCCAAAAAGGGACTCCTTGACTTTAGTTTCGACTATCCCAACACAAGATAGCCGGTTAGTCCTAATGAAATCCCGAACTTCAGCTTGCCTGAGGGGTGCTACTAACCCCCTTATATTCCAAGCTCCAAAAAACATAGCATGAGCGGAGGAGGTTACCGCTGAGATCTCCTCGACTGTCTCCTCTTAGATTTCTTTGAGGATGACAGACTAAGAGCCTTCACATTTTGCTCCAAAGTAGGTTCTGGTCCATGAGAAAGATTGGAAGTCCCTTCAATAATAGACGCCAAGGTGCGCGATCGGGTGTTGGGGAGGGATACCGAGGCTGGTTCCACCTCCAACAAATCTTCAGAATGGCCAGAGGATTCCCCCATGGAGGACTGGGAGGTTTGGGTTTGGCCTTCATTGTGCTGATCAGAAGACTCCCTATTCTCGATCCCACCTTGAGAGCCAGAAGAATCATCAGAAGAAGAATGAGAGTTCAGGTCCGGATCCTCATGTTGTTGGTGCATACTTCCAAGGGGGTCAGGAACTGCAGAAAGTTTCATCCCTGCACTGTCGATGTTGGGGGAGTTGAGTTCAGAGCTGGTCTGAACATGCATGCCATTGGGGTTCCCAGTAGGAGGTGGGAGCTTGTCCCCCTTTGAGGTCGAGTCCAGAACAGATGCAGCTGCCAACTTGGAAGGCCCTACAGAAGATGGTTTAGGAGTAATCTGCTCCACTCTTGTCAGATCATGCAGAGAAGGAGTGGCCCGATCAGCAATCAGATTAAGATCCCCCCCTGAGTTCATCTCCATAGTAGGTTGTGTTGCAGAACTGGACAGGTTTGCTCCCATCGAGGCCTTTCCTTTTTTCCTGTTAACTTGTGTCCACACTTCAGTTTGACGAGGTGGACAGTTAGAATAAGATGTACCAATGGCTTGAGGTCGGGGGGACTTTGCTGCTGTAACTTGAGGAGGATCAGTAGCACATTCAAAACCATTCGAGCCAGTTTTATGTCCGAATAGACCACAAGCTGAGCAGGCCAATGGTTTCCACTCATATTCAATGTGGACCAGGCTAACTTCACCATCCCAGCGGACTTTTACAGCTTCCAGCCGAGGTTCTGTTGCTCTAATCTCCACACAAACTCTTGCATAAGATATTCTAGTCATATGCTCGGTTTGGGTGTCTACATATAGTGGCTTACCTACGGCACTTGCAACCCTACCAATTCCAGCAGGCGACCACAAAGAGAAAGGAAGATCTTTTATCCTAATCAATACCGGAAGAGAGTCCAAGGCCCCCTTCTTCAATTTCAATTTTGGATGCCATTGTTGGATTAGCATAGTGCTACTGAATATAGAGATAGGACCCTTCTCTATTATCTTTCTTCGAAATTCCTCATCTGGAACACGAATGAAATAGAACCCGTTTTCGTGTAGTCTAACATCGACCACTTGCTCTCCCCATGTCTTTTTGAAGGCCTCTTCCGTGAGCTTGAAAGGGACTTTCCTGCCAATATAATGGCCCACTATGCATTCAAGCCAAACCGGATTTTGTTCAGCAGCAACTTCAGGGGTGATGTCTACCAAGACTTCACCATTCACCTGTGCCGGAGGTGTAAACGCTAGATCGTATCCTTTGGTCATCACCCTGGCAACATTGGCCCATGTTCTAGTAGTATTGCCATGTTTATTCTGACCTTGGAGTCGAGAATGGTTCTGACCCACTTCTCCTGATGGTCTAGTTGAGGTTGCTCTAGATTCCGAGCGAGCTGTCCCAACAACATTATGTGGTCTTCCACGGGAGCGGCTCCTGAACTTCAACCGACCCCTACTCTGACTACGACTGGAGTTGCCCTTTAGAATGGGCCTAGGAGGCAGGGGACGATCTGTCTGCAATGTGGAAGTAGCTTTAGATTGAGCTATTTTGTTCACATCAGAAGCAGAAGTCGCCTGATGGGTTCCAGCAGAGGGGAAGGAGTCAGCCTCTAGTGCCATGGATGGATTAGGCACTGTGGACAGATTCGTTTCCTCCATTTGGGCAATTCTACAAACACCTACCGGTCAACCAACTACCATCATATGACCAAGTAGAGTACGAAACAGCCAAACTCCTAGAATAAATGAATCCACAAACAGAGTTGCACAACCAACCACCAGGAAGCCGAGACTAACGCCAGAGACCCAACCACAAGAATTTATTCCAGTATCAGCTTCCCCGATCCAAATGCGGTTTGAACGAGAACAGACAGGGTTCATGAAATGGTCCCCCAGAAGGCTATGATCTCAAGGCAATACCAATCCCAGTCAAGTAGAATGGAACAAGGGAAGGTTACCTACGTTGATGGTTTTCCTCAGGAAAGCCAGCCCAAATCCTCGCTTCAGTTCAGACGGGAGTCGAGGCGCGGACGAGGAAAAGAGAGAAACTCAGATCAGAAAATCCTTCTTCAATGCTGGACGAGGAGGGAAGCCCTTCGGAGGGGTAGGAGATGCACGTCCGAGGGGTCTATCCTCCAAATTTCAGCCGGAATGGTCGCCGGAAATAGTCAGAACCAGCCGCAGTCCAACGGGTGAACAGTAACGTCGGGGAACATAGTAGAGAGCATCCTGCCCGAGCTACAGTACCCGCGAAAATTGGCTTACCTTCTCTTTGTTGAAAGATCGTTCCGCAACTTAGTGTTTAAGTCTTTAATATCCAAATGTTTTCATGCTTGGAGTCACCACTAATCTATTTACGGTAGGTCGATTAGAAACTTAAATAAAACATAGGGAGTTATGTTTTATTTCTACGAACCAGAGATTCTAAGCCCGGGGACTTGATTACGCTAGATCTAGTCTAATGCCCTTTTGGTAACTTTTCTTTTCAAAAATATTTTGGCAGGCAGTTTGGATCTATTTCAACTTAGTCACTAACATGTGAAGTGTTCATGTGGGTATGCAAACCACCAATTTAACACCCAAGAAAACAATAAATAAATTGCCAGATTGGAATAATTACTTACATCGAACCAACGCAAGCATCTGTATTGTTAGCTAGAAAATCACATCAACAACCCTAATATGATTTCTAATTAATAAGCAATTCACTCAATTTCTCTTTTTTGGATTTTCACTTATTTAAATGAAAACTAATTTATATGCAATGACGTGCAAAAATGATATGTGAATTAATGCAACATAGCATGCAAACTAAATGTCATGCGACGACGTGACCTAATTCTAATGACGGGCAAAAGATTTATTTTTTGGTATTTTTTATCAATGAAATTCGGAATAAAAAATATGCCTAAATAACACGCAACCTATGATAATTTAACATATCCTAACATGACTTATTTTTTAGGATTTTTTGTTAAAATTCGAAATTAAAAATTACCCAAATTAAGAATGCAATCTATCTTAATCAAACATGAAGCAATTCATATTTTTTTTGGGTTTTCATAAAAAAAATTCGGAATTAAAAAAAGCCTAAACAATCCATTACAATTAGAGTATTACTTAATTTAAACTAGGAAATAGATTATCTCAAGTCCTAATTTAAATTAAATAATTACTCTATCCTCTAGATATATTTAGGATTCCCTAAACATGCAAAACTCTAATTCAAATCCTAACTGATATTTTTTGAATTTTCTTTTTATTTGAAAAGAAAGAAAAACAATTTAAATAGAGATAACATTCACATTCAAAATAACCACGCGATCCGCCAGATTTGTTTCAAACTCGGATTAGGCACAGAAATCGAACTATCGGTCATATCTATAGGGTTATAGATATTAACGGAAAGTCGATCGTTCAAATTTAGAAAGCAGATAAAAATCATTATCGTATCCAACTGGTTATGGATGGGATAATAATTTTCCGTATCGCCGCGTATCGTACCTTAGGGATAAGGTCAGATAGTCGTCTAGATACGTTGCTAAATTAGGAAAATTTCCTAATTTTGAATATTTTGAAATATCACGAATATCATATAATTATCCTAAGATATCTAATTTTGCACATGATATTCACGAAATATTCGAACATTCAAATTAGGAAATTAAATAGTCTAAAAAAGCGTTCGGATAATAATCTCTTACCTAATTTGAAATTTTTCCAAATTTGGATTGGATCGAGATTGCGGATCACGGGAGACTGGCGATGCGTATGGAACAGTGATGCCCGAGCGATGGTGCATGAGCGGTGGCACACAGCAGCGAGAGGCGTGGCGGCAGCGCACGGCGGAGGGTTGGGCATCGGAGGGCGACGCGGCTTCAATGGTGTGGTGCTTGATAATCTCGTTAGGGGCCTATTTGCTCGGAATGGTGCAACAAGGCAGCCGGGCGTCAAGATTGGATTGGAGTGCTACTACAAGGAGAATCAAGATTTGTGCTGGTTTTGGTTGGAGCTTGCTGGACGTTGGTCAGGGAGTGGTCTTGTGCAACAACCAGGACCCATGAAGATGTTGACTTCGCCGATCTGGGCAGGTTTAACGTCCTCTAAAAAAAAGATAAATTTCTTGAGCTCTTCTCCCTTCTTTTCTCATGCTTTTCCTCCTCTGTGTCCGTGTGTGTGGCCTTGATGTAGCGATGGGATGGATGTTGCAGCAATTCACAGCAAATTATTGACTTCACTAGTCAACTTGGACTCCTTGCAGTTGCTGTTGGCGTTGGACGAAGCTGTTCTGGACCGGTGGGGCTTCAACGTGTACAAATCTTCAGTGATGAAGGTTCGCTTTCGTGAAGAAGATGGGGGCTTGGGGAACAGCACGGGCACAGCATAGCAAAAAGGCGCAAACGGCAGCGGTGAACACGAAGTACGAGTGATGCAAGAACGGCGGCGGAGCGACGCGGCGGCTGTCGCGCACATACGCGGCCGAGTCTTTCTCTCTTCCTCACTCTCTCAAAATTCATATCTGAAATTTTTTTTTGTTCTATGAAATTGTGTTGTCCCCCTAAAAACCTGACCTAAACATGTTCATATAATACTAATCTAGGTCAATTAGATGGGCTTGCTAGTCCTAATGGGTTTAGGCTTGGGCTTAGGCTCTAATTTAATTTAAATGGGTTGATTTAACTTGGGCTTTTATTTAATTAAGCACAATGGGCTGAATTAAGCTCAAATTAAAACAATCGAGCTCGTTCATCTTGAAATTCCCGGCCCTTGCATTCTGAGCAAACCGAGTCTCGTTCAATGAATTTTACGCTCGTTCGCCATCGCTAATCCAATGTAAAAATATGCAATTAAACTAAATGAACCTAAATTATATGTTATGCAATTTAAATGTTTTTGTTTAGGGGTTAAAAATTTAATCCCTAATTTTCTATGCAAGTTATAACTAAATGGTCGGTAAAATTTAGGTGTCAACAAGAGCCACCGCCTGAGTGATGAATCCGTCATCGCCGCTACCAGAACATTTTGGTATAGTTATGCACACCGACCATGCTGTGTTTAGTACCCGATGGGAGATAATTTTACTTGGATTAAGCACACATTTGTAGTATGGATATATATAGGACTACCCCAATGGCAGACTCACACCTATACAGCATAGATATTTTGGGATGGGCTAGACGAGTTTGGGCCCGTTAGAGATTTCAATGTCCCTTTCAATGGAGTCGGAGATTGGGATCCAGCAGCCGTACCCCCTCCTGATGGCGAGTTGACCAGTTTAGAGACCAATTTAGCTTAGTCCGGGCTTCACCCTACTTCTGCAGCATCGGATTCCTCGGGAGCAAATCACGAGCCCGAGCCAGAGGGATCCCAAGCTAGGTCCGATCCGATGGACATAGATCTCGGGGAAATTCCCAAGGAAGGCCAGGGAGGAGGGGAGGACGATCCCGAAGTCGAGCCAGAGGAAGCCCTAGAGCCTGAGGAAGAGGATGAGGAGGAGAGACATGTAACGGTATACGATTACAATCCATACTACATGCCCGAGTATGAGCCGATCGGGGAGCTAGCCGAGGAGGAGCGAGATGAGCCTTCAGTGGAGTTGGGTGATATGGACCACCCGATTGAGATCGGGGCCGAGATGGAATCCTCAGTGGAGGCGACTATCCAAGAGGAGTCAGACTTGAGTAGTAATGAGTCAGATTCCGAGTGGACCCCATCTCATGGACGTCGGGGTTAGTAGGGGTAGGTTAGGAACAGAAATATGAGGTGTACCATTTTTGAGGATCAAGGACCCAGGGTATTGTTCTTTTGGATGTCGAGGGTTATATATTTTGTTAGGTGTGCATGTATGTTTTTGATGGTTTAGATAAAGTGGCGATATAGTACGAGCTTGCTTGTAAATGGATGATGTATATATTATATCGAAGTGAAATTTTGGTTGGTGGCTTGGCGATCTTTTCTTCATGATATTCTCCAAATTTATCGTCCAGATTTTCATTTTTGGTTTCCGCCGCGATCGACTCCAATGGTATTGTAAGGTCGGTGACATTTTCCTGGGACGTCACACTTATCCAACCTAGAGTGAGGGATGCCACGTGCTCGATGGAGTTCGGGACGTGACAACATGTCCACTCATAATTGAACGGAAAGAAAACATGCTCGCCACGCCTGCTCTTGACGTGGCGGTTAGCAACCACCAAATATTTCCTCCAAATAAGGACTTTTGGCAAGCGTCGGGTGAGGGCGACTTAGCCTGTATCAGGCAAAGGTCGCGTTGGGCGAGGGTTGCCTCGCCTGGGCTAGGACGACTCTCGCCAGGTCTAGCAAGGGCAACCCTCGCTCTTGCTTACATAGGCGTAGGCAGCCTTTGTATGAGGCCGACGGAGGTCGTCAACCCTGGCCAAGAGAGGAAAAGGAAAAAGGAAAAAGAAAAAAATAGAAAAAAAAGGAAAAAAGAAAGAAAAAAATTCAAAAAATAAAATACGAAAATACCCTTTGGCCGGTGAGGTCAAGTCATTATTTGAGACTGATATAGTCATCTCAAGTCCTTATTTGAGACCAGATCCATTTTTTGTCCTTATTTGAGAAAATGAAGATACTTCAAGCTCTTATTTGAGATAAGGTCTACTCAAGGCCCTTATTTGAGAAAATGAAGGCACTGTAGGCCTTTATTTGAAATTTTGCCCAAAAATAATCGTAATTAGAATTTATTAAAGCATATTGCATAAGGTCCAAAATTTCAAACCTTCGAGAATTTGTTGCGCTATTATATTTTTTTTAAAAAAAGTACGTTTGTAATAAGTGTACAACATTAGTTCCACTATCAAAAGTAATCTTGTAACTTAAAAGCACAACCCAATTCAATATCGGTCAACTATGATTATTCAAAAAAAGTAGGGATAATAACACAAATGGCTCCTGAACTTTAGCTAAATGTGTAATATGATTCATGAACTTTAGCCCCGAAATGCAATGTCATCTATTAACTTTTAATTTATTTAATATGGTCCCTAGACTTTTGATCAATTTAGTCTCTAAACTGTATGAACATATTCAATATTGTCTATCCATTAATTCAAGTCCATGAACAATATTGACCAATTTCATACACTTCAAGGACTAAATTGAACATATACCAAAAGTTCAGGGACCATATTAAACAAATTAAAAGTTGAGGGACGACATTGAATATTTTCATACATTTCAAGGACTAAATTGAACATATATCAAAAGTTCATGGATTATATTAAACAAATTAAAAGTTGAGGAATGACATTAAACATTTTCATACACTTCAATGACTAAATTAAATATGTACCAAAAGTTCATGGACCACATTAAATAGATTAAAAATTCAAGGACACAAGTGTCGATACGATGTTGGTGGTGATAATGGAAGAGATGACATCCAGTTTCTGCGCTAGGAATCTCTTGACGCTCCAATCAACTGCACCAACTCTACTTGGATTATTATAACATACTATTAATAAACCAATTTTATTTTCGTTATTTTTTGTACAAGTATTTCTTTTTTAGATTTTCACATTGTATCACAAACTCTTGACTATGAGCTAGAGTTTTCGCTACAAGTTGTGACATCCACGATTTGGATCCTGAATCGATTAAGGACAATGACTAGAGAACCGGTATGTGAATCGATTCGAGAGTCGGTCATGGACCAATTGGTTTGGTCGAAACAAGTAACTAAAGGATTGGTCATGGTTTGATCGAAGGATCGTCCATAGATAGGCTAAGGGATCAATAGTGAAATGACTCCCTAATCACGCAAGTCGATTGAGTGATTAGATCATGGATCGATCGATTGACCATAATGGTCAGCAGTGGGACGATCCTGAACGGCCATGGATCAATGTCGCATGGGCATGTGTTGGTCATGGGTGATTCCGCTCCACAATGCACCAGTAGCAAGCGTCCATGGACCGATTTCATTGTGTTCAATTTCACTTGATTACATGATAACCGAGGGTCAACCATGGATAATTGATACTCAAACATAGACCGATCGTAAATTGGCCATGGATCGTTGCATTGAATCTAGTATGCCATGGACGGGCCATGTACCAAGCCAAGAGCATTATTGCTTGGAAGCGGACCAGGCTTTGTGTCGGTCATGCAAGCCAGGCCATGCACTAGGTCATAGACCGGCCCTTGTGCTTGTCAGTCAGGACACGAGCCGGCCGTGTGCCCAGTCATTGTGCTTGACATTTGTTCCAGGCTTTGTGCTTGTCAAGTCCAGCCAATACCAGGTCCAATATTGGTCAGGCTTGGCTACGGACCAGGCATTGTGCCAGTCCGTGTGCCAATGCATGTGTTCAACCCATGTGCTGGCCCCTCTCTCGTGCATCTCGTCCGAATGCTCGGCACTGCTCCGGTGCAACTTGGCACTGCGCCCGTACAACCAGCTTTGTGCTCGTACAGCCTAGCCATGTGCCCGGCCCTGCACCCATGTAGCCCGGCCTTGTGCTAGACCTTGTACCCTGTCAGACCTGACCAAATAGGCCTTGCACCTGATCAGTTTAGCTGGTTCAACTATGCGTTGTTTAGCCCGATTTTTGGCTCAGTTGTGTCCGATCATACTTGGACATATTTTACATTGAACCTCGGTTCCAAAAAAGATGGTCGATCATGTATGGCACTTAAAACCCCTAATTACCTTAGTTGCTTATTAAAATCAAGCCTTAGTGAAGTTTAGTGTCTAAGGGAAGATGAGCCATTATAAGCTAATGAGGAGCATCAATTATTGAATGTTCTTGAGAGAAAGCACATGATTCACGCCCAAAGGAATTCATGGGCAAGAAGACAAATTGACTTGGCAAGTCAATGACGTTATTGGCTACTTCCTTTGCGGGTTCCAATAATGAAGCTTGTCTTACAAGACCCAGTAATAGAGCCATGGACCAATAATAGAACTTAGTTCTCAAGACACCAATAATAGAGTATCTTGAAGAAGCCACCGATAATGAGGGGTCTTGAAGGCCAAGACAAAGAGGTTCAAGCCCAAAGTGAAGAAGATTAGGAGACCAAGTCACAGAAATTATTGGTGGGCCATTATTAAAAACTTAGGTGTCTTCTTGGCCATTAATGAGGAAGATAATTTATATGCCCTAAACCCAGGGCATGATGACTCTAATGAGAGATTTGGAAATCAAGTTAGGGAATGAATGGCCTTAATTGAAGCTTGAAGAAGAAGGCCAATGATGGCAATGACTTTCAAGGCCCTTTATCTTTAGCTTAGACTTTGGTCTCTTCTTCATAATGATCTTTGTAGGCCATACTACAAATAGAGAAGTGTCCCTACTTAATTCCTTTTTCCTCACACCATTACCAACTCTCACGCCTCTCTTTCACACGCCTACCCCACTACTCGGCCAACCCCTTGCTTATGCCTCTCCCTCTCTCTCACACATCATACACTCTCTCACTCTCACACCAAATTGCCTTCTTGGCCGTTTGCTCCCTACACTTCTTTAACGACCACTTCTTAGTCTATATAGTAGTAAGTAGATTCCTTAATTTCGAGATAGAATGTTGAGATGCGTTGTTAGCTAGTGTTCTTACCCAACCTGTGTTTGAGTCTTGTTTGGTGTCTGTCTGTTTCTATGTTGCTAGCATATTGTATGCATGAGTCAAGACACGACTCGATCGCGAAAGAGAGAACGTATGTCTTGTACGCACGCTATGGCGGTTGGACCGAGACTTGCTTGGCAAAAGTTTGATATTGAGGCATATTGAATCCAATCTAAGTATGGTTTTGTTCAACATTTGGCGCGTCAGATCAAGTCATGAGTTCTAGACCGTGGCCGACATATTAGTTGATTACGGTTTCTTGTCCATGATTTACACTTGCACACACGCCTTCGGGCACTCTTATTTGCATGAAATACTAAAGAAAGATAAAAAAATCGGTTTGATTGATTGCTTGTAACGCATGGACACACGAGGGATTAAAGCCGTCTACGATGGATTTCAAGACGTTGCCTAATGGATTTTGGATGCCCGATGGATTTCGGAAGAACCAATGGATTTTGGTTAAGAATAAATGAATTTCGTGTGTTTATTCTTGCGTGCACCACTTGTGTACTATGCTTGATGTTCTCTTAGTCGATGCATGTGCCATAAATAGCAAATAGGCGAAGTAAGATGCATCTTTGCTATTGATTTGCCATCAACACCCGGAATGTTAAAGCCGTCTACGATGGATTTCAAGAAGTTGCCTGATGGATTTTGGATGCCTGATGGATTTCGGAAGAACCAATGGATTTTGGTTAAGAATAAATGAATTTCGTGTGTTTATTCTTGCGTGCACCACTTGTGTACTATGCTTGATGTTCTTTTAGTCAATGCATGTGCCATAAATAGCAAATAGGCGAAGTAAGATGCATCTTTGCTATTGATTTGCCATCAACACCTGGGATGTTAAGGTTGTACGCGTGGTCCAATGACGATTGCTTCCTCCTAACTTGATGTTAGTTGATTTACTTATTGAGTCAATGACTCACTCTCGGTTGTTTTTCTAGACTTATAAGATGTCGGCTTTTCCTATTTGCTTCGAAACTCCTGTGGAGATAATAGTAGACGTGATCAATGTAATACACGCATCTGAAGCGAGAGCCTATCTTAAGGTTATCTCCCAAGTCATGGTCGACGAAGGTCTTGATAACCCTATTCCGCATACATACGAGGCACGATATATGTGGACGGAATATGGACTGTTCGGTCCCCTCCGCGGGTTCAATGGCCCTTTTGGGGGAGCTAACGGGCCAGCACCCAAGAATGCCACAAATGGTGCCTAGGCGATGGACCTAACTTGGGAGGGACCAAGCGTGTTTTGGGGGAAAATCTTTTTGGAGGACCCTTTTTGGAGAAAACCACGGTAGCGGAGATAGGAGTAACTCGACCGTGCATGTTATAGAGGATAGGCGTACAAGTATCGGCCCGTATGAAAAAGGGCACGCAAAAATGGCTAGCTTGTAAAATATATATCATCATGCAAATACAAGGTTTGCTCATGATATGCTTTGCCTAACCACATTGTCTGATTTATGTTGTTGTGATCGTCCCTAGTATATGCTTCCGCTTACTTGCAAAGAAAAATAAAAATGAATAGGATGTCACAAAAGTAACCCTGCGGGTCATGTTCTAATAGCCGGGATGTGACACAAGGTGTCTATGGTATAAACTAATAATTATCTGAGACAATTATGCCATCCCACACCACATGGTCCTTCTTTGACATTCAAAAGGGATTGCATTTTAGTCTCTAGAAATCATTGATCTATAAGGCTCTTGGGCCCCAAAAGCTTTTTTGTTTACAAGATCTACGGAGTGGTAGTGAACAGTATATTTGTGGAAATAACTCATTGTATTGGATTAATAGTGTAACCCTAACTTTTAATGACAATGGACTTTGAGGATGATAAGAAAAGTGTTTAGAAAGGCAGAGTGTATATAAATGAAAATTTTCAAACTCTGATCTTCTTTTGTCAGGAAATACACCAGTAGTGCAAGCACATGATTTAGAACGATAATACAAACTGTAGATAGACACTAGATGCAAAAGAACACGCACGT
Organism: Syzygium aqueum; assembly: GCA_031216185.1. Taxonomy (NCBI): domain Eukaryota; kingdom Viridiplantae; phylum Streptophyta; class Magnoliopsida; order Myrtales; family Myrtaceae; genus Syzygium; species Syzygium aqueum. The sequence goes on from CM062238.1 coordinate 22,067,269, forward strand.
ATCACCGGACCACAGTTCTCTTGAACTATTTCGTGATCAAGGAACTGTCAGCCCGTGACACGTGCATCTTGTAAGATGTTTTTTCAGACGAAATGACAACACTAAAATTTGTCAGAAAAAGAGTCGTAACTCCATATGTATAGCAACTCGCAAGAAACTCCACACATGGGCACCTTCTTGATAAGTATGTTGATCGATCGAGCTCTCCCAACAGTGCCGTAGGAGGCCTCGACGGTCTTTCGAGAGAAGCAATGGTGATGTTCTAGAAAACGTGCCTCTTAGCATTGCTTCTTTGTCTAGTATCCAATCCCGAGAAAACGTTGTACACGGTCTAAGTATTGAATTCGTGGTTGAGGTGAACAAAGTGTCACTCTAGTATGTATGGAGGAGTTGAAATCCTCGAAATCCCGGTTTCATGATTCTCAGTCACCCTGATGAATTGGCATGGCGGGCTCGGTTAGTATTCAACTCGCTTTGTGTTTCATGAGTGATCTTCCCCCGATAAGCTTACTACACATCTGTAATCTTCTCATGGTGAATGTCATTTTTACAAAATGATAACAGTTACTCTATGAAGTTCAGATTTTGTTACAGGATAACAAGTACTCTCTTCGTACACGTACTTATAACAGACACAACATTGCCTTAAAATACTTTAGCAGCAAATGCTCAAACTTTTGCATATAAAAGATGCGGCAACAGAAGCAGACATGTTTCTAAGCAGCTTTCCATCAAGAAAGGGGTGCAGTATCGGAGTTTTCCCATGTAGGCATGCTGCTTGCGTACCTGCCACCCTTGACATTGTCCGCAGAAGCAATCAATTCCAGCTCGGCCATTTCTTTTGGTGTAAGCTTCACTGACAGAGCTCCAATGTTCTGGTTGAAATTCTCGATCTTGGTTGTGCCGGGAATCGGGCAGACGTCGTTGCCTTGGTGGTGTACCCAGGCAAGGGCTAACTGCGATGGGGTGCATCCCTTTCTTTGCGCAATTTCATTCACTCGGTCAAACAACATTGCATTGTGAGCCAAGTTCTCTGACTGGAACCTTGGCATGGACTGCACAACACAGAGCACTGTCTCAGTGGAGAGCATACGAAACTATCATTTTCTTTTTAGCACCAAATTCTACGGCAACAAGTGCAAACAATACTAGAAGCGGTTGCATTGCATGCCATCTGATTGTCTTGTTACTTGATATGATAAGCATTTGAAAGTTTGCAATTACTGTGTATCTGGAAAGCATGATTGAAAAGATTAAAATATCTTGTTCAAAATCATAAGCATTCGAAATATGGAGAGAAGTGCCCTAGCAACTACCATGCAAGGCTGATGGTTTTTATGTAAGATGGGACAACAGAAACAAAAGCGACAATCTATTTACATGTGATGTATCCATTTACCACGCTTAAAAGAAAGAAGTTAAAAATCTAGACGATTTGTAGAAGAATATTATTGGAAGTTAAGCTCTTTCTAGCTAAAAAAAACCATAGCTACTACACCCAGCGCAATCACTAGTCAAACACTATATGCGGGCAGTAACCCACAATTTAGTTCATATCAGATCCGAACTTGATCCCACCACTTCCATAAGAAGGGTGTTAGGGAGTCCTCACTCAAGAAGGGGTGTGTCGAGATATAATTTGTCTTTTGTATAAAGATGAGTATGAAAAAGGACGGAGGCCCAAGGCCGGACACTGGTGACGGTTATTTGGACGAGATATCATGATCTTGTAAAGAAAGATGAGAGAAAGGATGGGTAGAAAGTGGGGAAAGGATAGTGAATAGCAAATGGTGGGAAGGCTGGGAAACAGAGGAACTTACAAATAAGTCTATATTACTTCAGTCCAAAAGCATGAGAATCCGGGAAATTGCCTCTTTCAGGCTCATTAAGCTATTGATTATGATTTTGCACTAATCTATAATCACCAGAGGTGGGATGTATGGCGAGTGCTGGATTGAAGACATGCGACAATATGAAGCATTTGTGTCACCAATTGTTATTCATACCATCCAGATACTTTCTGTATACCACAAGAACAAGTAATTATCCAGCACTTCAATAAGAATGATGAAAGTCACTGTGAGCATCTAATTATGTTGTTTAGCAGAAACAGACCTGTCTGAAGTTATCCTTGGAGAGATTCTCCAACAACTTTGAACCAACAGAAAAGAATCCTCGTCCTAGAGGACTGTACGCAACAATTCCAATGCCAAGCTCCCTCTCAACCATTTTAAGGAAGAGCAGAGTCAGAAGAAAGCTGTTGTTACTGCATAAACAATTTCAACGGAGTGATTCTTACCTGCATGTGGGAATGATCTCTGCCTCCACATCTCTTGACCACAGCGACCACTCCAGTTGCACCGCTGTGATGGGATGAACAGCATGTGCTCTTCTGATTGTTGACGCAGAGGCCTCGGATAAACCGATGTACTTGATGTTACCCTCTCCAACGAGTTTCTTTAGCTCTCCAATCCTTGAATATTCACATGACATAACAACAACAGTCAAGACCTTACATTTAAAGATCCGATAGCACCTTCATCTCAAAGGAAGATTTCGAATAATTCTCATGCTTGTTGACCCTTGACTAGTGAAAGATGCCCAAAAAACACAAAACTCAATCCACTTAAAAGACTAAATTCCAGGACCTCTTTAACAAGGCTGCGCCACATCTCGACCTTAACTATCAACTGAACTTAAGCCTCGTTTAACAATATCTTACGAGTCAAAAGGCAAGGCAACTGTCAATTTCTGCCACAACATCCAACAAACTATGAGAACATGACAATGGGTCAACACAAATCTAGTTTTAGCAACTGATCATATGACTCAGAGAGAGCTTAAGAGAAAAGAAACGTCTAATGAGGATCCATACAGTGATTTCAATGGGGATGCGACTGTCGATACGGTGTTGGTAGTAGAGGTCAATGCAATCGACATCAAGCCGCTTCAATCTGGCCTAGCAAGCGGTCCTCATGTACGCCGGATCACCCCGGATCTCTGCCTTCCCGTCCGCAAAGCTGCCTCCAAACTTGGTCGCCAATTCCACCTTCTGTCTCACCCCTCCCTTCAGTGCCTGCTCAAGATGCACACCAAATCACCATTAAGAAAACCCCAAATCGCCCCCAACATCAGAAAACCAAGATGCAGGATATCTTAGAACTAGGCATGACTATATAGCCGTATCTACTACTTCAAGCGGAAGCTGAGACTAAGCTTTAACACACTCTAAGCGTGAAAATGGATCAGATTAACAAAGACTGATTAACATACAGATATATGCGCGAGGACTGTCAGCTAGTTCATCTAAAAAGCCGCCCAACTTGAAAATGGAATGTCTAAAAAGCAGACCGACCTTCCCGAGGAGGATTTCATTGGTGTTACAAGAGAATCGGATTAAAATTCAAATTTCAAGTTATCCTCCATAATTTCAGCCTTCTCATTATTGTAGATTGTTAAATATGTCTTGAATTTTATGTACTCGGTCCGGTTTATGACCCGACCCGACATATTTTTTGTGCGACCCGAAAGTGGAAAGGAAATTGAGATTTGGTTCGCGACGCGAAGGGTTGGGCCTATCGGCCCAACCCTCAGCAAGCGAACAAATCTCCATAGCGGACCGCCCGAGCTGGAGGAAGCGAACCAATGCGCGGGAGGTTCGGGGGCTACGCCCCCGAGAAAATTTTCGGGAACCCTATTTGTACTGTGGCTAGGTTTTCTCATTGAGTTAGAGAGAGTTTTGTTAGCTGTGAGTTTTTCGTCGTTTTTCGACTTCTGAAAATTGTACTCTCTTCGATTATAGTGGAATTTGTCTTGCCTCGCCCGTAGACGTAGATCACCTTGTGATCGAACCACGTAAATCCCTGTGTTCTGTCTTCTACTTTTCCGCATCTGTCTTCAACATAGATAGCTGTCAATTAGTTGAGATTTTCTGCGTATTTTTAATTGTTGCCATCCTTGTACATGTATTATAAATATCACTGATATACACCAATGAAAATTATCCTGAAAAATATTCTCTTAATCTTTTCCTTTTATGGTATCAGAGTGTATTCACTCCTAAGAGCCTCTCTCATCCATTGTCTGCTCCTAGCCATAGTTGCCACAAACTCTTCTTTTGAAACAATGGTTGCCACTAACTCTGCTTCTGAAACAATCCTTCACGAAATTCCTACAGCCGCTTCAACAAGGCTTATTGCAATCTCTGCTGGTGTGCAGCTTCCCATCAAGCTGACTTCCACCATATATGCTTCTTGGCGGGCTCAATTCATGTCCTTGCTAGTCGAATATGACCTTAAAGGATTCATCGACGGAACACGTCCTTGCCCACTGGAAGAGATCACCCGCCGCAATCAAACAGTCCAGAATGCCTCCTATTTTCATTGGATTAGACAAGATCAACTCTTGCTCAATGGGATTTTTGCTTCCACTTCCGAAGCCATCATTCCCCTTATTGCCTCTTGTGCAACATCTCAAAGTGCATGGAACAAACTTGCAACACTTTATGTAAGCAAATCTCAATCCCATGTCATGCATCTCAAGGACCAATTATCAACGGTTAAACGCAACTCTCGTTCTATTTCTAATTTTTTACAACAACTAAAATCTATTGCAGATGAGTTGGCAATGATCGATTCACCTCTCCATGATGATGACCTTGTCATCCACACTCTCTAGCGATTAGGACTGGAATACCGTGAAATCGCAACAGCGATTCGTGCTTGTGAACACACAATCACTTTCGAGGAACTTTATAACAAATTAGTCACCCATGAATGTTCCTTCAATATGAAGAAACGGCAACTGAAGTCCTGCCGGTAACAACCAATTTTAGCACTCGAAACGCTTGAGGTTCGAGAGCCCCATCTCGATGGAACAATTCTAGCCGTTCTAGACAGCCTGCCGAAGACTCCAAATATTCCCTTAGCTCCTGCAATTCAGACCGTCGGGGAGATCACAGAACGGTCTCCACAGCACAATAGCTCTCGGCCCGTTTGTCAATACTGTGATCGTGTGGGACACTCCACCAAAAATTGCTTTTATATTCAAGACGCAATCTGTGCTCTGGTTGCAAATGTTGCAGCAGGCCCGAGTTCAGCCCGAGAAGCGGGTTGGTTGATTGATTCGGGAGCCTCACATCATGTTACAAGTGATCTCTCTAATTTATCTCTGCATAGCGAGCATGAAGGTCCGGATGAGATAGTCATTGGCGATGGCTCAAGTTTGAGTATCACTCACATTGGTTCTACCACATTAAATTACCCACATACTTCCTTTCAATTGTCTAATGTTTTACGCAGTCCTCACATAACCAAAAATTTAATTTCGGTTTCACAATTTTGTCGCACTAACTTAGCCTCAATTGAATTCTTTGCCTCTCATTTTTTTGGTGAAGGAACTTCACACGGGGGCGACGCTACTTCGAGGAGAACTTAGAGACAGCATTTATTGGTGGCCGCCATCCTCTTGGTAGCCACATGTCTCACACACAGCTTTGGTTGGTGAGTGGACGTGAGCAACTACGTGGCATGATAGATTAGGTCATCCATCTATCAATATTTTATGTCATATCATTAAGCATTTTTCACTTTCGTCGTCAAATGAGTCTAGTCTACGAAATAAGTTACCATGTGCTTCTTATCATTGCAATAAAAGTCATAAACTACCATTTCATTCTCCTACTTTAGAAGGTAGACATTCATTTAACTTATTGTACACGGACGTTTGGGGTCTGGCATCTACTTTATCTATTGATGGTTTCCGTTATTATGTTATTTTTGTTGATCATTTTACTCGTTATATTTGGTTTTATTCCATCCGCAACAAATCCGATGTTGCATCTATTTTTGAACAATTCAAAACACTTGTCGGAAAACAATTCAACAAAAAATACTTACTCTTTATTCTGATGGGGGCGGGAAATTCATTAAACTCAAATCATTTTTAGCTATACACGGAATTTCATACCTAACCACACCTACATACACCCCACAACGTAACGGCATCGCTAAAAGGCGTCAACAGCACATTGTCGAAACTGGATTAACCCTGCTACATAAAGCCAGCCTACCCCCCACTTTTTGGACCTACGCCTTCAAAACAACCACATATCTCATAAATCGCCTACCTACAGATATCCTTAATCTTCAATCTCCATATTACCACCTCTTCGGCAAACCCCCGACCTACCTAAAACTTTGAATTTTCAGATGCCTCTATTACCCATGCCTTTGGCCATACAAAAAAAACAAGCGTTTACCACGCTCTCGCCCATGTATTTTTCTTGGTTATTCTTTAACTCAAAGTGTGTACAAATGTTTTGATCCTACTACCAAAAAAATATTCCTCTCATGTCACGTTATCTTTCATGAAACCGCCTTCCTATACCCCTCTTTGAACTTACCTGAATCCTCTCCCTCATTCTTGGTCAAAACTCCTCTCCTTCAGTCGCCCATCGTGCCATATATTGCTCCTGCTCCGAACACGCCATCAGCCGTGACAAGCGCTCTTCCTAGTAGCCCAGCCGACACGCAAGTTCTGCCAGCCAACCCACTCGATAACTCAGTAAGTGATCTCTCCTCTAATACCACACATACACCTCTATTTGATGCATGTACCACCGGTATCACACCTCAGACATTACCAAGTAACAACCACCACCCAACTAGCAGCATCTCCACCGGAACGAATGTCTCACCAAACAACTCCACACCCTTAATCGAACCACCCCCAAACCTACCAAACCCGAATCGCCCTACCCGCACTCATAACATGATCACACGCTCTCAAAACAACATTTTCAAGCATAAACAAATACATACACTCACTGCAAAACATCCCCTACCTCAAACCTATAAACCAAGTGGACTTACTCAAGCTTTGAGTGATCCCTAATGGCGCTCCGCTATGTTTGAGGAAATCAATGCCTTAATTCGAAATCAAACTTGGGAACTAACCCCAAAGAATTCTTCCATGAATATTGTTGGTTGTATGTGGGTCTACAGGATCAAGCGTCGATCCGACAGCAGCATCGAAAGATACAAGGCACATCTTGTTGCCAACGGATTTCACCAAAGACCGGGAATTGACTTCAAAGAAACCTTCAGTCTGGTTGTCAAACCTACAACAATCCGCATCATCCTCACTTTGGCACTCACTCGAAATTGGCCACTGTGCCAAATGGATATAAACAACGCGTTTTTGCAAGGAACGCAACAAAATGAAGTGTTCATGGAACAACCTCCTGGTTTCAAAGACCCTGCAAAACCTGACCATGTGTACAAACTTAGGAAAGCTATCTACGGGGCTCAAACAAGCTCCTTGCGCCTGGTACAATGAGTTAAGTACATTCTAATAGCCAATTCATTTACTAATTCCAAGGCCAATAACTCCCTTTTTATCCACTCACACAATGGCATAGAGGCATATTTCTTGGTATATGTTGATTATCTTATCATTATGGGCAACAACACTCGGTTTCTCAATGATTTCATTGCAATATTATCCAAGCGTTTTTCGGTCAAAGATTTGGGGACCTTAGGCTATTTCCTTGGAATCAAAGTACTTCCCACCAAGAATGGTCTTTTGCTCTCGCAACATAAATACATACACGATCTACTCGAAAAGCATAAAATGGCCGAAGCAAAGGATGTTGGGTCTCCAATGGCAACCGATAATACACTTACACTTCATGATAATTCAGGGTACACATCTGCAACTGAATTTCGGAGCCTCATTAGTGCCCTTCAATACCTCCTAATCACTCAACCCGATATTTCATTCGCTGTCAACAAATTATCTCAGTTCATGCACAAGCCAACATTACATCATTGGTCTACCGCCAAACGTCTTCTTCGATATCTTAAAGTTACTCTATTCCATGGGCTTCACTTGTGGTGAGATACAAAGCCCATTTTACATGCTTATTCCGATGCAGATTGAGCTGGTGATTCAGATGATAGGACTTCCACATCTGGCTCCATTGTTTATCTTGGCACCAATCCTATCTCTTGGAGCTCCCGCAAACAGCGGTCCGTTACTCGATCATCAACAGAAGCTAAATATAGAGTAGTTGTCGCTACCTCATCGGAAATACTTTGGGATCAAAACTTGCTCACCGAACTGGGCATACACTCACTTGAAACACCCACAATATACTATGACAATATTGGGGCTACTGAGGTGTGTGCTAATCCAATCTTCCACTCTCACATGAAGCACATTGCAATTGATTACCACTTTGTTCGTGAGCTCGTAAAAGACGAACAATCGAGAGTCTCTCACATTTCCACACATAACTAACTAGCGGACATCCTTACCAAGCCGATATCAAAATAGTGTGTGCAAACACTTTGAGTCAAGATTGGCGTTTCCGACGGAAACTCCATCTTGAGGGGGCGTATAAGAGAATCAAATTCAAATTCAAATTTCAAATTATCCTCCATAATTTCAGCCTTCTCATTGTTGTAGATAGCTGTCAATTAGTTGAGATTTTCTCCATATTTTTAGTTGTTGCCATCCTTGTACATGTACTATAAATATCACTAATATACAGCAATGAAAATTATGCTGAAAAATATTCTCTTAATCTTCTCCTTTTAGGTGTGAGGGCGGTAGATGTCGGAGGTGTCGAGGAAGGTGACGCCAGAGCCGACGGCGTGGTGGAGGAGCGCGATCATGTCGAGGTCGGAATTGGGAGCGCCTTAATAGGCAGACATGCCCATGCAACCTAGCCCTTGCACCGAGACCTCGAGACCTTGCGACCCCAGCTTGATCCTCCTCACCATCGACGCCATTGCTGCCGTCGTCTCGCTTGAGGTCAATGCAAGAAGAGAATGGAGAAGACACAATTCGAGAGCTCGCTCGCTTGATCACTCCCTAGACCGAGACGACGAGCTTCGTAGGAGAGTCAAAAGATTCAAACAGGCTACAACAGACGCACGCGCTGACGTTAGTCCCTCATCACCTACTTCTCCAATGGCCAACGGCCAACGGCCCACAGTAAAATGCTGACCTCCCTCATGTATGATTGACAAAAATAATAATTTGAACTTTATTCAAGAATAACGGTTTACTACATCATATTGCTTTTCAAGGTCCAAAATTTCAAACTTTCGATAATTGATGGCATTACATTAAAAATTGAGAAAAGCCACCAAAAATTCCAAATTATACCATTGTGACATATTTATTATAAATTTTTTTTATAACAGTAAAAATCTCAAACTTTTACTTGTGTGACATATTTACCTTCCTTTTAGGTTCTATCAACGAGCATCGTTAAAAACCTATGATGACGACGAAAGGAAAACGGTGTTGATATGGCGCTCATGTCATTTAAGTGAATAAAAACGACATCATTTGGCTAAAAAAAATCATCCAATGGAATCTTAACGGAGAGTAAATATGTCACATGGGCATAAGTTTGGGGTTTTTGACATCACAAGAAAAAAGTTTGGGCTAAATATGTCACTGTAGGCATAAAAATTCGGGTAAATGTGTCACAATAAACATAGTTTGAGATTTTTCGTGGTTTTTTTCCTTAATTTTTTTTTATTATTCACTTATAGGATTTCTTTAATCTAGTTAGATGTGCTACCTCTGCCATGTGTGTTTCGTACACTCTAAATGAATAGTCCATTGATGTATGGGTGTACAATGTGAAGATTGGCAAATAATTCTATGATATATTGTCTACAAACACAACATTAGTGGATTAATTTAAAAAAAAAAGAGTTAATACCACCAAAAAACCTAAACTGGTATACTTGTGACAAATTTACCCAAAATTAATTTTTTGACCATAAAAAATCTCAAACTGGTACACCTGTGATAAATTTACCCTTCATTAGTTTCCGTTAAATTTAACAGCCAAATTGCTAAGTTGGATGACACGTGGAAGTTATCGGGTGCACCAATTTAGGGTTTTACTCCTCTATCTGTCACATGTTTATCAATTTGTGATTTTCGTAGTATTAATCCAATTTAGCAGAGGGTTGATTGGACATAAGTATATCAATTTGAGGTTTTTTGTGGTCAAAAAATTAGTTATGGCTAAATTTGTCACAGAAATATCAATTTTGGATTTTTTGTGATAAAAAAAATTAATTCGAAGTAAATTTGTCACATGTGTAACAGTTTTGGATTTTTCATAATATTAACCCTTACTTAAAAAGCTCATCGAATGTCCATGAGGAAGAGAATAAAGTGTTTAGAAACGCATAGTGTGTATACGAACTCGGGATTTTTTCAAACTCTGATCTTCTTCAACTTCATCGAGAAGTTACCTTATATAGGCAGAGCCAAGGGTAATACGGTAATGGTACAAGCACACGTTTTTAGGACAATAATACAAACTGTAGGTAGAACCATCGGACACAAAGGACCATGCATGCGCATTGCAACATGCTTTCTCAAAAGGAAGGACAAGACTAATTTGACCAAAAGTAATGGCTTTTATTAGACACGGTACATGGGTACAGTATTAAAATTTATAGGCTTCTTTGGTACTTGTCCAGCGAAATTTGTCCTTAAAAATATAGACATATAAGAAAAGTTCAAGTTCATACTATCTACACTTTTTGTGGATAACTCACGATAGCTAATTCTTTTTTTTTTTTTTGTGAAGTTCAGAATCTCCTACCGCTCTTCTTTTTCTATTATACAAAAAGAAAAAAGAAAAATTGACAAAAGGAGTCCAACCTCCATGTGTATAGCAAGTAGCAAGAAAGTCCACACATGGGCACCTTCTTGGTAAGTATGGTGATACACTAATAGATAGACACTAGATGCAAAGAAACACACATGCATCTTGTAAGATGCTTTTTCAAACGGAAGGATAATACTAAAAGGATTTTGGCAAAAAGTAAGATTCTTATTATACATACTACAAAAATTGAACCGACAAGTTTCTTTGGTACTTGTCCAACGGAATTTTGTCCAATATCCATACTTTCAGCGAGAGAACGCCCTTTTTTTAAGTATGAAGCTCGAAATCTCCTATTGCTCTTATTTTTCTGAAAGAAAAATTGACAAAAAGGAGTCCAAACTCCATATGTATAGCAACTAGCAAGAAAGTCCACACATGGGCACCTTCTTGATAAGTATGATGATCGATCGAGGCTCTCCCAACAGTGCCATGGGAAGCCTCGACGGTCTTTTAAGAGAAGCAATGGTGCTGCTTTAGAAAAAGTTCCTCTTAGCATTGCTTCTTTGACTAGTATCCAATCCTGAAAGAACATTGTACACGGTCTAAGTATTGAACTCAAGATTGAGGTGAACAAAGTGTCAGTCTAGCATGTATGGAGGAGTTGAATTCCTCGAAATACGGGTTTCGTGATTCTAAAAGTCACCCTGATGAACTGGCATTGCGGGCTTGGTTGGTATTCAACTTGCTCTGTGTTTCTTGAGTCATCTTCCCCCGATAAGCTTCCTACACATCTTTAATCTTCTCATAGTGAATGTCATTTTTACAAAATGATAACAGTTACTCTCTGAAGTCCAGATTTTATTACACGATAATAAGTACTCTCTTCATACACGTACTTACAGCAGACACAACACAAGCCTCAAAATACTTTATCAGCAAATGCTCAAACTCTGTATATAAAAGATGCGGCAACAAAAGCAGACATGTTTCCTAAGCAGCTTTCCATGAAGAAAGGGGTGGCGTATCAGAATTTTCCCACGTAGGCACGCTGCTTGGGTTCCTGCCACCCTTGACATAGTCCGCAGAAGCAATCAATTCCAGCTCGGCCATTTCTTCAGGTGTAAGCTTCACGGACAGAGCTCCAATGTTCTGGTTGAAATTCTCAATCTTGGTCGTGCCGGGAATCGGGCAGACGTCGTCACCCTGGTGGTGTACCCAGGCAAGGGCTAACTGCGACGGGGTGCATCTCTTTCTTTGCGCAATTTCATTCACCTGGTCGAATAGCTTTGCATTGTGAGCGAAGTTCTCTGGCTGGAACCTTGGTATGGTCTGCATAACATAGAGCACCGTCTCAGTGGAGAACATATGAGCAACTATAATTTTCCTTTTAGCACCAAATTCTACAGCAACAAGTGCAACCAATACTAGAAGTGGTTGCATCGCATGCAATCAATTTGTCTTGTTACTTGATACGATAAGCATTTGGAAGTTTGCAATCACTGTGTATCTGGAAAGAATGATTGAAAGAATTAGATTATCTTGTTCAAACTATTAAGCGTTCAAAATGTGGAGAGAAGTGCCTCAGCAACTACCACGCAAGACTGATGGTTTGACGTAAGATGTGACAACAGAAACAAGAGCAACAATCTACCTACATGTGATGGAATTTATTCATAACACTCAAAAGAAAGAAATCACAAATCTACATGAAGTGTAGAAGAATATTATCGGAAGTAAAGCTCTATTAGCTTAAAAACAGTAGCTACTTCACTTGCCAGGCGCAAGTCAAACACTAATCGCGGGAAGTAATCCACAATTGGCTTTATGTCAGATAGGAACTTGATCCCAAAACTTCTAAAAAAGGGTGTTAGGGAGTCCTCAGTCAAGAACCAGTTTTGACAAGATATAATTTATCCCGTGAAGAAAGATGAGAATAAAAAAGGACAGAAGCTAAGGCTGGATGCCGGTGCCGCTTATACTGAGGAAATATGCCTCTTCTTATGAAGAAAGAGGAAAGAAAAAGGATGGGTGGAAACGGAGGAAAGGATAGTGAATAGCAAATGGTGGGAAGGCTGGGAAACAAGAACTTACAAGTAAGTCTATATCTGTATATTCCCAGAAGCATGAGAATCGGGAAACTGCATCTTTCAGGCTTATTAAGCCATTAATTATGATTTTACGCTAATTAAGAATCAGAGAGGTGGGTGTAGGGCTAGTGCTGGAGAGGACACATAAGAATATACATCATTTGTGTCACCATTGTTATCCATCCCCTCCAGGTACTTTTTCTGAATACCACAAGAACTCGTAGTTCCCTGCACTTCAACAAGAATGACAGTTACTGTGAGCATCTAGTTATGCTGATCAGCAGAAACAAACCCGTCTAAAGTCGTTCTCAGTGAAATTCTCCAGTAACTTGGAGCCAACAGACAAGAATCCACGTCCTAAAGGACTGTATGCAACGATTCCAATGCCAAGCTCCCTAGTAACAATTGAAAGGAAGAGCAGAGTCAGAAGAAAGCTGCTGTTACTGCATCAACAAATTAACAGAGTGATTATCTACCTGCATGTGGGAACGATCTCTGCTTCCACTTCTCTTGTCCACAGCGACCACTCCAATTGCACAGCTGTGATGGGATGAACAGCATGCGCTCTCCTGATTGTTGATGCAGAGGCCTCCGATAAACCGATGTACTTGATTTTTCCCTTTTCAACGAGTTTCTTTAGCTCTCCAATCTTTGAAAATTCACATGACAACACAACAAAGATTAGTCAATCTTTATGCATCTAAAAACAACAAAAAAGTTGCTAGGCATTTAGTTAACGGGGATAGATTTCTCTAATTTATCACTGAAGAGGGCAAATAAAAGAAGTATTCCAAGTATTTTTCATATTTCACAATGACATGTCAAGAATCAAATGTCTCCGCAGAAAGTCCAGGGACAACTTTCGATGTGATCCTCGTATCTAAATTAGGATGATCTCAAAGCACTTTCATCTCAAAGGAACATTTCAAATAATTTTCATGCTCGTTGACCCTTAACTTGCAAGAGATGCCCATAAGACAAACTCAGCCACTAAAATTACTAAATTCCACGACCTCTTTAACAACATCACGCCACATCTGGACCTCGACAATCAACTGAACTTAAGTCTCAGTTAACAGTATCTTACAAGTAGTTAATATCTTCCACAAAATCGAGCAAACATTTTAACACCATGCGGATGCATCATCACCACTAATCTAGTTTAGCAACTGATCATACGGCTCGGAGAAAGTCTTAAGAGAGGGAACGGTTTCCATGAGAGGATCCATACAGTGATTTCGATGGGGACGCGAGTGTCGATACGGATTTGGTAGTAGAGGTCAATGCAATCGACGTCGAGCCACTTCAAGCTGGCCTCCCAAGCTGCCCTCACATACGCTGGATCGCCACGGACCTCCGCCTTCCCGTCCGCGAAGCTGCCTCCAAACTTGGTCGCCAATTCCACCTTCTGTCTCACCCCTCCCTTCAGTGCCTGCTCAAGATCCACACCAAGTCACCGTTAAGAAAACCCCAAATCGCCCACAAAATTAGAAAACCAAGATGCAGGATTTCTTAGAATTCGGCATGACTATAGCCATATCTACTACTTCATGCGGAAGCTGAGACTAAGCTTTAACACACTCTAAGCGTGAAAATGGATCAGATTGGGGAGGCTAACAAGGACTGATTAACATACGCATACGTGCGCGAGGACCGCCAGCTAGTTCATTTAAAAAGCCGCCAAATTTTAAAATGGAATGTCTGAAAAGCAGACCGACCTTCCCGAGGAGGATTTCGTTGGTGTGAGGGCCGTAGTTGTCGGAGGTGTCGAGGAAGGTGACACCAGAGCCGACGGCGTGGTGGAGGAGCGCGATCATGTCGGGATCGGACTTGGGAGCGCCGTAGTAGGCAGACATGCCCATGCAACCCAGCCCCTGCGCCGAGACCTCGAGACCCTGCGACCCCAGCTTGATCCGCCTCACCATCGACGCCATCGCCGCCGTCGTCTCGCTAGAGGTCGATGCGAGAAGAGAATGGAGAAGACAATTCGAGAGCTCTCTCGCTTGATCCCTCCCCGCACCGAGACGACGAGCTTTATAGGAGAGTCAAAAGAATCAAACAGGCTACAAAAGACGCACGCGCTGACGTTAGTCTCTCGTGACCTACTTCTCCAACGGCCAACGGCCAACGGCCCACTGTAAGAATGCTGACCTCCCTCATGTATGATTGACAAAAATGATCGTAATTAGGACTTTATTCAAGAATAAAGGTTTACTACATCATATTGCTTTTTAAGGTCCAAAATTTCAAACTTTCAAGAATTGATGGCGTTATATTAAAAATTGAGAAAAGCCACCAACAGTCCCAAATTATGCCATTACGATACATTTATCATACATTCATTTTATGATAGTAAAAATCTCAAACTTTTATTTGTGTGACACATTTACCCTCCCTTTAAGTTCCGCCAACGAGCACTGTTAAAAATCTGCGATGATGACGGAAAAAAAAACAGTGATAACATGGCGCTCAACGACTTTAGTGAAATGAAAACGACGTCATTTTGACTAAAAAAATCATCAAACGAAACCTTAACGGATGGTGAATGTGTTACACAAGCATAAATTTAGGGTTTTTGATGTTACAAGAAAAAGGTTTAAAGCAAATTTGTCATTATGGGCATAGTTTGGGGTTTTACGTATCGCAAAAAAAAAATTTAAGGTAAATATGTCACAGTAAATATAGTTTGAAAATTTTTATGACTTTTTCCCTTAAATTCTTTTTCAGTTATCCACCTAAAGGATTTCTTTTAATCTTGATTGATGTTCTACCTCCGCCGTGTGTGTTTTGTACTTTCTAGAGGAGTAGTCCATTGATGCGTGGGTGTACAATGTGAAGGTTGGCAAATAATTCCATGCCGTCTTGTCTACAAACACAACGTTAGTGGATTATTTAAAAAAAAACACACGCCCACACACACACAAGATCAGTGGAGCAGCCGATTCCTTAATTTAGAGGTCAAGAACATAACATGACACAACTTTTGGCAAAAAGACCTCCAACAGTATGGCACAGATTAAAGGGGGTGACAAAAACATGAACAGAACAACATTGCACAACTATAACCTCCAAATTAAACTGAAAAAGGGTCATTTCACAATCTTATCCCTAACTATATTATTCTAATCTAAAGGCATGGACGTAAAAGTAAATTATGTCCTTTGCGCATAGCATATCTAGATTCGCCTTTGGCGCTCTATGCCACATCATATGGTCAGAAAGGAACAATGCCATTTTCAAGAATAAGTCTATTTCTATCCCAGGAATGCGTAACCACCTTCTCAAAGTTGTCAAGGACAAAGCTTTAGCCATGGGGACTATTCCTGATACACCTGCAAATCGGAGAATGCAAAGGAATTGGGGCCTCTCGGCCACTATATTTGCCGCTAGTCTAGCCCCATCTTAGGCTGGTTTCTTACCTGTTTACTTGTTCTTTGGTTGTATAGGTCCTGCTAAGGCTTTTGACCCCATTTTGACAAGTTGTCCATATTGGGTCGATGGGTGCCTCTAGCTTTAGGTTGTAATTGGCTCATTGAAAAGTTATATAATCTTTACCTTACCAAAAAAAAGATGTAAAAGTAAATTACTTAGAGAGTTAATATCACAAAAAAAATCCCTAAACTGCTACACCAGTAGTAAATTTACCCAATAACATCAAACTGATATACCTGTAATAAATTTACTTTCCGTTAATTTTATCATCAAATTGCTTAGTCGGATGACACTTGGTAGTTGACGAGTGTACCGATTTTGGGTTTTACCCCTCCATTATTCATAGGTTTATTAATTTGTGATTTTTCGTAGTATTAATCCAATTTGACGTAAGGTAAATTTGTCACAAGTGTATTAATTTGAGGTTTTTTGTAGTAAAAAAATTAGTTCAGTCTAAATTTATCATAAGTGTATCAGTTTAGATGTTTTGCGATCAAAAAATTAATTCAAGGTAAATCTATCACAAATGTAATAATTTGGGATTTTTCATAATATTAACCTTTACTTAAAAAGCTCATGAAACATCCATGAGGAAGAAAATAAAGTGTTTAGAAATTCATAGTGTGTATATGAACTCGCGATTTTTTGGAACTCTAATCTTCTTCAACCTCATCAAGAAGTTACCTTTTATAGGCGGAGCCAAGGGCAATACAATAATAGTACAAGCACACATTTTTAGGACAATAATACAAACAGTAGGTAGAACCATCGGACACAAAGGACCACACATGCGCACTGCAACATGCTTTCTCAAAAGAAAGGATAAGGGTGCGCATGGCAACGATTTTATGTTTAGGAACTAATTCTGTTCAGAAATTATTTTTTTTATTCTGTCCCCGAGAATAATTTTTAAGCATTTGAATGCATTTGGTAACTGTCCAAAATTTTTATTCTTAGAATAGAAAAAGAACATATATATGCTTGATAACTACACAAAAAAAATTTTTATTAATAATATTTTGAATTTTTTAATATTTCTTTCTTCTTTCTTTCCTTTTTTTTCTTTTTTTTCCTTTCTTTCCTTGATCGTGGCCGGTCACCGGCATCGGCGACCGGCCACAAGCTAGGGCCGCAACGCCCTCGCAGGTCGCGACAGGGAGGTCGGCTTCACCTTGACCGGGCGGGGCTCGACCTCGCCCAGATTTGGCGAGGCCGACCTCGCCGTCGCCATCCCCAGCGACGACAAGGTCGGCCTCGCCAGATGACGGCAAGGTTTAGCCTCGCCCAGCCAAGACGAGACTGACCTCACCATCGCCGGGGGCGGCGAGGGTCGACCTCGCCGTAGCCTGGGGCGGCGAGGGCTGCCCTCACCGACGCTGGCCAATGACGGGCCGGTGGCAGACCGAGAAGAAGACGAAGAACAAATAGAAAAGGAAGAAGAAAACCAAGAAGAATTAGAAATGGAAAAATTATTCCAAAATCAAGAAGTTATTTTTTTTTTCTTGATTATGTTCCAAAACTAATTCTAGGAACAATATTTTGCAAATTTGTGCCCAAGCGCAAAAATTTTAACAACCGAATTTCTACTCCCAAACTGATTTTGAGAACAAAAGAACAGAAATTATCACTATTTGGCAAGTTGTCAAACGCCCCCTAAGACTAATTTAACCAAAAGTAATGGCTTTCATTAGACACGGTACAACATTGCAACTTATAGGCTTCTTTGGTACTTGTCCAGCGAAATCTGTCCTTTAAACATAAACAAATAAGAAGAGTTCAAGTTCACAATATCCACACTTTTTTGTGGAGAACTCACGATAGCTAATTCATTTTTTTTTTGTGAAGCTCATAATCTCCTACCGCTCTTCTTTTTCTATTATACAAAAAGCAAAAAGAAATATTGACAAAAGGAGCTGAAACTCCATAAGTATAGCAAGTAGCAAGAAAGTCCACACATGGGCACCTTCTTGATCATACACTAATAGATAGACACTAGATACAAAAAAACACACATGCATCTTGTAATATGCTTTTTCAGACGGAAGGACAATATTAAAAAACACACATGCATCTTGTAATATCCTGAAAGAACATTGTGCACGGTCTAAGTATTGAACTCATGGTTGAGGTGAACAAAGTGTCAGTCTAGTATGTATGGAGGAGTTGAATTCCTCGAAATCCCGGTTTCGCGATTCTAAAAGTCACCCCGATGAACTGGCATGGCGGGCTCGGTTGGTATTCAACTTGCTCCGTGTTTCTTGAGTCATCTTCCCCCGATAAGCTTCCTACACATCTTTAATCTTCTCATAGTGAATGTCATTTTTACAAAATGATAACAGTTACTCTCTGAAGTCCAGATTTTATTGCAGGATAATAAGTACTCTCCTCATACATACTTATAACAGACGCAACACAAGCATCGAAATACTTTAGCAGCAAATGCTCAAACTCTGTATATAAAAGATGCGGCAACAAAAGCAGACATGTTTCCTAAGCAGCTTTCCATGAAGAAAGGGGTGGAGTATCGGAGTTTTCCCACGTAGGCACGCTGCTTGGGTACCTGCCACCCTTGACATTGTCCGCAGAAGCAATCAATTCCAGCTCGGCCATTTCTTCAGGTGTAAGCTTCACGGACAGAGCTCCAATGTTCTGGTTGAAGTTCTCAATCTTGGTCGTGCCGGGAATCGGGCAGACATCGTCACCCTGGTGGTGTACCCAGGCGAGGGCTAACTGCGATGGGCTGCACCCCTTTCTTTGCGCAATTTCATTCACTTGGTCGAATAGCTTCGCATTGTGAGCGAAGTTCTCTGGCTGGAACCTTGGTATGGACTGCATAACATAGAGCACCGTCTCAGTGGAGAACATATGAGCAACTATCATTTTCCTGTTAGCGCCAAATTCTACAGCAACAAGTGCAACCAATACTAGAAGTGGTTGCATCGCGTGCAATCAAATTGTCTTGTTACTTGATACGATAAGCATTTGGAAGTTTGCAATCACTGTGTATCTGGAAAGAATGATTGAAAGAATTAGATTATCTTGTTCAAAATTTTAAGCATTCAAAATGTGGAGAGAAGTGCTTCAGCAACTACCACGCAAGGCTGATGGTTTTGATGTAAGATGTGACAACAGAAACAAAAGCGACAATCTACCTACATGTGATGGAATTTATTCATAGCACTCAAAAGAAAGAAATCACAAATCTACAAGTGTAGAAGAATATTATCGGAAGTAAAGCTTTATTAGCTTAAAAACAGTAGCTACTTCACTTGCCAGGCGCAAGTCAAACACTAATCGCGGGAAGTAATCCACAATTGGCTTTATGTCAGATAGGAACTTGATCCCAAAACTTCTAAAAAAGGGTGTTAGGGAGTCCTCAGTCAAGAACCGGTTTTGACAAGATATAATTTATCCCGTGAAGAAAGATGAGTATAAAAAAGGACAGAAGCTAAGGCTGGATGCCGGTGTCGCTTATACTGAGGAAATATGCCTCATCTTATGAAGGAAGATGAAAGAAAAAGGATGGGTGGAAACGGAGGAAAGGATAGTGAATAGCAAATGGTGGGAAGGCTGGGAAACAAGAACTTACAAGTAAGTCTATATCTGTATATTCCCAACAGCATGAGAATCGGGAAACTGCATCTTTCAGGCTCATTAAGCCACTAATTATGATTTTACGCTAATTAAGAATCAGAGAGGTGGGTGTAGGTCTAGTGCTGGAGAGGACACATAAGAATATAAAGCATTTGTGTCACCATTGTTATCCATCCCCTCCAGGTACTTTTTCTGAATACCACAAGAACTCGTAGTTCCCTGCACTTCAACAGGAATGACAGTTACTGTGAGCATCTAGTTATGCTGATCAGCAGAAACAAACCCGTCTAAAGTCGTTCTCAGTGAAATTCTCCAGTAACTTGGAGCCAACAGACAAGAATCCACGTCCTAAAGGACTGTATGCAACGATTCCAATGCCAAGCTCCCTAGTAACAATTGAAAGGAAGAGCAGAGTCAGAAGAAAGCTGCTGTTACTGCATCAACAAATTAACAGAGTGATTATCTACCTGCATGTGGGAACGATCTCTGCTTCCACATCTCTTGTCCACAGCGACCACTCCAATTGCACAGCTGTGATGGGATGAACAGCATGCGCTCTCCTGATTGTTGACGCAGAGGCCTCCGATAAACCGATGTACTTGATTTTACCCTCTTCAACGAGTTTCTTTAGCTCTCCAATCTTTGAAAATTCACATGACAACACAACAAAGATTAGTCAATCTTTATGCATGTAAAAACAACAAAAAAGTTGCTAGGCATTTAGTTAACGGGGATAGATTTCTCTAATTTATCACTGAAGAGGGCAAATAAAAGAAGTATTCCAAGTATTTTTCATATTTCACAATGACATGTCAAGAATCAAATGTCTCCGCAGAAAGTCCAGGAACAACTTTCGATGTGATCCTCGTATCTAAATTAGGATGACCTCATAGCACTTTCATCTCAAAGGAACATTTCAAATAATTTTCATGCTCGTTGACCCTTAACCTGCAAGAGACGCCCATAAGACAAACTCAGCCACTAAAATTACTAAATTCCACGACCTCTTTAACAACATCGCGCCGCATCTGGACCTCGACAATCAACTGAACTTACGTCTCAGTTAACAGTGTCTTACAAGTAGTTAATCTCTTCCACAAAATCGAACAAACTTTTAACACCATGAGGATGCATCATCACCACTAATCTAGTTTAGCAACTGATCATACGGCTCGGAGAAAGTCTTAAGAGAGGGAACGGTTTCCATGAGAGGATCCATACAGTGACTTCGACGGGGACGCGAGTATCGATACGGTGTTGGTAGTAGAGGTCGATGCAATCGACATCGAGCCGCTTCAAGCTGGCCTCGCAAGCTGCCCTCACATACGCCGGATCGCCCCGGACCTCCACCTTCCCGTCCACGAAGCTGCCTCCAAACTTGGTCGCCAATTCCACCTTCTGTCTCACCCCTCCCTTCAGTGCCTGCTCAAGATCCACACCAAGTCACCGTTAAGAAAACCCCAAATCGCCCACAAAATTAGAAAACCAAGATACAGGATTTCTTAGAATTCGGCATGACTATAGCCATATCTACTACTTCATGCGGAAGCTGAGACTAAGCTTTAACACACTCTAAGCGTGAAAATGGATCAGATTGGGGAGGCTAACAAGGACTGATTAACATACGCATACGTGCGCGAGGACCGCCAGCTAGTTCATCTAAAAAGCCGCCAAATTTTAAAATGGAATGTCTAAAAAGCAGACCGACCTTCCCGAGGAGGATTTCGTTGGTGTGAGGGCCATAGGTGTCGGAGGTGTCGAGGAAGGTGACACCGGAGCCGACGGCGTGGTGGAGGAGCGCGATCATGTCGGGATCGGACTTGGGAGCGCCGTAGTAGGCAGACATGCCCATGCAGCCCAGCCCCTGCGCCGAGACCTCAAGACCCTGCGACCCCAGCTTGATCCTCCTCACCATCGATGCCATCGCCGCCGTCGTCTCGCTCGAGGTCGATGCAAGAAGAGAATGGAGAAGACACAATTCGAGAGCTCGCTCGCTTGATCCCTCCCTGCACCGAGACGACGAGCTTTATAGGAGAGTCAAAAGATTCAAACAGGCTACAAAAGACGCACGCGCTGACGTTAGTCTCTCGTCACCTTCTTCTCCAACGGCCCACTGTAAGAATGCTGACCTCCCTCATGTATGATTGACAAAAATGATCGTAATTAGGACTTTATTCAAGAATAAAGGTTTAATACATCATATTGCTTTTTAAGGTCCAAAATTTCAAACTGTCAAGAATTGATGGCGTTATATTAAAAATTGAGAAAAGCCACCAACAGTCCCAAATTATGCCATTGTGATACATTTATCATACATTCTTTTTATGATAGTAAAAATCTCAAACTTTTACTTGTGTGACACATTTACCCTTCCTTTAGGTTCCGTCAGCGAGCACCGTTAAAAATCTGCGATGATGACGGAAAAAAACGGTGATAACATGGCGCTCAACGACTTTAGTGAAATGAAAACGACATCATTTTGGCTAAAAAAATCATCAAACAAAACCTTAACAGATAGCGAATGTGTCACACAAGTATAAATTTAGAGTTTTTGATGTTACAAGAAAAAGGTTTAAAGCAAATTTGTCATTATGGGCATAGTTTGGGGTTTTACATATCGCAAAAAAAAAATATTCAAGGTAAATATGTCACGGTAAATATAGTTTGAAAATTTTTATGACTTTGTCCCTTAAATTCTTTTTCAGTTATCCACCTAAAGGATTTCTTTTAATCTTGATTGATGTTCTACCTCTGCCGTGTGTGTTTTGTACTTTCTAGAGGAATAGTCCATTGATGCGTGGGTGTACAATGTGAAGGTTGGCAAATAATTCCATGCCGTCCTGTCTACAAACACAACGTTAGTGGATTATTTAAAAAAAACACACGCCCACACACACAAGATCAGTGGAGCAGCCGATTCCTTAATTTAGAGGTCAAGAACATAACATGACACAACTTTTGGCAAAAAGACCTCCAACAGTATGGCACAGCTTAAAGGGGGTGACAAAAACATGAACAGAACAACATTGCACAACTCTAACCTCCAAATTAAACTGAAAAAGGGTCGTTTCACAATCTTATCCCTAACTATATTATTCTAATCTAAAGGCATGGACATAAAAGTAAATTACTTATAGAGTTAATATCACAAAAAAACCCCCCCCCAAACTTCTACACCAGTAGTAAATTTACCCAATAACATCAAACTGATATACCTGTGACAAATTTACCTTTCGTTAATTTTATCATCAAATTGCTTAGTCGGATGACACTTGGTAGTTGACGAGTGTACCAATTTTGGGTTTTACCCCTCCCTTATTCACAGGTTTATTAATTTGTGATTTTTTGTAGTATTAATCCAACTTAATGTAAGGTAAATTTGTCACAGGTGTATTAATTTGAGATTTTTTGTAGTCAAAAAATTAGTTCAGTCTAAATTTGTCACAAGTGTATCAGTTTGGATGTTTTGCAATCAAAAAATTAATTCGGGGTAAAACTATCACAGATGTAATAATTTGAAGTTTTTCGTGATATTAACCTTTACTTAACAAGCTCATGAAACATCCATGAGGAAGAAAATAAAGTGTTTAGAAATCCATAGTGTGTATATGAACTCGCGATTTTTTCAAACTCTAATCTTCTTCAACCTCGTCAAGAAGTTACCTTTTATAGGCGGAGCCAAGGTTAATACAATAATAGTACAAGCACACATTTTTAGGACAATAATACAAACAGTAGGTAGAACCATCAGACACAAAGGACCACACATGCGCGCTGCAACATGCTTTCTCAAAAGGAAGGATAAGGGTGCGCATGGCAACGATTTTGTGTTTAGAAATTAATTCTGTTCAGAAATTATTTTTTTTTATTCTGTGCCCAAGAATAATTTCTAAGCATTTGAATGCGTTTGGTAACTGTCCAAAATTTATATTCTTAGAATAAAAAAAGAACATAAATATATTTCGTAACTACACAAAATTTCTTTTTATTAATAATATTTTAAATTTTTTAATATTTCTTTCTTCTTTTTTTCCTTTTTTTTTTCTTTTTTTCTTCCTTTCCTTGGCCGTGGCCGGTTGCCGGCATTGGCGACCAGCCACAAGCTAGGGCCACCACACCCTCGCAGGTCGCGATGGGGAGGTCGACTTCGCCTTGGCCAAGCGGGGCTTGACCTCGCCCAGATCTGGCGAGGCCGATCTCGCCGTCGCCACCCCCAGCAACGGCGAGGTCGACCTCGCCAGATGATGGCAAGGTTTAGCCTCACCCGGCCAAGGTGATGCCGACCTCACCGTCGCCAGGGGCAGCAAGGGCCGACCTCGCCGTAGCCTAGGGCAGCGAGGGCCACCCTCGCCAACGCTGGCCGGCGACGGGCTGGTGGCGGACTAAGAAGAAGATGAAGAACAAATAAAAAAGGAAGAAAAATTAGAAATGGAAAAATTATTCCAAAATCAAGAAGTTACTTTTTCTTTCTTCTTGATTATGTTCCAAACTGATTCTGAGAACAAAAATTATCACTATTTGGCAAGTTGTCCAACGCCCCTTAAGACTAATTTAACCAAAAGCAATGGCTTTTATTAGACACGGTACAATATTGCAACTTATAGGCTTCTTTGGTACTTGTCCAGCGAAATTGGTCCTTTAAACATTGACAAATAAGAAGAGTTCAAGTTCGCAATATCCACACTTTTTGTGGAGAACTCACGATAGCTAATTCATTTTTTTTTTTTTGTGAAGCTCATAATCTCCTACCGCTCTTCTTTTTCTATTATACAAAAAGCAAAAAGAAATATTGACAAAAGGAGTTGAAACTCCATATGTATAGCAAGTAGCAAGAAAGTCCACACATGGGCACCTTCTTGATCATACACTAATAGATAGACACTAGATACAAAAAAACACACATGCATCTTGTAATATGCTTTTTCATACGGAAGGACAACATTAAAAGGATTTTGGCCAAAAGTAAGATTCTTATTATAAAACATAGTACAATAATATGACCGACCAGCTTTTTTGGTACTTGTCCAACGGAATTTTGTCTATTTACTTTGGACAGACAAAAAAAGTCCAAGCTCACAATATCCACGTTTTTTGCAAGGAAATGCCCTTTTTTTAAGTGTGAAACTCGAAATCTCCTATGGCTCTTCTTTTTCTGAAAAAAAAATTGACAAAAAGGAGCCGAAACTCCATATGTATAGCAACTAGCAAGAAAGTCCACACATGGGCACCTTCTTGATAAGTGCCATGATCTATCGAGGCTCTCCCAACAGTGCCATCGGAAGCCTCGACGGTCTTTTAAGAGAAGCGATGGTGCTGTTTTAGAAAAAGTTCCTCTTAGCATTGCTTCTTTGTCTAGTATCCAATCCTTAAAGAACATTGTACACGGTCTAAGTATTGAACTCATGGTTGAGGTGAACAAAGTGTCAGTCTAGTATGTATGGAGGAGCTGAATTCCTCGAAATCCCGGTATCGTGATTCTAAAAGTCACCCTGATGAGCAAGCATTGCGGGCTCGGTTGGCATTCAACTTGCTCCGTGTTTCTTGAGTCATCTTCCCCCGATAAGCTTCCTACACATCTTTAATCTTCTCATAGTGAATGTCATTTTCACAAAATGATAACAGTTACTCTCTGAAGTCCAGATTTTATTACACGATAATAAGTACTCTCTTCACACACGTACTTATAACAGACGCAACACAAGCCTCAAAATACTTTAGCAGCAAATGCTCAAACTCTGTATATAAAAGATGCGGCAACATAAGCAGACATGTTTCCTAAGCAGCTTTCCATGAAGAAAGGGGTGGAGAATCGGAGGTTTCCCACGTAGGCACGCTGCTTGGGTACCTGCCACCCTTGACATTGTCCGCAGAAGCAATCCATTCCAGCTCGGCCATTTCTTCAGGTGTAAGCTTCACGGACAGAGCTCCAATGTTCTGGTTGAAATTCTCAATCTTGGTCGTGCCGGGAATCGGGCAGACGTCGTCACCCTGGTGGTGTACCCAGGCAAGGGCTAACTGCGACGGGGTGCATCTCTTTCTTTGCGCAATTTCATTCACTTGGTCGAATAGCTTTGCATTGTGAGCGAAGTTCTCTGGCTGGAACCTTGGTATGGACTGCATAACATAGAGCACCGTCTCAGTGGAGAACATATGAGCAACTATCATTTTCCTTTTAGCACCAAATTCTACAGCAACAAGCGCAACCAATACTAGAAGTGGTTGCATCGCATGCAATCAAATTGTCTTGTTACTTGATACGATAAGCATTTGGAAGTTTGCAATCACTGTGTATCTGGAAAGAATGATTGAAAGAATTAGATTATCTTGTTCAAAATTTTAAGCATTCGAAATGTGTAGAGAAGTGCCTCAGCAACTACCTCGCAAGACTGATGGTTTTGACGTAAGATGTGACAACAGAAACAAGAGCAACAATCTACCTACATGTGATGGAATTTATTCATAACACTCAAAAGAAAGAAATCACAAATCTACATGAAGGGTGGAAGAATATTATCGGAAGGAAAGCTCTATTAGCTTAAAAACAGTAGCTACTTCACTTGCCAGGCACAAGTCAAACACTAATCACGGGAAGTAATCCACAATTGGCTTTATGTCAGATAGGGACTTGATCCCAAAACTTCCAAAAAAGGGTGTTAGGGAGTCCTCAGTCAAGAACCGGTTTTGACAAGATATAATTTATCCCGTGAAGAAAGTTGAGAATAAAAAAGGACAGAAGCCAAGGCTGGATGCCGGTGTCGCTTATACTGAGGAAATATGCCTCATCTTATGAAGAAAGATGAAAGAAAAAGGATGGGTGGAAACGGAGGAAAGGATAGTGAATAGCAAATGGTGGGAAGGCTGGGAAACAAGAACTTACAAGTAATTCTATATCTGTATATTCCCAAAAGCATGAGAATCGGGAAACTGCATCTTTCAGGCTCATTAAGCCATTAATTATGATTTTACGCTAATTAAGAATCAGAGAGGTGGGTGTAGGGCTAGTGCTGGAGAGGACACATAAGAATATAAAGCATTTGTGTCACCATTGTTATCCATCCCCTCCAGGTACTTTTGCTGAATACCACAAGAACTCGTAGTTCCCTGCACTTCAACAGGAATGACAGTTACCGTGAGCATCTAGTTATGCTGATCAGCAGAAACAAACCCGTCTAAAGTCGTTCTCAGTGAAATTCTCCAATAACTTGGAGCCAACAGAAAAGAATCCACGTCCTAAAGGACTGTATGCAACGATTCCAATGCCAAGCTCCCTAGTAACAATTTAAAGGAAGAGCAGAGTCAGAAGAAAGATTAGTCAACGAGTTTCTTTAGCTCTCCAATCTTTGAAAATTCACATGACAACACAACAAAGATTAGTCAATCTTTATGCATGTAAAAACAACAAAAAAGTTGCTAGGCATTTAGTTAACGGGGATAGATTTCTCTAATTTATCACTGAAGAGGGCAAATAAAAGAAGTATTCCAAGTATTTTTCATATTTCACAATGACATGTCAAGAATCAAATGTCTCCGCAGAAAGTCCAGGAACAACTTTCGATGTGATCCTCGTATCTAAATTAGGAGGACCTCATAGCACTTTCATCTCAAAGGAACATTTTAAATAATTTTCATGCTCGTTGACCCTTAACCTGCAAGAGACGCCCATAAGACAAGCTCAGCCACTAAAATTACTAAATTCCACGACCTCTTTAACAACATCGCGCCGCATCTGGACCTCGACAATCAACTGAACTTACGTCTCAGTTAACAGTGTCTTACAAGTAGTTAATCTCTTCCACAAAATCGAACAAACTTTTAACACCATGAGGATGCATCATCACCACTAATCTAGTTTAGCAACTGATCATACGGCTCGGAGAATGTCTTAAGAGAGGGAACGGTTTCCATGAGAGGATCCATACAGTGACTTCGACGGGGACGCGAGTATCGATACGGTGTTGGTAGTAGAGGTCGATGCAATCGACATCGAGCCGCTTCAAGCTGGCCTCGCAAGCTGCCCTCACATACGCCGGATCGCCCCGGACCTCCGCCTTCCCGTCTGGCTTGCCTTCTGCGAAGCTGACTCCAAACTTGGTCGCCAATTCCACCTTCTGTCTCACCCCTCCCTTCAGCGCCTGCGCAAAATCCACACCAAATCAACACGATAAAAACCCAAAATTTCCCCGGAAGAAAGGGAGAAGAACAGCAATGGTGCCAAAACTTGTGTACGGAGGCCACTTTAGTGCCAAAACTTCCATTTGGATCACTTAAATGCCAAAAGTTGTGAAAAACGATCATTTAAGTGTTACTTCGTCGGAAATCCGACGTGGCATTTTTTTATTAATTTTTCAAGCGGATGTGGCTCGCCGGAGGCTGATGTGGCTCGCCGGAGGCTGACGTGGCATTTCTTTTCTTTTTTTTTCCTTTTTTTTTTCCTTTCTTTTCTTTTTTTCTTTTCTTTTTTTTTCTTTTATTTTTTTCTTATGTCCGGTGGCCGGCATCCGGCCACCGGCCATGGCCGGCCCCCGCCGAGGCCACGGCGGCCTCGCCTTCCTCCGGGCGAGGCCGCCGTGGCCTCGGCGGGGGCCGGCCTCGCCGGATCTAGCGAGGCGAGCCCTCGCCGGGGCTCGCCGTGCCCAGGCGACGGTCGAGGTCGCCTGGGCACGACGAGCCCCGGCGAGGGCTCGCCTCGCCAGATCTGGCGAGGCCGGCCCCCGCCGAGGCCACCGCGGCCTCGCCCGGAGGAAGGCGAGGCCCGGCGAGGGCACGGCGAGCCCCGGCGAGGCCGGCCCCCGCCGAGGCCACGGCGGCCTCGCCTTCCTCCGGGTGAGGCCCGGCGAGGCCGCGGTGGCCTCGGCGGGGGCCGGCCTCGCCGGATCTGGCGAGGCTGCAGTGGCCTCGGCGGGGACCGGCCTCGCCGGATCTGGCGAGGCGAGCCCTCGCCGGGGCTCGCCGTGCCCAGGCGACGGTCGAGGTCGCCTGGGCAGGGCGAGCCCCGGCGAGGGCTCGCCTCGCCAGATCCGGCGAGGGCTCGCCTCGCCAGATCCGGCGAGGCCGGCCCCCGCCGAGGCCACCGCGGCCTCGCCCGGAGGAAGGCGAGGCCAAGGTGGCCTCGGCGGGGCCGGACGCCGGCCACCGGACATAAGAAAAAAATAAAAGAAAAAAGAAAGAAAAGAAAGGAAAAAAAGAAAAGAAAAAAATCAGAAAAAAATATTTAAAAAATTGAATTATACACATGGAAATGACACGTGTCATTAAATTTTAAATATAAATGCCACGTATTAAATTTGGTCGGAATTTCTCGCCGTTGGCACTTAAATGATCGTTTTTTCTCCGATTTAGCACTTAAGTGATCGCCGGCGTAAACTTTTAGCACTTAAGTGATCCAAATGAAAGTTTTGGCACCAAAGTGGCCTCCGTACACAAGTTTTGGCACCATTGCTGTTCTTCCCCCCCGGAAGAAAGCTAACCAAGACGAGGGATCGTAGAATTCCGCACGACCAAGCTAATATTACAACACCATAAGCATACCCACTTCAAGCGGAAGCTGAGGCTAAGCTTAACGCACCCAAGCGTGAAAACAGATCAGATCCCGACTAACATATCAGCTAGTTGACCTAAAAAGCCGCGAACTTTCGAAATGGGTTATCTAAAAAGCAGACCTTTCCGAGGAGGATCTCGTTGGTGTGGGGTCCGTAGACGTCGGAGGTGTCGAGGAAGGTGACGCCGGAGCCGACGGCGTGGTGTATGAGGGCGATCATGTCGGGGTCGGACTTGGGAGGGCCGGAGCGGACGGACATGCCCATGCAGCCCAGCCCCTGCGCGGAGACCTCGAGGCCCTGCGACCCGAGCTTGATCCTCCTCACCGTCGTCGACGCAGCCATCGCCACCGCCGCCGCCGCCGTCTACCTCGAGGTGGATGCAAAGAAGAGAACGGAGAAGGAATCTCTGATCACTTCCTGCAGCACTGAGACGATGACGAAGATGATGGGTGGAGCCGAGCATAGCTTTTCTATAGGAGAGTTGACTCCCCGCCGTCTTATCCGCAAACACCGCGGAAAAAACACCAACCGTGGTGGATATGCTGCCGACTCCTTAATAATTGTGGTCCTGAATACGCCACGACTTCGAAAGTGACAAAAACAAAACAAACAAAACAAACAGGACAACATTGCACCAAGTCTAACCCCAATTATGAACATGAACAGGTTATGTCCGTATTTTTCTAAACTAAATTAACGTTTGCATTGATACCACAAAAAATTACAAATTAATATATTTATGATAATTTTATCGCGAATTATTTTTTTGATCACAAAAAATTTCAAACTGATACATTTATAATAAATTTACCCCGAATTATTTTTTTAACCACCAAAAACCTCAAAATTGTACACTTATGACAATTTTATCCAAAACTATTTTTTTGACTATCAAAAACTCAACACCGGTACATCTGTGATAATTTTACCCCCAAACTAATTTTTTGACCACTAAAAATCCCAAACTGATACATTTGTGACAAATTTATCTTCCGTTAGTGTCCGTTAAATTGGATTAATATCACGAAAAATTACAAATTGGTAAACTTGTGACAAACAGAGAGGTAAAACCCAAAACCGGTATACTTTTCAATTACCACGTGTCATTAAACTTAGCAATTTGACATAATTTTTAACGGAAACTAACGGAGGGTAAATTTATTACAAGTGTACCAGTTTGGGATTTTTGGTGATCAAAAAATTAGTTATAGGGTAAAATTATCACATGTGTACCAATATGAGGTTTTTGGTGATCAAAAAAATAGTTCGGGGTAAAATTATCACAAGTGTACAAGTTTGGGGTTTTTGATGATGAAAAAAATGATTCGGGGTAAATTTGTCATAAATGTATCAATTTTGAATTTTTCGTGATATTAACCCTTAACGTTTCAACCAAGCATTTATGCATGGGACACCCCTACAGATAATGTGCTGCATAATTTGAATGCCAATTTTCATCTTGATTCGAGTCATTATGAAACTTGTCATTATTCGAAACAGCATAAATTGCCTTGGGATATATTCACTAGAAGTCCTAAAACTTGCAAAAAGTGCAATCAAGTCTTAAAACTTGTTAAATTAATTCAAATGAGTCCTAAATTTAACACCGTCAAGCTTGCTAACGGAAAATGCTGACGTGGCGCTGACGTGGTTTATTTTAATATTTTCTCTCTCTCACGTGATTAAAACGACGTCGTTTTGGCCAAAATTTGATTTTTAATACTATTTTTATTTAAATTAAATTTTAAAAAAAGACTTAAAAATACAAAGGAAGGGGACAAGCGGGGAGGGAGGGCTTGCCCTCCCGCCGCCACCACCGCCTCCCCACCATCGCCAGGAGGGGCCGGCGAGAATGGGGAGACACCAAGCGGGGGTTGCCGAGCCCCGGCCAGCGACCCTCGCTGACGACAGGCGAAGGCCTATGGGCCCTCGCTTGGATCTGGGAAAGGGGTCATAGCCCTCCCCCAAATCGGGCGAGGGTTGTCGGCCCTCCCCCAGATTCGGCGAGGGTCGCCAGTGGCGGCCGACCCTCGCCAATGGTGGCCCTCCCCCAAATATGGTGGGGGTCAGCCGCCACTGGCAACCCTCAGCCAGGTCGAGGTGAGGGTCAGCGACCCTTGCCCAATCTGGGGGAGGGCCCGTAGCCCCTCGCTTGCCGTCGGCGAGGGTTGTCGGCCCCTGGCCGAGGCTTGACGACCCCCGCCTGCCGTC
Source organism: Syzygium aqueum (assembly GCA_031216185.1). Lineage (NCBI taxonomy): Eukaryota > Viridiplantae > Streptophyta > Magnoliopsida > Myrtales > Myrtaceae > Syzygium > Syzygium aqueum. The sequence goes on from CM062238.1 coordinate 22,098,780, forward strand.
CCCCCACCCTCGCCGGCCCCTCCTTGTGATGGTGGGGCAGCAGCGGCGGCGGTGGGGAGGGCAAGCCCTCTCTCCCCGATTGTCCTTCTTCTCCCTTTTTTATTTTTTTTATTTTAGCTTATTTTTAAATTTAAATTAAATTATATTAATTTTAAAATAATGAAAAAAGCCACGTCATTGCTACGTATGATATAAAAATAATAATAAAAGCCACGTCGGCATTTTTTATTAGTCAAATTGGACAGTGTTAACTTTAGGACTCGATTGAACGAATTTGATAAGTTTTAGGATTCAATTGCACTTTGATAACACGTTATAGGACTTCTAGTGAACATAACCCAACTGCCTTTTACCTCTAGCACACATGTTTCACAAGAACTCTTTGAATTAATACATTCTGATGTTTGAGGTAATGCTTATGTGGTCTCTCGTGATGGTTTTAAATATTATGTTACTTTTAGTGATGATAAGTCCCACACCACTTGGATTTATTTATTGACCTCTAAGAGTGAAGTGTTGAAAGTGTTTCAAGAATTTTGTAATATGGTTTACACTCAATATGGTCAGCATATCAAAATTCTCCAAACCGGTAATGTGATGGAATATACAAACCATCATTTTAAGTCGTTTCTTAAGTCTTTGGGAAATATTCATTAAACCTACTATGTTGGCACCCCCCAATAAAATGGGGTAGCCAAACGGAAAAATCATCACTTACTTGAAGTGACAAGAGCTTTGTCATTTCATGGTAACTCACATATTGGTTAAATGCGGTGCTCACTAGTTGTTACTTGATTAATTGTCTCCCCAGTATGATCTTTCACTACAAGTCTCCAATGGAGGTCCTTATTGGGTGACTTGTGAATATTACACATCTTCAAATATTTGAAAGTGTTTGTTTTGTTCTTCTCCCGAGGGAAAACTTGATCCTTGTGCTCGCAAGTGTGTTTTTATTGGTTACTCCTCTATCAAGAAGGGGTATAAATGTTTCGATCCATCCACTAAGAAGGTATTTATCTCCTGTGATGTTGTCTTTGATGAGACTCATGTTTTTTTTCTAATAGGGATCACCTTCAGGGGAGAATAGAGATACTGACTTAGACTATAGTGGGTTTGATGTTGAAGTTGCTCCCTTGCCGATTGTAACTGATCGTATCAATGATAACAATGATCCTGCTCTTGCTCCAGAGCAAGTGAATGAAATTGTTGATATGGAACAGCCTACACCTGCTTTTGCCACTCTCGCTCCAATTCGAAGGACCACTCGGATTTCACAATCATGTACTAGATTCGTGACTTCACCACTTATCATTCTACTTGATTTCCTATATAAGATTATATTTGCTATGATAAAGTTTCACCCGCCTTCCATGTTTTTTTAATCAGCTGTTAATGTTCAGAAAGAACTTGCTACCTTTCTCAAACCTAGAAGTTCTTAAGTGTGGTGAGATGCTATGAAAGAAGAGCTAGAAGCACTAGATAAAAATCACAGTTGTGAACTTGGTAAGACTTGTTGCTAAGGGCTACACTCAAACATATGGTGAAAACTACAAAGAACCGTTTGCTCCCGTAGCAAAAATAAACATTGTGAGAGTATTGATGTCTATAGTAGTAAATTGTGATTGGCCACTCTTTCAAATGGACAGTTAAAACGCATTGCTATAAGGTGAACTTGAAGAAGAAGTTTATATGAACATTCCTCCTAGACAACCTTTAGAAAATCAACCAAATGCAATTTGCAAGCTTAATAAAGCCATCTATGCCCTCAAATAATTGCCACGTGCTTGGTATGGAAAATTAAGTTCCACTCTTGAAAGCGTGAGTTTCAAAAAGGGTGATTCGGATTCCTCCTTGTTTGTGAAGCGAATTGCCAAAGGAATGGTGGCTATCCTTGTCTATGTGGATGATATAGTCATTACCGGTGATAATCTTCATGAAATCGAGGCTCTCAAGTGACACCTTGAATGTGAAGCTTGACATCAAGGATTTGGGACACTTGCGTTATTTTCTTGGTATAGAGGTGGCTTATTCTAGTAAAAGATTATTCATCTCTCAAAGGAAATATACTCTTGACTTATTAAAAGAGACCGGAAAACTTGGAGCTGCTCCTGCAGAGTCTCCCATGGAGTATAGCAGTAAGTTTGTGGACAATGTCACCCCCATTACCCTATAGTTGGATGGAACAATAAGGATGTCAAATCATCATAATCCCAATATAATAGGAGATCATGTTGTATTGTTCGATAGCTATAGTTACCAAATTAATGACCATAACCCATTGTATTGCTCTCTATTAAAAGGTAATAAATCCTCCCAAAGAAAATAAGATGAATTGGGGATTTACCACCGTGGATCTAAGCTTCCAAGGGATTATGCTCTTGGTCATCTGAACCATGTTAACGATTGAGTGTCCCTTTTGTTTTCTTTTCTCTCTCTTCTATACATGATTGCCATCAAAACAATATTCAACTCGCTATGCATTTCTTGAGTGATCTTTCCCTTGATAAGCTCTCTACTCATTTATAATTTTAGGTTAATACCACGAAAAACCCCAAACTGATACACTTGTGATAAATTTACTCTAAACTAATTTTTTGACCACTAAAAACCCCAAACCGGTATACCTATAATAATTTTATCCTCTGTTAGTTTATGCTAAATTTAACATGTTAAATTTATCACAAATGTACTAGTTTGGGGTTTTTGGTGGTTAAAAAAATCAATTTAGGGTAAATTTGTCACAGGTGCATCAGTTTGGGATTTTTTGAAAGTCAAAAAATTAGTTTGAGATAAATTTGTCACAGGTGTACCAGTTTGAGGTTTTTCGTGACATTAATCCTATAATCTTCTCATGGTGAATGTCATTTATACAAAATGATAACAGTTACTCTCTGAAGTCCACATTTTATTACAGGATGTGAAGTACGTACTTATAACAGACACGACATAGCCTCAAGACACTTTAGCAGCAACCAGCAAATGCTTACTGTATACGAAAGATGCAGCAACAGAAGCAGACATGTTTCTAAGCAGCTTTCCATGAAGAAAGGGTTGGAGTATCGGAGTTTTCCCACGAAGGCAAGCTGCTTATGTACCTGCCACCCTTTGACATTGTCTGCAGAAGCAATCGATTCCAGCTCAGCCATTTCTTCAGGTGTAAGCTTCACGGACAGAGCTCCAATGCTCTGGTTGAAATTCTCAGTCTTGGTCGTGCCGGGAATCTGGCAGACGTCGTCACCCTGGTGGTGTACCCAGGCAAGGGCTAACTGCGACAGGGTGCATCCCTTTCTTTGCGCAATTTCATTCACTCGGTTGAATAGCTTCGCATTGTGAGCGAAGTTCTCTGGCTGGAACCTTGGTATGGACTGCATAACATTGAGCACTATCTCAGTGGAGAACATATGAGCAACTTGTTAGTGGTATGCCTTAAGAATCAATCAAAGTTGATACTCTAATATTAGTTGTGGATTAGGTTGTGTCAAAAATCGACATTCACTATACTTAGGTAGTCATAATGTCTTGCTAGAGACCGCTTATGACTTGTGAGCCAAAAAGAGTTTTGAGCACACTGCTAATGTTTAGTGAACCTACAGGGTCGCACACAATAGCGAACGGACTTATTATTTTCTATGCGTCGTGATCTACTTATGAAGTAGATTTTAATTTATTCTCTTATTTAAATTATCTATGCGGTCGTGCGCGTTATAAGATAACGATTAAACGTACGATTAAATGCGGATGGTTTGGCGGGCCCAAATCGCCTGGCCCACTTCTTTTAATTTCGCTGGATAATAAGGGTGTATAAATAGATAGAGAATCGTTCTCTGTCTAGGGTTTTTTTTTTCGATAGAGTATCGAAAATAAAACGGCGTTCAAAAAAAGGAACTTCAAGATCTTTCGCTAGCACGTGGATCGTTGGAGAATTCCGTTCGTGTGTGTGGATACCGGTAGAGGCGCAACACTTGGGGCGCTAATCCAGACACAATCAGCTGCTAATTTATCTTCGATTTGCAAAATGTACGCTTCGAAATTCCCTTTCGATTTCAATATACACATGGATTCTGTCAAGGGTTCTATATTCCGCTGCGTTATTTTTCGTTGATGAACCCAACAGTGGTATCAGAGCGACTTGTGATATATTGAAGTTGAATCAGAAACCCTAATTGTTGATACATATGATGTATGCCTAAAGTGAGTCTAAATTAGGGTTAGATGAATATGAAATACGAATTGATAGGATCAATTGAGATGGAAAGAAGCAGGGATGGGTCGATCTTGTTTTGCTCTCGTTGAGACAGAAACGGCGCCGCGCCTAGGCTGTTGTCTGAGGCGGAGACAGCGGCGCGCTTGGGTTGTTGCCCGAGGCGAAGACGGTGGGCGGAGACGGCGGGCGGAGACGGCGGCGCATCTGGGCTTGTTGCCCGAGGCGGAGACGGCAACGTGCCTAGTCGTCCGGCCAGATGCATACGGTGAGGGCGCGGGACGCGGCAGCAATGGATAGTCTCCCGAGAACACAGAATTGAGAATTCTGTCTAGTTTTCGGGGCTTTCCTCATAAAACAGAATTGTGAATTCTGTCTAGGTTTCGGGGGCGCTGCCCCCGAGCCCCAGCGAGGGGCGCTGCCCCTTCGAACCCCGCTCGCTGACCGGTTAGCGAGACCACCGCAAGGGGCGCTGCCCCTCGACCCCGCAAGGGGGCGCTGCCCCTCGACCCCTGCATGGAATTTATCGTTCCCGTATGATTGATGTACCTTTATTGTTATAAGTGATGTTTTGTTTTTGTGTATCACATGCATACATTTATCACTAAATAAACAAAAGTGTCCCTAATAAAATTAAGTAATAATATGATGCCTTTCCAATCATACACCTATTAAGACTTGAATAGTCAATAGACGGGTCTGCCAAAGCAGGGTGTCTTTAACTATTTGAGTAAAATAGGATGGATAATAGTTATTCATAAGTCAAGATTGGTTTACTTAACAAGGCTATCAAAACGGTTTTGGGCCTTGAGGCATAGTGTTTGGGGATAAGATATGAGATGTCAACCCCAAAAACCAAGAGTTGTATTTGATACAATTGACAAAGAGTTGTCTACCTAAATAACTTAGTCTTGAGCGGTAAGCCAAAGTTTACTCAAGTCTTGGTAAAATATGGATCTTGGTCCACTATACTTATTGGGATACATGTTATAAAAGTATAGTGGGAGTTTATTATTTATAATATTAATGAACAATTCACTTTGCATATTTGTTGTAGATAATGGCAAATAGCTCTGCATCACACTTTTCATTGCGATCTGTCCTTGAGAAGGACAAATTGAATGGTTCAAATTTTTTGGACTGGTATAGAAGCTTGAGAATTGTTCTCAAGCAGGAGAAAAAGGATTATGTCCTGGAGAAACCAATCCCTCAGAAGGCACCTCCTTCCAACGCTCCCCATGCTGAAAGGAATGCTTATCAGAAGCATAAAGATGATGCATTGAATGCATCATGTCTAATGTTAGCTACCATGAACTCAGACCTTCAGAAGCAGTTTGAGAACGTGGATGCCTATGATATGATCATGAACCTGAAAAATTTGTTTCAGGAGCAGGCACGCACTGAAAGGTACCAAACGGTAAATACCTTAATTGAGTGCAAACTAGCAAGTGGGAGCTCAGTTAGCCCACATGTCATAAAGATGATAGGTTATATTGAAAACCTGGAACGACTGGGCTCTCCCATTAGCCAAGAGTTGGCTACTGACATTATTCTTCAGTCATTGCCTCAAGATTATGACACGTTTGTTATGAACTATAACATGCATAATTTGAATAAGTCTTTGACTGAACTGCATGGGATGCTCAAAACTGCTGAGCAGAATATCAAAAATGACCCTACCCCAAATGTTCTCATGGTTCAAAAGGGGAAAGGCTTTAAGAAGCCAGGTAAGGTCAAGGGTAGGGGCAAGGGCACTAAGCCTAAACCTAAATCCAAGACCAAACCGGGTCCAACTGCTGATGCTGTATGCTTCCATTGTGGTGAGAATGGACATTGGAAGAGGAATTGCAAGAAATATTTGGAGGATCTGAAGAAAAAGGAAAGTGAGACTTCCGATTCAGGTATTTATGTTATAGAAGTAAATGTTACTACTAGTTTTACCTCATGGGTATTGGATATTGGTTGTGGTACTCACATTTGTATGAATGTGCAGGGACTAAAATGAAGTAGAACACTTGTAAAAGGTGAAGTGGAACTACGAGTTGGAAATGGAGCAAGAGTTGCTGCATTATCCGTAGGAACATATGATGTAGCTTTACCTTCTGGCATGATTTTAGAATTGAATAATTGCTACTATGTACCTGCTATACGTAGAAATATTATTTCAGTTTCTTGTTTGGACAAGGAAGGTTTCTGTTTTGATATAAAGAACAATAGTTATTCGTTTTATCTTAATGGATTATTTTATGGTAGTGCCCATATTGTGGATGGGATATATATTCTAAATCTTGATGTGCCAATCTATAATATAAATACAAAAAGATTTAAATCTAATGATTTGAATCCAACCTACCTATGGCATTGTCGATTAGGCTACATAAACGAAAAACGAATTCACAAGCTTCATAGCGATGGACTATTAAATTCATTTGATTTTGAATCAATTGATACATGTGAATCTTGTTTAGTTGGAAAAATGACAAAAGCTCCTTTTACTAATCAAAGTGAGAGGACAAAAGAATTATTGGCCCTTATACATACTGATGTGTGTGGACCACTAAGTTCTACGGCCAAAGGAGGTTATCAGTACTTCATTACTTTTACTGATGATTTCAGTAGATATGGATATGTTTACTTGATGAAACATAAGTCCGAATCCTTTGAAAAGTTCAAGGAATTTCAGAATGAAGTACAGAATCAACTTGGCAAAAATATCAAGGCTCTTCGATCTGATCGAGGAGGAGAATATTTAAGCCAAGAGTTCAATGACCATCTCAAAGGGTGTGGAATTGTTTCACAGCTCACTCCCCCAGGAACACCACAGTGGAATGGTATCTCTGAGAGGAGAAATCGAACTTTGTTAGACATGGTTCGATCGATGATGAGTCATTTAGATCTTTCATTATCTTTCTGGGGATATGCACTCGAGACAGCTGCGTTTACACTAAATAGAAGTCCATCAAAAGCTATAGAGAAGACGCCATATGAGATGTGGACAGGAAAAGTTCCTAGTTTGTCTTTTCTAAAGATTTGGGGTTGTGAAGCTTATGTAAAACGTTTACTTTCTGATAAGCTTGGACCCAAATCTGATAAATGCTTCTTTGTGGGATATCCTAAAGAAACGAAAGGATATCACTTTTACAATCCATCAGAGAACAAAGTGTTTGTTGCTCGAAATGGTGTCTTTTTAGAAAAAGAGTTTCTTACTAAAAGAACCAGTGAGAGTAAGGTAAACCTCGAAGAAGTTGTAGTGCCACAAGAGGTTATTCCAATTCATGAGGAATCTCAATTAGATCTACAAAGAGTTGTAGAGTCTACTCCAGTGGCACCTATAGTTCGTAGGTCTGAAAGAACACATCGTGAGCCTATGAGATATGGTTTTCATGTGACAGAACATCGTCATCTATTGTTAATAGAAAATGACGAACCTACGACCTATACAGAAGCTATGATGGGCCCAGATTCCGATAAATGGCTTCAGGCCATGAAATCTGAGATGGACTCAATGTATCAAAATAAAGTTTCGACTTTGATTGATCCACCTGAAGGTATCAAACCTATAGGGTGCAAGTGGGTTTTCAAGAAGAAAACTGATATGGATGGAAATGTTCACATCTATAAAGCACGGCTAGTAGCTAAAGGTTTCAAACAAACTCATGGTATTGACTATGATGAGACCTTTTCGCCAGTGGCTATGCTTAAGTCCATTCGGATTATCCTAGCGTTTGCTGCATATTATGACTATGAGATATGGCAAATGGATGTAAAGACAGCTTTCCTTAATGGAAAACTAGAAGAGGATGTGTATATGACACAACCCGAAGGCTTTACATCACCAGATAAAGCTGGGAAGATATGCAAGCTTCAACGTTCTATTTATGGATTGAAGCAGGCATCACGGAGCTGGAATATTCGTTTCAATGAAACTGTCAAAGAGTTTGGCTTCATCAGAAACAAAGAAGAAGCTTGTGTATACAAGAAGTCTAGTGGGAGTGCAATTGTGTTTCTAGTGTTGTATGTAGATGACATACTACTCATTGGAAACGACATTCCTATGCTTCAGTCAGTTAAGACATCGCTAGGAAAATTTTTCTCTATGAAGGACATGGGAGAGGCAAACTATATCTTGGGAATCAGGATCTATAGAGATAGATCTAAGAGACTTATTGGACTGAGTCAAAGTACATATGTTGACAAAGTCATCAATAGGTTTAATATGCAAGACTCCAAGAAAGGTTTTCTCCCGATGACACATGGCATAAGTCTTAGCAAGACTCAGTGTCCTTCGACACAAGATGAGCGAGAAGGCATGAGTAGGATTCCTTATGCATCAGCTGTGGGGTCCATCATGTATGCTATGTTGTGCACTCGTCCCGATGTTGCTTATGCATTGAGCATGACAAGTAGATACCAGTCAGATCCAGGTGAACCTCACTGGATTGCTGTAAAAAACATCCTTAAGTACTTGAGAAGAACTAAGGATTTATTCTTAGTCTATGGAGGTGAGGAACAGATCACTGTAAGTGGTTACACTGATGCTAGTTTCCAAACCGATAAAGACGACTTTCGATCGCAGTCAGGTTTTGTTTTCTGCGTGAATGGTGGAGCGGTGTGTTAGAAGAGTTCCAAGCAGGACACTCTTGCAGATTCTACGACAGAAGCTGAGTATATTGCTGCTTCAGAAGCATCAAAGGAAGCTGTTTGGATTCGAAAGTTCATAGAAGAACTGGGAATCAATCCCACTAGTTTGAATCCAGTGGATCTCTATTGTGATAGCAATAGGGCCATAGCTTTGGCTAAAGAGCCTAGGTCTCACCAGAAGACCAAACACATACTCAGGAAGTATCATCTCATTCGAGAATTCATTGAAAGAGGTGATGTCAAGATGTGCAAAGTTGCAACGGAGTTGAATACAGCTGATCCGTTGACAAAGGCTCTTCCACAACCTAAGCATGAGCGTCATTGTAACGCTTTAGGCCTTAGACACATTAGTAATTGGTCTTGATGTGAGTGAGAGTATATGTGATATACATTGTTCATTAATAAAATATATATTATTTGATTTCCATCTAATTTTAGTAGATAATTGAATGTGAAATCTTTATCCCCTGAATATTGAATATCCTTAATAGATAATCAAATACGTGATTTGATCGTGAAACTCTATTAATAGAGTGGATATTAATATTCTAAATGTCCCTAGTCAATTGACATTGTGCATTGGGAAGCAAATGGCGTTTGAGACTAGCATGTGAGTCAACTGATGATCAAGTTTCACGGGTCATGAATATAGAGATATAAAGTTGATCACATGGAATACATGTTAGAGAACATTGTATTGGACAGACCCACTATGAGAATACTGTAGGATTGTTATATAATGTCATCAGTATTTCTCATCACAACTATAGAGTATAGTCCTTTGACCTGAGTCTGCCATGGTTTCCTAGACGTGGATTGACATGCTTTAACATTGCCAAACGTTAGCCGTAATAGGTGATTATAAAGGTATTGGCTAGGCATGTCATGAATCGTGCTGAGTGATGTGAGTAGACGAGATGGGATTTGTCCCTCTCATATAACGAGGGTATGATTTCCTGGCCTCCCGTAGAGTTGAGACTGTGAAATGCATGGCCATGATCAAGTGAGTTGAAGTGTCAACTACTTGTTTTGACAGTCTAACTGCGGTATCGGGAAAAATGAGTTTAAGTAATATAAGAATGACACTTGTCCTGTCTTATGCTTAACTCGGAAATCAAGTGACAAAGGGACTTAGTTTATATGATTGGTTCTAGTGCAAGTGGGAGATTGTTAGTGGTATGCCCTAAGAATCAATCAAGGTTGATACTCTAATATTAGTTGTGGATTAGGTTGTGTCAAAAATCGACCTTCACTATACTTAGGTAGTCATAATGTCTTGCTAGAAACCGCTTATGACTTGTGAGCCAAAAAGAGTTTTGAGCACACTGCTAATGTTTAGTGAACCTACAGGGTCGCACACAATAGCGAACGGACTTATTATTTTCTATGCGTCGTGATCTACTTATGAAGTAGATTTTAATTTATTCTCTTATTTAAATTATCTATGCGGTCGTGCGCGTTATAAGATAACGATTAAACGTACGATTAAATGCGGATGGTTTGGCGGGCCCAAATCGCCTGGCCCACTTCTTTTAATTTCGCTGGATAATAAGGGTGTATAAATAGATAGAGAATCGTTCTCTGTCTAGGGTTTTTTTTTTGATAGAGTATCGAAAATAAAACGGCGTTCAAAAAAAGGAACTTCAAGATCTTTCGCTAGCACGTGGATCGTTGGAGAATTCCGTTCGTGTGTGTGGATACCGGTAGAGGCGCAACACTTGGGGCGCTAATCCAGACACAATCAGCTGCTAATTTATCTTCGATTTGCAAAATGTACGCTTCGAAATTCCCTTTCGATTTCAATATACACATGGATTCTGTCAAGGGTTCTATATTCCGCTGCGTTATTTTTCGTTGATGAACCCAACACAACTATCATTTTCCTTTTAGCACCAAATTCTACAGCAACAAGTGCAACCAATACTGGAAGTGGTTGCATTGCATGCCATCAGATTGTCTTGTTACTTGACATGATAAGCATTTGGAAGTTGGCAATCACTGTGTATCTGGAAAGCATGACTGAAAGGATTAGATTATCTTGTTCAAAATCATAAACATTCGAAATGTGGAGAGAATAGCTTTTGCAGCTACCATGCAAGGCTGACGGTTTTGATGTAAGATGTGTCAACAGAAACAAAAGCAACAATCTACCTTCAAGTGATGGAATACATTGATCACACTCAAAAGAAAGAAATCACAAATCTACAGAGTTAATTTCCAAAAAAACACAAACTTTAGATTGAGTGACAATTCTTACCCGAACTTTCTTTTATCTCGTAAAAAAGCACCAACTTTAGGTCGAGTGACAATTCTGGCCCAAACATTTTTTTGACTCATAAAAAATCACCAACTTTCATTAATTCCCAAATCTACATGAAGTGTAGAAGAATATTATCGCAAGTAAAGCTCTTTTTAACTAAAACAACAATAGATACTTCACTTGAAAGACAAAATCACTAGTCAAACACCAATCGCGGGAAGTAATCCACGATTGGCTTTATGTCAGGTAGGATCTTGATCCCAAAACTTCCGAAAAAGGGTGTTAGCAAGTCCTCAGTCAAGAACTGGTTCTGTCAAGATATCTTATGACGAAAGATGAGAATAAAAAGGACGGAAGGCTGAGGCCGGATACCGTTGTTGCTTATATTGAGGAAATATCGCTAATCGTATGAAGAAAGATGAGAGAAAAATGATGGGACGAAAGGAGGAAAGGATAGTGAATAGCAGATGGTGGCAAGGCTGGGAAGCAGGAACTTACAAGTCAGTCTATATCTGTATATTCCCTAAAGCATGAGATTCGGGAAACTGCATCTTTCAGGCTCATTAAGCCATTTAGTATGATTTTACACTAATGTAGAATGGTGGGTGCGGGGCTAGTTCTTCTGTATACCAGAAGAAATCATAGTTTCGAGCACATTGATAAGAGTGACAGTCATTGTGATCATCTAGTTATGTTGATCAGCAGAAACAAATCCGTCTAAAGTCATCCTCAGCGAAATTCTCCAGTAACTTGGAACCAACAGAAAAGAATCCTCGTCCTAGAGGACTGTACGCAACAATTCCAATGCCAAGCTCCCTAGTAGCAATTTAAAGGAGGAGCAGAGTCAGAAGAAAGTGTTGTTACTGCATAAGCAAATTGAAGGAGTGATTTTCTACCTGCATGGGGGAACGATCTCTGCCTCCACATCTCTTGTCCACAGCGACCACTCCAATTGCACTGCTGTGATGGGATGAACAGCATGTGCTCTCCTGATTGTTGATGCAGAGGCCTCGGATAAACCGATGTACTTGATTTTACCCTCTTCAACGAGTTTCTTTAGCTCTCCAAGCTTTGAATATTCACATGACAACACAACAAAGATTAGTCAATCTTTATGCATCTCGAAGCAACAAAAAAGTTGCTAGGCATTAAGTTAACGGAGGTAGATTTCTCTAATCTATCACTGAAGAGGGCAGATAAAAGAAGTATTCCAAGTAATTTTCATAATTCGCAATGATATGTCAAGAATCAAATGTCTCCGTAGAAAGTCGAGGAACAACTTTCAATGTGATTCTCGTATATAAATCAGGTTGAACCCGTAGAACTTTCATCTCAAAGGAAGATTGCGAATAATTTCCATGCTCGTCTATCTCGACCTCGACTACAACTGAGCTTAAGTCTCCTTTAACAATGTCTTACAAGATGTATAAGTTTAGTTTAGCAACATGATGATGTAGCTCAGAGATAGTCTTAAGAGAGGGAAAGGTTCGATGAGGATCCATACAGTGACTTCGATGGGGACCCGAGTGTCGATACGGTGTTGGTAGTAGAGGTCGATGCAATCAACGTCGAGCCGCTTCAAGCTGGCCTCGCAAGCCGCCCTCACGTACTTGGGATCACCCCGGACCACCACCTTCCCGTCTGCGAAGCTGAATCCAAACTTGGTCGCCAATTCCACCACCTGTCTCACCCCTCCCTTCAGCGCCTGATCAAACTCAACACCAAATCAACACAAGAGAGCCCCAAAATTGCACCCAAAAACAGAAAACCAAGATGCAGTGTCGTTGAATGAAAAAAGACTGATTAACATTCAGATTTTTGTGCGAGGACTGTCAACTAATAGATCTAAAAAGCCGAAACCTTTAAAATGGAGGCACGGCTCAATATCTAAAAAAACAGACCTTTCCGAGGAGGATTTCATCGGCGTTAAAGCCGTAGATGTCGGAGGTGTTGAGGAAGGTGACGCCGGAGCCGATGGCATGGCGGATGAGCACGATCATGTCGGGTCGGACTTGGGAGGGCCGGAGAAGGGGGACATGCCCATGCAGCCCAACCCCCGCGCCAAGACCTCGAGACCCTGCGACCGCAGCTTGATCCTCCTCACCATCGACGCCGCCATTGCCGTCATCTCACTCGAGCTCGCTCGCTCGCTCCCCCCCTGCACCGAGACGACGCCGGAGCTGTTGGGTTGAACCGAGCTTTTATAGGCGCGAGTGGCAGGTGCTCGGTTGGCCCGTTTTGGAGTCAACGGTATAAATTTTAAAAAATGGATTTTCTTTTTTTTTCCAAATCTGGTAAAATGCTCTGCACCCGCCACGTGTCCAAATGATTCCACGAGGGGAAAGTCAATTAATGTATGGTCGTACGATGCGAAGCTACGCCATCTGTCTACCGTGCAATATTCCCTCTTAATTTTTAATTTTTAATTTTTAAAATAATTAATGCAATCCCAAATTTTTAATAAATGTTTAATCTAATTTCTAAATTATATATCCTTGCATTCTATCTATTCATTGGATTTCTAGTCTGGGGATTAAATCGAACAAGTACCAAAAGTTCGACGGCCACATTGAACAAATTAAAAGTTTAAGGACAAAATTACATATTGAGCTTAGATTAGAAAAACCATTAGTGTCATTTTTCCCAAAGCAAAACAGAACAACATTGCTCCACTCTAAGCCCCCCCCCCAAAAAAAAAAACAATAGAAGTGATGCTTTTAATTTTAGGAAATTTGCTCTTTATATTCGACCATTTTATTATAATGCAAAGGCACGAGCCAAAAATCTGTTTACTTAAGGCTCATGAACTTTTTGTTTTACTTATCCTACTCTAACTCTCAACTCACTATCAAAAATTTGCCCTGTCCTTTTGCAAAACGTGGGAGTCGAAACCCACATCTAAAATTACATGTCCCCTCTCCTAACCCCCGAGAAGATAAGGAATTGAACTCCCCACCTCCCCCTTCCCGATTAGGAAGGCTCATGGACTTTGGATGGTGAAAATTAAACACAAAGCAAAGCCTTCCGGAGAGCCATCGGTTCAGGGATCGTGCTGTTATAGAAGACGTGCCTCTTAGCATTTGCTTTTATGAATAGTAACCAATCCTCAGAGAATGTTGTACTCGGTGGAAGTGTTGAACTCATGTTTGAAGTGAATAAAGAGTCGCTCTAGTATGTACGGATCAGTTCGAATGACTCAAAATCCCGATTTCTTGATTCTAAAAGTCACCCCGATATAATCGGCACGCCAGGCTCGGTTAGTATTCAACTCGCTCTGTGTTTCCCAAGTTATCTCTCCCAGTAAGATTATTACACATCTATAATCTTCTCAAGGTGAATGTCGCTTAGACAGAACGACAACAGTTGCACCCGGCAGTTCAGATTTTATTACAGGATAACAAGTACTCTCTTCTTGCACATGCTTATAACAGCCACACAACATTAGCCTCAAAATACTTCAGCAGCAAATGCTCAAACTACGCAAATCAAGGATGCAGCGACAGAAGCAGACATGTTTCTAAGTGGGTTTCCATGAAGAAATGGGTGGAGTGTCGGAGTTTTCCCATGAAGGACTGCTGCCATCGTACCTGCCACCCTTGACATTGTCCGCAGAAGCAATCGATTCGAGCTCGGCCATCTCTTCCGGTGTAAGTTTCACTGACAGAGCTCCAATGTTCTGGTTGAAATTCTCGATCTTGGTCGTGCCGGGAATCGGGCAGACGTCGTCGCCCTGGTGGTGTACCCAGGCGAGGGCTAACTGCGACGGGGTGCATCCCTTTCTTTGCGCAATTTCATTCACTTGGTCAAATAACTTCGTGTTGTGAGCCAAGTTCTCTGGCTGGAACCTTGGTAGGTACTGCATAACATAGAGCAATGTCTCAGCAGAGAGCATATGAGCAACTATCATTTTCCTTTTAACGCCAAATTCTACGGCAACAAGTGCCAAAGTAGTTGCATTGCATGCCATCAGATTGTCTTATTACTTGACATGATAAGCATTTGGAAGTGCACGACCACTGTATCTGGAAAGCATGATTAGTTAGAGATTATCTTGAAATGATTAAAATATCTTGTCCCAAATTGTAAACATTAGAAATGTGGAACGAAGTGATCTAGCAACTACCACACAAGGCTGATGGTTTTGATGTAAGATGTGACAACAAGAACAAAATCGACAATCTAAGTTTTGTACGTGTGATGTTAACATTTGTCCATGTAGATGATGTGTAGAAGAATTTTATCGGACGTAAAGCTCTTTTAGCTATAAAAAAAAAGTAGCTACTTCACTTGCCCGGCACAATCACTAGTCAAACACTAATGGCGGGAAGTAACACACAATTGGCTTTACGTCAGATAGAAACTTTTGATCCCAAAACTTCCATAAGAAGGGTGTTAGGAAGTCCTCACTCAACAACTGGTTGTGTCAAGACATAATTTATCTTGTGAAGAAAGATGAGAAAAGAAAAGGACGGAGGGCCAAAGCCGGATACTGGTGCCGGTTATCTTGAACAGATATCGCTAATCTTGTGAAGAAAGATGAGAGAAAAAGGGTGGGTGGAAAGTGGGGAAAGGATAGTGATTAGCAAATGGTGGGAAGGCTGGGAAACAGAGGAACTTACAAATAAACCTATATTTATTCATTCCCAAAACCATGAGAATCCAGGACACTGCCTCTTTCAGGCTCATTAAGCCACTAGTCATGATTTTGCATAAATCTAGAATCACAAAAGGTGGGATGTCTGGTGAGTGCTGGATTGAAGACATAAGAATATGAAGCATTTGTGTTACCAAATGTTATTCATCCCATCCAGATACTTTTTCTTTATACCACAAGAACAGCTTTCCAGCACTTCAATGAGAATGACAGTCACTGGGAGCATCTAATTATGTTGACCAGAAGAAACAGACCTGTCTGAAGTCATTTTTGGAGAGATTCTCCAACAACTTGGAGCCAACAGATAAGAATCCTCGTCCTAAAGGACTGTACGCAACAATTCCAATGCCAAGCTCCCTAGTCACCATTTTAAGGAAGAGCAGAGTCAGAAGAAAGCTGTTGTTACTGCATAAACAATTTAACAGAGTGATTTCTTACCTGCATGTGGGAACGATCTCTGCCTCCACATCTCTGGTCCACAGCGACCACTCCAATTGCACCGCCGTGATGGGATGAACAGCATGTGCTCTTCTGATTGTTGATGCAGAGGCCTCGGACAAACCGATGTACTTGATTTTACCCTCTTCAACGAGCTTCTTTAGCTCTCCAATCTGTGAGTATTCACATGACAAAACAGCAGCAGTCAAGATCTTACATGTTAAGATCCAGAAAATTGTGCACATCATTAGCTTATATTGTGTCCTGATCCCTAAATAGTTTGGGTTCCCTGACTTTTCAAACATTGCATTTTGACTAGTTAGTTCTCAGCAAAGATTAGTCAATCTTTCTGCATCTCAATGCAACAAAAAAGTCGCAAGGTATTAAAGTCAACAGAGGTAGATTTCTCTAATCTATCATAGAAGAGGGCAAATAACAGAGGTATTAAGTTAACTAGTTAGATCTAATGTACCACTGAAGAGGGCAAATGAAAGAAGCATTCTAATTAATTGTCATATTTAACAATGATATGTCAGCAATCAAATGTCTCCACAGAAAGTATATATAAATCAGGATGAACCCCGTAGCACTTTCATCTCAGAGGAAGATTTCAAATAATTTTCATGCTTGTTGACCCTTAACTTGTAAAAGATGCCCGTAAAACAAAAAACTCAGCCACTAAAATACTAAATTCCACAACCTCTTTAACAACACTGTGCCGCATCTTGAACTCTGCTATCAACTGAACTTAAGTCTCATTTAACAGTATCTTATAATTCAAAAGGCAAGGAAATAGTTCATTTCTGCCACTAAAGACTACAAAGTCTTAACAACCATGTCGATGCATCATCAACACCAATCTAGTTAGCAACCGATCATCTGGCTCAGAGAAAGTCTTAAGAGAGGTAAAGGTTTAACGAGGATCCATACAGTGACTTCGATGGGGACGCGAGTGTCAATACGGTGTTGGTAGTAGAGGTCGATGCAATCGACATCGAGCCTCTTCAAGCTAGCCTCACAAGCCGCCCTCACGTACGCCGGATCGCCCCGGACCTCCCTCTTCCCGTCTGCGAAGCTGATCCCAAACTTGGTTGCCAATTCCACCTTCTGTCTCACCCCTCCCTTCAGCGCCTGCTCAAGCTCAACACCCAAATCAACACAAGAAAACCCCAAACATTGCACCCACAAACAGAAAACCAAGACGCGGGATCATAGAATTCGGCACGATCATGCTAATACTACAACACCATGCGGAAGCCGAGACTAAGCTGAACGCACTCGAGCCTGAAAATGGATCGCATTAGGGAGGCAAAGAAAGACCGATGAACATACGGATTCCTGCGCGAAGAGGGTCGGCTAATTGATCCAAAATGCCGGACCTCAACCCGAATAAGAACTGACCTTTCCGAGGAGGACTTCGTTGGTGTGGGGGCCGTAGATGTCGGAGGTGTCGAGGAAGGTGACGCCGGAGCCGACGGCGTGGTGGATGAGGGCGATCATGTCCGGGTCGGGCTTGGGGGGGCCGTAGAAGGAGGACATGCCCATGCAGCCCAGACCCTGCGCGGAGACCTCCAGGCCCTGCGACCCCAGCTTGATCCTCCTCACCGTCGTTGTCGCCATTGCCGCCGCCGCTGCCGCCGCCGTCGTCTAGCTCGAGCTCGATCTCGCTCACTGCACTGAGACGATGACGGAGCTGTCGCATGAGCGGAGCTTTTCAAGGAGGGAACAGTGGGTGCGAAGAGACTACCGAAGACGCACGTGCTGACGTTAGTGCCTCCTCACCGACTTCTCCAAACGCCAATTGTGAAAACTGCTAAACCCATGGGGTTGACAAAAATGGTCGAATCGACAACTTTGTTAGATAACGACGGAAACGGTTACTAAATTTTATTTTAACGTATGATTAGTAAATTTTTAATATATTTAATATAATTTATAATTTTTTAATTTATTTAATACGATTTTTAAATTTTTAGTAGATGTTCAATTTAGTCTCAGAACTTGAATTAATGGAAAGAATGCATTGAACATTTTTATTTTGTTTAGGAACTAAATTGAACACGTAGCAAAAGTTTAAGGATGACATTAAACAAATTAAAAGTTTAAAGATCACATTACATATTAAGCCAATAATTCAGATACCGCTTGTGTCATTTTTTCCATTACATAAGAGATCAAGAGCATAGTTCTGTGCACATTACATAAGAGGTCAAGAACATAAAAAAATGACAACTCTTGGCGAAATGACCAACCTACTTCCCTAAAAATACTGCCGACTTCAGCTCTAATCCCAATGTTGTACCGAACTTTTCTTTTATCTAGAAAAAAATCCAAAATTTAGGTACAATCCAAATCTACCCGAACTTTTTTTGTCTAAAAAAAAATCTCTCAACTTTAGGTCCAGTCTTAAATCTATCCCAGAAAAATCACCAATTACTCTAATCCAAAATCTGCCTCATTAGCTCTTTATACAAAAATCGTCGTTAGTCATCCATAATTTTCATGTCCTCGAACAGTGTCATTTCGATGATAATTTTTCATATCACCTTGCTAATGTGGATTCGTTATTGATGTGGAAATGCCACGTCAAGTTGAGACTAAATCACGAGATAGATTTGATAATGGAATGAAAGTTTGTGATTTTTTTTAGACATAACAATTTTGGGGCAAATTTGAGAATGGCCTAAAGTTTGGGGTTATTTTCTGAGACAAAAAAATTTCGGGACAAATTTGGAAATGGACCTAAATTTTTAAATTTTTTCTTAGACAAAAAAAAGTTCGGGGTCTAGACTTAAAACTTGGATCTTTTATAAAATAAGGCCCGGGAAAGACCTAACAATATGGCATAACTTGGCGGGTGACAAAACAAAACCAGAACAACAATCCAAATAAACAAAAAACCAAAAAAATGTGTCATTCTCAATACGTTGGATTATTTTATTATAATCTAGAAACACTTAATCTATTCAAATGCTCATGAAACACCGTGCAAGCTTGTAAATCAATAAAGTTCACACTTTCCGGCAAGAGCAATTTACATGTAAAGTTGCGAGAACCAAACAAGCGGCCTCCGGTTTTCAAGTTGGAGCTCTAATTAACTATGTAGACTTTACTGAGGTTGTTATACCATATTACTGTCTGGCCATATCATTTTCCTTATCTTTTCTTTTTTACAATTTTTTTTATTTTTCACGTTCCATCGCAAAACCCATTTTCTCTAATGTTTTTTGATCTTTGACTAGACAAGGCTCAATTGGAATGTAGGATCTAGAACTAATGTTTGAAATTTACAAGAAATGTGGGTGGAATTCCATAATGACAGACGGAATTTGTCCATTTTATTATGGACCCACGAAGAAAGTCCAAGTTGATTATATCCACACATTATCTTAGAGGAACCCATGATAGCAAAGTGGGTTGAATTATTGCATAAGGACAATAGGAATAGACAAACTCTTGACAAAATTCATTTCAATCCACGAAAGTCAAAAGTTCAAGGTCATAACACTGTCGAAGGGAAGAAGTATAAAAAAAAAATCAAAAAATCTATTGCAATTTTGCCAACTGAGTTCTTATTTTTGCAAATTAAGTCAATCCTGCTAATTTTAGCCAGAAATCACTGGCATGAACGCTGGCCGTTCTATGTGGAACAGATAGTGCAAATGTAGACAATTTTTTCAAAACTTTTAAATAAATTTTCAAACTTTTTATTATTTTATTATTTTTCTTTCTTTTCCTTCTTTCTTTTTTTTTTATTGTGGCCGCCAAGGGCTTGGTGACCCTTGCCCAGCTTTGCTCGTGGCTGGCAAGGGCCCAGCGAACCTCACTAGCCAGAGTTGTAAATGCAAAGAAAAAAGGAAAAAATAAAAATTAATAATATATATTCAAAAAATATTCAAATATTATTAAAATTGTCCATGCAATGCCAGTCGTGCCATGTAGGATGATCGGTGTCCTTGCCAGCAATTTTTGGACCAAAATTGACCAGATGAACTCAATTTGCAAAAATATGAAAATGTTTAGAACTCAATTATCACAATTAAAAGGTTTAGTACTAAATTCATAAAACTTCAGTAATTTAAGGCTTTTTGGATAATTTTACCTAATTTCAAGGGATATATGTTACCCTCGTCATGCTCAAATGGCCCTACTTTTTTTCAAACATTTTTTTCACTTTTATTGTCCTCGGCAAAATTCAACACATTATACAACATTCAAACACATTATATATAGATATATGTCGAAATGCGTATATCATGAAAGCTTCGAGTTAAACAACAAAAAAGCAAAAGTCAAAAGTGCATCTGGAGTAGGGACTAATCCCATTCTGCTAGCTAACTTAGGGTACAAATGGTAATTATTCTGCTCCAGAAATCAAATTCTTGTCAGAAATTGATTTTTGGAATTCTTGTCAGAAATTGATTTTTGGAGGAGAAATCTGTTTGGCAAAACATGACTAATTCTGCTTCAGAAATTGATTTCTAGAAAAAAAATCTGTTTTGATTTGTTGATTTTTTTGCACTTAAAAAAATTTAAATTTCACTTAAAGTAGGTGGCCACAAGTATTATAAGTCATTCTGTAAAGTTTTGAAATTTTATGTTTTTTTAATTTTTTTTGGGCACCTAAAAAAATTTAATATTTCACTCAAAGTGAGTGTCCACGGGTATTCTAAGACATTTTGTGAAGTTTTGAATTTTTTATTTTTTTATTTTGTGGGGTACATCAAAAAATTTAAATTTTACTCAAAGTAGGTGGCTACAGGTATTTTAAGCCATTTTATGAAGTTTTTTATTTTTTATTTTTTGGGCAACTAAAAAAATTTAAATTTCACTCAAAATGGGTGGCCACAGGTATTTTAAGCCATTTTGTGAAGTTTTGAAAATTTTTATTTTTTTATTATTTTTCCTTTTTTTGGGCACCTCAAAAAATTTAAATTTCACTCAAAGTGGGTGGCAACATGTGTTTTAAGCTATTCTGTAAAGTTTTAAAATTTTTTATTCTTTTATTTTTTTAAAAAAAAATTCATCAAATTTCATATTTTCTCGAAATCTAAATCTTTTTAAGCCATTTTCTGGAAATTTTTATGCATTTTTCTAGAATTTTTCAATTTTTATGCATTTTCTAAAAAAAATTATGAGAAAATAGGGAGAATGCATTTCGGAATCAAGAAGCTACAAAAAGTAGCTTCTCTTTTTCTTGCCAAAAACTCATTCTGGAATCAAGAATGCATTCTGGAATCAAGTATTTTTAACAAACGCATTTTTATTCCAAAATGCAAAAATCTCTCGAGAATGCCTTTCAAAAATTTTTTAATAAACGTCATTCTATTTCGGAATGCATTCCATGCGCACCCTTAGAGTATGTTTGGTAATCATTCTGTTTCCGGAAATAATTTCTGCTCAAAAATAATTTTTTTTATTCCATTCCTAGAAACAATTTTTGAACATTTAAAAGCGTTTGATAACTACCAAAAATTTTTATTCCTGGAATAGAAAAAGAACAAAAATACGTTTGGTAACTACGCAAAATTTCTTTTTAGTAATAATATTTTAATAATATTTTGAATTTTTTAATATTTCTTTCTCTCTTTTTTTTTCTTTTTTTTCTTCTTCTCCTTCATTGGCCCATGGCCGGGTCACCAGCACGGACAGCAATGGGCCATAGGCTAGGGCCGGCGAGGGCGTTGTAGCTCGAGCGAGGGCCGCCCTTGTCAGCCGGACCCTCTCACAAGCCATGAGTCTCCCTAGTCGGATATAGCGAGGATCCGGCGAGGGCGACCCTCGCCCTCACCGACCACTAGCCATAGGTCAGGAAAGAAGAAGAAGAAAAAAATTTTATAATTTCCGTTTTTTATTCTTGTTCCCAGAATCGAGAATCAACGTTGATTCTTAATTCTGTTCTAAAACTATTTCTGAGAATAAATTTGTTTCCAGAAACAAAAAATTTACCAAACAAGTTTTTGCTCTTCTTTTTGTTCTCGAGAACAAAATAATAAAATCAAACACCGTTTGACCGATTATCAAACAAGCCCTTGGCTTCTCTGAATAGTAGAAAGTGCAGGGCTAATCAAAGCCTTATCTGGAGACTAGCATTAGTTTAGCCATGAAACAAAGAGTCGGATAAACTGTCGAGAAAATTGTCCAAAAAGTCCTAAACCTATTGTATGACGGCCAATGCAGTCCTATATCTTATAATTTTGCCAATTCAATCCTAAACCTTTTAAAAAGTTGCTAATTTAGTCCTAAACCTTTCAAATTGTGCAAATTTAGTCTTCAACCTTGATTATTTGCCAATTTAGACCTTCTGGCTTATTTTGACCGGAAATCGCCGACGTCAGCCCTAGCTGTCATACGTGGCGCTGACGTAGATAAAATTTTATTTTTTTAAAAAGAATTTAAATTTTTTATTGATTATTTTATTTTTATTCATTTATTTCTTTTCTTTTGTTTCTTTCTTTTTTTCCTTTCTTCTTCTTCTTCTTCGTTGAGCCAGCGAGTCATTGGCGAAGGTGGCCAACCACTAGGCAAGGGTTGGTGACCCCCGCCGGCCCAAGGGGGAGGGCCGCAAAGCCCTCACTATTTGTGGGCGAGGGCGTCATGGCCCTCGCTCGCCCTCGCTATGGTCGACAAGGGCTACAATGTGACATCCCAAAAATTTTGTCCATTAGTTTAACGAGCGTACGTAACGAAACATTACGTGGAAATTTAAATAACCGTCGACGAGCTACGGAAGCGTCAACTTTAGAAGACTCGGATATTATTACGAAACCACCGTACCATCACCTTGTCAACCGCCGCAAGACCATCCTACAATTATCTATCATTTCATTCGTTAACGTTGTATTACGAATTAACCATCCTGACCTTATCATGTCCTTCGTTTGTACTACGAATTTTAGTCACGTTATCCACTTGAGTTGAATTCTTGCACGCCATTTCTTTTTCCACCAACTTCATGCAACAAATTTACAGGGTCAGCCCATTCTTCTGCTTTTCCATCTTCCATGCCATCACCAACACTTCATCCACTTTCAATCATTCGGTCAACACATTATTCTGCCATTCTAAGTCCCCACGCCATTTGCTTTCTCTCACTAACAGCAGCATCACCACCACCGCCAGTTGCTCTTTCCCTTGCATCACCATAGCCACCTGTCCATTTCTTTTCTCTGGTCAGCAACTTTTGCTCTTGTTCAGTCAACCGGCGAAGGAGATCAATCTAGCTAAGCCACCAAGTCTCTCATTTTTCCTTCCCTCTCGCCAACTTCTTCTTCTTCTTCTTCTTCTTCTTCTTCTTCTTCTTCTTCTTCTTCTTCTTCTTCCCTTCTCATTTTGTACTGCTCAAAACAGAACCTCCTCCTCCGTTGTTTCTCTTCTGTTCTGAATCAATTTCATTGCCCGACACCACCAGCTTGCTGTCCGTCCTCGCGAGCCGTTTCCCGACCTTTGCGTTGCCAACTTCCTTCTCATCGCAGGCTTGAGGTGTGACGAAAGGCTTGAGGAGAATTTGTTGTGGTTCTCTTTCCCTTTCCAAACCGCCTCGCGCCATATTCAGCAGTTAAGGCAAGTGAAATTCTGCCTCTCTATATCATATTGGAATGGTTTGCATGTTGAATTGGTTGTAGGTGTAGGATATTGATGGAAATTGATGGTGGTGATGGAAATTAGCTTCTGGTTGTGGGTGTTTTTGAACACCAAATTCGTGTAGATTAAGTTTTATGTTGTTTTTGAACTTGAGTTGTGATTTCCAGATATGGTTTCTGCTGGACCTTTACCGCTTCCCAATTTTGTATAGATTTATGTGGTTTGAATATTGCAATACTTTCTTCATGAAAGTTGTTCAAAACATCTGGGAGTATAACATATTTTAATTTCATAATTTTTGGAGTTGGGTAGCACGAACGCCAAATCTCCAACCCGTGCTAGACTGCCTGGGTGCTCTATTTCAGTGACCTTTCCACATTCTTGATGTTTTATAAAATTTTATGGAATCATTCTGAACAAACTTCCTTCATAAAAGTTCTTGAGGACTTATTCCTCTATAACATATTTAAATTTTATAATTTTTGGAGATGATTTGGTTACTGAAATGAGCTCATGTTAAGAAGCAAGAATTTTGTTCCAATAAACAGTTTTTAGTCTGACTTTAAGCTCCCGAACAAGGTATCTACATAGATAATTAGACTTTTAATCCTGCATGAAAATTGTTTATCAAGGCGTTCTTTGTGACATATTTAAATTCCAGAATTTTTGGAGTTCATTCACTAATTATTTTAAGCTGATTTCAAAACCAGCGCGAAACTGTTAGTTTTACCTTTTTTCAAAGATTCACTATTTTCTAAGTGAAAACGTGAGAATCTCGACTTGGTATCTTCTGGAGTTAGAGTCTAAACATTTTGAATTTTCAAATATGTTATGATAGACCTTGATTGGATGTCATATGATGGGGCAAGCGAGGCCAAGTTCATAAACAAGCTTGGAATTGGCAAGCATTGCTAGAAAGATTTGATTGTCGTGTTGTTGTTTGTGTGACATTGAAAAAGATATATTATTGTTGGTAATCTGTGCACTATATGAGTTAATTATGTGTGTGGGCTCGCTGGGTTGTTGAATGCCATCGGTCAGTGAACCGACGATGCCCCGAGGAGCCATAGGGAATGCAGGATGTCGTGGTCAGTGGATTACGATGCCTAGGATGAGAATGCCCTAGATGCCCCGGGAGTTTGATCGGGATGCCATGGTCAGTGGATCACGAAGCCGGCACAAGCCGTTGAGAATTCCGGCGTACACCATGGCGGATCGGAGTGCGCACCGAACCCCAACAGACAATAGTTTTCCTCCTTGCGTGTCCGACGAGCGCACCATGCATGTAACTTGGAGTGAGATAATGATACCCAAGCAAGGGTGAAGTTGTGTGTGCATGTTTGAATCATGCTATTGATTGTGATTGCTAAGTTAAAATATCGTACTTGAGATGATTACTAGCATGGGCACAACAAAATATGATTCTTGTGATTAGTAAGTCCAGCTAGAAGACTGTTATATCTATGCCTGTTGATATGCATTATATTTTTGTTTGGTATAGGTTGAAAGACATTTTATTTATTGAGCCTAGCTCGTTATTGTTATGACAAACTTTTGCAGATCTGTAGCCATGCCGATACTTCCCCCATCGACCTCCATTAGTTATGGAGCACCTATTGATTTCGAGAGTCATCTGTATGAGGTTGTGGACCCTGACCTTCCAAGGATGGTTCTTGTTAGATGTATTTCCATTATGACTATGGACATTGGGCCCCCAGTGGGACCTATACTGTTGTGGTTCATTGCCGTATATGTTCGTACTGGAGGGCAGGTAGTAGGACCTCTTCCACACCCGAGGGAGGATGGGGCATATGACGATGCTAGTAGCAGGATCAAGTGAGGCTAGTGATGAGGAGTTGGGAGATGGACCATTTTTGGAAAGACATGACTGGCACTTTTTGAGACAAAGTCGTGTGCTCAAGTGATAAAATTTTAAAGCTTGTTGTAGTAGGTGAGTAGATGTGGATGGTCCGGGTTGGAACAATCCCTGTATATAGTCTCCTTGAATGTAAACTCACCGTTGTATTACCCTATGTTTTTAAATAAGAAGAAACTTGAAGTTTAATTTTTGTGCAATCAATTACAGTAGTAGACTTTCCTTATTTATAATTCATGTTGTAAATGATGTCCTTAAGGAGAAGCGTCTTTCTCGTGCGAACTCTTATATACTCGTATGGTTAGAGTGACTCATAGGAAGGGGCATGCTTGAGATGCTACACGCAATGCCCTCGTTGGCCACAACGAGGGCTTGTGAGTCCTCGCCAAATCCAGCGAGGGCCGTGACGCCCTTGTCACCTTCGCTAGATCTGGCGAGGGGAGGGCGTCATAGCCGTCGCTGACCATAGCGAGGGTAAGCGACGGCTTGCGACACCCTCACCGACCGTAATGAGGACTCACGAGCCCTCACCAAATCTGGCAAGCTCCGTAACGCCTTCGCTAGATCTGGTGAGGCATTGGCCGGCCATCGCCAGCCACACCGAGGGCGGGCCAGGGCCGCTACGCCCTCGCCCAAGGGTCAGCGGGGGTCGTTGACCCTTGCCTAGTGGTTGGCCACCTTCGCTAGCCCTCGACCGGCAGCTTGCCAGCTCAATGAAGAAGAAAGGAAAAAAAGAAAAGAAAAGAAAAGAATAAAAATAAAATAATCAATAAAATCAATATAAAAATTAAAAATTATTTTTTAAATAGAAAATTATCCACGTCAGCATCATGTCGGACGGTCAATGTCGACTGGACTGCCTCGTTAGCGATTTCCAGCCAAAATTAATTAGAAGAACTAAATTGACAATTTGTTAAATCATTTAGGATTGAATTGGCAAATAGTCAATATATTTAGGACTAAATTGGCACAGTTGAATGGTTTATGATTGAATTAGCAACTTTTTAAAAGGTTTGGAACTGAATTGGTAAAATTGAAAGGTTTAGAACTGAATTGGCCACCGTATAATAGGTTTATGACTTTTTGAATAATTTTCCTAGTCCCTAAGTAACAAGGACCATTACCAAATCCAATGATTATCTGATCAAAGTATTTTCAAGGATCATCTCATGACAAAGATAGAATATACTAGGAATTGGTATATCTATTCTTATTGCGCCTTTTAACACAATGTGATCTATTTTTAGAGAATGAATATCCAATCGATCTTCGACATGTTTCGATAGGTTATCATCGACTCACTGTAATTCCTAATGATAAAAAACAAGGGACTAGGAAAATTAAAAAATATTCCACTAATATAATTGACACAATGTAATACTCACCACGTCAGCATCTCATGTGGCGTATATTATTTTACTTATATCCACTAATATATTGACACGTGTCTGCTTATCATATCATCAGTTGAGGTAGAATTTAATAAAAAATTAAAAAATCTTCTCTCTTCACCTTTAAGCGCTATCTCTTCCTCCTCTATCCACAGCCACCGGACCTCCGCTCCTCCTTTGCCATCCTGCCGGTGGAGTCGCCGGCACCGTGATTAGTCCGACCACCGCTGCATCCAAGCCAAGCATGGCCGGCTTCCTTTGTTTTCTTCGTCTCGTCGTTCTCTAGATCTCGAAATCGGGCCATCCATGGCCGAAATCGTCAGTGCCGCTCGTCGCTCGTCCATGGCCGCGTTCAAGCTCCAACCGTCTTCCCTAGCAACTATTCCTCTGTTTTTCTTTTGCTAATTGAGCTCGCAGTCCATGGCCGTCGAGATTTTGACCTCGCCATCAAGGCTCATGGCATGGACAAGTTGTGGTTTGCCAGATCTGTGGACGACCCGCTTCGTGAGCCATAGACGAGGTAGGCTTGCAGCCATGGACGAGACCAGATCTGGAAGTACAACTCCAGTCCAAATCTAGATGGATGAACAAAGCTTGCGGCCATGGGCAAGGCTAGATCTAGACGAGCCGACTGCGAGTGATGACAAAGATGTAGCTTGGGCCAATCGCGAGCAACGCCGGAAGGTGTGGAGAAGGTGGCCGGAGGTGTAGCTACGGCCGACTGCAAGCGACGCCAACTAGACAAGGTGGTGTTCTGTCCTGTGATGGAGGAAGAAGAAGAGAAAAATCATATTTTCTTTTGCCGCATCAGCCGCCACATGTCAATAAGTTATTGGACACGAGTAAAAAATGCACGCCCTCATGAGATGCTGACGTGGTGATATCAAAACCACCGAATACTTTCTCTTCTAGAGACTAGCATCAGTTCAACCATGAAACAAAGAGTAAGATAAAATGTCCCTAATTAACGTAGACCATTATCAAATCCAAAGATTAAGTGATCAAAGTATTTTCAAGTATCATCTCGTTACGAAATTGAAATATATTAGGAATTGGTATATCTATCGTTGTCGCGCCTTTCCACACAATATAATATATTTATGGAGAATGAATATACGATCGATCCTCGACATATGCTTTGATAGATTATCATCGACATTCTAATTCTTGATGATAAAAAACAAGGGAAGTAGACAAAAAAAACTGCTTGTAAGTTAAGATGTGTTCAAAATCATGCTCATGCTCTCGTACGACGGATCCTATGTTTCTTTAATATTTCGAAATTGTAAATATATCGTTCATTTACGTATTTTCTTATGGTTATGCACATATTTGGCATATGAAGTTAGGCCAATCCACGGGGTTGGAGTGCATGGAATCCGAAGCTACCCCATGCGTACCTCAAAGCACAATCTCCAATCTTGACGCATCCTCCAAAGGGGGACGACAAGCCATGCCAACCTCATCCTTGCTGCAACTTCAAGTTCCTTTCTTTCTGCATTCAATTCCACCTCCGTTCTTTAACAGGCCATGGCATTCGCCTTTCATGTCGACCCCGGTTGTCCTTAACAGTGTCTCTACACATTTGCACAAGGAGCAATATGAACCCGAATAGCATTGCTGGATCGTCTCAAATAGTTCAACCCCAATCGAGCGCTTCCCCAGCCTTCGGAACAGTTGAATCGTCGATAGGAGGCCTCGTCAGAAGCTGGAACCGGAGGCGGAAGTGGCAGCTCTTCTTCGGCCTTGGAGGATTGCACGACTTGAGCATGGACACAACGACCACGAACGCGAACATCGCGACATGGCGGACCCGTATAGTGAAATTCCTAGACTCCAACTCAGCCCACATCGTTTCCATATTCTTGCTCCTTGTGGACACGATCATCACCTCCTTTGAACTCTCTTCTTCTTTAACCAAAGTGTGCCGGAAAACCCGAACCGAGGCTCAGGAGCCTTGGTACCACTGGGTGGGCATTGCAATCTTGACCCTCCTCTCTGCCAAGACATTGGCTCTCGCAGTCGCATTGGGGTGCTCAGTCTTTCGGCGGCCGGGCTATGTCATCGATGGGCTGGTGGCCATCGGGGCCTTGTTCTTGGAAGCGCTCTTGGAGAAGAAGGGTGGCGGGCTGATCGTGGTGGTGAGCCTGTGGCGGATCTTGCGGGTTGTTGAGGGCGCGTTCGAGCTGAGCGATGACACCATCGAGGCGCAGGTCGAGAGCATCTTGAACGAGTTTGAGTCCCTCCGCCAAGAGAATCAGAGGCTGCGAGAGGTGGCGGATCAGATGAACGAGAGGATAGAGCAGCTAGAAGACGATTTGGCGCAATGTGTGCGTGCATGTAACTAGGGCAAAGTGAGAAATAACGAATGGAATGGAAATGAAGACTTTAGGAATAATGACAAGATTGCTTTATTACAAAACTTGTTTGTAGAGTGCTGTTGTAAAGTCATGCTGAATGCAAGCAACTTGGTTAATTCAACAAAATAACACAACTTAGAATTGCCGCACACTTTGTTTTATCCGTCAGACCTAAGCAAGTCTTTAAAAGGTTCCATCTCGGTCCTTATTCGGACCTCGAAATCACCAAGATATAAAACTCCTAAAGAATATTCCCTCTTCTTAAGGAAGGTAAAAATACATGAAAAATTTGAGGTGCGAGGCGTACGGATACTAGTACATTAAAATAAGAAATGCATCCATTGAACCCGAACCATAAGATTAAGATAGGCTATGGAGGTCGTCGTAGGATCGAAAGCTCATTTCCTTTGACGAGGTTAATTCTTAACTGAACACTAAGGAATCAAGGAAGACATGCATGATTAAAGAATTTTTTGTTATGATATTGAAAATGTTAAAATAAATGATGCACAGATAACTAGGAGTAGACCATGGTGTTGTGCTTTGTGTAATTATTTTGAATAGTCGACGGTTTTTAACATTTTATGTTGTGTTTCAGACAGAATCATCTCTTTAAGGCATGACTAATAAGAGTTTTTGCGTTATCCTCTGTAATGTCATAGTCACTTGTCTATAAAGCAGAATCTATTGCTCCATGCCAACAACTACGGATTTGTTTCCAGGTCATGCTGGTAAGTGTGCAAAAATCGTCGGCAAATAAAATCACCCATGAATTTTTTTTCAAGTAACTTATTGGTAACTTATCTTTACTTAGATGAAATTACCCATATTCTCTGAGAGTTTGCAAATTATAAATGTTTTTATTGACTGACTAACTTTTATTATTGTATAACTTATTATGCTTTGAATTTGCTAATCTTATATAAGATTGTCATAGAGTAGAATGATTTACCAACTTCTATCATATTAACTTAATAACTTTTTTTGGTTATCAACTTTTTAATTGAGTTATGAGATATATGCACTAGAAATCTTAAAACTTATCACAGAAGTGCAATTGAGTCCTAAAACTTGCAAAAGGTGCAATCGAGTTCTAAAACTTGTCAAATTAGTTCAATCGAGTCCTAAAGTTAACACCGTCTAATTCACTAACAAAATATGCTGATGTGGCGCTAACATGTCTTATTGTATTACTTTTCTTGAGACACGTGACGATGACGCGAAGTCAAACAAGCATCGCTTCAGAAAAAAATTTAAAAATATAAATTAAATTAGAAAAAAGCTACAAAACTTTGAAATTTAAAAAAAAAAAAGAAGAAGAAGAAGAAGAAGACCCCAACCAGCGATTGTGGCGGTGGCCAAGCCCTCGCCGGTGGCCGTCGCCACAGCTGCCGGGAAGGGCGGCCACTGGGAAAGGCTAGCGGAGGTTGCCTGGGCCTTCCCAAAACCCAACAACCCTCGCTCGCCCCGGGTGAGCCCCCAGCGACGGCCTACAGCCCTGATCTAGGGGAGGCCGCAACCCTCGCCCCAGATCTGAGCGAGGGTCGTCGGCCATGGCCACCGGCAAGGGCGAAGCCACCCTACAATTGCTAGTTGGGTATTCTTCTTCTTCTTCTTTTTCTTCTTCTTTTTTAATTTTTAATTTTTATAGCTTTTTCTAATTTAATTTATATTTTTTATTTTTTCTGACGCGGCGCTTGTTGGACACCACATCATCGCCACGTGTTTCAAGAAAAGTAATAAAATAAGACATGTCAGTGCCACGTTACCATTTTCCGTTAGAAAATTAGACGGTGTTAACTTTAGGATTCAATCAAATCAATTTGATAAATTTTAGGACTCGATTATACATTTTACAAGTTTTAGGACTCAATTGCACTTTTGTGACAAGTTTTAGGACTCAATTGCACTTTTGTGACAAGTTTTAGGATTTCTGGTGCACATATCCCTTAAGTTATGTACCAACTTTCAAATATATATTGTCAATTTATCAAATTTACTATTGAGTTATATCTTCATATGCATTAGGTTAGCAATCCCTTGCTTTCACATCGGGTTGCTAACTCTTATTTTAATTACGAGTTAATACCATGAAAACCCTAAACTGATATGCTTATGACAATTTTATCCTGAACTATTTTTTTTACTACAAAAAATCTCAAACTGGTACACCTGTGATAAATTTACCCCGAACTATTTTTTTGACCACCAAAAACCCCAAACCGGTATACTTGTGACAATTTTACCCTGAACTATTTCTTTGACCACTAAAAACCCTATACCGGTACACCTGTGATAATTTTACCCCCAAACTAATTTTTTGACCACTAAAAACCCCAAACTGGTATATTTGTGACAAATTTACCCTCTGTTAATGTTCGTTAAATTATATTAATATCACAAAAAATTACAAATTGGTAAACTTGTGACAAAACAGAGGGGTAAAACCCAAAATTGATACACATGTCAATTACCATGTGTCATTAAACTTCGTAATTTGACAATAAAATTTAATGGAAACTAACGGAGGGTAAATTTATCACTGGTGTACCAGTTTGGGATTTTTTGTGGCCAAAAAATTAGCGCGAGGATAAAATTGTCACAGGTATACTAGTATGGGATTTTTTATGGTGAAAAAAATAAAAAACAGAAACAAGGAAAAAAGACAAAAGAGAAAAAGGAAAAACAGAAAAGTAAAAGGAAAAGAAAAAGAAGAAAAACAGAAAAGGAAAAACAGGAATGAAAATAAAAAAAATTAAAAAATACTATTCTTGTGATAGAACATTATTCAATATAAATTGTGATTAAAATGTAAATTGTACTCAAATTTGAGGACAAAAAGACAAGAGAGAAAGAGAGGGCTTCAACTTAATAAATTATCATTAAGCACATTACAATTCGTTACAACGATCTTAAAAAAAAAGGTGTACAACATATATACCCTAAAATTATCCTAAAACCTAAGCATTCCGTGCGCAGGGGACAAGAGGTCACATATCGTCGGATTATATTTCGGTTTCCCTAAGCTCACGTGGGCGTACCCGGTATGAGAAACAAGAGTTCCCGAAATATTTGCCAACTCCAATAGTTCTTTTACCCTCAATCGTCACTACCCGTTCCAGTACCGATACTGGTAGCGGTAGTATCTCCATTGTTAAAGAATTCGGATTCATTATTCCGATCTATCTCTTGTTGCCGGTATTGAGCCTTCGTCCAATCAACAACACAAGCTTGCATCTCCACTGATTCTGGATCTAATCTTGAACGATGTTCGTTCAAAATATTACCTCCGGCACTGAATGCTTGTTCGACCGCAACTATGGAACAAGGGGTTGAAAAAATCTGTTTTACAATAAGAGAAAGGATTGGATATTGGCTTGCGTGCCTCTTCCACCAATCCAAAATTAAAAAATCTGTACCACCTTCGGCTTCAGTAAACTCAAATAAAATGGTTAGATAACTCTTTAATTCAGAAATATTTCCTATTACTCCCTTTTGTTTTTTTTGTCTATGTAATAAAAGTTGATACCCTCTACTAATTTTACCTGTATTGTCATTTTGTATATCCGTAGATTGAGAAGATCCAATATCACCTAAATTATATTTAATATAAAATTCATTATATAATTCTATTACTACATTTTTAACCCCACGTACTATGGTTGTAACATTTGTCATATCATAATGTAAACATTAATAATATACACGCAAAAATTCATTTAAGCCATCCAATTTGCAACGCGGATAAAAAACACAAGCAACTAAATAAATCATGGGAGTTTCACTATAATAATGAAGCCATTTCATTTTCATTGCAACTATAGTATGTTGTAATTCAACATCATTTTCATATTCATCAAAAGTTCCGACAATATCAGTACACTCTACTAAAAATAAATGTGTAGTAGGATAATAAACACCGGACAAAGTATCAGTTGCATCATTAAAAACCTTTAAAACATCTAAAATTTTTTGGCAAATATGCCACTCTTGTGGGTATAAATTAATCTGAGGTATATTATTAGAAATGAATGCATATAATAAATCTTTATATGCTAAAGATTCAGTAAGCAAATGAAAAGTAGAATTCCAACGAGTTGGAACATCTCTTGGAAATCTTTTTGACTTTGTGCCATTTTCTCTACAAAATTTACCCCATTCTTTCATTTTTTGGGAATGTTTCCATAAAAATTGAATCGCCTTTTTTATTGGTTGAAGAAAAATATCAAGAGTTTTCAAACCATCTTGTACACATAAATTTAAAACATGACAAGCACATCTACTGTGAAAAAATTTTCCGCCAAAAGAGGGTTTACAAATATTTTCTAACTCGGCAATTGAAGCGGTATTTGCTGCGGCATTATCAAAACCAATTGAAAAAATTTTGTTAAGCAAATAATATTCTTCTAAAACTTGCCTAATTATTCTATAAATATTATTTGCCGTATGATGATAATCGAAAACTCTAAATGCAATAACTCTTTTTTGAATAGTCCACTCGTCATCTATCCAATGACATGTTATGCCCATGTAAGAATGATTTTGCCAATTATCACTCCAAATATCACTACCTACATGCACGCATCCATTAAATTGCAACAAAAAGTTTTGTAAATCTTTTTTTCCATTTTTGTAAAGATCTTTAATTACTCGTTTAATTGAATTTCTAGGAACACGTTTTGCTTGTGGAGCACATGCTTTTTGTACAAATTCATTAAAACCAAATCTTTCTCCAAAATTAAATGCTAAATGCTCAACGGAAATAAATTTGCCTAGTTTTTCCTTATAAGTTTTTTCATTAAAACGAAAAAAAGGGGAAGTGTTAGGATTGACGTACCCGGAAATTTGTTGTTGCCCGATATCGATTCCCGTTTCGGTTGGATGTTTGCTCCTAAGATGTCGTTTAAATGTTCCATATCCTTGTCCACCTGTATATTTATATATTTTTCCACAATATTTACAAATTATATCATACCTTTTTTGACTGATATCAAACCTTTCCATTTTCGTGAAGTGATTCCAAATGTCAGATGTAAATTCCCGTTCCGTTTCCTTTGTTGTAGATATTTCGGCAGGAGGATGAAAACTTTCTTGCGTCGGGACGCGCTCCACATCGGGAAAAATGTTGATTTCATCATCTTGAAAATCTGCATATTCACGAGCATCAAAAGAATGATGGGATTTCGTCGTGATATTCTTACCTTTGCCAGTTGGCACCCAACTTCCACTTGTCATTTTTCGAATGTATTGAGAGAATTGAGCGGATTAATTGGGAGAATTAAGAAAGAATTGCGTGGATTGAGAAAATTGAGAGAATTTGCGAGAATTTCGAGTATTGAGAAAATTTGAGACTTGAGAGAAGAGAATTGGAGAGAATTTGAGAGAATTGTGTGTGTATTGTGAGAATTTGAGAAAATTTATAGGAAAAAAATAGAACAAAATTTAGAATTAAAAAAATAAAACATAACCGTTGCAAAATTACAACGGTTATGTATTTTTTTTTTTTAAATGCCCGTTGGGGCGTAGCCGTTGCCCCCAACGGCAGGCTACTGCAGCATGGCCTGCAATGCAGGCTGTGCTGCAGCTTTTTTTTTTTTTTTTAATTTTTTTTTCGCAGAATCGGCTCGGAACCGGCGGTTTCGGGCCGGTTCACATTTTTCTAGAACCGGAACCGGGCCCGTAGGCCACAGGCCGGTTCCGGTTCCGAACCGCGGGCCCGGTCAACGGTTCCGGGCCCGGGTTTGACCGGGCCGGTTTCGGGCCAAACCGGCCCGTGGCCACCTCTAAGTGAGATCTTCTTATCATTTACAAACTTTTATTTGCAACTTAACAATGCTTTAAATTTACCAACCTTAATTAGAGTGATTCATCAACTTTACTCCAACTAGATTACATACTAGTTTTGTTTACCAACTCTGACTTACTTGCCAAGTTTATAGTTATTTTAATGACTAATTTTTGTTATTTTTTACCAATTTTTATTTATCTTTTTTTAGACAACATCTTCAATTTACCTACCTCTTTTATCATGCTACTAATTTTAATTGAAGTAGTTTATCAAATATTTTTCCGATTGATTTAAGCACTTTTCGAATTACCAACTTTCATTTTGAGTTAGTTATCAATGGTATTTGTTTTTCTAAATTTACCAACTTTTTATGAGGGTATAAAACTTGAATAAAATTGGTAAGTCATTCAAATAAAAATTAGTAACTTCATATAATAGTTAGTAAACATAACGTGCTGGTAAATGTAAATAAAAGTGGGTAAAATATAAAAAAAAAATTGGTCATAGATAAGAGAAGTTGGTACTTAAGAAAAATCAAATAAATGTTGATAATTAACTCTATTAAGATTCAGGCTTTGTTTTTCCCTAAAAATGTAACATTTTTTTTGGAAATATTTTTTAGGAAGTTATTTTCCAAGATAATGATAATATTTTTTGGTGTTTGGCCGAAATCTGATAATGAACTAGAAAATGTTTTTCAGCATTTGGTTACGAAAATATTAAATGGACATACCTTTATTTTGGTGCTAATGACTTGCCCATGGGCAATTGAAAAATCAAGTACGGGCAACAAGGTCCCGAGTTCGGCCTCAATGGACCCTGACTTGGTGTCACACCGTGCCTTTTTTTTTTTTTTTAGGCTTTCGGGTTTGCGTGCTAAGGAGGTATTTCCGTGCAAGGGTCTCTCCCAGACCATACCTCACGTGACAGTGGTTGGTAATTTTCCTATTTGGTCTAAGTTTTTTATTTTGGAGTCACAACTAGTTATTATTGGTAGGTTGACTAGAAATCTAATCGGGGTATGAGAGAAATACCACAATTGTACGAACCAGAGATTCTGAGTACAGGGACTTAGTTACGCTAATGATCCCAAATTAAGATCCCTAATGCCCTTGCGGTACCTAAGAACGATACAATGTCTAACGTGTCATGTAAGTTTTCGAGGCTTACCACTAATTCTGTCCTTTCTAATTACGGGGAAAATCAATCAAGAATTAAATGCGCAATCAAAGTCAATTAAGCCAAACAATCCTAAATTGTCTCTAGAAATCAAAATCAATCAAAATATCTAAACCCTAATGAAACCTTAAAGGCTTGTTCATTTTATGATTTGTGTCTTTTTTATTTTTTATTTTTTTGGTCAAAATTTGTGTCTTTTTTAGGGTTTTAGGATTTTTTAGGGGTTATAACCCCTGAATTTGAGATTTTCTCAAAATACCACTTGGACACTTAAAAAAAATTCAAATTTCACTTTCTAAGGTTGGCCACAGTGTTTTTGAACCATTATATGAATTTTTCAAATTTTTGATTTTTTTTTTGGAAATTGAATTTCTGAGAATTTCATTAATCGAGAATCGATTTTTATCATTTTTTGAAAATTTTTACGAATTTTCTAATTTTCCATTTTTTAATTGTTCTGAATTTTTCACATTTTTTATTTGTATTTTCTGAATTTTTATGGATTTTCTAAATTTTTTTTATTTTTTTGTAATTTTCTGAAAAATTTTATTTTTATGAATATTTTATTTTTCTGAATTTTTATTTTTTTTGAATTTTTTTATTGATTTTTCAATTCTTTTTAGATTTTTTAGATTATTTATTTATTTTTTAAAATTTCCCATCTAGAAACGAACCGGACCGGCCCGGTTCAACCCGGTTCGGTTTGGCCGAACCAGGCTTCGTCGGTGCCAGTCGCCAGTTGTCTATTCTGGCGAGAAACAACACCAAAACAACGTTGTTTTTGGCAATTTTCGTTGAGGCATTACGTTGAGCGCCTAAGGTGCACAATTCCGGACTTAAAGTTCTTAAGGCCGTGACTTTGACCTCATCGCCGACGACCTTCCGGCGACTATTTCGCCATTTCCTTTGATCTATTATCAAGTTCATGTCATCCTTTATCGAACTAAACTAACCGGATGACCGTCGGGCCATTGTCGGCTGGCGAAAATCTAGTAAAAAAATGCTAATTTACGACTAACCTAAACCATCATTATCAAAAGCTCTAAATCTCTATTTTACTCGCCTTAGCCATCTACACCGATTCTAATCACTAACAAAATATCAAACAAAGATCAAGGAAGACTAACTTGAATGGCCTAAGGCCACGGCGACACTCCGGCGAGGACTCCCGATCTCCAGCTAGGTGATTTAATGAGCAACCGAGACATTTTATGCATGTTTTTCCAATCAAAAATGCAATCAAACCAAGTAAAAACATGATTAGAACAAATTTTAGGGACTTAATATAGTAAAACCATAGAAAAACATGCACAAACAAACCAAAACACTATTATGAAATTCTGGAAAAACGTGATCTTGAGCGATGTTTACCTTCTTCATTTGATGATAAGGAGGAATCGCTGAGCTGATCCATGCCTATGGAGTCGTTCCTTGACACTTGAGCTTCAAGACGGTGGCTTTGGATTCGCCGAAGAGATCTTGGATACTTCTGTTGAGACCGATTTCTAGGTGTTCGTGATTAGCTTCAACTCTAGTTCGCCAGTGAGGAAACTCACCGACGAGACCAATTTGCCAGTGCTTTTCTGGCTGGAAAAGCACTGATCGCTCGGCCTCATGGAGTTTCTACCCACTTCTCTCACTAGTTCTCTCTCTTTCGCCTTCGTTCTCTCTCTTCTTTCCTCTTGGGAATTTTTTAGAATAGCTTCTATTCAATGATCAGTTTTTTCTCTTGTTTTTATTGCTCGATTTTCCACCCAAAGTTTGTTATTTACCGGCCTTGAATTAGTTAGATCGAATCTCCAATGCCAGCCAATGATTATCCAGCTAGATTTTGAGTTTAACACGTGCTTAATTGTTCCAGGTAAGTCGGCAAAGTCACAGGTTTGAATCATTTTTTCTGGGTTTAGAACTTTCTGAGTGAATCAGGTGAGGAAGAAGACCAACCCGGGTCGGGTCGGGTTGACCCGATCGACCAGGCAAACCTGGGTTGGTCTAAATTTGCAAATTAAGCTCGATTTTGACCCAATTTTCAAAATTAAACCCCAAAATTGAATTTCTTATCACATTTTGAATCCGAATATGTGATTTTTCCTAATTTTTTTCATAATCATGTCCAAGATTTTCAAATTTTTATACTCGGGTTGGTGAGGTTTTATTCAATTCAATGCCTTAATGACCTGCTTAGGAAAAATTAGTGCCAAAATTGAATTACCCACAGCAGATTAACCCTAGAAATGATAGTCTCATGGTTCGACAATTTTGAATTAGACATGATTCCCAATTTTGGCTTAAAATTCTTAATTTTCAATTGAATTTTGGGGTTTTCTGATTTATTTAACAAATTGTGCAATTGGACCGACCATCATATAATTCAAGGTCCTGGAATCATTTGTTGTGAAGACACTATGACTTAAAAATGACTAGAAAAGATTTGATTGCATTTTTGGTTCAATTCTAGTATGATTTTGCCCATTTTTGGGAAAACATATACCCGATTGAGATTTTCCAAAATTGACTATGTATTAATGAAATTGGATTTAAAATAAGACTGATGACTATTTTTGTGGAATTTTCTTATTACATTTGCTATTTTTCTTTATTTTCTCACTTATTTTGATCAAAAGAAATTAAAGAAAAATGCAGAAAAATGCTAAAAAAGGGCTGGCCTTAATGGACAGGGTGCGAGCGCCAAGGTCTCAAGCCTCGATCAACTCGGGCGTGGGTGCTAGGGTCCCGAACCCAGCCTCGATAGACCTGACCCCAGGCACCGAGGACTCGGGAACAAGCGGTGAGGTCCTGGGCCTAGCCTCTATAAACGTGGGCTTGCTTACTAGCACTTGGGTCGTAGGCTTGACCTTGATGGACCTGGTCTTGGGCGTGGGTCTTGGGTCCGAGTGCTGTGGACCGATGCTCATCCTCAATGGACACGTGCCCACAACACTCGGCCTCAATGGACTCGTGACCGGTCACTAAGGACCTCGACATGAGCACTGGGGTCTCGGGCCCATCCTTTGTGGGCATGGGTCGGGTCGCCGAGGATCAAGGCAACAACACCGTAGTCTTAGACCCGGCCTCAGTTGTTGGTGTCTCGAGCCCAACCTCTATGGACTCGGGGCTTGGGCATCGGGTTTTCGAGACCCGGCCTTTTTGGACATGGGCTTGGCCTTAATGGACACCGGTGGACCCAGCCCCTGCCTCTAGACCCGGGTCCATTGCCAAGGGCTCGAAAACAAGCATTTTGAAAATGCAGAATTTACGATCTAAATGCCGATATTTAATTATATTAAATATTTTTTATAAGTCTTAGGACCCAATTTCAATTTGATGTAAGTTTTTCGACTTTTAACGTAGATGTTTCTTAAGAAAAAAAGAACCAAATAGGATGAAGTGACACTTTTTAATTCCTCTTAATATTGGTCGTGTCCGATGATCCGTCGTATCCAACACGAGATGGTTCACTTTCGATTGTCTGTCGTACGAGACAAGCCAACAGTTCGAAAGCACAGCCCGAAAGACGTGTTAGAGAATCCTCGAAGCGCTGCCGGTACAAATTGTCAAAATGGCGGGATCATTCCCGTCCAGCCTATATAAATTCCCATTTCGTTGAACCGCGCAATGCACGAGGGAGAGGGAGCAAGGGTCGCCATCCCATCCTCTGCAGCTGCTCCGAAGATCTGGAAGCGAGCAGCAATGGCGGCAGCGAGACGAGGATGACGGCGGCGGGGAAGCTGTCATTCGGGGCTTGAGCTTTTCCCCATCGAGGAGCCGCCGGGAGATGACGAAACCGCCCAGCCTTTCGATGCTGACGGGCAGAGAAAGCCTGGTCCGCCTGATCGGGAAGCGCCGGCGGTTCCTCCCCAATCGCCGCTCCCTTCTCTCCTCCGCCTCTCCTCTCCAGGTAGAAGCAGTGCCCGCGACAGATTCACGCATTCACGCTTCTCATGCGTTTCGTTTCGTTTCCTTTTTTTGTTCTTTTCTTTTTTTTTTTTCTGACGATTTCTCCGGATTCGATTGGGCGCTTGGGGATGAGCTGATGAAATTCGTTGCTCGGCCCGTGTTTTTGGCAGAGCTGTCTGAATCTGGGTACTGACGAGAGTGGAAAGGTTGTGCCTTTGGAGGATCGAGGGGGATTGCGGTCGGGAGACGGCGTTGGAGATGGAGAGTGCGTGTCGAAGATGCCGGATTCCGATTGGGTGACTTGCCCAGTTTGTGGGAAGAAAGTCCGCAGTGGGGATTGCAGCATCAATCGGCATTTGGGTAGGCATATTTTCTTCGCTTCATCCATCAACCCATATTGCTTGATTTGCTAACTATAATTTAAGAATAGGAGTTTGGTGGCATTCTTCGCTTTCTGTGAGCGGGTCGCTTATATTTCTTCACTTTTGAGTGCATAGACTTGACTCGAACACGGCACAAGACTACCATACTAGATTTCCATGTGCTGAATGTTGAGTATATTACATTTCTTATCGTGTGGTTTCGTGTCCGCATAGTCCAAAACTCTATTCATAGCGCTCTTAGCTTTTCCATTGTCTTTCTTTGTTTATTTAGCTTTTGATTCATTACCTCCAGATACGTGCCTGACCAGAGGAACCAAAAGGAAATTGACCCAGCGCACACTTTTGCAGTTAAATTTTTCTCCACGGTCGAAAGTTCGGGTTTGCCCTGTTGAGTTAGACTTGGAACAATCGACTGTTTATGTAGTTCGCAATAGTCCTCATGAAGATACAGCTAATGGAGGGCATGAGGTTGACAGGGTTGAAAATGAGGATCGTTTGCTTCTAAATGGTCGTGCTAGAAGTTTTGGCAGTGAATGCCAAATTGCTAGGAAGGTCGAGTCAGCCTCGCTGTCTCCCAAGAAGGTGGCTCCTCACTGTGATATTGCTGTCAATAACGAGGATATCTTTGGGACAATTGTTGACACATTTATTGTTGGCCGCAAGTTCAGTGATGAAAAGGAGTTAAAACTTGGGATGGCAATCTCCCTTTTGAGAGAACCGGAAAATGTCAAGGATCCAAGCGCAATCAAGGTCCCTATGACTGTGGATGCATTTAGTGTGATTTCACTTGCTTTGTCTTTCTGCTAATGAGACACTGCTTGGATTTCTTTAATCAGGTTCTATCTGCTGACTCTGGATGCTGCCTTGGTTATCTTCCCCGTTCCTTGGCTCAATATATATCCCCTCTTGTAGAGAAGCATTGCTTGAGTTTTGAGGTAGGTTATTTCTTAGCTACACAGGAATATTTTGACTCAATCTCTCTGTGCAATCTTCTTGCAATTTCTTGTCTGGTTTTCTACTGAAATTAAATTGCATGGGCTGTTT
The DNA here is from genome assembly GCA_031216185.1 of Syzygium aqueum. Taxonomy (NCBI): domain Eukaryota; kingdom Viridiplantae; phylum Streptophyta; class Magnoliopsida; order Myrtales; family Myrtaceae; genus Syzygium; species Syzygium aqueum. The sequence goes on from CM062238.1 coordinate 22,140,476, forward strand.
TGATTTATTTTTTTTGTGGGAATTTATTGATAACGGTTGAAGACGAATTCATCGGGGTGATTTAAATGTTGCTGGGTAGCTTGGTGGATGGAGAATGTGGATCTCGGTGGTTGCTGGAGTTGCATGTCTTAGAGTTTGTTATATGTGAAATCGAACCCTGAAAAGGAGGTTGGTGCATGGTGGAAGCTTACAAGGTACAGAAATTTTTGTCAAGTCCTTTTTCTTGCTGAGGCATGGATTCCATCTAGTGGACCTATCTCCCTGGAAATGGTTTCAGTCCCCAGAAATTGTTTGGAAACCTGACTCCCTACCTTGTACTGGAAATTTATTTAGGGCGAACTCTTACCATTCCTAACCTTCAAACTAGGATTTAGAGCATGCGAAACGGATGGTAGTTGTGCGCTATGCTTTAACAATTAGTAATTTTCTCCACGTTTGTGTTTGAGATAACTGTCTTGCTTTGGCAATGTCGAATATGTATTAAAAAAGAGGCGGAATTAGTAGGCGATAGAATTTGGGCTTGGAGTGGCATATCTGCCATTAAGGAAAAGAGAAAACTGCTTCTGTTATCATCCATTACATATCTTTGATTGAGCTCGGACAAAGAATCTAGGGCCTTCGTGATATCAAACCAAGTATTATTGTTTAGGCATATTTGGTGATGCTTTATGAGTTTTCTTCTTGGTTTAATTGCATACTTCATGAAAAGGATTGAGAGAATAGGTAAAAAGTTTCTTTAGTCTGTTGCCATCTTTCTGTGTGTGGCATGCTGCTCCTTTAGAAATGCTCTCTTTATGTAAGCTATGCTCTCTGGTACCTTTTACCTTCTGGTAGAAAGGGGGGAAAGAGGCAATCATAAGAGGACTCTAGACCTTCATGCATTGCTTTCTAAAAGGTTAGCTCAATTCACCACGTGTTTTTATGCAGGGAAGTGTGACTTCTCTTCCAAACCATAATCATGACATCGTTCCCATACAGATAAGTTGTCACGGGGCAATACCACATGGTGAGGGGAAGCATGATGATGTTGACGGTATCAAATGTTTGTGGACAAATATTTTGCAAGAAGCTGAAGCAGCAAGGAAGAATCCACCCAGTATGACAAAATATCAACAGAATTTTAGTCTACTACTACACGAGGTCTTAATCAGAAGTTCCAATCTTTTTACAGATGACGAGAAACTGTTCATGGGTATGGATTTCAGTACTTCATGTCAGCAGCATCTCTCTGCTACAATCTTTTACAAAGGTTATAATCTCATATCTGTTTTTGCAGAATCATTTACTTCACTCTCGGATGATAGTCAGAGGCTTTTTGTCCGGCTTTATTCACGGAAAGGTTGTTCCCCCTTTATTAACAGATGTTTATGTTTAATTTGACAAATTCATTGGGCAATCTAGTATGAATTGGCTCCACATGTATGTCAACAAGCAATAAGATTATGAGAGTCATGATCATTATGTTGATCCCTTTTGCTTTTCCTTCCATCTGGAAGAACTCCAACATAAAAAGTTGGTCATGTAATCCATCTTGCTATTCACTGCTCGTTTTATGGCCATTTTTGTCATATGCTTGTTCAATGCATTGAATGATTAAAACTGGTTAGTGTTCATTGTCTATAAACTGGTATTAAAGCAATATGACATATCAAAGCTCAGATCCAGAAAACTTAATGACGGCATTTCATGTTTCTCTTCTACGATTGTCTTTCTAAATGATCTCCAATCAATGCTTGATTGTTGGTTGGAGAGTAGGCCGAGTGTTGTTGACATTGCAGTGCTTGATTATGTGCTACCATATCCATTGGCACATTGGATCTCTAATTTCTGGACCTTTTGGAAACTCATTCTGCACAACTGTCTTACTGCAGGGCCATGGTTCCGGTTGTCCAACATTTCCTATCCGGAGATCTCTGATGCTCTGCAAGCTGTCAATGAGCTCTCTGGTTATTTGGAATGTTAATTTGTTTAGTACATGCAGACTTCTATATAACAGTTTCTGATTAAATTCTGTCTTTACAAATGTAGGGAAAGGATATGTGATTCCATTTGAATGTGCAGAGGGCCTACAAACGGATGAAATGATGGGTATCCTAAGAGTGCTTACTGTTTCTGAACTTCGTGAGATCTCCTGTATACCAAAGAAGGTCTGCTCCTGTTGTTTGTCCTGTATATACAGTCTTAATGTTCTAAGTATGCATATGATTGTATAGTGCCACTTTTTGGGGCAAGAAGAAAATGTGAGAGCTTATGTGACATCCTCCATGAATCAAACATGGGAAAACAGATACCCTAAATAAATCTCTTCGCACTGATTTTTTGCCTTTCGAGTCACATGTCAAAAGAGCTGAATTTGATTACTTCAAATTATAAATTTGTGACATCCATCTGTTGAGTCCAAGAGAGGCATAATTCAGATGAAGAAAGCAGGGATTTCTTGATGATAAAATAATTAATATGTTGAAAAAGATCTAATTAGTTGTTTTTCTTCCCTTTCTACATTTTTCTAGGGATATTATGTAAATGCACACATGCTTCAAGAGGCAATCCGAACTATTGGTTTTGGATGAAAACACTTAGAGTTATAAGTGGTGTTGGTACATTAGTTTCACCTCTACCAACGCACAGATTTGTTTCTTGGAATTAAAACTCAACTTAACTTGGTTTTAATCCTACTTTGTATGCTCTTTCTTTGCATTTCAGATGGCTCTTGTTATGCCATTTAGTAGTTTCTTCCATTTGGCGATGTGCAGCTTCAGTTAAGTTCTAGTGTGCTAATTATCTAATTAAGCCACTTCAGCAAGAACCCCTTTCACATTAGGTCTGGTCTGGCTGAATTGTCATATCCTTATATGCTAGACAGGTTTTTCATCTAAAATGGAGCATTATGGATGGGTCTTTCTAAAATTGGCTGCGCCTACAGTTTATGCTCCGAGAGCTAGTTGGCTTTCGATGACCACACAGTCAAAATCAACTATGTGGACAGATACGGGCCAAATATTTTATCCATTGTTTAGGATATTAGTATGAATTCTGTTTATACATATCAGGACATGTATGTGCGCGATAAGCTAACTGATTGATGACTGCTTGGCCAGCACAAAGTCTTTTTTATGTGATGTAGCGTGTTGGTGGCATTTTTCAATTGGAACAATATTAACCATAAAGATCCATATATAACTGTTTTCCTCAATTTGTTGGATTCTGAATATTCATTTTGTGGACTGCGTATGCTTCTTGTGCATCAGACAATCAGGTACGGCTATAAAAATGCACAGTGAGCTTATTAGCTGATATTGGTTAACAAATATGCCCAAGTGCGATCCTTTCAGACTTTTTGGTAGTCCAACTTCTGGCTCCTTGACGTGCATCCAAGAGAATAGTGATCCAACAAATTAACTTTGCTTGTTATGCAGGAATAGTTATGCTTTTGCAGCACATTGCTGCACGAACCATAAGTTCTCTACCTTTCCCTACACAGAAAGGAGTTGAGCAGAGGATGGTGAACTCTAGAGCCCCCACATTCCCACAGAATGTGCTTGTTAGGTTTCCTAATATCTCTTGTCAGCTAAGCCATAAAAATCTCAAATATATACATAAAGTAAAAAAAAGGGATAAAGCTTTAGGATCTTTAAAGAGTTGTACATCTCTATCCTGCTATTCTTCCTTCAAGTACTAGTGGTGTGAGGGCATCCCCTTAGTCTTATGGGGAACCAATTGTTTGTTAGCAACTGACAAGGATGCAACTTTTTGTCAGAGAATTAATTAGAGGAAGAATCTGGAGAAACTTAATGAAATTTCAACTACCTTCTATATAACATCAAAGAAGAGTTCAACCCGATGCTTTATTTCTGTCCTCATGTAAAATTTAATCTATATTCTGTGTGAGCTTTGTCATCATTTCCAGTTCACAGAAATGGGTGCGTATAGTATCTAGGGATTATGTCGAGCAGTGGATGCTCACTGTCGTTACATTCCGTGGATATGGGCTTAGATTGCAGAGATAAGGTTTTAGTTGTGGTGCTTGTCAGATTTTTCAATAAAAGTGATTAAGTAATGCTTTATTGGTAGTCAGGAATTTTTTTAAGTGAAAAAGAGGATAGAATTGCTACCTGATTTGAACTTATATCATGAGCAAGCTGATGTTTGTACTTGCATAGCAAAACCTTTTAGAAATGAAATTTTCAGCTGTAAGTTAAATTCTGTATTAGTTTGGCATGTTCTTTCTTCTTTATCTGATGGAGTCTGCCATATGCCTTTTGGATTTGATGGAGGAGGTTTCAGAAAGGCAGCCAGAATTCAAGAAAGAAGGATCTTATTGCATCTGCTCTATATTTGTATAGAGATGGATTATGGTATGGCTACTTTCATGTGATAGTATTTACTGGCTTGTTAGCTGAGTATATGAGTATTAACTATGTTCTTTATTTCTGGCCTTCCATATCCAGCCCAGTTCTTCCATGTATGCTTCTGGATAAAGCTGGTGCGTGTGTAAAAATATCCTCGAGAGCTGAAACTGTCTTCTGGCGTGCCGAGGTACTGGCATGCCATCTTTTGACAGATTTGGTGACCCTAATTATCGTTGTTGTTGGCATATGACCTAAGCCTCTATCTGCAGAGAATTTTTTTCCTAAATGGAGAACAGGATCTGTCTACATTTCTTCTAGTTGATCTGGGAGCAGTCAAATATCCAACTTACAACTGCACAATTTCAGAACAAATTTTCTCTTCTCGAAGTCACCTCCTAGATTACGAAGAGGTATTTATTTCTTTTGGTGTCACTACGATATGTGGACTTTGATTCTGTTCATTACATGGGATCTGTACATGTGCAGGCCATTGAAGTGGCACAGTTGATGGATGAGTCACTTGATGAGAATGATGCAAACCTAGTGTTGAGATGTTTAAAGATCGCAGACTCTCGTGTGGATCTTCCTTCCAAAAATGTATCTAGATCATCCATTTCGGGTTCGGAAGCTGCATTTATTTCATGCTTTACAGCTTCTTGGGTCTACTCCAAGGTCATTTTGTTAGGAATCTCCTATCTTGAACATGAACGTAGGTATGGATTGGACAATGAAGTTGATACTTGTTGCTTCCTTTTGAATGTACCACTCCAGTAGTGAAATTAAGGCATGTAATTACTGTGGTTTTGTTAAGTTACTTCCATCAGTATGGACCTTAGTTATTAATTTGTGAAGTTAATAATCGTCATTACTAATGTTCTAACAAGTTCAATCGTAACTACTTGAAGCATTGGTGGTGAGAAACGAGGAGGCTAGTGTTAGTATAGTTGACAGTTGCATGTTTTGCCACACATTAATATGCTCCTAGTCCTACTGTTAATTCACTTTGGACTTGATTTTGGCTGAATGCCCTCAATTCCATTTGGGCCCCTTCTTCTGGAGATAAGCTGGATGCTTTATATTAAATATCTTAAGGAGACTATTTTCATGCTTAGGTACCAAGATGCAATAAATCTACTGAAGCGGCTTTTAGACTGTTTTATATCTGACGGAAGGAGAGGATACTGGACTGTAAGGCTGTCAATCAACTTGGAGCATCTGGGATTCCTAGACAAGAGCCTTTCAGTTGCAGAGGATGGTCTCTTGGATCCATGGGTGCGTGCTGGTTCAAGAATGGCACTGCAAAAGCGGGTTCTTCGTTTAGGAAAACCACCAAGGCGCTGGAAAACTCCCCGTTCTTTTGAGATCACAAAATGGAAAATTAAGGAAGTAATGTGACTATACTTTTCTTAAAGAATCAAAACTTTGGATCATTAATACCTGAACTATGTTGGTTCACAGAACTTGATCTTGTAGGCATTGATATCATTTCATATGGTCATTGATTAGGTTCATGTACAAGGGAGACCTTTGAACTGTGAAATGGGGAAAAAGAGCAGGTTCTATGGAGAAGATGGAGAGCAATGCGGAGTTGAGCAGCTTGCTCTACAGTATTATGCCAATGAAGGTGGTTGCTGGAGTGGAGTTCATACGGAGAGTGGCATTTGGTTGACCATTTTTGGGCTTCTTATGTGGGATGCTATTTTTTCTGACGTACCAAGTGTCTTCCGCACCAAATTTCAGGTATGTTGAAATTACAAGTTTATTCAACCAACGTTGGACAGTTCATTTATATATGAATCATGTGTGCTACCCTAACCTACAGCCACTAGAATATCGTTGCATGGGTTCAGAAAATATTCTTTGTACAAACGTATCGGGAATGATTCTAAATGATAAGTTTTTTTTTTTTTCATATTGGTACATTTGACGATTGGATATCCTTTTCTCTAGACGGCTCCTTTGGATTTGGAGACAGATAGCTTTTATCTAGCCAGGAAGGGCCTTATAGAGACCCATCTGCAAAATATTCACAATGGCATGGCTGAAGAGATTCTTATTACGTCATGGGAGTCGCACATAGGAACTGCTTGCCGCGGAGTCAACTGGGATCGGCATTCACTCTCAGAACTGCGTGCAGCTGTTACTTGCGTTGGTGGACCTTGTCTGGCCTCGCTTTGCCGGCTTCTCTCGCAGGATTACCGTAGCTGGTCTAGCGGGATGCCAGATTTGTTATTATGGCGCTTCCACGGAGAATACCGAGGCGAAGCAAAGCTTGTCGAAGTAAAAGGCCCAAATGACAGGCTCTCCGAACAGCAGCGAGCATGGCTATTTGTTCTGATGGAATGTGGGTTCAATGCCGAGGTATGTAAAGTAACGCCTCCACCGCCGTCGGAGCCAAATACTCGAAATGTCTGCTGAAAGCCCAAAGACAGGAATTGGGATGGAGAGTTCATCATTCATTTATTTTTCGATACATAGGTTCGATTTCCATAGCTTCCTGAAGGCAAGCACATTCCAGATCTCTTGGAAAGCTGTTTGCTACATAACCTCAGAGTTGTAAGATGTGTCGTGGGGCAACTTGTTTCTTAGGCTTAATCGTTAACACCGATTCTCAAAGCCGATTTCTATCCTATATTATCTAAAATGGAAGTCTTCGTCAAAATTTGTAATTCCTATTCCTATATCAGATTAGTTCTGTGGTTGTAGTAATACTGCTTTCCTTTCATTATTAGCATTCCTCAATTTTAAAAGTTTTTGCTGCTTCTCCCCGACCCCCGCCCACCCCACACCCCACTCCTTCCCCCACCCCCCCTCCTTGACTAGGAGTTCATCGCCATTGAATCTTGAAAAGCAAGAAAAACTCTGCTAATGCTTTGAATTAGCGTCTTTGATGGAATTTCTTCTCTTCCACTCTAGCCCTAGCTCTCTCGCTCTCTCTCTCTCAACGTCAACCCAGCCTTTTTCTTAATGGGAGGAGTTAATCCTAAGATAAACAAAAAGGGAAAATTGATGGGGGGGAAAAGAGGGGGGAAAGAGAGAGGAATAATAATATTCCTACAAAACGGTTGCTTAATCCACAAAAGAGGCAAGTGAAGACAAAGGAGCCCACCAAAGGAAAAACCCACGGAAGAGAGCTAATGATATTGCATGGAGGGAATAATGACAAGTTTAATAATTATGTAATAATAAGATTAGGTCTGAACCCTGATCCGACACATGATTGGTCTCACCAATGTTAGCAAATTATATAAGAGGAGGGGGGGGGAGTTGTGAAGTTGATGCAGCTTAACCACTATTTCCAACCCACTCCATAATAATTGCCTCTATCTCTCTCTCTCTCTCTCTCTCTCTCTCTCTCTCTCTCTCTCTCTCTCTCTATCCAAAGTCGTTTGGTGGGCTATTTTGCGAATTCTGCACGTAGATCATTCTAGCTTGCCCTCAAAGCCAAAAAGGGTGTGTTATAACAGAGACATATTCACACACACTTGCATTTCATCATACATATTAGTTCTTCACTGGAGCCATTCCAAGACAAGAAGCGTGTTTGTTTGCGCTTGGTTCGTCCCTGGTCCCCTCTCCCTCTCTCCCTCTCTCTCTCTCTCCCGCTTGGTTGCCTAGTGTGCTGGAGCGATGAAAGATCGCACGGAACGATTCATGGTCCTTCCCTTCCACATCAGGTGCGCTTCTCTCTCCAGCGTTGCCGTGAGCACAGCATGTCAGCCGGAGAAGCAGAGGCCGGAATCACTCGACGTCGCTGCCGTAGCAAGTAAGACCTCTCTCTCTCTCTCTCTCTCTCTCTCTCTCTCTCTCTGAACTGTGTCACTTTGTTGCTTCAAATGGGTTGTCGTTATATAAAAATTTGAGCTTTTTGGATGGTTGGTTGACTGACTTGGTTATGTATTAATAACTCTGCCATGAAATATGAATGAAGAATGGTTCTCGGGATTTGCTTTCTCACCGGTCGTGCGTTTTCTTGATCATCATTCTTTGTGGTGGGTTATCAATCAATCTTTCAAGCATATACATCTTCCCTGTTTTCCTTTGTTTTAGCCTTTCCCTATTAGATATAGCTTTGGCGGAGACTCATTTCAATCCACGTTGGTGGGGCGACTTCAATGCCTTCTGAAGATTAGCCGAGTTAGAGGTTAGGACATCTCGCGCTATACAGAAAAAGAATTCAGTGTCGAAAAAAGTAAGATTTTCGGGTTAAATCCTTTCATACCGTGTATACTGCACTGGGAATTGGGATAAGAATAGGGAAGAGATTGCTGATCTCGGCGACGATAATCTAGCCCGACTTGCTTTGATCAATTTTGGACGTATTGATCTAGTCTTGAAAGCCGATCCAAGATATTAACTCGATAACAACCCATAGAAAAAATATATATTTCAAAACAAACACATGGGCATGCTTGTTTACAAAATGCAAATAATCTTTTTAATTAAGTAATCAAATCTTGCGATGGATGTGTTTAGCAACTGTCGTGTTGCATCACGGGGCAGTCGTGATTACTATTTTAATAGGACACTCTGTGTCTGTCCTCTTGTCTTTGTTCTTGCTTTCTTGTATAGAAGGAAGACAAAATGGAGAGGCTGGACCCTCCAAGGAGAGAGCCAAGGGCACCCATGGCTACCCCACTTTGTCAAGACCTAACGCCAACTTTGGATTTTGGCACAAGCTGAGGAGGAGCATCAAGAGTTTCACTCAATTATTTGGTAAGTACATACACATGCTTGGGATGTAGCATTGTACCTAATTAGTTGCCCCATGTATTGCTAGTGTTTGACTTGCTTTTGCGATGTGAAATCTTGAAAAAAAGGATAAAGATCAATGTTGACTTTCTTTTGTAAGTTTACTCAGGACCAACGGTTGCTCAATTAGAACCCGTCATGTAATTTTTGGGGGTTAATGTGGCACCATCGTAAGAAATCTTTGATTAATTATGTTTGTCACTTTGGGCTCTCTCGATGTGTCGAGTAATTTATTAGATTCATGTCATTCATGAACTCATACCTTCTCTTGCTCTCAGTCTATAAAGAAGATGATGAGATGGAGGAAATAGAAAAGGAGCTGGAGATCGGGTACCCGACCGACGTGAAACACGTGACCCACATCGGGCTAGATGGATCCACGCACACCAACCCGGTCAAAGAGTGGCAGAACCTCAACACTCCGGAGATCCTCGCCTTCCCTTCGCTTTCTCTGAAGCAATTCGAGTTCGCCATGGCTGCACCGACGAACAGTCACCTTAGCATCGATCCCACCAAGTTCTGATTGATATGATGTTGCTGGAAAGTTTCGAGTTCTAGGCACGCGATTCCTGTGCCATTGATGTTCTTGATCGGATGTGGTTTGTATGTAAGATCTAGGTCGAAAACATTCATGTTTGCAAGAATACTTGTGTTCAGCTCCATTCCAAGTGTTTTCTTTAAGGTGGCAAGTTATGACCATTGTTTCCACCCCCCTCTTTTCTATGAAATCGTGGGATATTCTTCATCTCTCAAATTGGACTGTTGATTTGAAGTTAAGTTTTTTCTATCATGTCAAAGAACCTTCCCATAAAGAATTTGGCCTAATTTCCTAAACCCCCAACTTTAGATCAAATCCTAAATCCACCCCAAATTTTTTTTGTCTCAAAAAAAAATCTCAAACTTTAGGTCTAGTTCCAAATCTCCCCCAAACTTTTTTTTTTGTCTCTAAAAAAACCCCAAACTTTAAGTCCAATCTCAAATTTGCCTCGAATTTTATTTTATATAAAAAAATCACAAAAATTCAATTTATTTTCAAAAATATGCCCTGTGATCCTGTCACAACTTGACGTGACACTTCCACGTCGATAACAAATCTACATCAAGAGAGTAATATGACTTTCATTTAGACAAAGAAAAGTTCAGAGTAAATTTGGATTGAACCTAAAAATTAGGTTTTCTTTTTAAATTAAAATTTTTGTTGGGTAGATTTGTTATCGTCTCTAACTTTCATAACATAGAATGGTTTTATTTTAGAGAATTTCAACAATTTTTATTGGATTGAATTTGTTATTGAAGTACAAATGCGACGTCAATCTGTATCTATCGTTGCATTACTTTGTTGATATGGATTTATTATTAATGTAGAAGTGCTACGTCAAGTTGAGACTGGATCACGGGATATATTTTTTAAAATAAATTAAAATTTGCCAATTGTTTTTACACAAAACAAAATTCGAGATAGATTCCGGACTAAACTTAAAGTTTGGGGTTTTTTTTAGACAAAAAAAAGCTCAGGACAGATTTGGATCTTGACCTAAAGTTGAGGATTTTTTAGGGAACTCACCCTAAAGAACTTAGAAATCAAGAACTTATCAAAAGAGGATTAATTATAAATTTAATTAAAAAGTTATAGGAAGAAAAAATAATAATATTTGCATTAAATTGATTATGTAGGGACAAAACCCACTTTAGTAAGTCTATGATTTCATAGTGAAATTAATTATGATGCTTTAGTTAAACTCAACCAACTTCGATTTATGCTGAAGTTGACTGGTCAATTATACAAAATCAACTTTTGACTGAAAAAGAAAATACAAAATCAACTATAATTTTAGCTGTGTTATATTTAGAACTCATGTACAAATTTTCTTTTTTTTATCAGAGTAATCCATATATTTTATGAATAATGTTAAAATATATACCAACTCTTGGAAGATTTCATTTCTATCATTGGTGATGGAGAGAACACCTTTTCATATTTATAACCCATGTACCTTTTCTTAGATATATGTAGAATTTTGCAAGATTCAAAAATACCAACCGAAAAGATTTTATCTCTATTGTAGCGATAGAAAAATAAGTATATATTTTATAAAAGAAAAATTCGATTTAGAATAATATTTTACGGTAGTCAATAAAAACGTTCCGATTCTGTCGCCAATCTCTATTTTAGGCGGATAAATACTTTAATTTGTAACATAATCATAGTTGCCAACAAAGCAAATTTAACAATAATGTATAATTCAAAGTTGCCTATTTCTAAAAGAGAAACCACGCCCATAAAATAATCATGAATACATATATGAAAAATCACAGTTAATGAGAATTAGAATAATAATTATTCGGATAAAAATTTTCGAAATCAGACTCCAAAAATTGGAAAAGGAAGAAAAAGAGAGAGAGATTCTCTCACACTGCTCAGTCCTAAATTAGGGTTTCTGGGTCTCTCTCTCTTCCACTTTCGTTCACTTCCTCTCTCCAGCCGCGACCCGAACAGTGCCGCCGCCCGCCGCCGTCCTCCGCCTCCCCCATCTCGCCGGCAGATTCTCCGATCAGGGGCCTCTCTCTGCTCTTCTCGATCATGGCGAATCGTAAGTATAGGCACGCTCATCACTCTCTCTCTCTCTCTCTCTCTGACTTTTGCGTGCGCGTTTTTTCCGTGCGTTCATCGACGCGGCAGCGGCGGCGAGATCCTTCCTTCAGGTGGCGTCGACCGAGGAGGTCGCCCCGCCTCTCAGAGTCGTCCAGATTGAGGGTCTGGTATGCCCTCCCTCTCTCTCTCTCTCTCAAGACTCCTTTTTTTTTTTTTCCATGAAACCTTGAAATTGCGGATGGGCTGTGCTACTAGGCCGCTAGAAAGCAATTTTTTGTAGTGATGGGGGCATTATGTACGATAATCGTGGATGCCCGGATGGTTTTCGTGCAATTTGTTCGTGTTTCTCGTTCGGTGTGCTTCCCCGTTTGTCTCAGATGTAGGGTGAATGTGTGTCGGGGCAGGTTATTTTGAAGATTATCAAGCATTGCAAGGAGTTCTCACCGGCCCTCGTCACGGGGCAGCTGCTTGGTTTGGATGTCGGCAGCGTCCTTGAAGTCACCAATTGCTTCCCTTTCCCGGTTAGATTCTGCTTCTCGTGGAAATTGTGCGCCCTTGTCGAATAAAGGATCGTCTTTTCATATATATATTATTTAACATTTTGTTAAATCCTGTCAGATACGCGAAGAAGATGAGGAGATTGAAGCGGAGGGTGCCAATTACCAGCTTGAAATGATGAGGTGTCTTCGGGAGGTCAATGTTGACAACAACACTGTTGGATGGTAAGTTCATAGTCTTAACATGTACAGAGTGTTGTCTGTTAATCGACTACTGTGAATGCATAAATGTGTTGTGAGGGTAATCCATGCTGTCGCTTGTTTTGGTAGGCTGTTAAGAAAATTTCTAGGGTTGTTATTTGCTTAACATAGATTTCCTCGCCCCCAAGTGCCTACTATTATGTGCAGTGTGCTTAACATTATTATCTCTATTGTTTTATAGGTACCAATCAACATTGTTTGGTTCTTATCAAACGGTGGAGTTGATTGAGACCTTCATGAATTATCAGGTATTGCATTATTAGTTATTGGACTTGTATTTGAAATTTCATATCATGCCGCAAGTCACATTTTTCAGATTTGTGAATTGCGATTCTATTTTAACTGGCAGATTTGCATTAGTAGGCTTTTAATAAAAATTATGTGAGATGCAAATGAAGCTTAAAATTAGGAAGAACAACTGAAAAGCAGGTACATTGGCTGTAGATTTTGACATGGGACAAATCCAAGTACAGCTTGTAGCTCTATGGAACGATGTATTTGCAAATCAGACCAGAAAATATTGATAGTATGGCAGTGCGGTGAAAATGAGCTTCTAGAGATCACTTAATTTGAGATGATTGAAAAACTTGTTGCAGCAACAGACCTGGAAGACATTTTTAGCTCTTACATCTTATTTCATGCACATGTTACCCAGTAAGTTGAAAAAAAATCTTTTAGGATATATGGTGTTGTAATATGCTATAGGAAGGCTTCAATTATCACATTCATGTGAGTTGACCTAATCTTGATAGAATGCTTGTTTAGGATGTCCTCGATTTAGTTAAACATACAGAAGTCATCTTTGTTCGTAAATCTGTCCATATGCATGGTGTATGTATCTTGCTTTGATATCTTAATTACTTTTCTTATAATAGATCAGTTGGACTATGTCTTTTAACGGCCAATATCACCTATGGATTTTGTTCTTTTACTTGGTTTCAGCAGTTAATAAATTGTTTCACTGGCAGGAGAACATAAGGAGGTGTGTTTGCATAATATATGATCCTTCAAGATCTAATCAAGGTGTCTTAGCCCTCAAGGCCCTGAAGCTCTCTGATTCGTTTATGGAACTTTATCGTAACAATAACTTCACTGGAGAGAAGTATGACGTTCTTTCCTGTATTAATTAGCAATTATTACATAAAAAAGCGTAAAAATTATTGATGTGACATGATTTTCTAATTTTTGTGTAGGTTGAGAGAGAAGAATTTGTCGTGGGTGGATATATTTGAGGAGATACCAGTAAGATTCTCTCCTGATGCTTATGTTTTGGAAAATAGTAGTGCGTCTTAGCTTTATGGTATCTTCCATTGTGTTGCTCTTTTGTATCCTCTCTATGACAAAATGTATGTCATTCTTTGTATCTGCGATCAACATTTTATTTTTGACTTCTAATACTAAGAGCGGTTGTAATGGAATGATTCGCAGACACAGCAATGTGGCCTATTTTTTGCTGCTTGATTACTTGTGATGGACTTTTGAAAGCAACCAGCTGTGTGAGGCAGTCAAAATGAATTTAGAGAATGTGGAGTGTCAGCCAATTATAATGAGGCAGCTCATATATAATAGTCATCTTGTTGGCAATTACAAGATGTACGTTAGGGCCTTAGGATATTTGTTCCCCTTTTAGTGATGGGCTTTCACTGAGACTGTTGGTCCTTCGTTTCACTGCCCAAGGAGTCCCAAATTTTACTTATGATGGTCTGGACACTTCAAAAACCAAGTCCACCCGTGAATTCTAAAATATCATCTAGTTTAACGTCTGATATTGGAGCAATAACACAATCATTTCCTTGTATAACTCAACTTGATTTTCCATGCTTAACGTTCCAACTTGGCATTTTAAATATTAGATTGTTTATGTAATAGATGTTGGCATGAATACTCAATGCTAGGATGATGGTCAACACCTCTCATTCTTGTCGCTGTTTCCTTCAATATGCTGCTTTTGTTTGGCAGATCAAAGTTTCAAATTCCGCTCTCATTAGTGCTTTTATGACAGAGCTTGAAGCTGACTCACCTGTCACTCAGGTAGATCTACTACTATTCATCTGGCTGTTATCTAAGGCTGCATGTGTGATATTGCATTGAACTATCTTTGGCTTTTGGTTCTTTTGTAGAGTGATTATGACCGGCTGAAGTTGTCAAGCAGTCCATTTGTTGAGAGAAATATGGAATTTTTGATTGAATGCATGGATGATCTGTCAGTGGAGCAGCAGAAGGTGGGGTGCCTTTGATTTTTTACCTTCGTTGTTGCATCTTTGTGATTTAGACTTTGATAATGTAACTTGAGTGTTTCTTTTGCAGTTCCAATATTATTATCGGAATTTGTCACGACAGCAAGCGCAGCAGCAAGCATGGCTTCAAAAAAGAAGGTAATCATTGGCAGAAGTTTCTTTGCCTTTCTCAGCAATCCTCCAAAACCAGTATTTATTATGTGATATGCTTCGATATCATAAAAGGATTAAATTTTAGTTTTGCTATGATTGCTAATTGTACAAGATGAGCATTTCATTTAAATCCGTGAGTATCAGGTCCAGGGTCTCTTTTGATGTGATTATCTTGGTGTCTGCCTGTCAGAGCAACTGGTGCTTGAAACTTTGAATGGGCAAATGAAGAAGTTCCATGGTTAATTTCCTGGAGGTTTATAATTTTGAAGGATGGAATATGCAAATTAATATCAATGATACACATAATCGAATTGCAAGAATGTGGTGACTTCATAAAGGATTGCAAAACTGTTCGTGAAGTTGTCACATGATCAGTGCAATGAAGTCAATGTGCAAGTTTGATTTTCCTTTTCTTTCTTTTTCTTTAAGTAATAGAGTTGGCCACTTGAAGATTTTGGTATTGTCCACTTTCAATGGAAAATACAAAATCTATCGGAGTATCTGTAGATTTGATTCCTGAGCATTAGAGGTGGATATTGTCGTAATTCCTCAGTACATTTGATCATCAGAAGAAGCTTGAATGAAGCTGCATATTTTGCATGTTTTCCGTGCTTCATTATTTTTACTGATCACTTACATTTCATAAGTATTGATAATTGCACCTTGTTCTATACAGGTCTGAAAACGCATCACGAAAAGCTGCAGGAGAAGAGCCCTTGCCTGAAGAGGATCCATCAAACCCCGTATTTAAGCCTCTCCCTGAGCCATCACGCTTGGACAGCTTTCTTATAACAAATCAAATTTCCAACTACTGCAACCAGATTAACGGGTATGTCACTATAATCAAGTAGGGCTTGTGTTTGAATGTGGAAATTAGTGAGGCAGACTATCTGTTTCTTCGGTGGTGTCCATGTTACTCTCATTATTTTTTTTGGCTAGTTAAATGCACATTTATCCGCATTTGCGTCCCTTCTCTCTGGCATGGACAGTGTCTTTGGGCTTCTCTAACTTTGATTTGTCGACCCTGGAAATGCAACAGGGTTGCTGGACAGAGCTTCAGCAAATTGTACTTGATGAAGGCATTGCAGGAGAATTAACGAAAGATTAGAAGATGCCTTTGATATAACCAGATGAGAATGTCTGAGATATTTTGTGAGACGAGGGAGAGGAAATCAGTTGCATGTTTATTTTTCAGAGGATTCACTCGGTCCATGTTGTATTAAATTAGTGGAATCTAAATTTTGAGCATTAATTATCCGAATTACTTGGAGTAAAGTCGAATACGATTGTATGCTGCAACTCGGCGGAAATAGGATTTTCTTCTGTGCACATGATGTAGGAAAGACATCAAATTATCATCTCAAAGGATGCCTCGAGTCTTTATTTTACCCTCAAATCTTTACTCTTGTACAAAAGAATTGCCTTCTCTTTGTAAAGCTTCGACAGTAGTAGCTGGTCCGCCTCAAATCAGCTGCAATCGTCAGTTTCTTGAATAGAGCCTTTAAAGGAACAAACATTGAATGGTTTATGAAGTTGAAAATGTGTTCAAGACCATGGATGGCCCTAATGAGCTCTCTTTTTTCCAGGATTCATTCACTAGTTGTTATTCCACCCAAAAGTTATGAAGAGTAGAGTTCAAGAATCCTTGCGATGCTGGCAGCTGCTTTACTTCTAACCATTGCGTTCCCTCCAAAGACACTTATTCGATGATTCCATGTCAAAAAGTCTGCCATTCATCCGAGTCGTGATAGAATCTGTTGACAAACCATGTCGGGTCGCGACAGTCATGGTCATTCGATCGTATGATGTTGATGCGAGTTTGAGATGTCATACGCAGCAATCAAAGAGTATTTCTCAGCAACTGGTTTCAACATACGAACGAGGAAAATGATTTGATAAGTGACTCCTTGGCTCAATTATCCAAAATCCTCCAGCACGGCTCCATATAACATATAAAGACATCAAGAGACCTTGCAACCAGCATGTGATATAATATGGATTCCACAAGAACAGAAAAGCCAAATGCTCATATAGCCAGATATGCGCACGGTGATTCACCATGGAAAAGATTACTCTCAAGCAATCATTAACATTCATTTACATTTTTCTGCAATCGCGCTTTGAAATTACTCATCCTGCCTTATCGGATCGTTAGGAACTGGAGCTCAACCAAAAAGAAAACTGCATGGGTGTGAATCCGGTCAGTCCAAATTAATATGCAAGCTATAGAAAGCAGTCGAGGTATCTGTAGGTGTGCCGTCTATTATACTGAAGCATGCTTGCGTAAGTCCGATCCCAGATACCGATGTACAGCGACTCATCATCTGGGCTCAAGGAAACGCCCGAGATCTCCCCGAAAAAGTCTATCTCTTGTCTCTTGTTGTAGTCTGCTTTTGTACTGTACACGTGCACAAAGTCCGCTGGCTCAACCATCACCATGAATTGGCCATCAGCTGAGAATTTGATCGATCGGATGGCTCCGAGGTTACCCTTGAGACTGGCGATTGGTGATTTCAGGTTTCTTATGTCCCATACTCGGCAAGTCTTGTCCTGATTCCCCGTGGCGAAAACCCGTCCGTCCGGGTGCCATGCTGAAGCAAAGGAGTAATCTTGATGGCCACTTAATTTAGCGATGCTCTGGAGATTATAAAGCAGTGAACAACGTTGTCAATGAAATGTTCAATGCCATATCGTAATCACATATTTGTCACAAATCAGAAATGCTTTACCTTTCCATTTTGTGCGTCCACCAGCAACCCATCTATGTGATCGCCGACAACCACAGTCAATCTACGGTCCGGGCTGATTGATGTATGCTGCATCAAAAGTTAAAAGTACTAAATAAATCAGGACATGCCTCATGTACTGTTGACTTTGTTAACTTAGGTCACACAAACAAATCAATATCTTGAGGATTAGAATTTTTTCTTTCTCAGCAAGAAATCAAATTGTATCCAAAACGAGAACAGAGTACAGATTATATAGAACTTTGGACGGAGATCATGAGCAGCAAAATACAAAAGATATTCGAGATCGCTCTGCATAATAGCTATTTACTTAAATCACTACCAATATCTCTTTCAGAGAAAAAATTGCATACAAATTTGCCAATAGATGCATAAGCAGAGGAACAATTATGAAGATAAGAAAGTGATGAAGAAAAATTGCTTCATATGAAAAGGGTCATATCCATGCATCTAAACTTGCTTAGGGAAGCTTACATTTACGGGCCATGGATACCGCAAGTGATTGACAACTTGAAATCTCTCCATATCATATTCTCTTATGCTACAGTCATTATTGGCTGCCATAAAATGTATCCCACCCCTGCTGAGCAAGACAAAACGCTCAAGCTTTTTCTCAACGTTAAACAAGTAAGAATCGCGACAATGTTCAAGCACTTTGATACCTCAGGCTGTCATAAATTTCAATGGCGTTTGTTATTGCATTATCATCATATGTGGTCCTTGCACAGAAGCTCACTCCTTTTCTGTCCAAGCGCTGCAAGAAAAAATTTGTCATTAAGAGTAATATCAAATTGTTTGCCCTGTAATTTATCGCAAAATGACACACCGAAATGTGATATATTGGTCCAAAAGATAATTAAAAGAGGCCAATACAGAATAATATCTCAAAAGAGGACTTTTCTTCAGCCTGTAGATAAAGAGGCAAAAAAGGTGATTTAGCCAACTTTAAACACGAGGAAATTCGGCTGGCATTACTTTGAAATTCACCAGTCACCTCAGAAGCTGCCTCATAACAATATGTGAATCTCGTAAAGTACAGAATTATTTGTCTTAAATTCATTTTTCCAATATTTCCATCACCTCTTTATTTTATTTTATTTTTATTTGTGGGGGGGGGGGGGGGAGGGAAGAGGGGGGGGGGCGATTTCCATCACCTCTAGATCACCAAATATCTGACAATCTTCACGTGTAGTGTTTCAGTGCAGAGTAATGCCGTGCAATTTTCCCAACATAAAATTATAAAAGGAGCTGATGCTACAAATTTATGATAATCAAGGTAGAAAAATGACTCTAATTGCCTAATTATGAGCAAGACAGACCATACAAATGGACAAAAGGCAAATTAGTTCAGGATTGAATTTGCAGGATCACCTTATAAAAGATGCAATTTCAGAAAAAAATTTATCGGTGGAAAATTACAGGATATCATCATAAGAAAAGTGAAAAGAATATGAGAGACGAAATGAAAAAAAGGGTTACCTTACAGAAAATCTCTCCCTGGAAGCCACCTGCTACAAGGAAATTATCCTTGACTACCAAAGTACTGATCTGTGTCTGCGTAAAGCCTTCCAGCAGAGTTCCTGCATGTTTCTGCAGAAAAGTAACTAAAACTGTTAGATGTCATCAAAGACAAGCCCCTCATTTGAAGAATGAGAAAACAATACAGTGATCACAAATTAGCACAAAGGAAAAGGAATCATGCATGTGCCTTCTCCAACCTGATAACAAGGTAGGCAGACATGAACCTGGCGACATCAATTTCTTACCTCGGTAGGTTGTACGTGTCCAGCGAAATTGAGAATCTCCTTCAAATTGAAAGTCAATGAAGACCAATGCATGACCGAGTAGTTCGACATCAGATAAACATCATGTTTCGAAGTAGCCCACACTAAGTTTCTGAGCTGCAGGTTACTAAAATAAGTTAGGTATCAAATCAAGTAGGAAAACCATGTATGTACATAGATGTATGTATATGCAGGTCAACAGCGTGAAATTTCAGATTGCCCCAGACACACATTCTGTTAGACCAACGGACACTTCAGAGCACCAAAATTTCTACCACTTGAATATCCTTTCTCGTTTGTGAATTTATCCAACATAACATGCAAGAAGGAGTAATGAATTTTTAAAATTATGACGTTTTCCCCCTCTAATTAGTTAATGCAAGCTCAACTATTCGCTGAATATGGCAAGCAACAAAAAGTTCAGCAAACTCCAAAATATTATGTTAGAAAGACCCTTTCCAGACCAATGAGCAATACTGAACCAGTTCAGAAGAGAACTGATTTGCCAGCTTTTTCTTCTCTCTGTTACTTATGCAATTTCCTGGAGTTTTGCAGCTCGCAGGAAATTAGGTAGCTGCAAAAGGGAAGATCTCGTAGTCAAGCTTTCTATCGATTGCACCTTCTATATCCCACTTTGACCAACATGACAAAACAAATTGCCAATGTACGTCACCCCTGCCCCCTCTTGATGCCCAGAAATAGGGATAACTTAAACGGCAGCAGATTCTGTCTAGAATTACAAAGAGAAGGGAAGAAACAGCCTTGCAATCATATCCACGCATCAAAGACTATTCACCTGAAAATGAAGTATTGTAGGCTTAACTACTCTCGTGTTGTAAAAGAAATCATAGTAATTGGCGCCCTTCTCCACTTGTTTGTACTCCTGGATTGTCACAGCGAAACTATTTAATATATGGTTTTTTTTTTAATTCAGGATTCAGAACTAAGAGTACGTAAAAAACGAGATCAAATTTAGGATAAGAAGCGAACCTCATCTGCAATAATTACAGGTTCCGGTACATTCACGTAATTTATGTACTGTTGAATCCTTGTTAACCTGTACTTGTCTCTGGTTATGTTCAGTCTCTCCCACGGAATACCCTGGATGTCTTTCCCGTTTCTTGCTTGCACAGCAGATGTATCAGTGATCTTAGTGAGCTGCTCAAAATGAATCCAAGGAACAAGTAATCAAATGATTAATGATAGAGCATGAGAGACGGGGAAACATGAAGCGATGAGCAAAAGTAACAGAGATCAAACCATGTCATATGCATCAGGAATGTTGCCACCAGCTCCACCATTGTTTTCTTCATCCATTTCATCGATAAAGTCAGCGGCATCTCTCTCCTCCGCCATGTAATCTACTTCGTCCACTTGATTGGACATGCTAGGTCCGTCGTAGTTCAATCAACTGAGTAGACAACAGTACCACTACCTCAAAACTAGGATTAACAGCTAATTGCATGAACGACAACTGTGCTCCCGAAGATATAACTCAAGCAGAGTAAACACCACGCAAAGAGGAAGAAACGGAAAAGGGCAAAAAGGCACCAATTCCACAAATGAAAACAACCCTACCCCTAATCACCGCAAACATAGATTCTTCGCTTAGGCAAAAGAAGTGAAACTTTACGACATATGAACACATATCAGCAACTGTTACGCATTTGCAGCGGCTATAGAGATTGAAGAGACCGCACCCTACGGCATTCTTCAGAGCAAAAGCTTCAGAGAAAAGAGAAAAGAACCCAAAAGGAGATCCGAGTACCCAATCACCACGCACGCGGAACGAAAGGGCAGAGACTACGAAATCATGGCAATATGTAGAAACCGAAACCCCCGAATTTGAAGGCCAAAAGGAAAGAAAGGAATATCTCCACGTCTAGCCGGACAACGCAAACGCACTTACGTGTCTACTTAGCAGCCGGGCGTTTCATCAGCAAGGAAGTCACACACCCATTACCGAAACGGAGGAGGAACTGCGTGGCGAGACGCAAATCACTAGAGCCGACGACGAAATTCAACAAGCAAGAACAGAAAAGCTCCAGAGAGCGATGCGACCCACCAAACCAAACATCACAAAGAAGACGTCAAAAACACAAACAATGAGCTCCGTTCAGACCCAGGACGCAAAAGGGCACCACCACACAAAAAAAAACGACGGAACTTTCCACGAGTAAGGAAGGAAATAGCTCCAAGAACAAAGAAAAGAGGCAGCCGCACCCAAAAAAGCGGTAACAGAGAGAGCGCACGAGAAGACGTGCTCGGCGCAGCGGACGTGGCGACGGCGGTGGTGCTGATGATGTTACGGGGTCTGCCGAAGATGGGTCTCCCTCAAGAACCTCTCTCTCTCTCTCCCACACTGCGTGCCTCTGGGTGCGTGCGTGCATCTGGGTTCGTGCTTACGTGCGCGCGCGCATGAGAGAGAGAATGTTGCGGGGTGCGACCCCCTTTCGCCTATTAAACTACTGCGAGAAAGACGATGACGAGTCGGGAGATCGAGACGGACCTGAAGGGAAGAGGGAGAGGGCAGAGAGTTCGCATCAGGAGAGAAAAAGACGCGACTTTGATGTCTCTGTTTTTGCGCGACGAGCAGTCTCGTCACGAATCATTCCCCCAGTTGGACCGCCGGACGACTTCTGGAAACCGCGATTCTTACATATCTATCTGGTGACGTATGTCCAACCCTCAGAAACCGTCGGATCAAAAATATGCAGTAAATCTCATCCGTGAATTTTGTGGCCCTTCAATTTTTGTGCTCCGACGGCCAACGATGTGTAATGAAATATATTTCTTGATGTTAGGCAACTCTCGGGATATTCGGGATGTAAATCTTTTAAAGGATATTCCCATTCTTTAAGGAGAAAAAAGATGTTGTGGGAATTGAGGATGTAAGATGTGCGGGTACCGACACGCAAAAATAAGGAAAGCTTCCGTGTAGACCGCTCGGCAGGATCAAGACAGGCCATGGAGGCCCTTGTAGGGGCTTTGGAAACCGTCGGATTAAAACTACAATGAATCTCGTCCGTATAAAGCGTAGTCCTTAAATTTTTGTGCTTCGACATTTTGAATAGGAATGACGGACGATATATAATGAAAATATATTCCGTAATCGTGATTAAATATTTTGTGATCATTTCTGTATTTGTGAGTATCTCCGGGTCCTTTTGTAATATGCTTAGATTATTTGTTTCCGTAATGGTTAGGCTAATCTATTTGTACCATATTTATTCTTTTTCTCTTTCTTTTTTTTTCCTTCACATTTTTAGTATTGTCTCGTATAAGAATACTATTGGTTAAATGAAAAGTGCGCGCATTTTTTCGCCATTTCCTTTTGCAGTTGTGGCAATATGCAAGGCGTTGTGACGCTGTTACGATCCAATGATCTGACTCTCGGCCGATGACAAAAGTAGAGCTACCTGCCCCCTTTTCGAAGGCTGCGCTTTTATCTCTTTTCTTGATATGTTGCCGCGAGCGATCGATGTTATTAGTAGTTGACTAGTCTCTATTTATGATCATTTTACGGTAATTACAAAGTTATAGAAGCCTATGACTTTAAGGTGGTCCTAAAGAGTTGAATCAAAATAAAGATATAAATTAAGGATTCTTAGAGTGCGTTTGATAACGTTTCTATTTCTTCTATTTCTTTTATTTCTCAAAGCAAAAAAAGAACAAAAATTCATTTGTGTATGTCAATTAATTTCTTTATTTTTCGAAATAGAAATGTGGCCAGAGAATAATTTTGGAATAGAAATAAAAAGTAAAAAAAAATCCACTTTCTTGTTTTGGATAACAATTTCCAATACAAGGCCATTTCTTTTTTTCCTTCTTTCTTCTTCCTCCTCTAGCTTGCAACCTTGCTAGCCTTTGGCAAGCTTCGCCATGACCGGGTGAAGTTAACCTCACCGTGCATGGGCGAGATCGAGCCTCACCACTAGGTAAGGACGACGGCCCTTGTCTCTAGTCGGTCACTGGCCATCGCTCAGGCCTAACAACTGACTAGAGGAGGAAGAAGAGGGAGGAAAAAAAGAAAAGAAAAGATAAAAAAAATTAGAAAAATCTCAGAAAATTATTTAAAAACTGAATAAAATTCCACATCACAAAAAATTTTAAGGTCGTACCAAATGTTTTTATGTTCTTTTTCTATTTTGAGGATATAAATTTGTGCAGTTACCAAACGTATTGTTCAGCTCGAAAACTCATACATGATATAAAAATAGAAAAAAAAAACTATTTCTGAACATAAATTATTCTCGGAAACAAATATGTTACCGTGCGCATCCTTAATTTCTGAGGAGGGAGCGCCTATCCATGGACGTGTGAGACATTTAAAAGGTTAGGACTTAGAGAAGAGAGAGAACGAGAGGGAAAATAAACACAAAGGTAGATATTTTTCTATTTATTCATATGTTGAATACATTTTTTAAGGACATATTTGTACATTAAAACTAGAATTCGCTTTCCGAAGAGAAAAAGATGGTCGAAAAAGGGTCAATCAGGCGTGACTAGAGTCGGGTCTAGATTGATCAAATCTCAACCCATCAAAAAGACCCACTTCATGACTCGAACTCGTATCGACTCAAGCAACTTGAGCGCGATCAAACTAGCCCCATTGCCAGATCTACTTTGCATAGCATGTTTTTTTTTTTTGGTCGAAACTTTGTATAGCATGTTCCATAGAACATTTTCCTCGAAGAAGCTCACTTTCACTCTAGAAGAATTTTTAAAGAAATTGCACAATC
This sequence comes from Syzygium aqueum, assembly GCA_031216185.1. Lineage (NCBI taxonomy): Eukaryota > Viridiplantae > Streptophyta > Magnoliopsida > Myrtales > Myrtaceae > Syzygium > Syzygium aqueum. The sequence goes on from CM062238.1 coordinate 22,164,591, forward strand.
CTAACATAAAAACTTTGACTTGATTCCTACAAATGGTATAAAACGAGCAATTAAATAAATGGAAGTGTGGCATTTGACTGTCATTGAAGTATTTATTTCGGATTTTCTCGCGCTCACTAAAATAATTGAGAGGCAGTTCTAACTTCGATTCTTCGACTCACCGGTCGTTTTCTCGTGCTCTATATTTTCATAGGCTGAGAAGCTGTGGTTGCAACATCTTTTTATTCATTTTTTTTTATAATTTTCATCTAATTATATGTTGTCCCATCTATTTGATGTCCTGTAAGAAAGGGGAAGCTTCAACCAGTTTGTAAGAATCAATTCATTCAACCATCCAACTGCCATTTCACGACAGAGACTAAATGCCAAGATCTGATCTGATTTTTTTTTTTCTATTTGATGTTTATTTGGACCCCGCAGATTCATGTCGATATTATCGATTCTATTTTCTTGTTCGTTGGAATTTGTAGATGAATAAGTTAATGTTAAGAAAAATGATATTTTCTAGGTGTCACCAACTGCAATTTAATGCGATTTGATGTTATCGAATCCTAAAGTCACGACCGATGACATCTAGTGCCCAGAAGTTGTACATCTCACCCAATTTTGCACGATTTCGACATTATCTATTGGAAAATAGGAACTTAATTGCCCACTCACGGAATGCCTTAATTTTGGGGATCATTTTAAAAAATAAGATTCAAGTGTTACAAGAAATTGAGAAAAAAAATTTGAGTTTTAAGTAAATGATCTTAATTAGCATTTATCCATTCATTTAGAAATCGAGTGTTAAGTAAACAATTTTAGTTGTCATTGTCTCCTTACATTTAAAATGGATTTAACGTATTTCTGCTGAATTAATATTCCTTTCTATTAACATAATTAAAATTTTCCAGTGTAACACTAATAGAATCAAGCTTGCTGAATTAATCCACAAGCTCAAATTGGTCAAGAAGCAAAGTTTAAAAACAAAATGTCGATAGGGTTTCGAATTGTTCAGAGCTCGAATAGCCAGTCAAAAGTTTCCAAATTAAACTCCCATGGCTTACTTTTGTTCAATTGTGTTGAATAACCATCTCCAATTCAAACCATCCATAAACAGGTCCATAATCACCAATTGGAGCTTATGATTATGTCTAAACTTTACGTTTTTTTTTCCTTGCGACTTATCATATCTGGTATCTTTCCCAATTTGGACGACGAAATGTGCTGTTTTTCTTTATTGCGTTTGTTGAAATTTCAGTTTTTTGAAAAGGAAATGACCATCATCATTGTTTCTCATGAGCTTTTTGGTCAATGAGGTAGGGCTGTGGTTGTAGCCCAGCCCATCAAGTGCTTTGGGAGTTGGTGATATGATTGATGGCGTTTGAGCGTGCCACGCCACGGAAAGTTTCTTAAAGATAGCACATGAGTTCTCTCCTCGAGGTAAATGACAGCAAAAATTCGCGTTGGTTTTAGTAATTACACTCGTTCAAAGGAGAACTTGGAATTAAGTAATGTTAGATATACGAAAATTACATACATAAGTACGTTGAAAGTCCTAAAAGTTATCGCGAAAGAATAATTGAATCATAAAACTTATTATAAAAGTGTAATTGAATACTAAAACTTTTAAAATGTGTAATCGAATCATAAAACATGTTAAATTGATCCAATCAATTCCTTCCATTGATTGCACTTTTTGAAAATTTTACGAATCGATTACACTTTTTAACAAATTTTGATACTTGATTGCACTTTTTGAAAGTTTTAGAGATTATATTGTATTTTTGTGACATATATCCTTATATATAAGTTTAATATACTAAATGATGTTATAGATTAAAAGTGAGCACTTGAATAACATGACATGTCTAACATCCGAAAAGAGTATGAACATCATTTATATCATCAATCTCATAAGTTATGTATAAGATTATGCTGTTACTTTTGGAATTTATTTGTGTTGAATTAACAAATCAAATTGTGGCAAATAGTAAATTAAAAAAAAAAAACAGAGAACTCTCTGGTATGTGAAGATAGAGAAGTTTATATGTCCTCCCAATGGATCATATCAAAGTCTAAGGCCGAGGAAAATTACTAACTATGTTTGTGCATAAATCGAGTAAGCAAGAGTGAGAAAGGAATTTCCCCAAATCATACAAATGTTTGAACAATTTTCAAAAGATGAAAAAAAACAAGCATGGACAATAGGACTAATCTCGTTCTGACAAGAACTATTTGACTCTTATCCGAGTATGAACAATAAGACTATTTTTTTTTTTTTGGTAAAGAACAATAAGACTATTTTCATGCTGATTTTTTTGAATAATTTTCTTCGCATAATGACCTTGACTTAAAGCATAATCCTTACTATATTTGATCACTTTAATACCTAAAATTGTATCCACTTCTCCCAAAATTTTCATTTAAACTAACAAGATAGATACTTTTTAGTTTCATTTATGCCATAGATATTTATTACCGATAATTTGCGTATCAACTACATACGAGCAGGTTATAAGTCCAATTTTAGTAAACTTTGAACCGATGCACTTATCGGCATTGTTATGCTTAAATCCATATGATAATACCACAGAATCAAATTTTTCGTGTCATTGTTTCGGTGCTTATTTCAAAATCATATGATGATTTATTTAATTTGTAAACATTATTCTCATTTCTGGGGAAAAGTGTCAAAAAAAGTCTTAAAACTTTGACATTTGTACCAATTTAATCATAAATATTTTTTTAGTGCTAATTAAGTCCTAAAACTTTTATCTTTGTGTCAATTCAGTACTTCCGACTAATTTTTGGCTGGATTTTGCTGATGTAGACGTCAGCCGGCCACTGGCGTGAATTTTTATTTATTGCTTTTATTCTTTTCTTTTTCTTTTTGCTTTCATCCCTTATCTCCTTCCTCTAGCCGGTCGCTAGACTGGCTAGAGACCAAAGGCCGGCGAGGCTCACCCTCGCCAAATGGCCGCGAGGGCGACCTTATGCTGGGTGGGCGAGGCTTGAGCCTCACCAAATTTGGCGAGGCTTAAGCCCTTGTTAGAGGCCTTCGGCGAGGTCGGGCCTCGCCCAGCCACATGCAAGGCTCGAGCCCTCACTAGAGGCCGCGAGGTTGAAGGCCTCCAATGAGTGCTCGAGCCTCGCAACGGCTAGACGTGGCCTAACCTTGTCAAATCTGGCGAGATCGAGCCTCGCTAGTGGGTAGCGTCGCTTGCTAGTTTCCAACAAGGTTGATCTCACCGGCCTCTAGTTGGTCGTTGGTCCAGCGATCAATTGGAGGAAGGAGGGAGGGGAGGGATAAAAAATAAAAGAAAAAAAAGTAAAATTTCAAAAAAAATATTAAAAATATTATTAAATTTTGTCCAGGTTAAAGCCGGTGACTGGCTGCCGGCCCACCGGTGTCTATGCTAGCAAAATCCAGTCAAAATTGGCCAGAATGACTGAATTGGCATAAAGACAAAAGGTTTATGACTTAATTGGTACCAAAAAAAGGTTTATGACTAAATTGACATCAATATCAAAGGTTTATAACTTTTTTAACACTTTTCCTCTCATTTCTAGGTAAAATAAAACCTTCAGGCTGTTCCATGTACGCCTCATCTTCTAATTTTCCATTTTTTGGGTCAGTTTTAGTTTGCCATTTAAAAAAGTTGTTTTAACATCCATTTAGTACACATGCAATTTATATATTGATGTCAAAACTAAAAGAACTCAAATTAATATTATTCAAACAACTTGTGCATAACTATCAAAATAATCAATTCCTTTTTTCTGCATAAAACCCTTTGCCACTAACATTGCTTTAAAGGTTAGCAACGTACCTTAGGCTTCATTTAATTATTTGGATTTCGAGCTAAGATATGACTAGATAGGATTGGCTATGAAATATAGGGGTGCTGCAATATCATATCCACTATTTGGAGAGTCACATCAATAAAGCCAAGTACTTTTATACCCGATCATATCTATTGTTTTATATTAGTGTAAATAAACCTGAAAATGTACAAACGGTGATGGTAAAAATCTTTCACGATTTACTCCTAAAGAAACCATAAATGCATAAACGAAGATAACCTTCATCGACCAATTCATGATTATTATACAATCTAAATTGAAGTAGCAAAAGAGTTTATTGCAACATTTTAGAGTTATAGGTTCGACATGAACCACAAAGATACGAAGGAAGAGAATTTTCAACTCTCTTGTTGCTTTCGTGAACCTTTGATATGAACTAGAGAGCCATAGAAGAAAAGAAGCTTTGGCTCTCTCGCCATTATTGTAGAGCTTTGACACGAGCCAAAAAACTAAGGTTTTTTTTTTTTTTGTCTGTCTTACTCTAACTCTCAATTCAGTCTCAGACTTTTGCTTTGCCTCTTGAAGGATGTGGGAGTCGAAACCCATTTCTGAAACTACATGTCCCCACCTCTAGCCCCCCCGAGAAGGTAGGGTTTCGAACTCCACACCTCCCCCTTCCCAAGTAGGATAAGTGGCCACCGTGACAGACCCCATTGGTTAAAGAACTAAGGAGTTGGTGAAGCTTCAACATGAATAAGAGATTCAGAGGAGAAGATATGGTATTCTTAAGAAATTTTGTTACCCCTCATTCTTTAGGATTTAGAATCACCCTTTTCAAGTTTGAATTTTTTAATTTAAAATATGATTTCTTCTACTTCATTTGTATATACTTTTTTTCAATTATTTTTACCTCTTTTTTATTGTTTTATTTTTTATTCCCTTCAATCATTGCTTAATAAAATAAAAAATGAATTATACAAATATAGCTAAAATATGTAATTAATATAAATACTAACTATATATAAGATATATTATAGAATTAAAAAATTCAAATATACAAAAAAATGAATAAATAAAACGAAATTGTTACTTTTTTGTTATTTTGAATTTTCTTTTGTATATAAGAATACAAATATTATTTATATTTAATAATATTTTAATTTTATTAATTTAAGAAATTTGTTACATAAGAAATATAAGAAATGCTATCCATCTTATCCTAGTTCCTCCATGAGATATTTTTATCCATGATATATATTTTTTATATCCAACCTTATCTAGTCATGAGATATTACTTCAATCATAAGTATCAATTTGCAATCTGTCAATTGCAAGCACTTGATGTAGCCAGTGTCTCCATGTTTTTTTTTTTTGGTAAAGTCATTGTCTCCATGTTCATGTTAATACTATTTCAAGCTTATTGAGAAAATTTGATTGCTGATGAAGATACGAGCAATGGTTTATAGTTCTTTAATGTTTTGATGTGTGATGATAATCGCTCTCCTTAAGGTATTACTTGCCCCCACTATTGTTATTGCCTGGTTTGAAGCAAATATACTTCCGAGATACACACCAAAATCATAGAGAAACAAATTCTACAATTACTCAATTTCCCTCATGGAATTTCACCATAAATTCATTGTCAAATTTGTGTGAAAAAAGAGAAAAAGATACAATTATGGAGAAGAGAAAGTTGTTAAGAACAATGTGTGATTTTGTCCTTTTTATAGACAACCAAACAATACACTTCTTGGGAATAGGAACTTCATTGGAACCATCGCCGCTTTTCATAATCAACCATTATTCCTTTTCATATCAACAATTAATTTTTTTTGCATATTCAATAATCACTTCTTTTCCTTGCCTAATTTTCACAAAGTTTCGAGCTCATTTTGTTTAGTTGGACACTTAGCTGAAGTAAGCTAATCAAGATTTGAGAAACGAACTCAAGGAACTCTCGCGCCTCCCGTGTGTTTCGTGAATTCGATTCGGTGTTCCATCGTTTCCACGGTTGAATAGATATTCTGAGACGGAGTAAAACCAAGGAAGGGCCTTGTCTAGGTGCACTGAAAGGGTTCAAATCAATCTTGCTGGTTTGGTGGGGATAGAGAAATATTCCCTAAACACCAGTTTGCCAAAATTCTCTTGGCTTCTGTCCACTCGGATTTGACCTCTCCCTACCACCAAGTTGTGATGGGGACAAAAGGATTGCCAATTGGAAACAAATCGATCTGCCAAATTCATTCTCGATTCCGTCCGAGCTTTTTTTATAAGGATTGATTATTTCATCTCCTATGGATAATACAAGCATCCGATATGCGGTGTGACATCAACCATCTTATGATCAATAAGGGATGAGGGCATCGTGGGCCTTTAAAACTTTTGTCAAATGTTTAATATGATGTTTTAACTTTTTTTATTAGAAGGCTTGGCAAAAGTGCTGATACGGATGTCAAGTGGTCATTAAGCACAACGATGGCATTCTGACAATAGTGTCATCTTAGGCGAGCGTCGACCAGCTGTGAACAAAGATGATGGTGCTGACACTCTCCACACACGACTATAGCAATCATCAACAGGAAAAGATTTCAGGTAGGAGAGGGGCAGGGTAGTGGGACATGCCAGACCATGTTCATCCCTACCTTGCCTCGCATGCGAGGCCAAAAAGATTTGCTCCATCACCATCGTATCACCCAGGTTCTCTGTACAGGAGGGTAAGTGGATATCCACTTGGGCAGGTAAAATTCCATGTGAGAGTGTGCCTAATGGAGATGAGAGAGAGAGAGAGAGAGAGAGAGAGAGAGAGAGAGAGAGAGAGAGAGATTCGTTTTAGGGCTTTAGGATCATCATTGTTGGACGGGAATATGAAGTGCGCCTACTTTGTCGGCTGGTGTAGTATCTATGCTGATATCACGGAAAACATGTTGGCCAAACTCTTTTTGTGATTAATAACTTGATATGGAAGACGTCAAAGATCACATTAGATCCTATCATGAACATTGATCATGAACTCCACGGTACTTTGTTCAGATGAAAGATTTTAAAAATATTGAACGCAAACGGTAAGTCGTTTTCCCTTTTCGCCTGTATATGGCCTGCCTTCTTGACAGAGGCAAGTCATCCATACCGAGAACCGGTTTGATATAGCTGTGACGTAATTATAGTCATGCTATGTTGTAATTGTGCTGTGAAGTGTAATAACTTACATATATAAAGTTACATATATATATATATATATATAAAAGGTACAACACCTAGAAGTTGGGTGAAATAGTTTCTTAGGACTTATTATGTGAAGTGTTTGCGTAACGCGTATAAAAGTTACAGTAGCTCTTTTTTTGCAGCTAAAGCTGCCAGCATCTGAACAATTACAGAGAAAACATATCGAATCTGAACCGACCGTGTGTTTCTCATTATTCAGAATAATGAAGAGCTCAGCCTTCCAAAGAAAGAGGAGATTATGAACACGTTTAGGATGAGAGAATCATAAAGCAGCCGTCTCTTACACTTCCACAAAGATAATTCTCTCTTTTCTGTTGGGTGCGAGAAAGTCAGAAGCTAAAATATTAGCGAAATTGAGGCGTTGCACACAATGTCTAAGAAAGCAAAGGAGATCAAGAAAGTCTGTAACAGTAATATATTTACGTACCAGATACTCGCGGAGGGACAGCTATTTGTTCCTTCCCTTGTTGAAGAGAATATGTGCTTGAATATTGGGCTGATGAACACGTTAACGCGTCTTGTTTGGTTTCAGCCACTTATGCAACAGTGTCTTCGCACATTTCTAGTTGCGCACATCAATTTCCTCTGCTGAATGTCAATAGAATCTTGTTCCTAACACACATAGAGACACCCTTTGGATCAATTCCGAGCTGACGTAGGAAGAAACTTGTCCAAGAATGTGTGTGTGGAAGCAGAAATGGTGGAGGATCCAACCATGAATTCTTTATTTAATACGTGAATGAGCTGCACCTATCTAAACTTCTCGATGGATCGCTTATGGCGACATTGCGAGCAATTGTGTGGTCGGCGTGAATTAGACACCTAATGCTACATCCGAAGGCAAAGGGAAATTCAGCTACAAGTCTAGCTAGAAAAGCTAAAGATCCTTCTTGAGGTTCCGGACTTCAACTCTTTCACCATTATTGACCATCGCTTACCTAGGATCTGAGGTCGGTGATCGTGGCCTCCATTAATGGTTAACTGATAATGTCTCAAACCGAGGTTGTGGACCTCCATCGGCATTGAGGTGGAGGTTGACGACCTTGAATTCGATGTTGCGTCATCGAATCACAGTGCGTTTATATTAGAGAGATAGGGGGAATAGAAAGTATTAAAGCTAAAGAGCATTATGGAAACTAGTGATGGCGGGTTGAGATACAGTAGCAATTTCGGCATGGTGTGGTGGACGGAGGTGGGTGGCCACTCCAACGAGGCGGGCGGCCGCTCTAGGGTGGTGGTTGGCACTGTGAACAGAAAGGAAGAGATGTGGGTGAACGATAGACTGTGCTTTTCTGCATTTCTGATGGGAGAACTCTCATTGCTAGGGCATTTCATAATTGTTACACTTGGATAACTGCTACACTCACGAACAAGATGATATTAAAACTCTCTCTCTCTCTCGATCTCCACCAAAGACAGATGGACGGTAACGGTTGCCTTCGTAGTGAGGTCCATTGTCTTTGACGCGGAGGTAGGTGATCACAACTTCGATCTTGTGTGAGCGAATGAACGAGTGCTTAGATCGCCTGTATAGATAGAATATGGGCTATATCAGAGGTTTTTTTGGTCAGAAGTAGCTATATCGGAGTTAAAAAGAGCATTTTCGTAGCGGGTGGTGGTGACCGAAGATAGAGGCACCACGTCGGCACGGTGATTTCGTCAGCGATTTACTGTTTATTTGTAGGCAGTACGCATGTATCTCACTAAGGAGAGAGGTCTAGTTGGAAGAAGGGATAGTAGGAAACATAGCCGGGATATTTGGGTTCCGTTCAGTCATCTGGATTTGGATTGGAATATGATAAAATAAGGCAGAATTATAAATCCTCCGAATATCCTTCAAATTATAGATAATCACATCATATGTTTGGTGCAACCTAAAATAGGATTAAAATTTTTTGAAAATCTTTGTAGATCTGCACACAACTGTTGGTGGAGTCTCTCATATTGTCTCTAGCATTAGGGTATTTCTATAGCTAGATATACCAATTCTAAGAATTTTCTCATATTAGCTCTTCGCTGGGCCAATTTGGAGGATCGAACAATAAACCTTGCGGCTCAAAATACAAGAGCAACTTCGTTTATATATACTTTTCGCAAATTGGCAAAACCAAAGTTGAAACAGGTTTTAGCCATTAATAATACTGCTCATTTCTTACAAGAAAGTGACCAAATCCCAAAGTAAACGAGGATGTTATCTTCTTTTGTTGTTAGGATTGTTTCGTTTAGGCGGAATGGTGTCCCTGCAGGCTTTTGATGAGGGACTTGGACGATGATATTGTCCCAAACACCCCGAGGACGCAGCCGAATCCAATGAGCATCACATTCAGAACAAGGAGCGGCTTCGACAGGCTCGGCCAGCATATCTTGGTGTAGAAACCGCAGGGCAAGATCACGCAAATGCAGATGCTGACCAGCGAGCCTGTGAGGCCGAGCACGTACTGGAAGTACGGGACGGAGAGCGCGAGCGACAGGATCACCAGCAGCAGCACAGAGCCCACTGTGCCCCGCACGGCCGTCCGCGCAATTGTGCCCATCGACCCGGGGAGGCCACGGTCTAGCTGGATGGCGAAGGGAGCGAACTCGAGAGCGTACTTGGTCATTGGTGTTAGGACCGTGGCCCACAAGGCGACCTTGGTCATCACAAGGCCGCGCGGCAGGCTGAGGGTGATCTGCGAGCTGACGCCGGGGCCGAACATCTTTGCGCCCATGAAGGCGAGGGCAGTGTAGAGGGCCATGACTAGGGTGAAGCTCACAATCGATACCTACAAATTAACAAATTTCGAAACTTATTAGGAGCTTGTAACAAAAGAAAGTGATGTGTCACCATAAATTATCAGCAAGAAATTGGAAAATTATCTAAAAAGTTATAATTCTATTGTACGGATGCCAATTAAGTCATAAACTTTTCAATTGTGCCGATTTAGTTCTAAATCTTTAATGATTTACCAATTTAGTTTTAAACCTTTCAATTGTGCCAATTTAGTCTTAAAACTTTTGACAATTTGTCAATTTAGTCATTCTAGCCAAATATCTAAATAATCGATTTTTGACTAAATTGTCACAATTGAAAGAGTTAAAACTAAATTAATAAATCATCAAAAGGTTTAGGGTTAAATTGACATAGTTGTCTGATAAAAAAAATAGCACAATTAAAATGTTTAGGATTGAATTAACCATTGTAGAGTAGATTTAGGATTTTTTGGATAATTATCTCAACAAACTGTAAGTTCGGTGCAAGTCTAAAATGCTTAGCCTATGGGTTAATTGAGTCCTTAAAGTTTAATTTGATCAATGGAGTTCTAAAAGTTATAAAAAAAAATGTAGTCAAACCTTGACACGTTTGCTAGTTGTACTTTTTCCTTATAAGCAAGAGAGCATACCTTGGTGAACTTGGAAGGGTCCTTCATGGACTTATACAAGTCAGGGAAGACGATATGGCCAGCATAACTGAACACATAGAGCCCTGAAATCCCAGGGATGTTACGGATCCGGAGCCCCGGGATCTCATGATCCGACCTGACCCCGCCGAAAATGGCGGTCAGAGCCACCGAGGTGAAGATGATGATCGACATGAGGATGCCCCCGGAAGAGAGGAAAGAGATGGAAGACAGGTCCCTGAGCCAGAGGCTTGGGAGGGCAATAAGCACAGCAATCACAGTCAAGAGCTGAGAGCTGGACATGTGCGCCCACCGGGCACTGATCTGAGTCCCTGAGAAGACGATGCTGAGGTTGTCATGGAGCGAGATGGTGTAGGAGACGAGGGCCATGAAGATCTCCAAGTAGACGAAGGTTGCTGCTACGACCCTGCCTTTGGATCCATAGGCTTCCTGACCAATGTCTGTGTAGCTTCTTGACTTGGGGCTCCTGTCAAGGCATTTCCCAAGCAAGTGGGAGGTGTAGGCACATACTATGCCAAGCCCTACGAGCAGGAATGCAGAGGACCACCCTCCATTCTCCAAGGCATATGGTGTTGATAGCTGTCCCAGCCCTGCCAAGTTTGTCAACTTTTGTTTGTGAGAACATGAGTGTGTAGCTTTCAAAAAAGCAACAGGACTATGCCCGCTCGAAAGTGCAAGTTTAAACAAAGTTTCTAGACTGCGATTAGCTCTGCCCATCGTATCATTTACGGAACGAGTATGTCCGATTTTTCTTCTAGCTCGCGACGAAAAAATGAAGAATGTATAAGGGCAACCGAAGTTATTCATTTCATAAATAGATTTCAACTAAACACCCATGTTTAAATCTTAACATCGTGCAAACAGGTAGATATTACGAAAGCCGGTTTGGACAACAAACGGTATTTATTAAACAAGTTGACAACAGTGGAGAACAAAGCATCTACAAAGTAGTGTTCGGTTAGCGTCATGTGTGTATTTCAGTAATTATTGAAATAGAAAATAGAATTGACGTGTTATTATACGACTTTACACGCTACTTTTGAAATATACTTTCCCTTTATTCTATCGGCAATACTTCTAATAAAATATCGTGAAATGGTTTAGGAGACATGGTGTATATCTTAGGGCATAATTATGTGAACAGTGAGATTATTATATTTTGAAAGTTCAAGCTATAGTGAATGAAGTGATGGAGGAAACTCTCGGCTCTCACCTACGAGCATGCCAACCATGTTGATGACAGCATGAGCAAAAGAGCTGTTGGCCCCTGCATGCTTCTCCTCCGCCGCCTTCAGCTTCGGCTCCCCTGTGCCCGAGTCGCACTTGCACTGGCAAACTTTATTCTCCTCCTCCATGCATGACTCGCAGCCAGTCCACGGAGGAGCAGCCAGCTTTGCGCCCTGCACGGACTCGCTGGCGATTTGGCTCTTGTGCGTTAGGCGGCTCTTGATGGATGTCCACAGTTTCACGCACGTCACTCGCACGGTCCTCATCGACTTAGACATTTGAATCGAAAGCCTAGAGAATTTACAGCCACCAAACAAGAGATCTCAGGGTATGGAAAGTTTCTATTTTTGGCCTCGCTGTTGATAGTACGTGAAAGGGTTCGGTGTATTTATAAGAGGAGGGGCCATACATATGGTGGAGTTAAGTGCCATTTGTGCAAAGAATCAAGCTGCGTAAGAGAGAGAAAGAGAGATTCTGATACAAAGAGAAGTTGCCAACATGAACCAGATGCTTATATTCTGAAATGAAGATCCGCCAAGAGCAGCCAGGATCGGAATTTTTCCTTCTTTTCTTCTTTTCCGCCAAACTTGGATGGGAATTTCCAGGTAGTTTTTTGCACCGAAAGACACCGAACGTTCCCCGAAAGCTGCAATCATCTCCTAAATCTTTGAAAATAATGCATCCAAATTGTAAGCGTTCGGGATGTGATGCAATCAGGTCATTGCCGCGACCGTTTACTCGATTTTGCTGACACGGGACACCGAAAATCCCACGTGGCTCTTGTTTAATACTTCTGAAAATATGTGGCGCTGACATAGCGGCACGTTACAAGAAAGTAATAATAAGTAATAAATAAAGCCAAAAAATAAAGAAAAGGAAAACAGCAAAACAAGGTGGCACTTTTGTTTTTGTTTTTTCATTTTCTACGTTTTTTTTTTGTTTTTAGTTTTTTAAAATCTGTTGGCCTATTTTTTTATGTGGTGCCACATAGGTAAAAAATAATTAAAAAAAATGCCATGTTGGTTTTTCGGCTCAAGTAAGCCAATTTAGGTGAGCGATGCTCATAACAATTTGATTGTACAAGATTCCAATTTTTTGTGACTTGATTATACTTTTTTAATCATTTAGAATTTAATTGTCGTTTGGACCAAAAGTTTTTGCACTTCTTCTCGAACGTGTACTGACGTTTTAGGAATTTTGCTTCTCCTTTCACATGAATTGATTTGACCGAGATGCTTTTTCCACCTCTAGTAAAGTTGTTCGATCTGCTAAATGGTTCTTTTATTGATAAATAACCAATAAATACAAGTGATATCAAAGTAAATCTCAGAGTCTGGCGTGTTAAGTCCGCCAATAGTCATCCGTATATAATTGGATCAACTTTAACTGAAAGGCTTATACCAATCAACTATAGCGCAGTTATGATTATACTAATAGCTCCAAATACCACGGGGCATGGCAACAATGAAGGGATAATGTTGTCTTTCATAACATCGCGAGCTCAAGCCAAGTCATCCGCGAACCTCCAATCAATCTGTCTCTCAGGCATTTGCTAGAGAAAATTACCAAAAAAGTGCTAAAGTTATTGTACGAATGCCGATTTAGTTTTAAACTTGTCAATTTGGCTAATTTAGTCTTAAAATCTTTTGCAATTTGCCAATTTTAGTTGGTAATTGCCATGGTCACCAGCCATCCTACGTGGCATTGATGGCGCTGATGTGAAAATTCCTTTGCATTTTTTTATAATTTTTCTTCTTTTTCATTTTTTCCTTTCCTTTTTCTTTTTTTTCTTTTTTTCTTTTTTTTTCCTTCTTCTTTTGCCGGTCATGTGGCCTCAGCGATAGCCTGCAAGGGTCAACCTTGCCAGAGGCCCGAGCATCAACAGAGAAAGAAGAAAAAAAGATAAGAAAGAAAACAAAAGGAGAAATTAAAAATTTTAATGCAAAAATCATCCACGTCAGTGCTAATCGGCATCCACATTAGCGATTTTTGGCCAAAATTGGCTAGAGGGACTATATTGGCAAATCCTCATAAATTTTAGCGCTAAATTGACATTCGTACAATAAATTTATGACTTTGTTTTATAGTTATCCCGCATTTGCTATCTCTCATTAATGTGCTTCCTAGAATATGACAAGCTCGTATACTAACCAGCATACCGAATAGTTATGCTTTGGAACGAACAATTGGGAGCGGGTAAAGAACCCTAAAATAATATCTAGAGGAGGATAGTAGTGTCGATTGTCATCTCCCAACCTTTTAACTTATCCAAAAACTGCTCAATGCCATGTCAATTCCCTCTCCTAATGCCCCTTATTAAGTGCACAACTCAACATAACTCAAGTATCCCAACCTCAATATGCGGAAATTATAAAAAAAAATCCTAAATCTATTACACTTGTAACAATTCCGTTTTAAACTTTTTAATTGTGTTGGCATAAATATTTTCATATTTTGCCAAGTGAGTCCATCTGTCCAATTGTCATCGGAAATCGCTGACGTGAATACCAGCCATCATACGTGGCGCTGACATTGACATTTTTAAATAATATTTTAATAGATTGGAGAATTTTTAATAATTTTTTTATTTTTTCTTTTCTTCTCTATTCCTTTTCTTTTGGGGCTATGGGCCGGCAAGGGTCGTTGGCCTGATCTTCGCCAGCCATAGGCGAGGCCTAGGGACCTTCACCGGCATTGGGCGAGGTGCCGCACCCCCTCGCTTTGGCCAGCAAGGGTTGGCTGACGATCCGTGCCAACCCTTAGCCCAAAAAAAACAAAGAGAAGAAAAGAATAGAAAATCAAAAAAATTATTAAAAATTTATTTAAAATGTCCATATCAGCACCGGTCACATCACGTAGGATGGCCAACGTTAGCAATTCCCAACTAAAATTGACCGGATACACTCAATTGGCAAAACATGAATTTAAGACTAAATTAGTACAACTAAAAACTTTACGACTGAGTTAGCACAAATATAATAGGTTTAGAACTTTTTTGGTAATTGTCTCCCTCAATTTACAAAATGAAACATAACAAGGGGTTGGGACTAATGTTCCTATCAATATAGATGCGAAAAAATTTTCTCCTCTAATATAAGAAAAATTACTTTATAAAATGCTAAATTAGTGACCATTTTAAATTTTAATAAACACTCACCATAGTTACTAAATTATTTTTAACCTGAACAAAGTAGTAAAAAGGCCAAAATATTCTACCGAGGAAAAAACTCACTTTTGTACTTTAAAAAATTCCAAACAAATGGAAAATATATATTGAACCTTATTTTCCTATCTGATATGTTATTAAGTACGTCAGAAGATTACCAACTAATTCTGATAATTTCAACATTACCTGTAAAATTGGAGGCTTACTACAAACGTCAATATTAAACAGCATAACAAGGTGGCACTTTTGTTTTTGTTTTTTCATTTTCTATGTTTTTAGTTTTTTAAAATCTGTTATGTGGTGTCACATAGGTCAAAAATAATTTAAAAAATGCCATGTTGGTTTTTCGACGCAAGTCAGCCAATTTAGGTGAGCGATGCTCAAAACAATTTGATTGTACAAGATTCCAATTTTGTGAATTGATTATGCTTTTTTGATCATTTAAAATTTAATTGTCGCTTGGACCAAAAGTTTTTACACTTTTTCTTGAACGTGTACTAACGTTTTAAGAATTTTGCTTCTCATTTCCATGAATTGATTTGACCGAGATTCTTTTTCCACCTCTAATAAAGTTGTTCAATCTGCTAAATGATTATTTTATTTGACAAATAACCAATAAATACAAGTGATATCAAAGTGAATTTCAGAGTCTGACATGTTAAATCCGACTATAATCATCCATATATAATTGAACCAACTTTCACCGAAAAGCTTATATCAATCAACTATAGGCTAATTATGATTATATTAAGAGTTAATACCACAAAAAATCCTAAACTGGTACATTTGTGACAATTTTATCCCGAACTATCTTTTTAACCACAAAAAACCCCAGACTGGTACACTTGTGATAAATTTACCCCGAACTATTTTTTTGATCACCAAAAATTCCAAACTGGTACACTTGTGATAATTTTATCCTGAACTATTTCTTTGATCATCAAAAACCCCATACTGGTACACCTATGACAATTTTACCCCCGAACTAATTTTTTGACCACTAAAAACCTCAAACTGATATATTTGTGGCAAATTTATCCTCTGTTAGTGTCTGTTAAATTATATAAATATTACAAAAAATCACAAAATTAATAAACTTGTGATAAACAGAGGTGTAAAATCCAAAATCGGTACACATGAAAATTTTCACGTGTTATTAAACTTAGCAATTTGACAGTAAAATTTAACGGAAACTAACGGAGAGTAAATTTGTCACAGGTGTACCAGTTTGAGGTTTTTGGTTGCTAAAAATTGGTTTGGGGTAAAATTGTCACAGGTATACTAGTATGGGATTTTTGATAATAAAAAAAATAGTTGTGGGTAAAATTGTCACAGGTGTACCAGTTTAGGATTTTTTGTGGTCAAAAAAATAGTTTGGGGCAAATTTGTCACGGGTGTACTTATTTGGGGTTTTTCGTGGTATTAACCTTTATATTAATAGCTTCGAATGCCACCAAGCATGGCAACCTAATGATGAAGGGATAATGTTGTCTTTCATAACATCACAACCTCAAAGCCATGTCAACCACAAACCTCTAGAGTCAATTTGTGCCTTCGGCATATGCTAAAGAAAATTACAAAAATGGTGCTAAAGTTATTGTACGAATGCCAATTTAATTCTAAATTTTTTAGTTTGGCTAACTTAATCTTAAAACATTTTGACAGCTTGCCAATTTTGAACGTCAATCACTAACATAGATGTCGGCTGTCCTACGTGGCACGGCAGATGCTAACATGAACGATTCTTTCCATTTTTTAATAATTTTTTTCTAAATTTTTCTCTTTTCTTTTCTTTCTCTTCCGCCGATCGCCCGACCTTGGTGATGGCTGACAAGGATCGACCTCACTAGAGGCCTGCGTGGTTGCTGGCCGTCGCCGAGGCCTAACAATCGATAGAGGAAGAAGAAAAAAATAAAAGAAGAGAGAAAAGAAAAGGCAAAAAAAATGAAGAGAAAAATTCAAAAATTTAATGCAAAAATTATCCCTATCAGCATTGGTCGACATCCACATTAGCACCAATCGGCATCCATGTCAGTGATTTCCATCAAAATTGATCAGAAGGACTATATTGACAAAATCTTCAAAAAATTTTAAGATTAAATTGCCATCTATATAATAAGGTTTATGACTTTTTTTTTTTATATAATTATCTCACTTCAGTTGTACTTCCTAGAATATGATAGGCTTGTACACCAGTTTTGCTTTGGAGTGAACATCTGGGGACGGGTGAAGAAGCCTAAAATAATATCTTGAGGAGGAAAGTAGTATCGATTGTCTCTATAAGCCTTTAACCTTATTCAAAAAATTGCTCCCCATCATATCAATTCTCTCTCCGAATGCCCCTTATTAAGTGCACATCAACATGACTCAAGTATCCCAACCTCAATTTAGAAAAATTATGAAAAAAATTTTATATCTATTGTCATTATGCCAATCCAGTCCTAAATATTTTAATTGTGCTAATTTAGTCTTAAATATTTTTATATTTTATCAATTGGTCCATATAGCCAATTTTAACCAAAGATCGCTAACGTTGATATCGACCGTCCTACGTAGTGCTAAGATGGACATTTTTATATAATATTTTAATAAATTTTATTATTTTATTCTTTGTATTCTTTTTCTTTTCTTCTCTATAATTTTTCTTTTGGGACCAAGGGCCAGCAAGGGTCCTCATCCCCTTAACGGCACTGGGCAAGGGGCCATGCACCCTCGCTAGGTGCCACGGCCCACGCTCGATGCCCTTGCCAGCCATAACGCAAGCCTACGAGCCCTCGCCTAGTGCCTACAAAGGTCGGTCAACGAACCTTGCCAACCAAAAAAAAAATGTAAAGAGAAGAAAAGAAAAAAAACCAAAAAAAATTATAAAAAGCTTTAAAAATTATTAAAATATTATCTAAAATGTTCATGTCAGTGTCAGTCATTTCACAAGAGACGACCAACGTCAATGTCAACAATTGCCGATTAAAATTGACTTGATGCAATTGGCAAAATGTGAATTTAAGATTAAATTAGCATAATTAAAATGTTTAAGGCTAAATTACACAAGTGCAATATATTTAAAACTTTTTTGTAAATGTCCCCTCAATTTACAAAAGGAAACATAGGTGTCAATATTAGCCCATCGGACAATCAAGGGTTACGACTGATGCTCCTATCAATATAGATGCGAAAAAATGATCATTTTAATATAAGAAAATTTACTTTTTAAAATGCTAAATTAGTGACCATTTTAAATTTAAATAAACACTCTACATAGTTACTAAATTATTTCTAACCTGAACAAAGTGTTAAAAAGGCGAAAATATTCTACCGAGGGAAAAACTCACTTCTGTACTCTAGAAACTTCCAATCAAATGGAAAATACATATTGAACCTTGTTTTCCTATCTGATATGTTAGTAAGTACCTCTGAAAATTACCAACTAATTCTGATAATTTCAACATTACCTGTAAAATTGGAGACTTACTACAAACGTGAATCTTATTAGTAAATCATAGGAGAAAACTCACTTTCCTTGCTAACCGATGTCTTGCAGCTAAACAGGAATTTCACATCAGAATGTAGACCTATGAATATGCCTGAACTTGATTAATCATTGAATTTCTCATCCACAGTTTCTGACAGATGCGTGTGATTATAACGCATGGTAAGTGCTATACTAAATTCTTCATGCATGACCAAATAATGACATGCAAAACATCTCTCTCTCAAGAACCCTTACAAAAATTATAAAGAAAAGGACCATAGGAAACTGTCATGGCTGAAACACCAACAGATGAGCAGATTTAAAGCCTGCTTTATAGATGCTGTTTACTTGTCCATGTTCTATTATTCTGTGTTTTTCCTTTTTCCCTTTCATTCTTGTGCAGATTTTCTGACTGAGTTCAGTCTTCGCGAAGCTCCTGAGAAAATGCAATCCCGGTATGACAGAATGTTCATCCGTACAGCCATATTAGCCTTTTAATGTGTTGCCGAATTCTTCCAGCAGCCGCTCGACATTTTTCCTTGATGTGAACTTATCGATCTCAAAAGCACTCATCTCATTTCTTAGACCTGCATCGCAAACTTTTCGGTCAATCAATAAGCCTTATTATGCGGAAAATGGAGACTTTTTTACAGTAACTGATATGATGGCGGTATATGTATACAAAGTTGAAGCAAATCAATTCAGACTCGATCTGTCAAGATCAGTGAAGTGTTTCATTGGAGATGTTTGCGAAACAAGTTGATTTTCTCAACCAAGAAGCATCAGATGAAATCAACCGCATTTAAATAGATTCGCACAGGCTATAACATATTTTCGCTAAAGATCAAAACAAAAAAAAATGAGTTTCAGGCCAAAGCATAGTCAAGCAGAAGTTTCGTTAGCACTTCAAACAAGATGAACCTATTGAACTTAACTAGGTCAGTCAAGTCTCTCTAAAGGGATCACTCCAGATCAAGTTTTGAGCAGATACACTGAGATTCGTATAATCTTTGACCTTATATATAAATGTCTCAATTTCATACGTCCTACATTAACATATTAAATTTTGGCATCGCCAAATTTTCAAAGTCTCTTCTTGGCACCAAAAATTGATATTGAAATCCCTGTGCTTATCACAAGATCCTAGACAAGACAATAATAGATACATACTAACTGACCTGGTAGTGGCAGAACTTTCAGTGGCAGCTGGGAGGCATTTGAATTGAAAAAATGCAGAATATTCTTCTTTAGTTCAACAGATTCAGCGGAGACAAGTATTTCCCTCTGGAGAGCGCAAAAGTATTTTAGCAAAATTAACAATAATGGAGATATGTATCAGGACATCAAGAAGAATTTCTCAAATGCGTGCATTCTTCTCAACCGAGTGTAATATTTATCATACAGACAACTTGATTCACTTAAAAGTAAGTTAAAATGATGGTCTTGGCTATATCTTCTACATAGGAAGATGAAGATTGAAAAGTAAGACATGTTCTCTCATTATAAGGAAAACCTCTCCTTATGGGAGAATAAGACAACAAATGTGGAATAAGACAAACAAGAAGAACAAGTGAATTAAAAATAAAATGGGGCATGAAGAACCGAGACCCGACTCTTATACCATGTTAAATAACCCGACCTAAAAACTTAAGCTATTGGGTCCAATCAGACCAAACATATGTAAGGCCCAGAGAGACTGTGTAGACTAGCTATATAGAATGATCTAACAGAAGCATAATAACATCAGGAAGGAAATTGTTCACTAAAGGAAACAGTGTATTGGATGTCTACAGAGAAAAGTGTTGATGGTTTCCTCAATATCAAGGATCATAATGACAGTTCTAATAACTCACTGTTTCTACATCCATTCAAGTAGCTCACATTTATATTTCCAACACATACTAGTGTAATTATAAAGTCAGCAATGGCATTTGTCCATTGTACGATTTAACTTTCAATTAACTCCTATTGACTGATTGTAGAGAAAGCTCCAGAGCACAAAATTGACTAAAAAATGTTATTAAATTGGTCAATGGAGCTGATGAATCAATGAAAGATGATATTTGTCCAAATATGGATGTTTCTACATGGTTGTGGGGAAGCTAGACTTTGCACCTCAAACAAGAGTGCTAAAGGACCTAGATTCTTCTTCAAGTTTAATTAGTAATTTCATCCACCAGGACTCGAATACTATTAGAATTCCATATAGTTTCCCTTTGCTATTCTAAGAAGGATGCTGTATTTCCTTTTGTAGTGGTTTCCTACTTCTGTTATATTTCTTGTTTCAAGGTTTCCTAGTCCAACCGGGATTAGATAGTATAAATATCCTTGTAAACCTTTTTTTCAATATAATTGATGAATTATTGATTTTTGCAAGTACTTGCTTTGTGATTGCATGATGCGATTCTTCTCTTAGGTGGGATGATTAAGAAACCCTAGATATGATGTTTAGAAATCTTTCGCAGTGAAGTCTAATGATTCATTCTTTCTTGTAGGACTCGCCATCCTACCTCATTTTCACTCCAATTATCTTTCATATATCCTATTATGACAACACTTGCACACTGTATGCAACTGAACAACAGCAACAAACCTTGAAGTTCTTGTCTACATCATAATACCCTGAAACAATCGTGAGTACCCGCAGTTTCTCCAGTTCTGTAAGTTTCACGAAACAGAACAAACTGTAAGACTGCCAAATCCAACAACAAAAACTAACAATGTACACTCATTTGAAACAAGCTGTAGATAAATGTCCGCTTTGGTGAAATGTCCATGACATTTTAGACTTTTAGTATCCATGAATATTACAACCGATTCAATGCTCAAGCAAGGCAAAAAAAATCAAATGTCGCTGCATGAAATTAGTAATAATTAGGTCCAGATATGTGACAAGAAAAAGTTTGTGATCCCCTATTGTCATTGTTCAAGCAAATGTTGCCTGGGCACTACCAAAGCACTCCATAATGGATCTCTCAGTTTTTATTACTTTAGACATAGCGCAAGCGATAGTGAATAAGTTGCAGTATGGGTGACTCTGTGAGTAATCATTATCAGTAAATGGTTAAGAGTACAACAATGTGCAATTCTAACTAGAAATGACACCGACCTAGACATGGCCATAGGCCCGTTTTGGCCCGGAACCGGCCCAGGTCAAACCCGGGACTGGCCCATTGACCGGGCTTGCGGTTCGGAACCGGCGGTTCCGGGCCCAGTTCCAAAAAAAAAACTGCTGTTGCACAGCAGCCCCACATTCCCACACCCACCTCCAGTCCTCCTCCTCCAAATCCCTCCTTCCCCCCTTTCCCCCTACGCCTCCTTCGGTCCTCCCCTTTTCTCCTCCGCCCGCCCCCCGTCTTCCCAGATCTGACCCCTGCGGCCATTGCCCCTGCCCATGGCCGCAGCCGCCGACGCCCCCTCCTCCTCCCCCCTTGCTACCCTGCGCCTCCTCCCCTTTTCTCCTCCGCTTGCACCCCGTCTCCCCAGATCTGACTCCCGCCGCCGCCGCCCATGGCCGCAGCTGCCGCTGCCGACGTCGACGCCCCCTCCTCCTGACCCCACCCAGCCCCCAGAGGAGGAGGACCCCCCGCTCCTCCTCCCTGTCCCCGTCCCCGTCCCCGTCCCCGTCCCCCTCCCGGCCCCCTCCTTCTCCCCCTCGCTGCCGCCCCCGTCTCCACCTTCATCTCCTCGCCGCCTCAAACCCCGCCTCCGCCACCGTGGCCAAGGCCGCGAAGCCCGAGCGACGACTGACGGAGGACCGGGCCTGCAATTTTTATTTTATAATTTATTTTATTAATTTTTAAATTATGAACTGGAACCGCCCCTTGTGGTTCCGGTTCCGGTTCATACATGGCCACGAACTGGAATTGCCAGTTCCGAACCGGAACCGGCGGTTCCTGAACCGTGGCCGTGTCTGCACCGACCAAAAAACACACTAGAAATGGAAAATATATGCTTAAACTAGATTTTTCAGGCCAGTAATAGATTCCAGCTTTATTGAAACTTAAACGCTTAAGTATATTCAAACAGAAACTGAGCACTGGCCTCATAGATTACTTTATTTCTGGAATCTAGGGGACGGTGGGAATTCAATAATGTTTGCAACCAAATAACAGAATATGACTGCAATCGTTAACATGTTGCAACAAAAAAAGACAATTTGATAAGCTTTCTCTCTTCAGAGTTTAGATTTATGATCATTGAATCTCTACTTTACAAGCAATTCTAACTAGAAATCACAAACACCATCTCTTTCATTTGGGAGGTGGGATGCACTTTTTCTTTTTGATAAGGCATCTTCGAGAAAAACTTAAACTACTTTGAAAAACGGGATTAATTCTCATTATGGCAAGGTGAACAGATCTCAATGCAGTGAAAATCCATATCATTTGAGAGAGATATATGACTATGAACATGATTTCATCTCTTACGTTGGAAGAGTTTAATTTCTTGGGTTGAAGAATCCTCATGATCAAGAAGTTGGCCAACTGGCATACCAATGGAACTCATCCCAACATGCGACACCGAAAATCGTAAACCAGCAGTATCTGGATTGCCTGGTTAAACAGTTAAACAAGAATGCAATCATCAAGGCCTTAAATAAACAACTCATTAGCATAAATTTCAAGGCAGTCTGATAGGTAACTTGAAAAAAACAAGAACTATATGACTTATGAATATTGCATCAACCAATTTATTTCACATTTGAAATCAAATATAGACTACGCTGTCCCTGTTGTCTGAGCTGCTGCATCATTAAGTCCATGTGAGGAAGCACTCTGATAGCCTTACAATTAGTTTCAAAAGACTTCTTCCTAGAAACTCATTTCTGCTGACAGCTCTCTGATTAGCCAAAGTGAGATGAATCTATTCATGCACCCAATCTAGATAAATGATTTGAGGAGAAGATAGAGCTCAATAATCCCTGCTCAGTTGCAGGTATGGCAGCATTCAGAGAATTAATCTCTACATGACAGCAAAACTCACCTTGCATTAGTTCAAGAATGATTCAACCTCACGTATGTAAATTCTACATATTGGTAATACATATACAATTCAAGGAATTATAAAAACGGTAGAAAGTCCTGACCTATTCTAGTCCACTTCTTGAAGTCCTTGCGCAAAATTTCTATTACTTTAAGATCTGATACGTCGTACATCTTGTACCTCACTGCAGAACATGCATTTCAGTTCCGCACATAAACCCGCGAAGAAGAGGCTTTACTACCAAGAAGTATTGCAAAGGACTTTGAACTTACATATCTGATAAAGACCATCACAGCCAAAGCGACCCGCACCATATATTAACAATGTGGCCATGTACTTGTCTTTGGAGGTGCAATGAGGGAGAGACAGGTTTGCAGTATCCAAGAGAATTCCTGATAGCTTGCATCCAGAAGTACTTTGGAAATTTAATGGACTAAACAATTAGCTCAAGTGACAGCTAGAGAATGTGAGCTTGAAAGTCAGCAACCCTTCCTGTTCTTTCCAGGTATACAGAACAATTTATTATTACGAATCAGTATCACCATATGTGAGAAATATTTTTCCATAGTGGTGGTGCTAACCGGAGGACTAAGTGGGTTTTTGTATGATCAGATGAGAGATACACTTCGAGGAGGTGGTGGTGATCAAGGATTCAGACCACTGAGGAGTGCTCATTTAAGGAATGTTAGTCAACTCAATGGCCAACCAATCATTGAAAATGTTTGAGCAGACAATATTGCATCTCAATGTTTTAATATATGTTTCAGCTTGTAAAAGATGGAATCACATGAAAGCACTGACAGGAAAGAAATCATGAATCATGAGCACTCCATAGTTCACCAACATGACATACCAAAAGTCTACTGAATCCTTGCCCAGCCAAAATCTGAGGGAAGGTCAGTGCAAACTTCTCCGCAAGAAGAGTGCAGCTGGAGCAGTCCTACAAGAAAATAACGACGAGATAATTTTATATATTTAGGCAAACTCACACATTAGGGTCATACAAATAAATTTATGGGCTTAGGTATGACTGAGTTTATGGAGATAGAAGATGCTAATCAATACCACTATTCTGTAAGCACTCACAAATAAAAGTATTTCGGCAAACATGTAAGCCTATGTGGTGGTAAGCGTCTAAATGTTCTATATGGAGAGAAATCCTTTGAAAAAGAAACTTTCATGAAAAATTGTCACATAATTGCCCTTTCACAATCTAAAGCAGTACTCAAGCAAGACACAATCACCTATCCACGTACTCCTCGCACTAATTCAATCCTAGCAATTTATATGCAAACCTCTCCCTTCATCAATATCTTAAACATATACAATAAACAAAGATGATTCTTTCCAATTCTTACACTTCATATTTGGTTGGAAAAAAAAGGAAATGCAAAGATAGTTATGACTTAGCCAAAGTGGACAACTGAATTCAACTATTTTTTTGCCGGAGTGAATGAAGAGTCTATTTTCTTTGGCATTCATGGACATCACAGCACATAGATTTAGGTCCTTGAAGGGGATAGTCTATCCACTAATATGCTAAAGTTGTTATACTGTCCTGGACAAGAAGTCCGAGAACAATTACTTTAAGTAAAAATAAGTTCTAAAACATTTTGGTTGGTCATTTTTTATAACATTTTAATCAAGTATTTCCCGCCATTTTGCTCCACAGAATATCACAAATGGACAGAACCGCTCTAAAAAGTTTTAGGACTTAGATCTTTGAACAAGTTTTAGGACTAAGATCTTTGATCAAGTTTTAGGACTTGTCCCTAAGTAATTGTTCAGGATATGGAACTAAAGTATTGGGCAGGAGCTAGCTAGTTTGCCAGCATTTGATTGCCTACCACAGCAAAAGAAGACAATACTTGCCATTATTTTTGTCAAATGCCTCCAATAGTCTATCTTCACGGGTTTGTAGCTTTTGGTTCAAAAAAATGTCATTGTTGAGATAATTGTACTAATGCATGAAATGACTTCAAATTCGAGGCATTCATTGTTTACATTATATATAATGAGCCATAATCAATTAGAAAGAAAAACTAAATCTAAGATGCCAAGAGTTACAGCCAAGTCAAAGCCTCAAAAGTTAAAGCTGCACTCAAAAAAAGACAGTGACCAGAAACACAGGACCACATGGCCCTGTAAACCTTTATAGACTTGTAATGAACAATGATACTAACGGGGACAAGATATCAACTTATGATGTAAAGTTGTGCAATGTTAATGGGCAGTATATTACCTGTGC
Source organism: Syzygium aqueum (assembly GCA_031216185.1). NCBI lineage: Eukaryota > Viridiplantae > Streptophyta > Magnoliopsida > Myrtales > Myrtaceae > Syzygium > Syzygium aqueum. The sequence continues at coordinate 22,190,096 of CM062238.1, forward strand.
AAAAGTCACATCCCTCACCCAAGGATACACGGATTCACCCTGAAGAGAATCATACAAGAGCAATATCGAGACATAAAAATATTAACAGAGTAACTAGCTACGCTTGCTCAAGTAGAGTCGGAGTACTTGAAGATTATCACCTTTCTGCAACTGAAGATTTCAACGACAGCCTCCTTTAAGGCCTAAATCGAGGATGACAATGAATAATCCATCATTTTTAAGCGATGAAGTGAAAAGCTACAGGATGGTATTAAATGTTACCTCTTGTTTGGGAGGTATCTTGTGGCCATTGACCAGAACAAGCCTCAGACTACCAAACAGGTCATAGTAGGACAAGTCAATCTGCTTGATGGTCCAAGACAGCAAAGAATGTTGGTTAATTTTACACGGGGTAAGTATGCAAATGCAACTGCATTCTCTGATATACCAGATTAGAGAGAGTAGAAATGGGGAAGGTCATTAGGGGTTGAAATAAGTACTTCCTATGTGTAAAGCTATGTATTTCTTACTTTGAATGTAAGAACGAACAATTTAAATATTTATTGCCTCGCTTTTTTTCTCTCTTGAACAACAAGACATTCAGCAATCCGCAAAGCATGTACACCAAGATCAGCAAGTTAGAAAAATGAACGTTTTGCCTCTTGTATTTCGTTGACGCAGCATTAATTTTGATGTTAATCAACAGAATATACTTATTAGACAAACAGGATCTGAAAAATACCTCATCAATAAAGACCAAAGATGCCTCATCAATTTGACATGAATTAAGCAACCATTTGAGATCAACATGCGAACCAAAGTCTGCTCTCCTCATGTTGATAACAGGCACTGTGCAAATATGGTCATCACCAAGTGTTTCGTTCAAGTAGAAAGCATACATAATAGTGGCAGCCAATGACCCAACATCTGCATAAAGTAAAATATGATTCACAAGTGTATTATGCAATAACTGAAAGAAGAATAAGCATTGACTAGCGCAGCTACTGCTCACCAGAGCCATCTTGCCCTATCACAGCATGTAAGAACCTTCCTGGAACACCAGCGCTGACATCATCCCTTCTCTCTTTAAGATACAGATTCAGCCTCTTAATTCCTTGACAGGATTCCACAATTTCCATCAGCGGGGAAACACCATTATAAAATGAAGCTGCTGACTGGGGAAGTGGAATCCTCAACAGGGAGGATTTTCCTGTGTTCACTGTATATGATTTTCTTTCAGCAAAGGATCTCTGTGAAAAATCCAATACATGAAAGCTCTCCCTTTCTTCATTTGACAAAAAATTTGAATCTGGTGAACTGTTTTGATCGTCCAAGCCGACGCTCGACTCTGACTGAACACTTTGGAAAGAAAATGATGTTGATCTGCCAGCTTTTGACTTTAATCCAGATGAAGGCAATGCAAAGGGTTCAAGAACATCAGAAAATGAATCCTCTGCTGGAAAATCCGCGACATGTTTAGATGCTTCCAGTACAAAGTTTCTGCCTCTTATATCCCCAATATCAGATGCTGATCGAGAAATGCCCCGACCGCTACCATTTACTGGAAAATCAAATGCGGAATCCATGCCAGTGGATTTTGTATCACCTCCCAACAGACCATTGAAGAATGGATTCTCTCGAGAACGAACATATGGCTCCTAAAAATAAAGAGATACAAGATTTCGTACCAGGTTAGAACTTAAGACTCGCAAGAAGAATTTCTTGATGAACTACAAACTAATGAAGTGTTGCTTACTACCGCATCAAAATAACAAAGGCTGTTTCTTGACCCCCATGAGGATGAACAGCCAATCTAGTCATAACAAAGACAGACCGCTACATTTATTATGAAATTAAAAGTAAACAACCAGAACATCAGGATTCATTAAGCATCCAAGAGAGCTGTTCCAAACAGCAAGAATACATCTTTTAGAGATTTACAGGCATCAGTGCCTCAAAGACATATCAAGATTCTTATAAGAATGCTCCCACGGAAATGTTTTAATTCACTGTAAAAATTGACATCAGATGAAGACATACCACAAATTCCCCACACTCTCAAAGAGTACAAGTTCGTCGAATAACACATGAATCTTCAGCTTTCTTCAACACATTACACATAAAACGAGAAACTTTGAGGTGCTCCCCTGAGCACAATGAGCCAACTCCAAGGCAAACCAAACGAGGCATTCTTTAAAGTGGCTAAAAGGCTAAATTCTAATGATGAACCATCATCTTCCCACAACCAAAGCTATAACCCACCGAGATGTCTCATCGACAATTCAAAAAGCACGAGCATAATATCGTACCCCTCGAGGTCGCAGAACATCGCCCGGAGACCCCATGACCTCTTTTTGTCGCGTTGATGACGACGATGACGATGACGACGCCGAGGAGGAGGGAAGTGGGTGATCCTTCTGAGGCTGCGGGAGGAAGGACTGATGGATGGTGGCGATCCCGAGGTATAACTATGAACTGATGGGGTTCGGAGGAAGGGTTCTGCGAACAAAACGAGGATGCAAGGTGGTGGCATTGTGGGAGAACAAGGGTCGTCTTCGTGAAGTCCGCCATTGACAGCACTCCCTCTGCCGCTCTCTCTCTCTCCCTCTCTCTCTCTGTTCCTCTGTTCGTGTCTCGAGCAAGAAGAAGACGAACCGCACCTTGTTGTTTCGAGTTAGACAGAAATATTACATAGTAATTCAAATATTTCACAGTTAATTCCGTATTCAACTTAGGAAAATAACTCGACAGGATATGACACAAACAGTTCTTGAACTTTGACTTAGTGTACAATTTAGTCCATGAACTTTTAATTTGTTCAATGTAACTCCTGAACTTTAGCCTAATGTTCAATACGGTCCCTAAATTTTTTATTTGTTCAATGCGGTCCCTAGACCTGTGGTACATATTCAATGTAATCCTTGAACTATATAAATATGTTTAATGTAGCCCTTGAACTTGAGTTAATTGAAGGACTGTATTGAACATTTTCATATAGTTCAAGAACTAAATTGAATATATACTAAAAGTTCAAGGATGACATTGAGTAAATTAAAAGTTCAGGGACCACATTGCACATTCAGTTAAAGTTTCGGGACTACATTGAATAAATTAAAAGTTCATGGACCACATTGCACATTTGGTCAAAGTTATGATATTGTTTGTGTCATTTTCCCTGATTCGACCAAAAAAAGCTTAGGAAAATAAAATATGTGATCCCGAGTTTAGTTCAAGTACGTCGTAATTTCGAAAAAAATATTGAATATTAATAGTGTAAATTAAATTGAATTATCTATTCTAGATAATAGTCAAGAATTTGGCTTAATGACATGAGCTCATTGAGTAGCAATATTGGAATATTTGGGAAATGAGATAAATTTAACTTTTTTCCCTGAAAAATATGGATATGGATATGACGAATTTCGAACTGATAATCGAATAAGCCAAACCCGTTGTTCGGTCCCTTGATTAACATCCCCATGTACTATTTTGCCGCTACTAGATGTTATTCACGAATTTCAAATCGAGGGCCTTGATAGCTTGATCTCAAATCCAACATTCAAGTTTCAGTTCCTCTTCTTTTTTTTTTTGGTCTAAATAGAAACACTTTGATTGAAAATTAAGTATTTTTGAAAGTACAACCCGACGAAGGGGCATCAAAACATAACAACTCTCATAAAGGTTGGGGGGAACGGATTAGCCAAGATGAAAAAAAAGAATTTGCACGTTACGCTTTGGCGACCCAATTGGCAGCTTTATTCGTGGATCTATTGCAATATGCCACGGTTAGGTTTGTGTATTAGGCCATTCGAATATGCACTTCTATGATGAAAGCTGCCTCTTCCCAGCCGACTTCTCTATGGTCCTGCAGCTTCTTTACTATTTCAAGACAATCAGTTTCTATCACAATTTCATCTTTTCTCCTGTCGACAAAGTAGTCTAGAGCATGCAACAAAGCTTGCGGTTCTATGTGCAACAGCGAGGTCGCTGGTACTGTCCTAGCGAAGCCTTCCAGAAAGGTACCAGCTTTGTTTATGAAGATTCCAGAAACCGTGCCTTTTGCTGCATCTCCAAGGAAGGATCCATCTATGTTAATTTTGAAGGAGTTTCTCATCGGTGGTTTCCAACATAGAGGTAAAAGGCTCTTTTCGGCATGCAGAATAGAGCTTTGATGATTCCACTTCCTATAATTTTGCATTATCGTTCTTGCCAACTCAATTAGGGTGCTTGGATTTGGGGGTTTTTTCCTAAACACAAATTCATTTATGGCCTTCCAGATCAACCACAAAAGAATGGCCATTTCATCTAGATTCAGCAATTTATGTAGCCGTAGCTCATAGTCATGAATCCATACCTCAATTCGTGTTATTTCTTGACGCGTGATTCTGATCTATACTGAGGGATCTGTCCAAATGGATTTGGTCCAGGGGCAAAGAAGAAATAAATGCTTTACCGTTTCAGCTTCCTCATCACAAAAGGGGTATGCTGGTCGAGGTAAGATTTTCCTCCTATAGAGGTTTTCTGTTGTGGGGAGAGCATTTTGGCATACACTCCATAGAAAAATTCTAACCTTGGGTGGGATTTTTAAATTCCAGATTATGCACCATAGCTTATGGGGTGGCTTGAAAGATGACGAGGCTTGCATTGCATTTTGTGTGTTTTCCTTTTGATGAATCTGATTGTATGCACTTTTCACCGAGAAGAACCCCGACTTTGTAGTTGCCCACACAAGTTTGTCCTCTGTTGCATGACTTGATAGCGGTATTGCTAACACCTCGTTAACAGTTTGCTCATCAAATATTCTTGCTAGCAAATCTTCATTCCATCTTCTATTCTCATTTTGAATTAGGTTTGCAACTCTGGCTGGTTCTCGAGAAGTTGCTGATCCTCCTATTAATCCTCATTTTAGCCACCTATCTTCTCGAATATTGATTTTTTTCCCCTGTGCCAATCGACTATATTACTGAGTTCGATATCAAATCTCTCCCCATCAAAATACTCTGCCATCCCCATGAGGGCCAAGACCCCTTCCCAGCTTGCTAGAATGACCTTTGTACGGAAATAGATGCCTTCGAGGATTTTGCTCCATTTGGATAACTAGTTTTGAGAAAGTCTCCATGCTTGTTTGCCAAGCATTGCTCTATTGAAAGATATTATGTCTCTAAATCCCATTCCCCCTTGATCTTTCCTAGTTTTGAGAACTTCCCACCTCTTCTAGTGAAGGCCTTTAGTCGATTCACTATTCTTCCACCAAAATGCCGCAACCTTTCTTTCTATGGACTTACAAATTGAAACTGGAATTTTGAGTATTGACATCGCATATTGGGGAAGAGCTTGAATAACAGTTTTAATCAGGGTTTCTTTCCCTGCCATTAAGATTAACTTTTCCTTCCATCCCTCTAATTTTATATTGACTCTTGTCAAAATCCACGCGAACATTTGTTTCTTGGATTTACCCCAATCTGAAGGAATCCCTAAATATTTGCCAATCTTCCGGATCTCTGGGATTCTAAGTTCAGCTGCCATATTATCTCTTAAACTCTGGGGACAGCATGAGTGAAAGAAGATTCCAGACTTGTTTAAGTTAATGGCTTGCCCAAATGTATAGCAATATTGATTGAGAATCAATGCAAGATTTTGACATTCGATGAGCTTTCCGTCTAAGAAGAATATGGAATCATCAGCAAAAGGGAGGTGAGATAGGACTGGACAATACCTGTTGAGTTTAATACCAGAAATTATGCTGTCCTGAATTGCTTTTTTTCATCAATATGGAGAGTGTGTTGGCTACTATAATGAACAAATAGGGAGATATGGGGTCCCCTTGTCTTATCCCTTGTGTTGGCTTAAAGTAGGGCAATGATTCTCCATTTAATTTTACACTGAAAGAGATAAAAGTGACACATTTCATTACTCTCCGCACCCACCAGTCACTAAACCCCATTTTCAACATGCTAGCCTCAAGAAAATCCCACTCTACCATGTCATAGGCTTTTTTCATGTCAAGTTTCACCATAGCCTGGAATTTTCTTTTCCTTTTTCTGATTTGCAATTGGTGGAGGACTTTCTGAACAACCAGAATATTGTCTTGTATTTGTCTACCACCCACAAAAGCACTTTGTTCTCCTTCTATTGTAGCTGGCAGCCACTGTTTCAGTCTATTTGCCATGATTTTCGAAATAATTTTGTATGCAAAATTGCATAGGCTGATTGGTCTGAACTGATCCAAGCCTTCTGGGTGATGAACTTTTGGGATCAAGGTGATATATGTTCTGTTAAGTTCTGGGTTTAGATTTTCCAGAATGAAAAAAGTCCTTCACTTCTTCAAAAACCCCATTCTTTATACTTTCCCAGTTTCTTTGGTAGAATTGGCCATTCAAGCTATCAAGTCTCGGAGCCTTCAACGAGCCCATTTGAAAAGATGTTGTTTGGACCTCTTCCATTGTGATTTGAGCTATCAAGAATTGGTTCATCTCAGCCGTGACAATAGTGGGGCATTGTTGCAAAACAGGTTCAAATTCTCGGGGGCCCTCTAATTTATAGAGTTCTTGGAAAAAGTCAACTGTCATCTCTTTTAACCTTTTCGGATCTCGAATCCATGTGTTTTCTGCATTTTTAAGCATTGATATTTTGTTCCTCTATCTTCTTTGAATTGTTGTGAAATATTTTGTGTTCTTACCACCACACTTTAGCCGGTTGATTCGAGACCTTATTCTCCAATACATTTCCTCCTGTCTCCACAGTGTTGCAATTTGTTCAGTAATGTCCCTCTTTCTGTTCTGACTATTTTGCAAATTGTGATCTTTTGTTAAGCCCATGAGTTCTTCTTGCAATACGTTGATCTTCTTGTGGCTGTTCTGAAAGGTTTTCATACTCCATGTTGCCAATCCTTTGGAAACTTCATGTATTTTCTGCACTAGATTAGAATGCTGTAATCTGTCTTGATTCCAAATTTGTGTGATTATCCTCCCACAATCCTCATGTTCCGGCCAAAATGATTCGAATTTAAAGTTCTCTTTCTCTTAGGAGGTTCAGCTGATAATATCAATAAGATACGGCTATGATCAGATCCGATAGCTGGTAGAGCAAAAGCTTCAGCTTGAGGGAATGATATTCTCCACTCAATATTGCAAACAGCCATGTCCAGTCTCTCTTTAACACAGTCTTGGCCTTCTCGATTGTTTGCCCAAGTGAATGCGCAACCTTTACTCTCTAAATCCATTAAACCACAAGCATTTATGAAATCTCTAAATGCATTCAGTCTATATTGTTCCGGAGGCCTCTTCCCTAGCTTTTCCTAGTAATTCAAGATTTCATTATATTCCCCTATACACACCCAAGGCAAGGTGTTATGGATACTCAGCATCTTCAGCTCTTCTCATAATTTTAATTTGTCCTGAAACCATGTTGGGGCATGAACAAAGGTAGCCCTTGATTGTATACCCATCTCATCATCCTGAAGAGAAATAATATCAATGAACTCATTTGTGGATGAATTAACAGTCAAGGGAATTCCAACCTTCCACAGCAAAGCCAAGCACCCTCCCCCCAATCCCTACTGGATTAACAATATAGCAGTTTTGGAAGTTTAAATTTCTGCTTATGCGACGAACTGTAGTTTCCTGATTCTTGGTCTCCATCAAAAATACCACATCGGGCCTTTCTTGGACCATAATGGCCCTTAGGGCTTGAACTGTCAAGGGTGTACCCAACCCCTGACAGTTTCAACAAAACTGCTTCATTTGTAACCCGGTGGCTTATTAGGGCTTGCCACCAAAGCCCATTGATTGAGTTCTTTTGCAAGTTACACCGGAGTTTCTAACAGTTGTGTTTCATCCAGCAATTGTCCTTCAAAAGTTTTCTGATCATGCGGACCATATCTTCTGCCCTTCTTATGATTCTTTGCCTTCAATTTTCTATTTTTGCTATGCAGTCTGTCACTCACTGTCTGCGATGAAGATATGTCAATCAGCAGCGGAATAGTTGAATGAGTATCAACATCTTCTTTGATTTCTGGAGTGCTCACTAGGGCCAAAAGCTCATTTTCTGTTAGTTTCCTCTTTCCCCTATCCTCTTGCAAATTGTTTGGTCTTGCGTGTGGGCTGCTTGCATTATTCTGAACCAAGGTAATCAATCCAGAGTTTTCTGGGGTTTCCAGCACCATCTCCCGCTCCTCTTCCAGCTCCAAAATTTCTCCATAAAAGGCCGTCCAAAATGGACTAATGGAGTTCTCTTCAGCTTTTAGCCAGGACCCGTAAAACATTTTTTCAGTTTTGGAAAGGAACTCGACCTCATAAGGCACGAGTTCACAACTTTTTGCATAATGCCCAATTACCCCCACACGAGTAGCAAAAGTAGGAAAGTCTTTCATACCTAAAGTCCAGCCAATGCTCCTTACCTCTAAAGCGAGAGAGCATGCTCGATGAGAGGGGATTTGACAATTTTAACAGGACCCTAGCTCTCCCCACCACAGTAGATGCAAATCCCTTTATTTCTATGCACACTTCTGAAACCTCATGTACATTTTTTGCAATTTCTCTTATTGCTGCTTCAGACCTCCCCTCTATAGGTAAGTCATGAATTTGAACCCAAAAGGTACAAGAATCGAATATAATGCAGTGTGGAGGCATACTCGGTTCCCATAACTTTATTACCAGCAAATGGCTTGAGAAGGACCAAGGTCCAGAGTTTAGTATTTTGTCTCTCTCCTCCACAGACTCAAACTCAAATGAAAATAGACCTGGTTGTAGATGCTTACATATGACGGAATTCGATTTCCAAGCTTTCTTCATTGTGGCTTGGAAAGCTTGGAAATTGACAGAAGGACTTCCAAGAAGTTTACCAAATACAGTATGTTCACACTCTTGTAATTTGTCTTCAATCACCACATTGTCTAACACAGCAATTTTTCTTCTTGTCCAGAGATGTCCTAACCTTCTACACAAGGCCGCCATCCTTAGATCCCGTTCTCTGTTTCTTCCATATTGCTAGATTTTGTGACTAAATCGACCTAATGCACCTAGCATGCGATTTCTTACAACTATGCTTCTTCCATAGGTACCCAAAGAGTGGCCCCACCTAGAGGAGAGGGAAACATACCGGAAGTTGGAAAAGGACCTAGCTCAAAGACAAGTGTCTACAATCATTGCTTTCTTCTTTGCCGTTTTTTCTTTTGCTTTTGAAACTTGAACTGAAGTGAATAGTTTCCCTGGACATTCAGAAAGGTGTGGCACAAGAGGAGGGGGCTAATCTGCCGTTTACTGCACCTGGAGACCGCATTTCGCCATTTTGCTGTAGTTGCACCTCTCTTCTTCAACGTCATTTGTTTTTGCTCTTAATCCTCGCCATTTGAGCGATTTACAGAGAAAATAAGGGTTTTGGAAAGGTGTAAGGGTAGAGAGTAGGAGAGAACGATGGTATTGTTGTCGACATGGATTCTGTGGGTTTTGGAAGGAAATGGGATTTAGGGCAAAGCTATCCAGGTGATAGAGAGGGGCTCTTCAGACGAGAGAGTTCCAACTTTCCTCCCTTGAAGAAGTTAGTACCCAGTTCCTCTTCACGAACCGCAACTGAAGACCCGAATCCATTAGAGTTTCGCATTCTTGAAAAAAGAAGTTCATATAGAGAGAGAGAGAGAAATTTATGTAAACTCCGTATGTCTTCGTACTAAGGGTGTATGACTGGACCGACCCACCCAAAAAACAGCTACGAGAATCGGTTCCTATTTGAACCGGTCTAGGAACCGGTTCCATTTTTTGGGAACCGATTGGAACCGGTCCGGTTCCCTGTTCCAAGTAAAAACCCACCCGGGAATCAAACTGATTTTAGAACTGGTTTTAAGCTAACGTAAAAAAAAAAAAATCACTTTAGACTAAAGTCGCGAGGTTCTCCTCTGTCTCTCTTAGGCTCTCTCTTCACGAGTCTCCTTCTCAATCGCCTTCTCAGTAGTTGCACGGCCGCAAGAATGCAACCCAGCTCGTCGTCTCTTGTCACCGGCACCTTTTTGGCCAAATCTGGGTAAGGACCTGCAGCCAACCCCATTTTGTGCCCTGTTTTGGGCTCGCTGGACTGGACTTTATCGTTGTCCAGTTTGTGCGAGTCCCGGCCCCTCCGTTTGTGTGTTGGTGTTTTGGGTTGTTTGTTGATTGTCGTGAGTCCCGGCACAAGTCAAAGCCTCAATCAGCTCGGTTTTTCTCTCTTAGCCGGTGCACCCCATCTGTTCATCAAAATGCCTAAACTAGTTTTGTCCTTGTGTTCTTCATTTTTGGCCAAATTTGAGTGCTCATGTATTGTTCTGTTCCTTTGATGAATTAGATCGTCGCTCGTTTTTATCTCGTCTCCGCCTATTCCATGTTGTGTGCATAGATGGTCGTAGGTGTTGGCCCTCGGTTAGTGTCTTTGTGGTCATAGGTGGTGGCATTCTTGAACGTTGATGCTGTGTGAAAAAATGAAACATGAGAAGCAACAAAAAAAGAAAAACAGGCTCTCAGGTAGACCCTGGAACCAGATCGGAAAAATAGGGTATGTTCCAAAACAGAATCTAGGAAAAACAAGGTAGGTTGCAGGTTCTAAAAATCAGGAAGTGGTTATAACAGGGTAGGTTCCAGGTTCTAGGTCTGAATCCTATACACTCTAAAACCGATCATTCCTACTTCGTATGTCATGGGTGTTGAAATAAATGGAGGCACCTCCTATTTGTAAATTAAGTGCTCGTGACAAGTACAAAAACTAATCTACTCTTAACTCCGGCTTCAAATATATACAATAGACCGATCTCTTACCGTTCCACAGTAAATTTATCCTTCCAAATCAAAAACGCCCATGTTATATGCAACTTTGGTGGGTGCATGTAGGAATGATGTGTATTAAGAATCATCCTCCATATGTGAGCTTCGGATCATCGAGTCGAGCTACACTAAACTAAGGCTCCGTTTATTTCACAGAGCAAATGATTTCGAAAATATTTTTTTTAAAATAATCGCTTGTATCTCTTCAATGAAAAATATTTATGTCATTGATGTCAATTTATGTCTAAATATTTTTGTAGACGATAAAAATATTTTTCATTTATTTATTTTTATAAATGATACAAGCGATGTAATTTTAAGAAAATGCTTTTCAAATCATTCGTTTTCCACTAAACGAATAAAGACTATAATTGGCCATCCCATATGCCAAATTGAAAGTCCATCGTACAACATTTCAAACTCAAACCTCAAGGGAAAAAAATGGATTTTTAACACTTGTGAATTCCCTTCCACCGTGAGCTTAAGGAAGAAGAAGAAAGTAGCACAACTTCTTCCCATCTTTATATCAATGAGATGGGGAAAATTGTCCAAAATTTTTTAAACCCATTACACTTTTGCCAATTCAGTCATAAATATTTCAAGTTTGTCAATTGAGTTATAAACCTTTTCACTTCTAGTCAATTAAATCCATTCGGCCAATTTTGGCCGAGAATCGCCGACCTGGACGTTGATCGGCTACACGGCGCTAACATAGGCATTTTTAAATAATATTTTGAATTTTTTTATGGCTTTTTCTTCTTCTTTTTTTCCTTTTCTTTGTTTTGTTTTTTGGAGTTAAGGCCAGGGACCCTCCCTCGCCGACTCTAAGCGAGGTGTCATGGCCCTCACCCAGAGCTAGCTACATGAGGGCTTGCTGGCCCTCGCCGGCCCCACGCCCTCGCCCAAAGTTAGCAAGGGTCGATTGGCCACCCTCACTGACCCTAACTCCAAAACCAAAAAAAAAAAATAGAGAAAAGGAAAAATAAGAAAAAAATCATAAAAATTCAGAAAATTATTAAAATACTATTTAAAAATATCCACATTAATGCCATGTGGCTTGCCAATGTCCACATCAGCAATTTCTAGCCAAAATTGGCCGGATGGACTCAACTGGCGGCAAGTGAAAATGTTTTGACTCAATAAGGTTTATGATTGAATTGGTAAAAGTGGAATAAGTTTATGACTTTTTAGACAATTTTTCCCAATATAATAAGACATTCTAAAATCGAGCGACGCTAGTCAGTTTCTCGAATTGGACTCGATTGTCCGATCTTAACCCTTAGGGAAAAAGTCACAAAATACTCTAAACTATGCCCATTCTAACACATTTATCCTGAACTTTTCATTATGACACAAAAAACCCCAAACTATGTAAATTGTGACACATTTATCAGAAATTTTCTCTTAAAACATAAAAAAATCCCAAATTTGTATTTTTGTAACACATTTACCTTTTGTCATATGATTTTTCAACCACAATGTCGTTTTTATTTCATTTAAACCACATGGCCACCTTGTCAATATCGTTTGCCTTCCGATATCCATGCAGGCAGATTTCGAACGATGCTTATTAACGGAATCATGACGAAAGATAAATGTATCACACGAGCACAAATTTGGGATTTTGGTGTCACGAAAAACAGTTTACCATAAAAAAAAACAGTTTACCATAAATGTATCACAATAGACATAATTTGAAGTTTTCGGTAACTTTTTTCCTAATCCGAATAGTTTCGGAATCTTGAGTCAAGTATCTCCAACCGCATAACACACCACCTCTCTCTTCAACATCCACCTCCGTCAACCATGAGATGAACAGTTTTGAACCCAGAAAAAACAAGAGGGAAGAGTTTTGGCGAGACAAAACACGGACTCATGGACCTCACATACACACGTTAGGTAAATAAGAAAGGTGGGAGGTCTGAGAAGTTTATCTCGGACTCAAGTCCGCATGTCTACCGATTGTCACCACCATGTCATAGATAGTCGAGAACTTACACGTCTCGAAATTTTCACTCAGCATCAAGAAAGAGGAGACAGATGCCCCTGATTCTCTGCTTGGTCCATAAGCAAAAGCAAGATGCACCTCTCAGTTCCCATGTAAGAATAAATGGTGTAAAGCACAGATGGAGATGCCCCCTTATGCCTTACGGTACTACAGCACGTTTGCCAGTACAACAGACCAAATCGATGACAAAAATTACAAATTATACTGTAACACATTATGTATATTCCACAAACAAACCGAACCTGGACATAAATAGAAAGAACAAATAATGGCAGTGGGCCGATTCACAGGGTTTACTTAGTGATATTCACTGGATGCAAAACACGTGCACAATTTCTTTCAACGCTTGACTTCACCGGAGACCGGTTGAACATCTGGGCGAGATACTCAGAGGCTCAAGAAGTGGAAGAGGAGGAGGAAGAAGTAGGGTTGAATGCAACCTGCTCTGCGCAAGTGAGGTAGTCATGGGGTCCAGCCTCCTCTCGGCCAACACCCATCAGGTCGAGGTAATACAGATAGTGGGAGATGATGACGTTCATGCTGTCAATATCGCCCTGTCCACACACTTGATCTGCATAGAGGATGTTCATTGTGGCGCCGAAGCCCGGGATACGCTTGGCCAAAGTGTCGTTCTTGGTGGGCTTCCAGTTACCGACGAAGATGTCGTGAGCCGAAGGCTGTGATTTCTTGATCGGATTCACCCACTTAAAAATAGCAGCTTGGAAGGCGAGGGTTGCGTTCTGCTCAATGTATTCTGGATGGTTCAGCAGGTCCACCTTCAAAAAGTCGCCAATGTAACCATAATTGAAGTTCCTAAATTCAGATCACAGACAACAAGAAGAGTCAGAATTTGTTTACCAATGAAATGAAAGCCCTGTAATTATATACTTGAATGTAAGAGATTTTCCCTGGTCATTCATAAATTGGGTAGTACCTTGCCTTTTACCAAAGAGCAATCCTGTCCTAAATGTCGAAAAATATTCATCTAAAGTTATTTCCGAAGTGATGCTAATTCTCACTTGTCACTGAGACATAACTGCATTTTGTTGCAGATTCCATGTAGAAGTTTCAAAATGCACACCTTTCAAAAGAAAAGGTTTCAAATCATAGATTCCCACATGTTGCTGCGTCATTTGATGAAACTTCTGTGATGACACCGACATGTGAATTGCTCATGCTACATATCAAAGACTGAGTTTCTGGTAAAGAGTGGCAGCACGCTCAAGTCCCCATTGTCCGAGCCTATTCATACAACTATACGAGTTTCCATTTTATGCAATTGTTGACAGAGATTATGACTCATCATAGAAACAGAGACTCTTCTCGGAAGTCCTTGAGATTGAAAGCTACATATACATACCAATAGATGGGCAGGGCACCACGGCCATAGTATTCAGCTCCAGGACTACAAGGATAGGTGAGTTTGTAGTAGTCATTACAGTATGACTGGCTAGGGCTCATTTCTCTGTTGAAGCAAAGACCCCATGCTAGAGGTCCTCCAGTTGATACTCCATAGCCACCTGAAGTCATCATCAGAGATCATAATCAAGTGAGAAATATTATTAATCAAATTTTTTATGTATAAGAGAGCCGGAATGTGCATTCAATTGCATTGTGGGTGGCAGTGAAATTTTAGCTTGTCAACTGACAGCCAGTACCGGTTTAACTTGGATCAAACTTGTCCGAAGCAGGTCTACCATTCATTTGAAACAACATACATTCAACCGCAAGGTTAAACTAAATTTATTTCATGCAACTTGAGGCCGTCCAGTCCCAACAAGGCTAAGCAAATTCTTTCAAGGCACGTCCATCAACCAATCACTAGTAAATGCCTAATGGGTCACACTCACAGATCAGATTTCTCTACAGCAATATCCGAGATCAGTTTACTACAAACGACATATTCTATTTATGTAGGAAAAGTTAATTGAAACAAGGAAACCTGATGCCAGCACAACAGACACTGATAACAAACCAAAAAGATCGTACCAATAATACATGCCACTCCAGTACTTTCATCTCGTACTTTACTAAAAACAAAATTGAGGAAAAAACAATGAACATTCCCACTAAGTTCTCTACATAAGCAGTGTGCTTCCCTAAGAGTATACCAAGAAACAGAACAACCTTCAAAGGACTACCGCCAAAATCAATTTCACTCACAAGCAAAGTCAAGCCCACAAACTTCGGACAGTCAACCTCCCAGTGAAACCAGAAGAGAATGCCAAACACAAGATCACAAAACAACTTAAAACTGCTTCCAAATTGCTATAAAAGCAGCCCACATGAACTCAAATCTCACAGATGGACCTCTCGGCACACATTTTCATAACAAGGGACCCCGCCATACAACAAAAATAAGGTGTCACCGACAAACGAAATAGGTCAGTGATTTAATTCCCTTAAGCAATAATTATCGCAAATTAAGCTTCAAACTCATCCAGATGACTACATGATGCAAGATCAGGACCACAATATAAACATATGTGCACACATGACCTTCCTAAGGCTCAACAACAATTAGTGCAGCTACAAACTTAGAAAAATCACAATTCACTTATGGGGCAAGATCCATACAAGAAGTCGCAGCTCCAACATGGGCGAGGAAGGCAGCGATCTCCTTCATCTGCATGAAATGGCCACCAGTGGTGCCAAAGCCAAGGGGTTCATAGAGGGCGGCAGCGGTGATGAAGGACTGGAAGTCCCAGAAGCCGACAGCATGGGCCACCGGCGAATTCCGCTTCGAGAAGAGGTTCTCGAACTGGTATGTCTGGAAGAAGCTGGTGATCGTCTCGTTACAGCAGTACTTCGACCAAGTGTTACACTCCCATCCCTGCATACACACCTTCTCCCCCTTCACCTTCTTCACCAAAATCTTGGTATCATCCCCACGAACACCCACCATCGCACTGCTCGCAAACACCGCCATTGCCAGAATCACCCAAATCGCTTTCCTCATCTCCTTCATCTTGAGAACTGGACAAACAATTTTTTAGCAGGGACAGTTCACAAGAGCCATTCCCTCAAATTATTGCATCACATCAATATCATCAACATCGATGAACAGCATGACATCAAGTCAAAAGCACGAAACTTTACAAATGATGCGGACACATGCTGATAAACCCACAAACCAGACCAAATCTAACGACACTCTGAGCAACTCAATGAGCCGAGACAGTTCAAGAAGCTGAAAGAACAAGAGCAAATACCGATTCTTGGAGAGAGCTGGGACTTACCCGGATTATCCTCAGATCGGAGAGACGGAATGAGGAGGTGGGTGTGCGCTGATTTCTTGATTCTGGGTCGTCGGTGAGTGGTGCTGATGTGCGAGTATCTAGACAAATAAGAAGGAAAGAAACGGAGGTGACCCAGCAGAGAGAGAGAGAGAAGGGGACGCGAGTGACGGGCAGAGTTAGATCGAGGGTCACCGTCGGATGCTGCGAACCAAATGGCGCGGGCATGTGTCGTTAAGCGTCGAACAGTTTTCAGGAGGGATCGACGGCTACGATGAGCTGTGAGGAGAAGAGATGTTCGAGGTTTAGGGGAGGACAGGCTGTATTTGGTGGCAAAGGAGTTTCTTTTTCGTTTGTTTTTTGGGGCTGCAAGGAAGGGGAAATTCTGATGGAGCTGAACCGACAGATTCCTCCACCGACAGCCTCTTTGGCTTCACTTTGTTGCCTTGCAAGCAAAAGACATTGTCCTTATTTTGATTTGTGTAATGTAAGCTGAGTGTACTCCTTTAATTTTTTGTAAGGGCAAAAGCCGTAACAAACTTTAAATTATGCTTACCGTGACACGTTTACCTTAAATTTTGATATGCGACATCAAAGATTTTAAACTTTTGCTTATATGACACACTTACCTTCCTTAAAAGTTATGTCAATAAACCGTTGAAAATCTACCTATGCGAAGCCAGAAAGCAAACGGTGTTTAAGCGAAAATAAAAACAACGTTATTTTGACTGGAAAATCATCTAACGGAACTTTGACGGAGGGTAAATGTGTCATATAAGTGCAAATTTTGAGGGTTTTTGAACTTGTTTGATTCAAGATTTTCCGTCCATAGTTAAAAAAAAAAGATCAGATATGTGATAATTTCATGATTTCCAATTTATGAGATTCTTATTCAACAAGTATTCAATGTAAGGTAAAATTGACACTTATCCAAGTCAACATAGTTTTAATTGAGTGAATTTTGGGGGAAAAAATCAACATGTTTAATCTATTTCGTTGGTCGAGTTCATGCAACATACTTATGTTAAATTTGATAAGTGATAGATGTTTGAGACTTAACAAATCACCAAACTAATGCCTTTCTACAAGTGTAGTGAAGACGAGACGCGACAGAAGTATAAATGGATTTATTGTGAAAGCCCGCTCGAATGCACAGTATGCGTCGAGAGATCATTGCCTCCAATACAAAGAAGTGGATATTTCTTATAGCTCTGGTTTTCTATATGCAAGAACACAGAGCAATGCATAGTATATAGTTTAGGATCTAAGGGAAGGTTGAGAATGGCGGAACGCCGAGCAATACGAGCAATTGGGCCCGCGTAACAAGAATCCAGTCGTCGAGAGCCGATGAGTCGTGGCTGATCAATCTTGATCAAGAGAGTCGGGCTTATTAGAGTAATGAGAATGTATTCAAGGACGATTTGTATGGTCTTGATCAAAGTAGAGGTGAACAATGGGTTGGCCGGACCTGATTCATTGTCGAGACCTACCCCTAACAAAAAATTCATATGCAAAATCGTTGAGCTGGCCCGAGCTTTATAACCAAATGGCTTCGTCAGAGCCCGCCCAAAAGTGCCCTCCAAGCCTTTTTGGCTTGGGCAAGCAGATGAGCTGTTAGGTGTATGATCAGGTCTACATCGAAATATCAAATCGTGAACCCTAACTTATTCTTACGAGAGGTCGCTATATCCTATTTAATAAGTCTTATGGACGTGATCGAAGGAGCCAATTTTCATTTATAAAAATGAGGAGAGTTATAATAACTTAATAATCGATTTGGCCCCTCCGGTCATCGTTGGATGTCAACATTGACAGCCATACGTCCAACGTGGAAATAAACAACTCTAATCGAAAGCCACCATTGCGCCATCACTTGTCCCATTTTTGTGTCGAGTGTATCTCAATTATGCAGAAACGTCGTGAAAGTCTTTGCACGTTTTAATAATGCAAATAGCATTCCCATCTAGAAAGGTTCTACTTACCTTGTTTTGAATTTTTATTTTCCGTCTAAACTTTACATTACATTACATTTTTTTTTAATGTCTAGTAATTGCCTATTATAATATTACAAAGAAAATGGGGAATCATTATATTGAGATACCACCTTTATAGATATATTTTATATTTTTAAGTACGTGGACTTGAGAATATTACTCGCACTATTTTTTTAATTGCTGTGGAGTTCCTGCTCACCCTTAGAGATTTTACCTTTCCTCCGAATTTAATCTCAATAACGAGAAAACACATAGTTATATAAATTCTAAAAAATAAATTATATATGAAAAATCACGAAATTTGCACACGTCAGTTGTAGTCCCTTGAAATGTTCGAGTGTTTTGGACGACGACGAACTCATCACTGACCCCCCGCGGGAATCAATTTCCGGATGCGTCTTTGATGCCAAACCAATTTCTACATATCAAATAGCCTATCCATATCAACACACAATTTCTACATCACAAACCAATTTCTATATCATAGACCAAAACAGCACCCCAGGATCACGCTATTAGAAACATCACCGAATCACGCACGACTCAAGTCTCAACCCCATTTGATCAGGACGCCAGCAAACGAATCAACAGCTTGGCTGAATGACAGTGGAGCTCTGCGAATTGGACCTCGTTGCCCCCTTTGGACCTAGCCGGGAAAAGTATTAGAAAAGTGATAAACCTATTACATTGGTGTCAATTTAGTCCTTAACCTTCCTACGTGGCACCGCCGGCGATAACGTGGACAACTTTTAATGATATTTTAATGTTTTTCAAAGTTTTTATTTTTTTTTAATTTCTTTTCTTTTTTTTCTTTGGTTTTCTTTTCTTCTTCCTCTAGCCAATTGCCGGTCCAGCGACCAACTGGAGGCTAGGGCCGGCGAGGTCCTTCGCTGGCCTCTGGCGAGCCCTGCCAGCGGCTGGGCGAGGCCTTGAGCCCTCGCTAGAGGTCGTGAGGTCAAGTCGCAACCTTGCGGCCACTAGCAAGGGCGAGGCGAGCCTTGCTAGTGGCTAGCAGCGCTTGACAGAGGCCGGCGACCGTCTGGAGGAAAAAGAAAGGAAAATTAAAAAAATTTAAAAATTTTAAAAAATAAAAAATTCGAAAAATATTAAAATACTATTAAAAATTGTCTACGTCATCGCCAGCGGTGTCACGTAGGCCTCCCAGTGTCCACGTCAGCAATATTCGGCCAAAATTAGTCAGAATGACTGAATTGGCACAGAAACAAAATGTTTAAGACTAAATTGGCATAAAAAAAGGTTTATAGCTAAATTAATACTAATGCAATATGTTTATGACGTTTTTGACACTTTTCCCGACCCAACTGTCGAGCACGGGAGCAACACTTCGACCAGGGTTTTCAAGAGGACCGACCTGAATCAAGGAAACAAAAAATGGTGATAAATGAATGCAAGTTGAACATTCAAGCTCGGGGTAAACATAAAAAAAAAAAAAGCAATTGACCAAGGCTACGTAAACACCTTCAAAGCGAGAGGGAGGCGTCAAGCTCGAGCGAGAGGGAAAGAGCAAGGTGTGGGAGCTCGAGAGGCAAGAGGGAAACAGCGTCTAGCGAGGCCTGAGAGGCGATGAGCTGCTGATCCGAGCAAAGGTTGTGAATCGTGATTGTGGAAGTGGGTCGAGGCATGAGAGAGGGGAGGGAAAGAGGAGGTGCGAGGCTTAAGCGATCGATTATTAGGTTTACGTTTAAGATATAAAAATAAAAATAATAAAAATATTCGGTTCGGTTCGGGCGGTCTGGTCCCCCTGGAATGGTCTGGTCCGAGCGGTTTCCTGTTCGGTTGGTCCATGTTCGGTCAATCCATGCTGCTCATCTCTAATAGATCGGAAGTGATAGTACAATAATACCCTTTTTGATATATCGGTGCATTAGAGTTTTAAGTTCTTTAATTTGCGTTTCGTGCTTCGCACGGGTTTCATTTTATCTAGGTACGTAACAAGTATGGAGTCCCGTTTAGATCACATGAGTCAAGATCAATTTAAGGTTTACGTAGGAGGGTGCTCAAAAGAGTGACTCGGTTTCATTCTCCTAAAATATACAAGTTATATATGTAGATGCTCCTAACTATTTGCATAAAGAAAGGCTCATTTAAGCGACAATATCAATTGTATTGATATTAATATATTTGTTTACTCCTAACATCAATAAAACATAACCTAATTTTTCTTTAATAAATTAGGGGCACATATAGGATGATTGGTTTCGAAAAATTACCATCACCGTTGAAATAGGACAATTTTCATAATTAGCTTATGAAAGCAGTTCCCACTATATCATTATAAATACCACTAGTTGCCAACTAGAAGCCCCCCGCACAAATTAAATAAATTTATTATCTTTTCAGCATTTTATTGTCCTGTAATTTTTTTTCCTAGTTGTAACTTTTCGATTCGCGTTGTCTTCCGGCGTGTAATCTCTATCTAAGGTGTTGTGTCGTCAATTAAATTTCGACATAATACCTTCTTAAGTTGTGTTGTCAATTAGATTTCGACATAGTTTCTTTATACCTTGTCACTTTATCGAGTATGTATCTTTCGGGTCACCGTCGATTAAACTCCAGCCAGTTTGTGTTTGTAAGCCGTTGGTTCCTTTTGCTTTGTGATATTTCATGTCCGAAGTTAGCGCAGAACCCTGATTCCCTTTAATTAAAACCCAAAAAATAACTTTCGATGAAAGATATTTAATTGTGGGAGAAATTCCGGCAAAATAATTGCCATGGAGTTCTTGCTTACTCTTAGAGATTTTACCTTTTACGTGATTTTCCTAATTTCATCCCAATAACGAGAAAACACATAATTTCACAATTGTACGAAATAAATTATGTATGAAAAATCACGAAATTTGCACATGTTAGTCATTGTCCCTTGAAATGTTCAAGTATTTTGGACGACCATCGCTGGCCCCAACCCCCGCAAGAGTCAAGTTCTGGATGTGTCTTTGATCCCAATCCCATCAGAACCCTCTTCTTACTTTTAAAAACACCAATTAACATCTTGATTAACATCTCGAGCATATGCGCGACAAGATTCTAAGAAGGATGGCCCCCTGCCGTACCCTTGATCATGAAAAGGGTCTTTCACATAATCCACGCATAGCATATGTGACATTGTGATGTCGAATGACAAATTCTGCCATTAACCTTTCATTTTGGTCATCATTACCACGAAGACAAGGTAGATGTTAAAAATCACATCAATCACTAAAATGCGTGAAAGAAACATATTCCTCGTAATATAGTTTGCTTTTATATGTAGAGGCGTGAAGATAAAGCTACCTGAAAATTTATGAAACACATCGTAAGCCGCATGAATCGGCTAAGCTTAAGCCTAAGCCTTTGGCTTGTGCAAGTGGCCTCAACCAAGAGCAATGTGGCATGCGATTAGCGAGATTTGAACCGGGCGATTTTTAATGCTTGAGCTAGAAATCTCTCCACACCCAACCAATTGTCCCAAGCCTTAGGGTTTTTTTTTTCTTTTGGATTGAAAGAAAATTGTATTCATTACTCAAAATGGTACATGAGAAGTAAATAGACTTCCATAGCAAAGCAAATTGAAGCAGAGCAAAGCCCAAAATACTTAAAACAAAGCCAAATCGAGAAACTAAGGAGAATCAATAGAGTATTGATAAGGTTAAGCATACGCTTGTTTCATAAGGACGGATCTGTTGAGCAAATTAATCGTCAGTTGATCACTAGATCTTGTATTATCGTTGGTGATGAGCACATGTTGGAAATTCTTTCTCCAATAATTATGATGTTACCGGTTGGCGGTGCACGCCAAGGTTCGGCTTCCTCTACACCATCAGTGAACGGAGACAACGAAAACAAGTTGAACAAACATAGATTTAGTATTTGGAAAAGCAAATCTTTTTAGTTCAACGAACGTTAGAGCTTATGGCATCACTATTGAAACAGGAGATAGAGGATCTATACATGAGTAGAGTACCAGAATATCTACACGATTATTAGGCACATGAAATGTAACTCTTATCAGATGACACCGAGTCAAAGACCAGCAATTTTTAGATTTCGATTGTTTCGCATAAAATTAATTATTCAAAAAATATTTCCTTAAGGATGATATCTTGTGTCGCTTACTTTTATAAAAGGATGAAACAAACAATCATTTTTAGGAAATTATTTTTAGAATTATTTATTTTCCGTAAAATAAAGGGAGCCTTAAATTAAAAAGAAAAAAAATACACCGTAATTGCTCTTGACAGACACGAGCCCATTGGGTCCTACAAGTAAATTCAGGTCGAAATGTTCTCTCTCTTTTTTTAAAAAAAATCTTGAAAAGCATTATCGCTTTGAGAGTGGTGCCGACAAGAAGAAAAAAGACTAGAAATCGGCAGGAATCGTGGGAAGATGATTGAAGATTCAAAGCGCCCTTATCATCATTCGGATAAACCCTAATCAAAAATGGGAAATTGGTAAATAATAATCAAGACCCACGAAAAGGATAAGGGCGCCAGCATCAGAATTCAAATATATTTTCAATTGCAACAACTACGCATGTCCACTAAAATTTGGAATAATAACATAAATGGTTCTTGAACTTTATCCTACGTGCAATATGTTATATATTCAACTTAATCCTTGAACTATATGAAAATATTCAATATTATTCTTTTATTAATTAAAGTTGAGGAACAACATTAAATATTTTCTTCAGCTAATTTGTGAACTAAATTGAACGTGTGCTAAAAATTCAGGAATCACATTGCATATCAAGTTATAATTTAGAAATCAAATTGAACAAATTAAAAGTTCGAAGAGTATATTATATATTTGGTTAAAGTTCAGAGATTATTTTTATCATTTTCATCTAATATAGCAACATGCATGAGAATGTTATTCACGTAACTCAAAAAAGGGTTTTACATCCCTTATCCGACTACCTCACAATACCCTTTCGCTCTCATTGTGATCGGGACACACTTGGCCAGCCTGAGGATGTATGGGACTTGAACCAATCTTCATCATGCCAATTGACACTGAGATTATGATGTGCTAACTAACTTACGTGAATTCGTAATTTCATTTGTATTTCTATTCATTTGATCTCGAGTCTTAAATATCTATATTTAAGTGGTAATGTCGATACGATATATCGGATATGATTGTATAGTAATACCTTTTTTGGTATATCGATGCATCGGAATATTAAGTTATTTTATTAGCTTATTGCGTTTCATGCTTCGCACGGGGTTCATTTTAGCTGGGTATATAGCAAGTTTGGAGTCTCATTTAGATCACCCGAGTCAAGATAATTTTAAGGTTTAGGTAGGAGGGTGCTCAAAAGACAGACTTGGTTTCATTCTCCTAAAATACACAAGTTACATATGTAGATGCTCCTAACTATTTACAAAAAAAAAAAGGCTCATTTAAGCGACAACATCAATTGTATTAATGTTAATATATCTGTTTAATCCTAACATCAAGAAAACATAACCTAGTTTTTCTTTAATAATCCAATGGCACAAATAGGATGATTGGTTTCGACATATTATCATCTTCGTAGAAATAGGATGATTTTCAGAATGGGCTTATGAAAGCAATTATCACTAGATCATTACAAATACCACTAGTCGTCAACCCCCTATACAAATCACATAAATTTACTATCTTTTCGGTTTTTTACTTTCCTACATTGCATTTTATATTTCAAGTTGTAGATTTTCGATTCGCCTCGTCGATTAAATTCCGGAGTATAATCTCTATCCCAGGTGCTATGTTGTCGATTAAATTCTGACATAATACCTTCGTGTCCTCAAGTTGTGTCGTCGATTAGATTCCGGCATAGTTTGTTTACACTTGGTCACTTTATCAAGTATGTATCTTCCAGGCCTTGCCATCAATTGAATTTCAGCACAATTTGTGTGTTGTACGGTCTTGTTTTAATCAAAGCTATTGGTTCCTTTTGCCGATATTCTTATCCGGAGTTGGTGTAGAACTCTGATTCCCTTTAATTAAAAGCCGAAGAACAACTTTTGATGAAAGATATTGCAGGAGAAATTCCGACGAAACAATTGCTATGGAGTTCTTGCTTACTCTTAGAGATTTTGCCTTTTACGTGATTTTTCCTAATTTCATCTCAATAACGAGAACACACAAAATTATACAATCTTACAAAATAAATCATGTATGAAAAATCACGAAATCTACACATGTCAATTATAGTCCCTTGAAATGTTCAAGTATTTTGGACGACGATGAACTATCGCCGGCCCCCCACAAGAGTCAATTTCCGGATGCGTGTTTGATCCCAATTTCATCGGAACCCTCTTCTACTTTTTAAAACACCAATTAACATCTTGATTAACATCTCGAGTATATGCACGGCAAAATTCCGAGAAGGAGGGCCCTGCCATACCCTTGATCATGAAAAGGGGTATTTCACATAATCCACACATAGCATATGTGACATTGTGACGTAGAATGACAAAAATTCGACTATCTACCTTTCATCTTGGTCATCCTTACCACGAAGTCACGTTAGAAGTCAAAAATCACGTCAATCACTGAAATACGTGAGAGAAACACTCCTCAGAATATAGTTTGCCTCTGTATATAGAATTTTTTTTCTCTTATAACTCACGAACGTAAGCATGGAGACATGCTACCTAAAAACTTATGAAACACACCGTAAGTCGCAGGAATCGATTAAGCCTAAGCATTTGGCTTATGTAAGTGATCATAACCCAGAGCAGTTTGGCATGCGATTAGCAAGATTTGAACTAGCCGATTTTTCATTCTTGAGCTAGAAATCTCCCGATACCCAAACCAATTGTCCCAATCCTTAGGCAGTTTACGTGAAACATTATTTTCCCTCTCTTGTCTCTTCATTTAGCTTTCGTACACGTGTATAATCTTTCTTATGAATCATGATCTCGATTGACATTTGATAGATTTTTGGTTCTATCTCTTTCCATGGCGCATTCTCAAGTAGTCGTGGCCACGGTTTCGGAACCGGCGGTTCCGGTTCCTAGCCATGAACGAACCGGATGGTTCAGGGCCGATTCTGGTCCGGTTCCGGTTCCCGTTCCGGGCCGGTTCTTGGTCGGTTCTGGGCCGGTTTCTTTCGGTTCTGGTTTCGGTTCCTACCGGTTCCGTTTCATAATTTAAAATTTTAAAAAAAATTATGAAATAAAAAAATTAATGAAATTATGAAATAATGAATTATTCAATATAAATTGTAATAAAAATATAAATTGTAATCAAATTTGGGGACAAAAAGAGAGAATGAGGGGGCTTGAACTTAATAAATTATCATTAAACGCCTTACAATTCGTTACAATGATCAATAAAAAAAAAGAAGCACAATATATATGCCCTAAAATGACCCAAAAACCTAAGCGTATCCGAACCTTCGCATTTCGTTCGTAGGGGTCACATGTCGTCGGATTATACTTCGGTTTCCCTAAGCTTACGTGGGCCAACCCGGTATAAGAAACAAGGATCCCCGAAATATTTGCCAACTCTAACAGTTCTTTTATCCACAGTCGTCGCTACTTGTTCCTGTTCCGGTAGCGGTACTGGTGGTATATCCGTCGTTAAAGAATTCGGATTCATTATTCCGATCTATCTCTTGTTGTCGGTATTGAGCTTTCGTCCAATCATCGATACAAGCTTGCATCTCCATTGATTTTGGAGCTAATCTTGAACGATGTTCGTCCAAAATATTACCTCCGGCACTGAATGCTTGTTCGACCGCAACCGTGGAACAAGGGATTGCAAAAATTTGTTTTGCAACAAAAGAAACGATTGGGTATTGGCTTGCGTGCCTCTCCCACCAATCCAAAATTAAAAAACCTGTACTACCTTTGAATTCAGTAAACTCAAAGGAAACAGTTAGATAAAGCTCTAATTCAGAAATATTTCCTATTACTCCCTTTTGTTTTTTTTTGTCTATTTAATAAAAATTAGTACCCTCTACTAATTTTACATGTACTCTCATTTTGTGTCTCAGTAAATTGAGAAGATTCAATATCAACTAAATTATATTTAGTATAAAATTCATTATATAATTCTATTAGTATGCTTTTAACCACACTTAGTATGGTTATAATATTTACCGTATCATAATGTAAACATTGATAATACGTATGCAAATAATCACTTAAATTATCTAATTTGCAACGCAGATAAAAAACACATGCAACTAAATAAATAATGGGAATTTCGCCATAATAATGTAGCCACTTCATTTTCATTGTTACTATAGTATGTTGTAATTCAATATCATTTTCATATTCGTCAAAACTTCCGATAATATTAATACACTCTACTAAAAATAAATGTATAGTAGGATAATAAACACCGGACAAAGTATAAGTTGCATCATTAAAAACCTTTAAAATATCTAAATTTTTTTTGCAAATACCCACTCTTGTGGGTATAAATTAATCTGAGGTATATTATTAAAAATGAATACACATAATAAATCTTTATACTCATAAGATTCACCATGTAAGTGGAAAGTAGAATTCCAATGAATTGGAGCATTTCTTGGAAATCTTTTTGGCTTTTTGGCATTTTCTCTACAAAATTTGCCCCATTCTTTCATTTTTTTGGGATGTTTCCATAAAAATTGAATCGCCGTTTTTATTGGTTCAAGAAAAATATCAAGAGTTCTCAAACCATCTTGTATACATAAATTTAAAACATGACAAACACATCTAACGTGAAAAAATTTTCCGCCAAAAGCGGGTTTACAAATATTTTCTAAATCAACAATTGAAGCGGTATTTGCCACGGCATTATCAAAACCAATTGAAAAAATTTTGTTGAGCAAATAATATTCTTCTAAAATTTGCTTAATAATTCTATAAATGTTATTTGCCGTATGTTTATCATTGAAAACTCTAAATGTAAGAACTCTTTTTTAAATACTCCAATCGCCATCTATCTAATGACATGTTATGTCCATGTAAGAATGCGTTTGCCAATAATCACTCCAAATATCATTACCTATATGCATGCATCCATTAAATTGCATAAAAATATTTTGTGAATCCTTTTTTTCATTTCTGTAAAGATCTTTAATTATTCGTTTAAGTGAATTTCTAGGAACACGTTTTGCTTGTGGAGCACATGCTTTTTGTACAAATTAATTAAAACCAAATATTTCTCCAAAACTAAATGATAACTGCTTAACGGAAACAAATTTACCTAATTCTTCCTTATAAGTTTTTTTCATTAAAATGAAATAAATGGGAATTGTTAGGATTGATGTATCCGGAAATTTGTTGTTGCCCGATATCGATTCTCGCTTCGGTCGGATGTTTGCTCTTAAGATGTCGTTTGAATGTTCCATATCCTTATCTGCCTGTATATTTATATATTTTTCCACAATCTTTACAAATTATATCATACTTTTTTTTTATCAATATTAAACCTTTTCATTTTCGTGAAGTGATGCCAAATATCATATGTAAGTTCCCGCTCCGCCTCCTTTGTTGTAGATATTTCGGCAGAAGGATGAAGACTTTCTTGTATCGGGACGCGTTCCACATCGAGAAAAATGTTGATTTCATTATCTTCAAAATTTGCATAATCACGAGGATAAAAAAAATGGTGGAATTCTGTCATGGTATTCTTACCTTTCCTAGTTGGCACTTGACTTCCATTTGCTATTTTTCGAGTGGATTAAGAAAATTGAGTAGATTGATTGGGAGAATTAAGAGAGAATTGCGCGGATTGAGAAAATTGAGAGAATTTAAGAAAATTTGAGAAAAGAGAATTTGAGAGAATTTGAAAGAATTGAGAGTGTTGAGAGAATTTGAGAGAATTTATAAGAAAAAAATGAGAAGAAAATTTATGATTAAAAAAAAATCTAGATAACCGTTGCAACGGTTATCTTTTTTTTTTTTCGAAATTTTTTTTTGGAACCGGGCCTGGAACAGGCGGTTTCGAGCCGGTTCCAAAATGTCTTGAACCGGACCCGTAGGCCATGGGCCAGTTCCGGTTCCGGTTCCGAACCGTGGGCCCCGTCAATGGGCTGGGCCCGGGTTTGACCGGATCGGTTCCGGGCCGAAACCAGCCCGTGATCATGACTATTCTCAAGCTTCTATCCTGTCCAAAAGGTCCATCGCCCCTTTTGTTTTGCTTTCACCTGGCTAACGTTATATTAACATCGAAAGGTGCATACTAGTGAATGTCTCCACGACTATTAGGCACATGAAAAGTAACTCTTATAAGATGAAAGCGAGTCAAAGACCAGCAATTTTTAACCTTCGTTTGTTTTCGTAGAAAATGAATGATTTAAAAAATATTTTTCTTAATAATGATCTCTCGTATTGCTTATAAAAATAAATGAACAAAAAATATTTTCACCATTCACGAAAATATTTATACATAAATTATTGTCGGTAATGAAAATTGTTTTCATTAACTAATTATTTCAAGCAAAATAAATAGTCATTTTTAGGAAAATATTTTTTAAATTATTAATTTTTCATAAAACAAACGAAGTTTTAAATTAAAAAAAAAAACCATAGTTGCTCTTGATAGACAAGAGCATAGGGGGCCTTACAAGTAGATTCAGTTTGAAATGTTCTCTATTTCTTTTTCCTTGAAAAGCATTATCGCCTTGAGAGTGGTACCAACAAGAAGAAAAAGACTACAAAATAGAAGAAATCACGGGAAAATGATTGAAAATTCAAAAAAGCCCTTATCATCATCCGGATAAACCATAACCAAAAAAAGGGAAATCGGCAACCCACGAAAGGATAAGAGCACCAGCATCAGATTTCAAATGTATTTCGAATTGCAACCACGCAGGTCCACCAAAATTTGGGATAATGGTATAAAATATTCTTAGACTTTGGCCAAATGTACAATATTGTATATGTTCAATTTAGTAGTATAAAAATATTAAATATTATCCTTCAATTAATTAAAATTTAGGGATAACGTTGCACATTTTTATATAGTTCGAAAACTAAATTAAACACATGTCAAAAGTCCAAGTACCTCATTAAACAAATTGAAAGTTCATGGACCACACTGCACATCGAGTGATAATTCAGGGATCACATTGAACAAATTGAAAACTCAGAGATCACATGCACATCGAGCCAAAATTTAGAAATCATTTTTATCAATCTTTTCCCCGAAATTTTTACTTTATTTTCATTCATAACGTGTATGGCAATCGGCATGCCTGAGGATGTTTAACACGTAACTCAAAAAGGGTTTTACGTGCCTTATCCAGTCACTACCTCATAAGACCCACCCATTCCCATTGTAATCCAGACACACTTGGCCAGCTAGAGACATGATGGGACTTGAGCCAATCTTAAGTATGATGTGTCAATTGATACTGAGATTATGACGTGCTAGTCATCTGATGTGAATTCGTAATTTCATTCCTATTTTCATTTATTTGATCTCGAGCCTTAAATATCTATTAAGTATATTTGAGTAGTTATGTCTATACGATATATGGAATGTAATTATATCGTAATACCCTTTTTGGTATATCGGTGCATCAGAGTATTAGGTTCTTTTATATGATCATTGTCTTCCATGCTTTGCATGGATTTCATTCTAGCTGAGTATGTAACGAGTTTGAAGTCCCGTTTATATCACCCGAGTTAAGATAAATTTAAGGTTTAGGTAGGGGGTGCTCAAAAGACGAACTCATTTCGTTCTCCTAAAATACGCAACTTATATACATAGATGCTCCAAACTATTTACAAAAAAAAAAGCTCATTTAAGCCACAACATCAATCGTATCGGTATTCATATATCTATTTACTCCTAGCATCAAGAAAGCATAGCCTGATTTTTCTTTAATAATCCAGGTCCACGAATAGGATGATCGGCTCCGACAAATTACCGTTGTTGCAAAAATAGGATGATTTTCGAAAGTAATTTGGATAAACATACTTTGCATTTACTCAAACACATTTGCTAATCTTGGAATTGATAAGCACTTAAATATTAATTTCTTTTCGTTACCCTCCATAGAGTTATGTCATGTTTTATTAGATAATAAAATAGGGATCGTAGATTTACGATGTTAAATTTATGTAATCGTCTTTAGCCCGTTTTCATATATAAAAAAAAAAAGTCTAAAGCTCCTTCCTTTTTTTGGGAAGGAAATCCCCAAAAATCCCTGGCAAGAAAACGTACACCAATAATCGAACTTATTCCCCCCCAAAAAAAAAACGAAAATTAAAAAACAATAAAAGAAATTCCACGCACGACCAAGATAATCTGGCAGCCACTGTTGACGGGCCGCTACGCATTCATCCCGAACACCGGCTCCCACGCGGCGCGACACGGTTGGCCCACATGGCGCCGTGGTTGACCCGGCTGTTACCGTAGCTCTCCTTCTTTCCCAGCCAAAAACTACCGACTCTCCGAAATTTCTTACAAAGAATAGTCACGAAGACATATCGGCATATTTTGGGATAATGACACAAATAATAATTAAAATTTAACTCAATATATAGTATGATTTTTGAATTTTTAATTTGTTCAATATAATTCACGAACTTTAACTTAATGTTCAATATAGTCATTGAATTTTTAATTTGTTCAATGTGATTTCTGGATTTTTAGTTCATATTTAACATAGTTCCTAAACTATATAGAAATATTTAATATAATTTTTGAACTTAAATTAATGGAAGGACTGCATTAAATATTTTTGTATAGTTCAGAGATTATATTGAGCATTTTATGGATGACATTGAATGAATTAAAAATTTATGGATCATATTGCACATTTAGTTAAAATTCAGGGACTACATTGAACAAATTAAAAGTTCAGTAATCACATTACACATTGAGCCAAAATTCATAGACTATTTGTGTCATTGTCACGCATATTTTCGTTTCTTCAACAATTTCCTTTCGAGGGAGGCACTCACGACGTGTAAAAAAATCTTCCTTAAATCTTCGAGTGACTTTATTACGAAAGAATGTCTGAAAAGTCGGAATTTCGTGTTTGGAAGATTTTTATGCCTGGCGTTTTCTCTCTGTATTCGAAATCCCATGGTGCAATTTTTGTGAATATATGCAGAATCGTTAGCGGGTCAGACTCCAATGCATTATCTTTGCAATTTTTCCAAGAACAAGACAGTGTTCGGATTTTACCGAAAGGATAACAAAGATTTGTTTTTTTATTGATGAGTGAATACCACAAAAAATTCTAAAACCATACTCACTGTGATATAAATACTCCGAAAAAATTTTCATGTCACCGGAACTTCTAAACATGCCCGTTATGATGCAAACACCATGAAAAAGTTATACGCTTTATTTCAGTTCCATCTAAGATATATTTATCACACCGGTATATATTCAGGGTTTTTCATGACATAAAGAAAAGTTTGGGATAGCTTAGGGTTTTTAGTGACAAAAAAAGAGGACTAATACCACGAAAATTCTCAAATTGATACATCTGTGATAAATCAAGGGTAAAACCTCAACTGGTACACCTTGTTAATTGCCGCGTGTCATCCAACGCAGTAATTTGGCGGAAACTAACGCACGGTAAACTTGTCACGGATATATCGATTTGAGGTAAATTTATCGAAAGCGTACTAATTTATGGTGGTTTTTTTGTGACATCGACAAAAAAAAATTCGAGATATTTACGTTGCAATTTACATAGGTTGAGGGGTTTTTTTTCTTTTTTTCCTGATATTAAATGCAAAAACAGACACTAACGTGGCTCGTAAATCCGAAACACAGAGGGGACGAGACAGAGCGGGGCCCAAATCAGAGGGAACCGGTCGGGTCAAATACCAAATGCAAAAGCATCCTGGATGATCGCACGTTCTTCCTCCTCCTCCTCCTCCTCCTTCGATTTCAAAGTCTCTGTCCTTTTTAGTCCTCCTTCAGATCGCGGCAAATTCCTCATCTACATCATCCTCCTCTCTCTCTCTCTCTCTCTCTCTCTCTCTCTCTCTTTCAGTCCAATTTCGACATCTTGTCATCATCGTCCTGGCCGTGTTCCGCTGAGACGGGGAACCGGTAGCTTCACGGATTGGCGAAAACCCAGTGAATGCAACGGGGCTGAAGACCCGGGAGAAGGGAAGGAATCCCCGGGGGGTGTCCTTTCCGAATTGTCCGTCGGTCATTTGGTTCGGCCGCCGCCGTTTCTCTGATTCGGGTCTGGTTCGGCGTTTCTTTTGCGGGCCCCCTTCTGTACGTCTGGTCCCGGGAGGAGGCTTGGCGGTTTTCGTCCTCGAATCTCCTGGTAATTAATGGGTTCATCGCAAAATCTTTGCTTTTTCTTTTGTCTGTCCTTCTCTTGGTAATGGTGTCGTGCTCGTGCTTGGTTATCGTGGGTTCTTCGTGGGCTGGTTTCAGCTGCTCTGGTGGGTCCGTGTTTTATTGGTTTTGTTTTGTTGGTAAAACCGTAAGATTATGGCTTGATGGTCGTGTGCTGTTTGATTGGCTGTAGATAGAAAACTCGGGAATTGGTTGATTCTTCCGCGGGAGCCAAAACGGCGACCGATAAGGCCATCGTGGAGTTACGGCCGGGCTCTGATGCGGAGTGTTTGGTAGGACTGGAGTGCTTGCTGAACATTTGGAGCGCAGTTTTGGCGGGGATGGGCTCGTGCCTGTGTGGGGCAGGGGCGAGCTCCGTCCCCTATGCCCCGGCATCTTCCTCGGACCGCACGAAGGCGAAGAGCTCGTCTCGGAAGAGGCAGATGAGGAGGAATTCCTCATTCGAGTCGAAGGTGGAGATGTGGCTGCACCAGATTCCGGGAAGGATCTTTTTGAACGGGTCGAGCGATGCGGCATCTCTATTCACCAAGCAGGGCAAGAAAGGGATTAACCAGGATGCCATGATTGTTTGGGAGGTCCGTTAGTCCATCGACAGTTTACTTGGTTGATCTTTAACAAATATCCTTTCTGAACCTAGTACCAACCCTTCTTGTGGATATTCGACTTTGAATCCTGTTCCAAATATTTGGTGCTATTATGTTTTGGATCATTAAAATTTAGTAGCATATAGAATCAAAGATGGACAAGATTGAAGTGTACACAAGAGATGAGGCTGGCTTATAATTCATTGCTGTGAGAATCTTATCTCTGGACAACCATTATGCCATTGTTTTGTGTGGTGGCTTGCAATATTTGTGGTGAATATAAATTCTAGAGAAATTACCGCCAATTAATGATGATGCAAGTAAATGTTTGACATTGTACCGTGACTCGGTATATGTTAGCCTGATTTTAATTACAAAATACTGGATTATGTGCTCTAGACATGCTGCAAATGAGTCCTGTATTTATGTCTCAATTTGTACTTGATCTTTTTTAATGTAACTTTCATATAGATACTCTGTGCAGTAGAAAATGAATGAACACTTAGATACTCACCTCACTGTCTATTATGGCTTCCAGGGAGTTGTGCTTAAAAAAGAAATATTGATCATTATTAATGTTGACAGCTGCCTAGTGGTAAGCTGAAGGCCTTTGGTAAAACGAAGTGAGCAGATCCAACAACGTGTCTTGATAGATAAAATAATGTCTGTTTTTGATTTTTTTTAACCTAGGTTTCACCTCTAATTTTACTTTCTCCACAGAATTTCGGCTCCAAAGCAGATACTACATTTTGTGGCGTTTTTGATGGCCATGGTCCATTCGGCCATATGGTAGCTAAGAAGGTTAGGGATTCTCTCCCTTTGAAATTGATTGCTCAGTGGGAATTGAAAGTTAGCAGCCCAGATGGGTTTAGTGATATCAGCAGAAGTGCCATGGGAAGTATGAACTCAGAAGAGCCTTTTATAAAGACTATCGAGGATCTGAAAACCTTTCCGAACTGCGAGCATAGCGAGAGTCATATTCTCACATTGAAGGAGTCGTTCTTGAAGGCCTTTAAGGTTATGGACAAAGAGCTCGAACTTCACCCGCAGATAGATTGCTATTGCAGTGGGACAACCGCAGTCACCTTGGTCAAACAGGTAAGTTAAGATACTTGCTGCTAAGAAAAGGCATGAAATATGTAGTTAGTTCACTTTTAAGTAGGTTGAGAAGCTTACCGGGCGATAGCCATCTACTATCATGTGAACTTTTCCCCTTTAATCATTTACTCATGTTTTCGCTTTGTTTTGACATTGCAGGGTCACGATCTTCTGATCGGAAATGTTGGGGATTCCAGAGCTGTGTTGGGTACCAGAGACGAAAATAACTCTCTGATTGCTGTCCAGTTGACTGTAGACCTCAAACCGGATCTCCCAAGTATCTCTCTCTCTCTCTCTCTCTCTCTCTCTCTCTCTCTCTCTCTCTCTCTCAAATGTTCTTGGACCATACCTTTGCAATTTTGCTACAACATTGACTACCAGGAGTTGTACTTTCTGCTCTTCTTTTCCTCGAACTTTGTCTTTGTCTTACATTTGTTGTTTATGCATATATGTGAGAGGCAGACATGTTGTCAAGATAGTGTTAGGTTGGCCCAATATGGTCACTAAACTTTCATGTTTTGTGAAAATTGGAATCTCATATACATAGAAGAAATAGATGTCCACTATGAGAGGAATTAGGCACAATAATGTGTTGTAAGCTGGTGTATTGGATGTTACAAAGCTTTCTTGGTCAGTATTTCTAGTTCAGATTCCACGGTATGCTGTTTCCCTAATGTGAATTCTGTCAGATGTCTAAGAAATGATTGTCCTCATATGAGATCACTGGAGGAGGGGAAGATTTTCACAGAGGAATTATTGGGAGATTTGCACTTTAAAAGCTTCATGATTTTCTTATTTAGCTCAAGACTTTGGAGATATTGATGTGGCTTAGGACACTTTTGGAAACATGTTGCTCGGTGATGATCTTCTCTTTTTGTGTTCCTTGTTAATAGATTCTGCAATATGTTGTGTTGGGCAAAGGAAATTCAAAACTTCCCAGTTTACAAGATGTGCACCTTTCAAATTGTGTCTTTTCGTCCTACAGGAGAATTTGAGAGAATTAGGCTGTGTAGAGGGAGAGTTTTCGCTCTACAAAATGAACCTGAGGTTGCGCGAGTATGGCTTCCCAACTGTGACTCACCTGGCCTTGCCATGGCTCGAGCAATGGGAGACTTCTGCCTAAAAGACTTTGGTTTGATTTCCGTGCCCGAGATTTTTTATCGATGCCTCACTGATATGGATGAATTTGTAGTGTTGGCCACTGATGGGGTAAGAAGTCTGCCAATTTTTATTATCGTGATATTTTGAGTGATATGTGAAGAAAACTACATGATCTCAGATTCCAGGGAAAGAAGCCTTTTATCTTCTCCTAATTTGGTTCATTATGTCCAAGGGTATTTCATGAGTAGTTTTACTTCAAAGCATATCAATTATATCAAGTCTTGAAATGAAAACACATTCTTAAAATGGAGTGGCGATGCCCAAAGAAGGCATTACTATAATACAAAACTTCGATCTATAAAATGTCATAATGGCCTTTAGAGGATTGACTACTGAGCTCAGTTTTATAAAAAGAGAAGCAACTTTGACTTTGTACATTTATGCATGCATCTGTGGGGATGATTACATGTCTTCTCGGACAAATGTTTATTACGAGCATCTTATCTTTGCACTGGATGGAAAGAAGCTTTGTCTACTGCTTTAGTGTCGTCTACTGAACTTTCCTATGGTTATTTTCTTTTTTCTCTGAGTTCTCAACATAATTGTCCTCTTAATAGAAATTACCAGATGGACACTGAAAGAGAAAATGTGGCTTTGTATACTCGAAAATTCAGGTAGACAGGGCTCATGTTTAAATAACTCACGTGTTGTTGTTGCCTTGCCTCTTTCGACAGATTTGGGATGTCCTCTCAAACAAGGAAGTTGTAGACATAGTGGCCTCGGCACCGAGGTCAAGCGCTGCAAGAACCCTAGTTGAGTCAGCCGTTCAAGCTTGGAGGCTCAAGTATCCATATGCCAAGGTCGACGACTGTGCTGTGGTTTGCCTCTTCGTCGATTCAAATTCGAGCAATTACGCTACTTCCGAATCCGCATCTGAGGAGCAAATGGTATCTACTCAAGAGAACCCTTGAAAGTGGTAATGCCCTGTGGTGAGTATGCCTCGAAGTTTTGAAACAAAAAAGACAGTGGGTTCGACATCATCTGAGGCCTTCCCTTCTTAGCAATGGCTCTCTGGATGTGGTGTTTCAAGGTCAGCAACCTGATGATCTTTGATTATTCTTCATCAAGTACATAGAATTCTTCGATATCCTACTCGATTCTTTTACCAGTTGTATTCATACACGAAGAAAGTGAGGATGAAGGACTTCTTCTTCTTCTTCTTCTTTCTTTTTCATTTTTTGGGGTGGGGGGTTTTGTATTGGTTGGGGAGGTGGCACTGGCCTTTGTTTTTGTCCTGGGTTGGCTTGTTGTTCCCATTTGGCCTTCATTTGGTTTCTTCTGTAATCTTTCTTTTTGAAAATGTTATTGGGAAGTGGAACTATTGAAAAGTGATCATCTTTTGTTTCGGATTTGATTTCTCTAAGTCATGGCTCTCGATTTTTGTCTTCACTCTACCCTACTATTGTGCTTATTGTTTTGGATAAACCTTAGTTGCAGTTCTCCCGTTTCGACGTGTCCTCCTCATCTTTTTGAGGTTGTTTGATAAGGTTCACTTGTTGAAGATACGATCCGAGGTTGTCTCTGTAGCCCAAGGAGCAAACAAGAAAAAGATACAGAAAGAGAGGATGCTCCCTCCCTTTGAATGTTGGGATTTAGCTACATGGAGATGGTTGCTTAATTGCGGTCAAGATCGAAAAAGACCCATCGACGGCAGCGGTGGCAATGTCGACGTGAAGCTAGAGCGGTAGCGATAAAGTGATGGTGGTGGCAGTTTGATCAACGTACTCTCTTGAAATGTGAGTAATTGGGTGGATTTGGCTTGGGTTTTAGTTGAGTCAGATCACTAAAATTATATTGCATGAGAATAAGAAAATACGTTAGGGACGATTCGTGCACACGAAAGAAAAGGACGTTGAGAGTCAATATGGTCCAAATCCATACAAACTACAAACCCATTGTGAGTTCGCTTGAGAGAAATGACAGACATACAAACCATCAACCTATCGTGAGTTCGCTTCGAGATAAATGACAACTTACGAACTGATTTAAGCATCGAAGAGTAGGGTAAAGGCCCGGGGAATTTCTTTTTCCTGTGACTTGCAGATTACAAAGTCGCGAAGCGCGCGAGCCGACCATGCCCGACGCACGAGATTTGTGCTTCGACGGTGTTGCTTTCCGAGACAGGAAAAATGTACTAATTAGACACGCAAATACTTCTCCATTGCGCGTCTCCCCCCACTTTCGCTTGACCCGTCCCCATCATAATTCGGTCTCGTGATGGTCTCTCGTGGACTTGCCACTACGATTGTGAACCAGAGCATGTGACGGAGAGAAAGAGATAGGGGCCATGCATGGGATTTGCAGGCGCATCCTCTTTTGCAGAAGAATTATTGGCCAGGCCCTCCCCTTTTGCTTCTGAACTTTACATGTGACCAAAGCTAGCTAGCTCTCTCTCTCTCTGCTGTCGCTTTCTTGAATGGCTATGCATTATTTCATTGTGACTGTGTATCAGCTTACCATCTCATCCACAGAACGAGCGTTCATGCACGCTAATCTTCTTTTCCCAAATGCTTTTATATACATCAGGGTGGTTGCATGCTACTCAAAGGACACAGCACAATCATTCAAACACTTTGTCCAGAGTCTCTCTCTCGCTCAACATGAAAAGCCTAGCATCCTTCGCTCTCCTCCCCTGGCTCTTCATCTCCTTCTTCAGTCTCCTTCAGTTTGGTCTCTCTCTCTCTCTCTCTCTCTCTCTCTCTCTCTCTCTCTCTCTCTTCTTGTGTGGCACGAACGCATGTGTCAACGACATTTGTTCATGCTAACTGTTTCGTTTTGTGTCAGGATCGGGAGCCAGGTGCAGCGCCAACGGCCCAACAGTGAAGCAAACTCAAGTTGGGTTCGGAGATCCTCCAAAGTTCCGGGTCGAAGTGCAGAACAACTGCCCCATGTGTCCGGTCATCAATGTGCACATCAAATGCGGGAGCTTCGATCAGTCCCTGGTCAGCCCGAGGCTGCTCAAGGTGGTGGATCACAACGACTGCGTGGTCGGTGGAGGCTTGCCATTGCCACCCCTCCAAAAGCTCTCCTTCACCTACGCACACCTCAAGTACTCTCTGAACCCTAGTTCTTGGGATTTCCAATGCGAGTGAGGCTAGATTCAATTTGTATGTCTTACTATAGTGGAGTATGATCAGGCGTCTGCAAAATCCCGCCAAAAACTCCCTCTAAAAAGAGGTTTTTGTGGATTATTATTAGATAGATCGAGTGCGTGCACCCAGTTGGGGCCATCTGCACCATCATGTGAGATGTATGACCGATCATGTACAAGGAAGAACACCTGCAAAAGCGTGTCGATAGGTCTAATGCCCAAACCTAGAGAAACCAAGTACGAGAACAAATTGGAGGCATATCCACCTTATGTAACA
Organism: Syzygium aqueum; assembly: GCA_031216185.1. Classification (NCBI taxonomy): domain Eukaryota; kingdom Viridiplantae; phylum Streptophyta; class Magnoliopsida; order Myrtales; family Myrtaceae; genus Syzygium; species Syzygium aqueum. The sequence goes on from CM062238.1 coordinate 22,228,579, forward strand.
CCTCGTAACTATAGTGCAACTACGACCTTATCATCTGTGTATACCAACGTTTGCGCAACAGTTTGCTGGTATTGATCACCTCTTGTCCGCAAAAGGATCATAAACAAAAGTGAGATGCAAGAATTTAACTAGTAGATGCAGAGAGAATGATCAACGCTGCCGACTATGATGTTAACATTAGTATATGACATGATGCAAGTAGCGATTTAGTTAACGACTATGCTCAATATTTCGGAGTTGGTTTAGACACTGAGCCTCCAATAACAAATAAGGAATGTTACAGCCGAACAACATCACAAGGTATATGACGAAACTAAAGTTTGAGCTTCATGTGTCCCTTAATTTCAGTTTTTTCCCACGCTGAATATACGACGGGTCAGATTCATATAAAGATAAAGGCATTTGCGCATCCGCAGCACCGGATGTCAGAGTCTGATCTTAAGTAATTACAGTGTAGTTAAGGAACCTAAAGAACCGATTGTATTTTGGGCTAGCAGGAAAAGTAACATAAAAGACAAGTCAGAACCATTTTTTGCAAGTCCAGTTTATAGAATGCTCAAGAGATTACAAGCAAAAATTTCCAACACGACTTCAGCAGAAATAAAATCAGAGAGGAATATCCATATTCGGATTACTTGGCCTTTTCATAGAATTATTTGCACATGAGAGAGAGAGAGAGAGAGAGAGAGAGAGAGAGAGAGAGACTATACATGCATTAACTATGAGGAATATAAGATTTTCACTTTGGGAACAAAAATTATCAACCCAAAGTGACACACTACATTATCCTAGGATGCTCGGGCAAACCATGATCACTCCCAATCGTCGAAAGTGCCTACTTCATAGTTGTGTAATCAGTTTAACAATCTTCCCTATACGTTAACTTTCACCTTTATTTGATTGACTCTCACATGTTTTGGTATATGAATATCTGCAGCAGCGTACTTAGTAAAATGAAGGCAACCAACGCCGTTACATCACAGGAAGGGCTTACAGAGGAAATGTAATGGGAACCTACTAAATGTACCGTTCCACTGTGTTCATCTTGCAGCTTAATGCTTGACGAGCCTGAAAGAAACAACAATAGTCAAGAAATAGGAATAGTTTATCATTAACCTTAAGTACTATAGAATCATTGATCATAGTAATGTCCACATTCTTTGTTCCCATATAACCAAACATACACAAGGTACAAGACCATCCAGGGTAAAGACTAGTGTGTAAAAGCAAATGCTTCTGGTTCAGCTGTCCAATTTAGACCTTAACATCCAAATCTCACCTACAACTTGAGAGTACTAGCATATTCCTACCTTATACGAGTTCAATGGAAATATAGTGGAACGAAGAAAAGATCCATAAACAACAGTGGAAAAGTCACGTGGTACTTACAGTTGTACTCCGTCCATCCAATGGCCTGGTTTTGCAGATCATACACAACAAGCTTATTTGAAAGCACTAAATCTGCAGAGCAGCACATGAAGCTTAGCATAGATTCTTTATTTTAAGTACAGGAAAAGAACTGATATAATAGTATTTGACAGTGAAAATATGGGATGGCATTGTCCACGGCAGCACAGTGATGGACCAAACAAGACATCAGGCTTCTTGACCTTGAGTACAAGAAATTCTGTGTTTAATGTATCTAAACATAACTCGCAACAAAATCTTTAACTGTCATAAAAGTAGCAATGGTGTGCATTCAATTTCAGTCACTAGGAACACTGCTGAAGATGATCCATGCACTTATTTTCTTCACAAAACTCTGGTCACATGTCTCAATTAAACCAACTTTCACAGGACTAAAGACCTAAAAGCCTCAACTAAAAGATAAGAAAGGTGCGACAATATAAGTTAATTAATCATTGAAAGACCCAAGTGGAAGCAGCCAGTAGTTTCAGTAACTAAGGAGGCAGAATCACAAATTTTAAGAGGGTAAAGTAGCATTACACACAAATTATGAGGTCAGAACAAACAATTGGGAAAGAGTAAGTTCAAGTCCAAATGGTCAAAATATAACCTGCTGCCACAATATGGTGAAAACTGGGACACCAAAAAGATATAAATTTTTTATGTACAGTGGAGCATGCTGTTGGCCACAGCACACTCTCTGATATGATAGGCAGCTTCCTTAACAAAGAGAGAGATTGATGGTTAATTGTGATAAGAATGGCATGACAAGTTCAGCTTGAGAACCATGGAGGATTTGAGATGACCACGTCTCTAAACTAGAGCAGAATTGCCCATAAAAGAAAGTTTCATTAGGAAGTGCCTGCTCAAGGCCTTTCTCACCCTCACTGAATTTGACTTGCTATTGACAGGTCTACTATTATTTCCTCCTAAGAGAAGTTTATGTCCTCTTAACATTGAAATCAAGGCCTTGCCAGAATGAAAATTAAGATTGCACAGTTAGGTATCAGTTTTTAAGGTACTGAAACCTCAAATCGTGGAACCAATAAGGGATCAACACTTAATTTAGAGAGAGAGAGAGACAGAGAGAGAGAGAGAGAGAAAGAGAGAGAGAGAGCTTGTCAGTAAAAGCTATAGGGATCATTTAATGCTGACACCTCTGGGACAATCAATACCTCAGATAAAAGGATTACATTGTGGAGATCACGTAGAGGTATAAATCAAGTGTCCTTTGTCTTAAGGACAGCTTCCTAGCAACAGCTATAGGGATAACTAATGCTGACATCTCTGGAAAATACCTCTGACACAAGGCTTACACTGTAGAGATCAGCTGGATGTAGAAATCGAGTGTCCAAGATGATGCTCTTTTTATATCAGCCACGAAAATGCTTGGGTGATAAATGTTTGCCAAATATCAGATTTCCAAGTAAAGGAGAAAAGATAATACAACAATGAGGGTTCTGTAAGAAGACGTATAAAATTACACAGTGATATACCTCCGAGAAGTGTCAAGTTCCTTCTGTCACTAGATTGCATCCCACTATTTTGCCAACCAATACACCATAGACCTTCCTGTGAAACCAGTATTGCGAAAATGCACCTTTCAAATGAATGAAATCAAGATAGATGCATAAAATAGGAAAGGTGAATAGATAAACTCGAGGTAAGTACCGATCTTTCCACTAGCCCAATATAACAAATCACACAAATAGAAAAGTACACTATTTGATCCTACACATTGGTTGAGATTTCATTCAGCCCCTACACAATATAGTCCCTCAGTCTAAGCCCTTTTGATAGTGTCCTGCTTGCATATTGAATGGCAGTGAAATTTAAACACATTTATGTGCAAGCCACGATGATAGATTTATATACCTGTTATTTACTACAAATTACAATGAAATATTGATCCATCTTATTCACCCATTAACCCATTACTTTTTTTTATTTTCCCTAATTCCCTTCGCAGAAGCAAGGAAATAAAGTTCAGATTTTCATTATTTATTTTTCTCAATTCGGGGTGTACGCTTAGATGTGCAATCAGTAGCATTATTTACAGACTATGCACAAAACATTTGGAGTTCTAAGTGACTAAATAGGTAGCAAATTGATACATTCCTGTCTTATTAATCTCCATGAAAACCAGAGCTCCTCAATGGAACCATTTTAAGACCAGCTCTAAAGTTCTACCAATTGGTCCTGCTCTTACAGAACCAGGGAACCTCTTCCTTCAAATGAACAAATTGTTAGCATGTGCTCCACCAGCTCTAGTTGCCACAAGAGACAGGCTCTTGCCACAACAACACTGGAGGAAACAGAGTCAACAGCTCAACGCTACACAACATTTCAGAGCTCCTCCTCATTTGCTTCCGGACTACTTTGTAACTACCGTAAGTGACATATACAGACAAATAGGACCAACAGTATAGAATGAATTGAGTCCCAGATCCCCGGCAGCTTTGGCCTTGTTTGATTTTGGAAAACTTCCCAATTTTCTATTTTCATATTATAAGCAATAAATTGAAAGTGATTACCCCAGTTCCTTATTAGAATATCAACTATCAAGAACCTCCATGGCATCAATGTCAAAAGTCATTTATCTTTCTCCAAGAAGAATCATGACCCATAGTTCCTCTATTTCTCTATGAAAAATAAGGTCCATAACCCTTCATAGTACAACAAACAGTTAAGCATATTAAAATTCAAACCAAGGAAAGGCATCGTTAAACAGGTAAATGCAGAGATTGAATAAGCATGTAGAGATTGTCGGTTATCATACTTACATAAGGAAATAGATATTCGTGAGGATATACATTCAGAGTGAGCGAATTTTCAAAATGAAAAGTGACATTAGGGAATCCTTCATCAACGCTGCAACAGGAGAAACACACATGAATGAGATCATATAGTTTTTGGTAAGAATGAGATCATATAGTTTTTTTTTTTTGGTAAGGAATGAGATCATATAGTTATTGTGCAATAAAAGGTAAAAGCTACATGATGCAGTATACCACCATGTAAAAATCTATGTTCGGCAGTTAGATGAATGTCAAAATCATGTGAATACTACTGACATAAGATTACATCCCCTGGAAACTCTTTCCAAATAAAAAAAAGCTTTGACACCGTAATCTTTTCTCTTCTTTCAAGCTTGTGAAATCAGCTACCAGCTATTGGCTTTTGTGAAAGCCAGAAGCAGTGGCAGTAGTTGGTATGCACAAAAAGATCCCTTGCCCCTAAGGGGGAACAATTCCTCCTAAAAGAACTGCATTAGAATTAGTACACTTCAGAGTAAATTGACACCGAAAGGAGACTAAGTCAGAACCAGAAATCCTACAAAGGCTTTAAGAAAAACTGCAGACACATAATCCTCTTTTGCTTTGGGACAGAGATTTGGCTGAGAGGGGATCTCAAATCTCCCACAGGAAAACATTTTGCTAGTCCATCTAGACCTCTTTTTCTTCAATTTTCCCCCTAGGAATGTGTTGATATTGGCCAAAGCACTATGCTGGTTCCTGACACCTTTATAAATTCCTTTACAGGGAAAAAACATTTATAAACTCAGACGCAACATATAAAACTACCAAATGCCTTTTTCTGAATGATGGATCAGTATCAATGTGGCTATAGATACACTATACCTCTCTGAATATTGGAAGCAAGTGTATTCATCACGAACCGTCTGGACCTTCAAATCAGGCTGCTGAGCAACAATCTGAAAACAAAAAAGGCACAAATACATCTAAATGAGCCATATGAGAGAATACCGAACATCGACATATTGGTATACCACAGACCTGGCTTACTAAAGGGTCATAGATAATTTCTGGAAGGTAGGCCAAGGTTGTACCACTGTCAAGTATGGTGCCCTTTCTGTCTCCTAATTCAAACACATCTGTTGTAAGATTTAGGAACTGAAGACCGACTTGGACTGCAGTCATGTTGACACTGTAATGTGGCCTGTAAATATTAGGGAAGAGATTATATAAACTTGACTTAGCATGTGTCAAAATTACTGGACTAAAGTTGGCATCCAGAAACGACACCATAAGCAAAACCAATGACATAATAGGGTATATTTATAGCAAGACAAAACTTCTTCCGAGGAAACTGAGTAAACCATGTATGAACTCCATTCTCCTCTGATATCAGGGTGGGCATGAGCACGGCGGATCAATTCTATGGTTACATGATTGAGCCGGCAGATAGCACCTAAACAGTGAGCCTCATGACTCCACTTGGGTAAGAACCTATGGTCCACAAAACTTGGGGCAAAGTCTTGCCCTGGGCCAGCATACTAGATTTATGCTAATGCAACTGTTCCGAAGCTCTTTAACAATTGCTTTAACATCATATACGTGCCAAGTGATCGTAGTACCAAATCGAGAAGTCCTTCTAGAGTTACCTTTTTCACTTAAATTAAATCAGCAAGACTTAAAATTTGGACAAGGACAAAAAGTTATCCACAAATATCAGGATTGGCCAGTGATACTAAGAGTTATATAGAGAAGTTAAACAATTTAATACGAAGGAAAGAGTATAAAGGAGGAAACCACTCAAAGAGAAAAGTATAACTAAATTTTAAATAAAGACGTTTTAAAAGATATGCAACTTGGAAATGCATCAAAGCACCCAAAAGAAGAGGAGAAGAAAACATACTGGTCGGGAACCATAGGAGTTGTATTCACTTTTGGTTGAACAACACGTCCAATCGCAAAGATACCACCGCCATTTGTACCATCTAAACAGTGAGCAAACATCTTTTTGACATCTCCAGATGAAGCTAGCTGTGAAATCATTGATGAATTTGATTTTCCAAAACCAAGGATCCCATCAAGTGCCTCTTCATTCTCTGAACCTAAATCTCCAGATTGTCTCTCACCACACCTATACGTCACAAACAGCAAAACCATTGTAAAGACTGAACTGAGCACGTATTAGACCTTTCAACAAATTCCTCAATGTAACTTATATGTAACACCCCCTCCTCTCACCAACCACCAAAACACTCAGTCAATTGCTACTTTGTCCGTGATACCCCTTACTTTATGCTATTTCTCCTGATATATGCCACTACACCTATAATGGTACTGAGACAGGTAGTTTAAAAGCAAAAGTATACATCCGTCTCGACAGTCAATTAGCTATAGAAGTACAAAAACAGAAGACAAATTCTTCTTTTAAAGTTAAAGACAAAATTCATTGAAAGGGTACTGAGGGGGTACCACCCCTGTACAAAAGAGGCATGCATCAGAATATCTGATTTTTAAGAACTAGAGTATGCTTTCAGCTAAAAACGGACATAATCTAAGGCATCATCTCAAGAAAGCTAAATCTCTATTCCGAAACAATTATTGATCTTCCAAGTAAAATGATTTCCACAACCATCAAAGACAAGGGGACCTGCCCTGAAATATATTTTCCGTACTTCATAGAAAAGACAGTGCAAGTGAATAATTTGCCACCTTGATCTGCCACCAACATGGTATCTCCCAAGACTAGGAAAATGCAAGCAGTCACTGAATATGCATCAAGGTAACTATTTATTATGTACCGAGGACCCCTCTCCTAGTGACAAGTTCTAGAAATTATGGCATAGGATTCTCCTATCCAGCTGAAGGACCAATAACCCAACTAGCAGTCTAGCATATTACTTACACGGTGATCAAATTACAGGGAAGAAGAAACTGACCCAAATATAACGCTTCCATTTGCGGTTGTTGTCGAGAGATCTCCAGATACCTGAGCATATTGTACCACATCCTTTACAAAGTATCCGGCGGTGGAGCTCCCATCGCCATATATCTCAATATATGGACAAGACATATTAGAGGTGCAACCTGTCAAGGGACCTCCACTAATCTCTATGCAAAACGGGTTATCACAGGAGACCAGTTTACCAGTGTCCGAGTCCTCTATATCATACAGCGTGAGGTCTATCTAATAGAATAAAGACAATGAATCAGATCAAACAATCGTCGAGTCGAGAAATGCTAGAACAAAGGAACAGCTGCGAGACGAAAGCATCTACGTACGCCGAGGGAGCTTCTTTTGGGGCACTCTCTGCACTGAATACAATTGACCCACATGAGATCACTCCCCGTATCGATTTGTACATAGTAGTCCTTCGCAGGGCTTCCAATCCCGATTTTCGCATAATAAAGCCTAAAAACAATCCAGACCAAGAAATCAGTTCCCACACAAAACTGGAAAGGAATTGACCCCTATACATGACTAAGCCCTGTCTGATCATCAAGACACCGAGCTTTCCTTACGCAACAACACACACCAAATCGCGTATCACCAGCTCCTAATAGGGAGTCGCGCAAGTCAACAACAACGACCGCCGGCAGAAGCCGACCGGAGGGACGAAAAATCCAAGAAACCCATCCGACGAGGGGGAACCCAAGAGAAAGAGGGGGGGGGGGGTGCAAACGGAAAACTCGTTACCCGATGGCATCGGGGCGGCCGGTGCCGCCCAGGGGGAGATCGACGCCGGCGAGGATGCGGAGCTGGCGCTGGGTGTCGTGGGCCTTGAGGACGCTGAGGGACTTCTCTTGCCCGGAGTACCGGTACTTGAGGCTGAAGACGCCGTAGTTGGCGGCGGCGGCGGCGGCGGAGGAGCCGGAGCTCGCCGCGAGGACCCAAGTCAGGAAGAGGAGGGCGGGTAACATTGGAGGGGAGGGGGGGTTTATCGACCTCAGCTTCCACAATTCAAATATTGGGTACACGCCGATCCACACCACCCTCCACCACCTCCCTCTTCTTCCTCCTCCTTGGGCTCTGAATTTCTGCGCGCAGAGAGAGAGAGAGAGAGAGGGGACAGGAGGAGGGAGAAAGAGAAAGGCCGTGCTTTTTTTTTTTTTTTTGTGCTGGCTTTGGAGAGAGAGAGAGAGAGGGGGGGAAGGAGGAAGATTCAACGAGGTTGGGCAGGACCATCATGACCTCAAACTTCCCTCACCCGTAAAGATGACATTTTTATTTGTTTGTTTGTAAAGTCAGCTGCCGTCCTTTGAAATCCCACTCTCTCTCTCTCTCTCTCTCCTTCTTCTTCTTCTTCCTTCTTTCTTTTGTTTTTGGGGGGCAACAAATTTTTAATTGTGTTTCAAATTGGGATGGAATGGAATGCAATGAATGCGCAATTCAGGGTGCTAATCATCGGAAAAGTTATCCAAAAAGTTATAAATATATTATTTTTTTATCAATTAAATTACAAACCTTTCAAGTTTGCTAATTCAGAGTTGACGAAGACCGCGGCGTCCTCGCCCAAAGCCGGTGAGGGTGGTCGGACATTTTTGCTGATTCAGTTCTAAACCTTTCAAGTTTACAAATTCAAAGCTGGCGAGGTCCGCAACCCCCACGCCTAGAGCCGGCGACGGTTGGACGACCACCCTCGTCGGCCCTAACTCCAAAACCCAAAAAAAATAGAGAAAAGGAAAAAAAAGGAACCATAAAAATTCAGGGAATTATTAAAATATTATTTTAAAATGTCCATGTTAGTGTCACGTAACCGGGCCAATATCAACGTCAGTAATTTTCGGTCAAAATTGATCGGATAGACTCAATTGACAAGAAATGAAAATATTTATGACTCAATTAGCAAACTTGAAATGTTTAGAGCAGAGGATTATTACCTTTTGGACAATTTTTCCCGCAAATAATGGGTTCATGATAATTATCACGTTCACTCTCAAAGTTGCCCCATTTGGAAAGATCGAAGTTGTGGGTAGAAAAAAAGATAGGGACGGCCAAAATCTTGTTGTCCGGATCAAACCGTGCACATGGATAAGTGGGGTTATAAGTCATATCGATTGATGATTCGGATTTCTGGCGACCCTCTCTATTTGAATCCCAAGAGAGTTAACGGGTAATTAGATTTCTCTCACTAATATAATACCGTTTTAGAGCCTTGATTAACTTGTTTAGGGCACGAATGGTAACCATTCTGTTTTAAAAATCAAATTCTTGTTAAAAATTGATTTTCGGAATTCTTGTCAGAAATTGATTTTTTGAGGAGAAATCTGTTTGATAAAACATGACTAATTCCGCTCCAGAAATTAATTTTTGGAACAGAAATCTTTTTTTTTATTTTTTTATTTTTTTGGGCACCTAAAAATAAATAAATTTCACTCAAAGTGGGTGCCCAAAAGTATTTTTCGTCATTTTATGAAGTTTTTTATTTTTTATTTTTTATTTTTTTTGGGCACCTAAAAAAAAATTAAATTTCACTCAAAGTGGGTGTCTAAAGGTATTCTAAGCCATTTTGTTAAGTTTTGAAATTTTTGATTTTTTTATTTTTTTGTGCACCTCAAAAAAATTAAATTTCACTCAAAGTGGGTGCCAAAAGGTATTTTAAGCCATTTTGTGAAGTTTTGAAATTTTTGGGCACCTCAAAAAATTAAATTTCACTCAAAGTGGGTGCCAAAAGGTATTCTAAGCTATTTTGTGAAATTTTGAAATTTTTAATTTTTTTTTGGGCACCTCAAAAAAATTAAATTTCACTCAAAGTGGATGCCCAAAGGTATTTAAGCCATTTTGTAAAGTTTTGAAATTTTTTATTTTTTTTAAGCACCTCAAAAAAATTAAATTTCACTCAAAGTGGATGCTCAAAGGTATTTTAAGTCATTCTGTGAAGTTTTGAAATTTTTTATTTTTTTATATTTTTTGAAAAAAATTCACCAAATTTCCTATTTTCCCGAAATTGAACTTTTTTTATTTTCTAGAAATTCTTATGAATTTTTCTTGAATTTTTCAATTTTTATGCATTTTCTGAAAAAAAAATTAGTGAGAAAGAAAATAGAAAGAATACATTCTGGAAGAGAGAAGCTAAAAAAAATAGCTTTTCTTTTTCTTGTCCAAAACTCATTCTGGAATAAAAAATGCATTCTAAAATCAAGTATTTTTAACAAACACATTTTTATTCCAAAATGCAAAAATTGCTCTAAAATACATTCCGGAAATTTTTTAACAAACGCATTTCTGTTCCGGAATCCATTTTGAAGTAGAATTTCTACTCCAAAATGGATTTCATGCGAGCCCTTACTAGATCGACTAGGAATCCAGTGAAGCACAGGAGATCTCTTTACCTCTGTGAATAACAGAATCTAATTACAAAAACTTGATTAAATTAGATTAAACTAAAGGTCATGGATTGGTATCGTTGTTCTATTTTAATTTCTTAACATGCATCAATATAGTATAATGAACGAAATTAATAATAATATGGCAGAACCTCCATTTGCCGTAATGTCCACAATAGGAAACTAAATTCTAAGACAAGATAAAAATATTTCCTAAAATGAACTAGTGCAACCATGTAAACAAAATGTGATGTGCATGGAAAGGGAAAATTAACACAAAGTTCTAACTTATTGCACTTGTGTCAGTTCAGTCTCGTTCTAAACTTTTTAATTTAGCCAATTTAATTCTAAACATTTTGAAGATTTGCTAATTTAGTCCTAAACCTTTCAACTATGTCAATTTATTCAATTTGCCGATTTTGGTAAGAAATTATTGACATGGCAATTTAGTCGATACTGGTCGTCCTACGTGGGATGATCGATACTGATGTAGATAATTTTTCTAAGTTTTTAGTTTTTTTAATCTTTATGAATTTATTATTACTATTATTCTTTTTCCTTTTCTTTAAAAAATAATAATAAATTCATAAAAATTAAAAAATAATATAGAAAAATTATCCATATTAGCAATTTCTGATCAAAATTGGTAAATTGTCAAAATGTTTAGGACTAAATTGTCCAAATTGAAAGGTTTATAACTAAATTGATACAAATACAATAAGTTAAGCCTTACCAAAAAAAATAATACAATAAGTTAAGAACTTTTAAGGTAATTTTCCCACATGGAAATGAATTCTAAAATACTCTACTTTTCACAACTTAATTCTAAAAATGGCAAATAAATATCACCGACCTTAAATGGAATGCTATGCATGCCAATGGAAAATCACTTTCCTTCAATGCAAATATGTAGAAGAATATGGAGTGTACTTGCTTAGTATGCAAAATTCTAAATGGTAATTTATGATACTTAAAATGTTATCCAACGTAGAATGAGATGTAAAAATTAGGAAATGGCTTCGTTCGTTTCACAGAAAATGTGACGTTTCTTGAAAATATTTTCGAGAAAGCTATTTTTCAAGAAAATGACAATTTTTCGATGTTCGGCATAAGTTTGAAAAAGACTCGAAAAATATGTTCTGTCATTTCTTATGAAAAATTTGATTTGAATTTCCTCCATACACTACTTTTAATAATTTTTTTAAATCGATTTTTAATTAGTTTTTTCTTTTGTCGATTGTCGACCACGGCGACCGGTCTAACATGAGCTTAAGCCTCACCACATTTTAGCAAGGTCGAGCTTGACCAAGGCCAATGAGCTTGCTCAACATCGACCTGTGAGCTTGAGGCCTTGCGAGTCACGGCAAGCTCGCCTAATCTGGCAAGGTTCGAGGCCTCGTGAGTCCTTGTGAGTGAGCTCTCCGGCCTCGAGTGAGCTCAACCTCATCGGCTTTGAGTGAACTTGCCATGAGTTTGTCGTCTGTTGCCATGGTCGATGACCGGTCGAGAAAGAAGAAAAAAAAAAGAAGGACAAGAAAAAAGAAAGAAAGAAAAAAAAAAGAAAAAGAGAAAAATAAAAATAAAAATATTGATTTTTTTAAAGAGAAAGAAAATGATTTTTTTTCCCACCCACCCATCGGTAGCTGCGTTGGTTTGCACTCAGTTCCTTTCACGAGAGGTCCTGGGTTCAAACTCGCCCGTCGGTGATTTAAGTGGGGGGTCGTGGCGGTGGGATGCTGTGCTAGCCCCTCTTAAGGACTAATCGGGCATCACCGCTGATTTGAGCCATAGTTCGCCGGCTGCGCGGACACTTCGGTTATCAAAAAAAAAAAGAAATCATTTTTCCCTATTTTTGAAAACCTCTTTTTCATTGATGGAAAACGTTTTCATTGATAGTTTTTTTTCGGTGTGTCGAACACTGGAAAATGTGAGAAATATTTTGCCAGAAGTTGTTTTCCACTAAATAAACGAAGCGAGGATGAATATTTTATGGCATGGAGATATACATATGCCTTTTTCAATTGAAGGAAACTATCCTCAAATGCCTAGGATGCAATTTCCTAAAGTTACACGCTTCCTATTCTATATGATGCATGAATAACTATCACAAATATGATTCTTCTGAATGTGAATAAAAAGTTATTTATGAATCCTTATTTGATATGATTTCCAGAATGAATGCATGCAAAACGGGCAATTATGCTATGCAAGGTTTCTAGCTATATGCAACGCGATGCATATATGGAATGTAATAGCATGCTATTTCTTAAAACTTGAAATTTTTTGATATTTTGGTTTTTAAAATTAAAGACATGCATGAAATGATTAAAGTTTTATCCTAAGTATAATGCGAATTAAAAAAGAAATGTCTAGGAGAGAAAGACACTAGAAGTGTTAAAAGTTATACACGGCACTTACTTTAATGCCAAAAATTTTCGCCGGCTCACTTAAGTACTAAATCAGAGAAAAAAATCATTTAAGTGCTTTCAGTGAAAAATTTTGGGTGGAGAAATTGCATGACTTTTATAATTAAAAATTTTATCTACTTGTTAGGAAGTGGTGGTTGGTTGATCATTTTTTAAAAGACGACACATTTTGTACGCCTAGATGGTCATAAATATAACCAAAAAAATGAAATATAATAGAGTCCAAGCAGTCTTGCTTAGTTTTTGTTTTTTAGTTACGTATACATTGGTGTAGCGTAAGAGCTCGAAGTTTACTATATCATCATAAATACAATCACCACATTTATACCTTGCATTTCTATACATAAATAAAAAACATAGATGCATCGACAAAAATTTGACATCTTGATCTAGTGGATCTCATGTGCGATTTATTGAACCCCTATGGTGCACATCCGTTGAATATATGACGAGTCTTCTTGTGCCTTCTTTTGATTAAGTTTTAACCACTTTATTTTTTAGATGCCTTTATCAATGAGTTGTCATTCCATAATGATTTTGATATTCTCAATATGGTAAATTCTCAATGAACTCACTAAAATTATAGCACGCCGTTCTGAAGAACGAAAACAATATTAAATGAAAGGGAGTTTAGGGTATACGATTTGAAATATTATATCTGAAATTGTATTTGAAGGCGTATCTCTCAAAAGAAAAAGGTGGTGATTTTTTCATAGGTCGAGTGAAGACTGTCAATTAAACTTTTTAAATTCAGAGAAACCTAATTGACACTTTCGCTCGCGCATGTGCATTATGAATGGAAATGTTGCTATTAGTAGGAAGGGGATTACAGGATGGTTTTTATATGGTAAAAATGTCAATGATTGTCATGGAGCCTTGATGGTTTACATGTTATTGAGTTTTATATTGGTGAATTATGCGCCTAGATGTTATTCCATAGACAACCCCCTTCTAATAGGGACGTCAAGTTTATGAGTCACTTTTGTCGTTCATTATGGTATAAAATGGGGACTCACCCTCAGTTTAGTTTTGCTAGCAATTCTCAAATCGATGGACAAGCTGAGGCTGTTAATAGAATATTGGGCAATTTATGAAGGAGTTTTATTGGAAAACATGTTGAACAAAGGGATTTGTTTGATTCAAGATGAATTTGAAGATAATAATTTGGTGAGTCAAACTACTGGAAAATGCCCATTTGAAGCATTGCATCGAGAGCAATTTTGAAGTCCTTTGGATCTTACACCACTACCCACTAAGCTTTAGTGGATATGCTGAAGAAAGAGCTAAGGAAATCAAGCAGATACAAAGTTGAGATTCATGAAGAGTATGTTATTCAAATGTTGCTGATCTATCCCCATATGATGACGACCAGGAGCTTCGTGAAGTCGGCCTTGAGGATGAGTCTTTTCCAACAGAGGGAGATTATTATTGGAAGTACTTTGAATCCATATTGGAAGATTTCAAGACCCCCTCTTGTCATTTGAATAGTAGGGAAATAATATATTTTCTTGATCTGTAAGTTTGTTTATAATATTTTGAGGAATGATTTAATCTCGATCAAAATTTTGATTATATTGTTGCTTATTTGAATTTTGTATTTTAGGTAGGTTATTTTTTCTTAACTTGGAGGTTATCGAAGGTATCCTAGGCTCCTAGCTACAAAGACCCTCTTGATCCCTCATTGTAAACCAGTTGATTGTAGTATTTTACATTTGTTCCTTCGACACAATCCGAAGTTCGCGGGACCGAAGAGCTTGACAGGAAAATTGTAAGACAATGTATCATATGAAGCACGGGAAGAGAAAAATAGAGGAGACTTTTTAAAAATGGAGTACTATATGCACACAGGTTAAGTGTATGCACAAAATTGATACTTGAAAAATTGAGCAAAACCACCAATTTGGAAATATTTAATAGAAAGAAATTGTTGATAAAATACACATTACATAGAAACATATTAACGTACGTGGAAAAAAAAAGATATTTCAAGATTTCAATAAAAAATTTGTCGTCGGATAAAAAGACATTCAAATTTTGATATTGAAACATGTTAGAGATCAAATAAACTTACTAACTTACGCATTTCTCTATGGATACACATTTGCAAAATAAGTAATTGATGACATTACGGGGAAGAAAAAATGAGATCCCATCAAAGATCCTTTTTACCTTATATAGTACTATAGATGATATGAAGGTGAATATAATTACACATACATACATACGTATATAACTTACTTTGCGGAGCAACCAACGTGTAAAAAGTTACCAATGTGTTAAACTTACTTTGGCATTTCTCTATGGATACACCATGCAAGTAATTGTCTGAGGTAGGCTTATTTAACTTAAAATATGATGGGCCGGCCTACTTGTCAAAAGTTAGTGACAAATTTGGGAGATTTCTCGTATATATAATTGGGAGGTCTGAGACTCTTTTAGTAATCGATTAATATTTCCGAGTGTTGTTATTAACTGTCCTGCACTGATCGGATAATTTCTGGAGTAGCCCCAAAAGAATACTCGTGTGTTGGATGGAATATAACCACTAAATTATCAACACGATGTGCTTAACCTCAAAATTTGAATAAGCATGCTTTGTGATATGGAGGTTAGGGGTGGGGTAATACCCGGGAATGTGTCCCGAGCAAACATAAAGCGAAGATATCATAGTTCTAGTTGTAGCAACAACACGCAAAAGCGTGCCCATATCAAATTCATTTTGCGTTTTTCGAAATTCGATGAGACCTTAGTAACTTAATCTTTTCAAAACTCAATTTCTCTGAGGATGTGTGCACAATTGGCCGGACACGGGACACCATACAAGTACATGTCCACGTGTCTAATGTTCTGCATTTGATTTCTCATTGATGATTGATGTTTCAATTTGTTCTCACCAGTCAATTTCCCGTTTGATAAAACGAGCCCTAAATCTTATTTGAGTGAGTTACCGACATTTATTTTATTATTTCGAAATTACCAAGGGGTATAATGATTTAGCAACATTTGTTTGTAGAGCTTACCGAAATGTTAAATTTACTATCTTTTATAAAACTACCAACTCTTGTTTGAGTCTTTTTACCAATGTTTATTTGATTTTTTGGAATTGCGAACCGTTTTTTCAATACTGTACAAATATTTATTTGTTAGAGTTACCAATGTGTTGAATTTACAAATTTTATTTCAGAAAATTACCAATTTTTCTTTTAGTCTCTACCAATGTTTTTTCTAGTGTTTTGAAATTATCAACTGCTGTAATAATCTATGAATGTTTATATGCCAGCTTACCAACTTGTCTAAGTTACTATCTTTTACTATCTTTCAATACCAACTGTTATTTGAGTCCACTTACCAACAGTTGTTAGATTGTTTGTAAAAATTAAAGTCGTTTCTATAGTTTACCAATATTTATTAGTTGAAGTCATCGACAAGTTGAACAAACTCTTATACTAAATTACCTATTATTTCCAAAATTACCAACTAATCCAATAATTTAGCAACAATTATATGCAGAGCTAATTTAAGAACTCTTCCTTGAAACTACCTACGGATATTTAAGTTAGTTATCAATATTTATTTGATTGTTTCAAATGTACCAACTATTCCTATAATTTACTGACATTTGTGGCAACTTACAAACTGGAAAAGGTTAATAACTCATATCCAAAATTAAGAACTCGTATTTGAATTAATTGCCAACATTTATTTAATTATTTAAGAAGTACCCACTGTTTCAATAGTTTACCATCGTTAATTTGGAAAGCTTACTAGCATGTTAGCATTACTAGTCGTATATGAAATTACCAATTCTGTTGAATATTACCGACATCATTACAATAATTTACCACCATTTATTTGTGGTGATTAAGTTACACACTCTTATTTGAGTCACTTACCAACTTATATTTGATTGTTTCAAAAGTATCAACTATTCACATAATTTACCAAATTTGCTTGGGGAACGTTCCAACTTGTTTAAGTGACAATCAAATAAACATTGGTAAATGTACTCAAGTAAAAATCGGTAAATTTTGTAAGAGTTGGGAACTTTAACACACTAATAACATCTGCAAATTAAATGTAGATAAATTATTAAATCGGGAAGTGATTTTGAAACAATTAAATAAACATCATTAACTAAATCAAATAAGAGTTAGAAAAACTAAAACTAGATGGTTACCTAACCTGTGAGGAGTTCGAAAATCACTCAAATTAATAATGGTTACTTGCTATAATAGTTAGTAACTTTAATACGATGGTAACTCTCACAATTAAATATCTATATGTTCTTGGAACAATTAGCAATTTGAATACAATCAAATAAGAGTTTGTAAATAGGCTTAAATAGGAGTTGGTAATTTTTTTTTATAAAAATTAGTAATCTTAATACGTTGGTAAGTTGCACAACTAAATTGGTTATTTACAAACAATGCTGGTACTTCCACAAAACTTTTGGTGACTTACTAACACGTTTCTAGGCTAAATAAGTGTTGGTATTTCCATAAAACTGTTGGTAACTATAACCCGTGACACACAAAATAAGTTGCTGATCAAAATTTAGTTACCAACGATTTTGAAATTACAGCACTTCTAAGAAATTACTAGCATGAAACAATATTCTGTGTTTTCACGCACAATTATGGGCCTAATTCCCTAAAAAATCTCCAACTTTAAATCAAATCCCAAATCCGCCATGAACTTTTTTCGACTTGGAAAAACCTTAAACTTTAGGTTTAGTCCCAAATCTATCCCAAAGTTTTTTTTGTCTAAAAAAAACTCCAAACTTTAAGTGAAGTCTCAAATCTGCCTCAAATTTTGTTTTTTGTAAGAAAAAATCACTAAATTTCAAACTATTTACAAAAATCCACCCCTGTGGCTCTATCCCGACTTCACGTGTCATTTCCACATCGATAACAATCCACATTAGCAAAGTAATGGGGTGATAGGTACAGATTGACATCGCATATCTACTTCTATAACAAATCCAACCCAATAAAAATTGTTGAAATTCTCAAAAATAAAACCGTTCTAAGATATGAAAGTTAGGGACGATAACAAATCCACCCTAAAAAACTTTTTTTGTCTAAAAAAAACCCCAAACTTTATGCTCAGTCCAAATTTGCCTTGGACATTTCTTTGTCTAAAAAAAAGCCCCGTTACTTTGCTGACGTGTATTTGTTATTGATGTGGAAGTGCCACGTCAAGTTGAGACTAGATCACAGGGTGGACTTTTCTAAAATAGATTGAAATTTGGGTGATTTTTTTTTACACAAAACAAATTTTGGGGCAGATTTGGGATTAAACTTAAAGTTTGGGTTTTTTTTAGACAAAAAAAATCGGGGCGGATTTAGGATTGGGCCTAAAGTTTGGGGTTTTTCTGAGATAAAAAAAGCTCGGGGTAGATTTCGGACTTGACCTAAAGTTATGGGTTTTTTAGGGAATTAGACTCACAATTATGCTAGAAATTTGCATTACATAATGATGCTGCTACTTCTTTCGAATTGGGTTTAACTAATTAAAACAAAATGATGACTTTTTCTCTAAAGGGTTTTTTTTTGTACTTAATTATGAATATTGTCATGCCCCGGACCCCCGCCAAGCCCGTGACATCCTTACCTGGTCGTTTAGTGCGACGTCCCAGGTTATCGCTGACTTTAAATCGCCATCAGAGATTTACAACCGCAGCGGATACTAACAATTAATCCCGGACAAATTAAAACTAGGGAATCAATCAGGGAGAATACACATTTTCTTTTCATTCAAAACTTATAAAATATTCACAACTTATAACCAGTCCATTTTACCACCATCGCATACACTTGCACATCATATTACACACCATCGATATTCTAAAAAGATCGGTGACCTGGCTTTCTACTCCAAAAATGGTACTCATTCAAAAACCTACTCCAAACCTCTACACTAGCCTCGTCGATCTTTACTCGGTGTCCATTTCGAATATGATTCCTCCTCACTCGAATCTGAACTCTCCGAACTTCCTTCAACGGTCTAATCATCTGAGGATTCCGGCTCCGCCTCAATCATGATCAGGTGATTAATGTCGCCTGACTCAGCCGGAGCTGCATTCTGATATTCCTCAGCCAGAAAGTCGAAGAAATTAACCTCGGGTACATAATTAGGGTCCATGTACTGCTAAAAAGGGAGATTGTACTCTGGTTCTTCCCAAGACTCTTTCGACTCCTCTGGCTCGTCGGATACGTCCTTAGGTTCGACCTCGGGCTTCACTTCCCCTGGTTTCTCCTCGGGAATTGGTTCCAAATTGATGTCCATCGGGTCATCCTCCACCTGGGATGCTTTAGCCTTTGGTTCATGTTCGGCCTCTGATGATGCCTGCGTGGCTGACGCTGGATGCATGACTGATTGGGCTATACTAGTTTCCACGCTAGTCAATTCACCATTTACGAGGGGTATGGCTAATGGATCCCAATCACCCACTAAATCATATGGGACATCAAGCCCCCTGATAGCCCCAAATACATCCTCGTCAGCATCTCTAAAGAACCAAGCCGTGTATACGTGGGTCTCGAACAACGGTAGTCCTACTTCTACAAAAATGGTGGTAGTCTGCCTAATCCAGGTCGTGTCGTCTGGCATGGAAAATTCCGCAACGTTACTCTCAGTGTGCATCGGGACTCCAAAACGTGGTGGTGGCGATGGTGGTGGGGGATTCACGGTTCTTGTTGAGGTTCTGAAATTTCGATTGAAACAATTGTGAGAACATTTCTCAGTAAGTTCACTCCTAAACCCCACCTAGGCTATTACGTACCCTCTAGATAATTTCACAAACACAATCACACGCGCCAAATCTTCAGACAATAGACGTAATACACACCATCACACGCACATACAATTTCTCACGTCTTGCATTCCTCTCGTTCTTATCATCACTTTCCACATTCCTCGTCAGTGTCCCGCGTCAAAGTACACGCCCCAGGTACACTGCGATCATTCACCACATCTGGCCAGCGTATCCGTTTTAGGCTCCAATCTTGACCTGAGCATCACACGCTCCAGGCCCGATCCCAACTCAGCCCGCACCAAATGCGACAGACCTACATGATTGGAACCCGAGCTTATAATGCCTCGGTCCAATCCCGGTCTCACCCGAGCTAATCGTGCCTCTGACCGATTCTCATGCTTGCTTTTCCAAGCCTCAGCCTGTGCTAAATGCAGCAGATCTACGTGATCGCAACCCGAGTTTAGAATACTCGGCCCGATCCCAAACTCGCACTTCGCACTTTTACACACTTTCTCACCATCACTTGCCACATCGCAATCTCAACCAAGCACATGCTTAACATGCGTTTATCATACACAACTGGCCAATCACACGTGGCCCGCATACGCATTATTTTACACGTAACTCATGCACATTCAGCATAGAACATGGCAATACCAATAATTAATTTAATTTAACTCACGTGTGCACCTAACAAGCATCCGATCACCAAATTACCCAACAACATACTTAATTTAATCACCACAATTTAATTATAGTTTAAAAACACGTCCGACGCATAATTTCTCATCTTTCTCCCATTAAACGGCATCGGATTAATTCCGATCCTTCATGGAACTTTCTTGCCATACACCATCGGCTCTAAAGACCCAACTTGCATCCTGAACAGACCATCACAGCCCCATGAACAGTGATTTGCAGCTCGTGAACAGTGATTCACAGTTTCAATTTCACTTCAAATTGATCTCCAAAAATTCCCAAAATAATCCTCAAGGCCCGCTACACATTCCCGACCTAAAACCCCAATGTTTTTCACCTGAACAACTCTGATTTCAACCCAAAAAAAATCAAATTATCCGCCGATACCCAATTTCCTAAATCGGGTTTAGAGTATGACTTACCTAGTTCTAGACTAAATCAGCTAAAACGGGGAGCGACGGCACAATATCGGACATGGCGGGGACTCACAGTGGCGTTCGGCTTGAGTGGCGGTGGTCCGACGGCGGCGTGGGTCTTGCTCGGTCGAGAATGGGTCACGGCGAGAGAGAGAGAGAGAGAGAGAGAGAGAGAGAGAGAGAGAGAGAGAGAGAGAGAGAGAGAGAGAGAGAGAGAGAGAGAGAGAGAGAGAGGGAGGCGGGTTGGGGCTGGTACGGTGGCTTGGGGCAGTCCGGGTGAGTGGCGGTGAGCGGCGGCGAGGTGGTGGCGTCGGCGTGGGGAAGAAATTGCCAAAGAAAACCCATGGTGGAGGAGAGGGGAGCTCACGGCCAAGAAGGAAGGAAAG
Source organism: Syzygium aqueum (assembly GCA_031216185.1). Taxonomy (NCBI): domain Eukaryota; kingdom Viridiplantae; phylum Streptophyta; class Magnoliopsida; order Myrtales; family Myrtaceae; genus Syzygium; species Syzygium aqueum. The sequence continues at coordinate 22,249,750 of CM062238.1, forward strand.
ATGAGAAGAGAGAGAGAATAGAAGATAAGGTAGTCTTGACCGAATAGTGGTCTTGACCCAAATGGAGAAATTACTAAAATGCCCCTCTCAAACATTTTAATCCGATGGTCCAAATTCGATCTAATCTTGATCCGACAATCCAGATCGATTCTTGCACAAAAATATCCAAGGGCATACTTGTAATTTCTCATAAAGTTCAAGGGCAAAATTGTCCAATCAAAATTTTAGGGCAAAATTACCAAAATGCCCTTTTCTCTTAAAGCTTGCCCTTTAATAAATCTTAGGGGTATTTTGGTCACTTTATCCGTTTCTTGCCCAAATCGAATTTTTCCAAAGTATTTAAGCGCACCAAAAATTGACACGTGTCACGTGTAGCGTCGTCCTAACGTTCCGTCGTGTGACATTTCGAATTTCGACCCATTTTGGGATTTATTAAAACGTATAATTCGTCAGTGCGCTTATAATAAAATTTTGCCCGAGAACTGATCACTCTCGGATTCTTGTTTTTAAAAATAGAGATTTTTGTTAGAATCGCACTCGATCGAATTTGACCGTTATTTAAACCTCGAACTTGGCAGTCGATTTTCGGGAATTTCTGGATGAATTTAACTGAACGGTGTCGATATTATTATGGCCAGCCTCGAGATTGTCCGGAATATGTGAAAAGTGACATTTTGGACCTGGTGCGGATTTGGATTAGTAGACCTCCCTCATAGTGTGTTTTTGAGCCATTTTATTTATATTTTATTTTGGCCCTTGTCCTATGCTATTAGTTAGGGTTTTTCGTGGACCGTTGGACCATTTTTCGAGTTTGAACCGTGTCCGTTGGATCGCAATCGAGTGTGTGGACTTTCTTTTCTCTCTCTCTCTCTCTCTCTCTCCGGTCACATCCCCCTTTGCCGTGCACATCCCCTCCCCTTTTCCCCATACAAACTTCTCTCTCTCTCTCGTTTCTCTCTCCTCCCTTCTCTCTCCCTTTTCTTTTCTTCTTCTTCCTCTTCTTCCCCCCCCTGACACCTGGGCTTCCGCTTCTTCTGCTCCTGCATGCCCGACGCCACTCACCGGGCTGACCTCCGCCGCTCGTCGCCGCGTTGCGCGCCGTCCGACCGCCACCGTGCCACCCAGGCACCGCCGGCCCGAGCCCTCGCCGCCCCAGCCTCCTCTTTCCCTTCCCCTCTCCCCCCTCCCCCACCACCACCGCCGACCAACTCCCTCCTCTCTCCCTCCAAGCTAGTCGCCAGGGAGTCGCCCAGCCGCCGTGTCGCCGCCGCCGCCAGCTCGCCGAGGCCAGCCCAGCCCGCCCGCCGCCCAGCCGCCGCTGCTCCTGCTTCTCCTCCTTGCTGCCCCATGCAGACCGCCCAAGCTTGCCTCAGCCCAGCCACTCGCCATGCCCGACTGCCGCGCCTCACGCTGTCCGACCGCCGTGACTCGCCGCCCGACGGTTCGACCAGCTTGTCCGTCGTTGCCGCGAGGTCGCCACACTGCCCGTTATCGCCCCAGCTCTCTCTCTCTCTCTCTCTCTCTCTCTCTCTCTCTCTCTCTCTCTCTCTCTCTCCCTTGCCACCCCCACTCGGCCAACTCTCCCCTCCTCTCCGAGCTAGTCATCGGGGAGCCACCAACCGCCGCCGCCAGCTCGCCGGGGGCCAGCCTAGCCCAGCCCAGTCGGCCAGCCGACTAGCCAGCCCAGCCACCGTTATCATCGTCGTCGCCCAAGCGTCCCGGGCCGTGGCTGAGTTCACCCAGCCGCCGCCGTAGCTCGCCATCGCCGCCGGTCGCCGGCCCAGCCGACTAGCCAGCCTAGGCCAGCTAGCCCAGGCCGTGGCCGGCCCCTGCCCACGCGACCAGGCCGTGCGCCCGCTCACCCGCCGTGGCCGAGCCGTTGCCCGCGCGCCTAGGCCGCGTGCCTGGCGCCTTGCCTATCCGGTCTAGGCGCTTCGCCTATCCAACTCGCTGTGCACCCCTGGGCACGCCGCGCGGCCACCGTGCTCGCACGCTAGGCACGCCGACCGGCCATTGTGCCCGCGTTGGCCGGCCACCGTGCCCGTGTGGCCCGCGCTCGCGCCTAGTTCGATATTGTTCACCCGGGCCATTTTAGGACCGAGACGATTTTTCCCCGGGCCAAAACTTTGTAAGTGACTTCCTAAACCCTACCTAGTACTTTGGGTATTATTAGACTTGTCTAGAGATTGATTAGTATCGGTTCAGGGGTTAAACGTAAATTAGGGTCAATATTCGTATGTGCGAAATGGTTATATTAAATTGTGATATTTGTGAGGATTATTTAATGGCTATTTTTGATGGGCTAAATGATCGTATTGTCGTGGGTTAGAACGGCTAGAGCGTGTTTTAATTTAATTATATTAAGTTATAGTTACGTTATTTGAATTGTGTTAGATAATATGTCGAATTGGATGATTATGTGTGGCCGACTCGAACGTCGAGTTCGTATGTTGAGGTGGCGAAATGTGAATTGGGTTGACTTGTGAATATGAAATGTTTGATGCAATTGGCGTGAAATTGGTTGATTGGATGGCGTGTGCTTGCCTGTCGATTTTAAGCCCGGATCGATCGGAGGGCTACGGACTTGGGACGTGTTGATGGCGGTCCGTGTGAAGGCATGAACGGCCGATGGGCCAAATGGATACGGGCTTGAGACGTGTTGACGGTGGCCCGTTAAAGGTGTGATAGACCGGGACGTGTTTACGTCAGTCATTGGAATGATTGATTGTGTGGCTTGGGACGTGTTGACGGCGGCCACTGGTACGGAATGATTGGTATGACTTGGGACGTGTTGACGGCGGCCATTGGTTTGATTGATTGTGCGGTTTGTGAGCCCGTGAGAGGAAAGTTGGTTGGACACGTGCATGCGATTTGAGTGTGATTGAAATGGCTAGTTGAGTGTGACTGAATGGCTGGTTGAGCGTGTGATTGAATGGCTGGTTGAGTGTGACTGAATTGGCTGGTTAAGCGTGTGATTGGATTGGCTGGTTGAGCCTGTGATTGAATTGGCTGGTTGAATGTGTAGTCGGATTAGTAAGATGAATTGCATGCAAGTGTGGTTGGCGTTTAAGCAATTGCGATGTGCTATTTAGCTACTATTATTGCATTACCATATTATGACTAACGTACAGTGTTGGCATGGGCTTAATGACGAGGTAAGTACAATAATGCGAATTTTATATCTTATGGGGTAGATTGCATGTACGACTTGTCTGGGTATGCATTGGCCTACGTGGGGTTTAGGATGTTGCTTATTGAGACTCGTTCTCACGGTTATTATATAACCATTTCAGATTCGCGACCATGAGTGACTGAAGACGCTTCAAGGGTATCTCGGAGATCGAAGACGGGTCAAGTACCCGGTATTTTGAGTTTCCCCTTTTGTAGAGAAGTTAAGTTTGTGAATTATTGTCCCTTTTGAGAAGTATGGTTCTGTTGTTGTGGTCTAGCTTGGAGTCTGTCTTTTGGTGGACGTCGTATATAGATATGTCAAGTATAGGAATTACAGTTATTTGTTTCGTACTATTGCTGCCCCTTGTCATTATTAATTGTCCGGGTTTGTTTCTATTTGTTTTCACGCGTGCTTAATCTCTGATGTTTGGGTTGGGTCGGCGACGTGCCTGGGACGTCGCATTCAATGATCGACCATCGAGGGGTGTCGCGAGCTCATTAGGGTTCGGGGCATGACACGTCGTGACTTCCTAATTTTCCGATGTCCAATTTGAGCAGAAATTCAATAATTAAATTCTATTAAACGCAACTTGAGTGTTTCTCGAGCTAAGGGCGGCTTGCTAGGGAAATTCGCAGAATCAACTCATGACTGATACTGAATCGAGTCACTTGCAAGTCCGTTCGGTACATAACGATCTCGATTGTCATTAAAATCGCGAAGATCAATCACTTGATTCGAGGGGTACGATCGTTTGGTATAATTTGAGGATCATTCGTCAAGTCGTTTCATGGTCCAATGGAATCACCCGCGATCTACTACTATGACAATGACGAACTGATCCCTAACTATCCTTGGATCGGCCAACAGTGACTCAAAATATCACTTCTGCGATTTAATGATCGAATTTTCTTTTAGTCGTGCGAATTTAATTCCCCTATTAGCCTTTCCCTAATGGTTAGCATTCCTAGGAATGATCAGTTCCGGGTAAGAAATTTACTACGAACACATTTCATAAAACTCAGTTATTTCATAATTTTCAATTGGCGGAAATTTCAGAATGTCACAAATATAGCATTTTTTAAATTTTCTAATATGAGATGGAGTAAGCTCGATAACACTGATAGAATTGTTGATTGTCTTCGAATTCGTTAAATTTCATTATGACATTCTAATATTTCATCTTGTACACTACTTGAAACTTAACATGCAAAGCAGATTTACCTATTTCCATCCAAAGAGTTATAAAGACGTGTCTTTGCAATTCCCTAAATGGAAGGATCTTTAAAAACATTTAGACTATTACCAACTATATATCAAAAACCTACAAATAAAATAAAACATTTCATGGTACATCTTAGGCACATTCAGCATTAAAATGTTAAATTACATGCTAAGATGTTTTTGTTTCAATTTTCAGCTCAAATCATGATGGTTTGAGCTCAAGTTTTTTGGCGTTTTTCACATATGTATGAAATTTTTTTACTTTTCATCCCTGTAATTTTTTAATAAAGTTTCTGTACTTTTAATTTTTTTAATGGAGTCCTATTTACAAAAATTGTGTAATCAAGTCTCTCTAGTATCAAATCTAGCTAAAATTAGCTAACATGTCCATTGAAAGACCCTGTAGTGTGATGTGGATTAAGTATTGCACATACATGGGCACTCGCTAGTCAAATAGTGTGTGGCATCTCCCACCATTCACTATCCACAGGGGTTTCCACGTAGGCAATATTCAATCCACATCACACTCTGGCATCCTTTGACGGCCACGTTGGTTGGATTTGGTGGGATTTGATGCTAGATAGACTTGATTAAACAATTTATATAAGTAGAATGACTCTAGTAAAAAAATAAAAAAACATGGACTCAATTAGAAAAGCAGTTGAAGTACATATAGATTGACAATTTACATTTGATGCATTTATATGTATAGTATAAAATCATTGTAGCTATTTTCCTTTGGGCAATATTAAACATCATCAGATTTGATATGTATAATTATAAGTAACGAAAAAAGGACCAAGTAAATGCGCACCTTATATTTTTCCAGCCCTACTTCGATCTTGCTACTCTGCATATCAAGTCCAACTAACTTCTTCATACAATGGCTCAATCCTAGAATCGAGGCACAATGAGGCCATTCAAACCACCTTAACTCTTTAGGGAGATAGATGGGACCTTGGAAAGGATTATGTACATTACGCAGGATGAGTAACCTCAACTTTCTCATGTTTGTGAAAGCATTAGGACCAATGTACATCTCTCCTCCCTCTGGTAGATCCAAAACTATGGCTTTTACCGCACCTGTTCCCTGTATATTTATTCGAATATATTTAGGTCTATAGTAAACAAAGTCAAAGATAATAATAGAATATGAATTCTTATAGACTAAGAAGTCTCACCAAATCTTCAGATTGAACTTCAAGAAAATCATCATAAAGCCATAACCTACTACGTTTTCTGGGATCATCACGACATTCTTCCTTAACAATATCCATACCCATAAATTGTATTAAGTCATGCATTTGCAAGGTCAAACCCTCTTCTCTAATCAAGGAGCGCTCAATGAGGATTTGTACCCCAATAATCGTGTCAAAGTCACAACTATCAAGAACTTTCTTAATGTACTCTGTCCTCTCCCCCTTGAAGAAATAGGCAATGTCGAGAAAGATCTCCTTTGCATAGTCCTCCAATTCATCATAACTTACCTTTAGCACATCATTGATTTTTTTGTCAGGACTTTTGGAAAGTTTCTGCAGGGTACTTTTCCATTCATGTTCTCCTCTATCACGCAAGAAAGAACCTAACACCTCAAGAGCCAAAGGAAGGCCTCCTGCATAACATGAAACCCTATCAACAAGATTGTTGCTGATTTCTATTTTTCGATTTCCTAGAAAAGCATGCTTTCTAAAAAGTTCAAGAGCTTCACCATTTTCGAGAGCTTTTACTTCATACATATGATCATGAGAAGTTAGCAAATGCCTATTTCTTGTTGTGATAATTATCCTGCTTCCTTGACCAAACCACTCACGATGTCTTGCTAAAGCATTTAGTTGGTGTTCGTCATCCACGTCATCAAGGATAATGAGAACTTTCTTGTTACAAAGTCTCTCTTGAATCAACTGACTTCCTCCACTAACGCCGTACACCATTAAATTCTTCCCCAGTAATACCTCTGATAGCAATTTTTCTTGCAAACGAACCAAATCATTGGAATTTTTGAAATTTTCTCTAACACTTTCCAAGAAACTAGAACCTTGAAACTCTCTAAACAAAGCGTTGTAAATGGCTTTAGCAAGGGTTGTCTTCCCTACACCTCCATGTCCCCATAATCCTACCATAAGAACATCATCCTTGGACTGTAGATTTATGATTGTTTCAAGCTCTTGTACTCGGGAATCTATCCCAACCAGATATTTGGCTACATCTAAGGGCATTCGACCTAGTTAAGTTGAGATCTCTTGTACCATATGTTGTATAAGCCGCACTTCATATCTGACAAGGGAATATTAATTGAAACTGCTTTTAGAGCAATCCTAAAAAAAAACATATAAGTATATGAAGAGAATCACTAAGCAAGTAACTTGTCTGCGATATATTTGGAGATGAACGTTAAAATATGTTCAACTAGCAAGATGTCAAGCCCCGCACCCATGGGCACATGAACATCCCATCGCGATCATTATGTTGCGACGTCCCAGGATACGTCATCGACCTATTCATTTTATCTTTCAATTATTAGCATGCAAAAATGTGTACTAAGCTCTTGATAATTAAAAAGACAGGGATAGCGTAGGAAAACAACTATCCATAAACATATCAACAAGATGCTTTTATACATTTATATCCTTACCCTAGGAAGTTAGTATATTTATAAACCAACACTACAGTACTTCGTATAGGACCAACCAATCAGAAAGGGGTTGGTGGTCAGGGGTTTAACGTCATGCTTCTACTCCAAAAACGGGCTTCCAAAAAATAGACCGTACATACCTTCATCGTTACGATCTTGAAAAATGTTAAACAACAGGGATTGAGATGAAATCTCAATGAGTCAACTAACTAATCCTCGATTAGGATGCTGATTTGCCTCAGGAGTCCCTTGTTCTCGTGTTTCAATGACGATGGTAGATCAATAGCAAGGCGCTTCGCGCCCTGCCTTAGTTACAATATAGGTTGGCAACTTAATCATAACATAACAAATTAACCGTGCACAGCCACACGCATGCAACCCTACTTGGTCCTGGCACACTTGCTACACACGACAGGTTATAATATCACAAAAATAAGCAGCATACATCACATATAATCAGAACACATCACAACAGTTCCATGCGCAATACATCACACGTGTTCCAATTATTAATGACCCCTCGGGCCACAGCACATCCTGAAGGATGGCGGTCTTCCAAACCTACCCAAGCATCATCCCCCCCCCCATCGAGCATGGCATCGTCCCGCGTATACATACGCCTCAGGACGGCAGTCCATTCGAAGCATCGAGTCTGGTCTCTACCGCGACAAGGCATTCGAACACTCTTCGGGCATCCGATAAATCGGGTATCGTGCTACGTAAAATGCATCAGGACGGGTTCAATCCCTCGTAAAACGCATCAAGACGGGTTCAATGGCCCGTAAAACGCATTATGGTATTATGTGATCACACAAGCACACAACCACTCATGCCAAATTATAAGTTGTCTCATTTAACTCGATACAAAAGTGTTATATGCTCATACGTCGGAATATATTCGATTTCACACGTGAAATTGCACAAAATATTTCTACATGATCACGTGCCACCAGTTAATGCATCAACATTGTACAACAAGATTACATCATGCACTCAAATATTTCATCACATGACAAATGTTTCTCATCATGAACCTCATACATTATTCCACATCTCATTACCAAGCCTTATATTATAATATCTCAAAGGCCACTATGGTAGTGTGACACCCTTCTAACTCATGGCAACTTTCGCACCATATTCCAGATTCTGCCATCACATGCATAATCACATTTGTCCAATTATTTGACCTCCAATAAAAATTTAACATATCTCATTTGAAAGTTCAGACTGTGCACATTAAATCAACAGAAGACATCAAATCTAAATTCCCAAGGTTTCATGTGAGAAATGGTGCATCTTTGAAATTGGGTAAATCTGGACAGTTTTGTACAGTAACAGAAATTCCTTCAAAATTAATAGTGGATGTACTCAGAAAATTCTAAAATTTGGACATGTTATAAAATACACCTAGATAAACATTTCTCATGAGGAACCAAAGTCCAAATCATACTGTAAGTGTCTTTTTTAATAACCCAAATACAGACTAAAAATTGCTCACTGGAATAGAACTGTTGTTCCACAAAATCAGTTCTTTACCATACACAAAACATCTCCAAAAATTATCAAATTTTTATATGTTGTAGAGAAAGAAGTCCTCAAGAAATTTTGTGAGGAATATTTTTCAAAATCGATCCAGAAAAGTTTGTAGAAAATCGAAAAAGTGTAAACATCACAGAAATACCCATGCTGAACAGTTTTACACGATCCAAAAATTAGGCTTTCGTGCTACTCATATCAAGTCCAAAAATTATGAAATTAAAATATGTTAAACTAAAACATATTTGGAACAACTTTTAAGAAGGAATTTTCTAGAAATTCAGTCCACAAAATTCCCCACAAAAATAACAAAATAAAAAGGTACAAAGGACCCGAATCTGGGCTTTCCAGAACAAAAACAAGAATTGAGTCCGAATGGGAAAACCACCAAATTGCATCTACAATAAAACAATAACTTATCACAATTACCAATAACCTATCCTAATAACTTATCGCGCTAATCCTAATTAATTAATAATAACTATGTTTACTTCTAATCTAATCTATGCTTAAGCGTAATTAATGGCCTAATCAACAATTAGGTAGTTAACTCACTGTTTAATGACGGCAGTGGCGGCACGGTGATGATGGAGCCACGCGAGTGTTCCAAAGCACGAACCAACTTCATGGAATGTGGTAGAAGAGCTAGACAGCGGCCGATGAGGCTTGGTCCGGCACGACTGGAGGCCCGGCGATCGGTGGCGGTGGCGTGAGGTGGTGAGGCAAGTGGCGGTGGTGTCGGTGAGAGAGGGACTAGAGAAACGAGAGGGAGATGGGGGATAAGAGATGAGAGGAAGAGAGGGAGGTGGACGTGAGGGGAAGGGCGAAAAAGAGAGGGAGAGAAAACATGAAGAAAATGAGCGAAGAGAGAGAGACAAGCCTCTTTATTCAAGCCAAGCCAAGAACACTTGGTTCACATCCCTTCTTGCTCAACAAGCATGAATGCTTGGCTAGGAGTTGAACTTGCAAGCTAAGTTTCACTTCTTGCTCAACAAGCTTGAACGCTTGGTTAGGAATTGAACTTGCAAGCTAAATTTCTCAATTATCATAAATTGCATTAATATGCAAGAAACAAAAGAAGAGAAGGAGACCATCTTGGCCTTATCTTCTTCAATTGGGCAGCCAACAAAAGAGAGGGGAAAAGACAACTTTGCCCTGAGACATCTTTAATTTGCGTAATCCCAAAAAGTAATTTTATCTTCGATTTCTGCTTTTGAAATTGGGGTCGAAATGAGGATATCACACAAGATGTCCCTGTGTTTGCATTGGTCTAAGACTATATTGTTAATGTTATTCTAAATGTTGTGTGTCAATCTATTTTGCGTTTATTTATAATTCAAGTTAATATTGGATATACTGAATGTTAATCGGAATTGTCTTGGTCTATTTACAAAATTCATTGAAATGGGCTTTTTTCCCTTCAATTGCCAACTGCCTACCCATTTATCTAGTATTTTTCTGTGATGAAATTAACAACGTGAAGTCTAAGTTAGCATCACCAATGGGGTAAATCTTAAAAATCAAGTAGTTTACCCTTTGGGTCGATTTTATTCCCACTTTTCAAAGTGAACCAATAATGACACGTTCTTTCTACTGATCATGGTCTTTCAAGGGACGGGTACTAAAATCTTTGCAGAGTTGCCAGGTGGAATTCAGAAAAAGATTTCCAGCAACTTGAATGGTTCATACAAGATCATGCTTCACACATAAAGATCCTAGAAATTGAGTTAAAGTTTTGCAAAACAGACGGAGAAGAGTTCCTTAAATAATGGGACTTTAGGGAACGTATTCTCACCGTGACTAAAGCTCTACTACCCGGAGATCTGACGTTAAGAAAGAAGACATATATGATAGACTTCAGAGATACCTCTTTAGAGGAACTCTCTGTTCTAAATCCTTTTCTCCATTAGGAAGGATTAGGATGACTAAGTTCGAGACTTGAAGCATAGCAGAAATTGGACTTCCATTTGTAGGAGTAGGTTTTGCAGACGGTCGAGATGGAGAGACGAGATCCAAACCTGGTTAGTGAACTTCATCTGTCGGTAAAATATGCTTTGAGCTGCTTAGGATATGGTCCTAGATATGCTACAGCCATTTTTTTTTTTTTTGCCAAATAGATATGCTACAGCCATTGTTACCAGCTCGATGATGGAACTGGATGATGAAAGATACACTATTTCCTAACAGATCTGGGAAATTCATTCTGTCGAAGGCCAACAACTTGCAGAACCAAACAAAACCAAGAGAAGCGCTAAAAAATGCGGTGGCCGGCATATATGATAAACAATTCATTCTAATCGACTTCTCCACTTTTAACGGTGTTAAGGGACAATGCCTAGATTTGTCCCAACCCCAAAAATACATTCCTTTTTTAACTTGCGGTATTTTTTACCAAACAGGTAAATTATATGCTTTTAATTGGGACTTGGCCTTACCAATTGTAGATAAATTGATTAATTCCAATCTAATATTTATTTGTCTCTTCTTTCTTGGCAAAGCAACTCTTGAGCAGTGGACACATTTTTTCCTAGTAGAAATTTTTTTGACATCACCAGTAACTTCTTTTTGTTGATTGGCTAACATCATGTTCCATCATTTTATAAAATCTATTTATTTGCAAAATATGTGCTATTAGCTTTTTGTGGTGATGGATCACAATTTTATTGATGCTTTAGTATCGTGTATTCGTGAAATATGCTTTATGGAATTTCTTCAAGAATTATCAAAATCAATATAATATTGAAATATAGTTTAAGTATTAGCTTTCTCTGTTTTTGTCCCTCCGTCACCGAAGACAGAGGAAAGTCTCAACCGTCGGAGGCAGCCTCAAGCGACCATCGCCCGAGGCCAGCGGCCGCCAATCTGGGCTCGACACCCCAGATCTAGGGAAGCGAGCCTCGATTCGTTGCCCAAAGACGCTTGACACGGAGAGACGGCGAGGGACCGAGGTGATGCGGCTGGGGCAATGTGGGGACACGACCGCTCGGGCGGCGGCGTGTCGAGAATCAACGGAGGCTTGGAGAAGACGCACAGCTCGCACATGGCGCTCTGTTTTGTCTGCTGCGGGAGTGTGCTCTGTGTTGTGCGAGTGTCCAATGATTGCGTTAGCTTGAGAGAGTGAGTTAGCGGGAGGAGACTCTGAGAGTCTGAGAGTTAAGGGCAAAATTACCCTTAACTTCATAGGTTTCCCAAACCTTAGAGAAAATTAAGTGTCAAAGGATTTGAGACTAATCGAAGTAGTAGAAGAGTTAGACACGCACCCATCAGTAAATTCCCATCCGGACGTACTACCAGCCTCAAGAAGAGCTTCATTCCATCTCTTTACTTTGTCTGAACGCTTTCCAAACTTGACTTCGTGCTTAGCCATAGCTTCTTTGTAAATCCCTCTTGGTGTTCTCACTTCACGGGGTTCCACTTTGTAAAACACTGGCAACACAATCAGGTCCTTTTGTTTCTTGCACTCCATGATTTTCGTTAACTCGTCCAAACACCACGGCGAAGAGGCGTAGTCCTTGGAGAAAATGATGATTGCGATTCGTGGGGTCTCGATTGCCTTCATGAGCTTGGGTGTTATCTGCTCTCCCTTCCTTAGTTCTTCGCTGTGTCATGTCCCGAACCCCAACGGGCTCGTGACACCCCTTCGATGGTCGTAATGAACGCAACGTCCCAGGATGCGTTGCCGACCCAAACGAACTACGTAAGCGGAAGCGAAATAAAACAACCTCGACAATAAAATATGACCAAGGGATAGAACAAGTGAAATTTTAATAAGCACACAACATTAACCTGAATTCACAGTATTCATACATTAGGCCGCTAGGTTAAATCCACCTTCGTCAACGGAAAGGAATAGGTGGCTGGGTAGGCTACTGACAACACAAAACGGGACTGTACCAAAAAGGCTTCCTAGCTCTACTCCTAAACATTCCTATGGTGTCCAATCCGGATTGGACCCTGAGGATTCTGACTCTGAGTCCGAATCAATCTCGATCGGGGTTCTCCTCTTCCTCTCCCTGCTTGACCGCCATGGGCTCCTCTTCGGGCTCGAGCTCGGGCTCCTCTTCGGGCTCGGGTTCGGGCTCCTCTTCGGGCTCGGGGACAGGTGTCGGTATTGGACTGGGATTCACCGGAGGACTGTCGGGACCTGACAACTCGCCATCGGGAGCGAACTTGTCCTAGGGCTCCCAATTAACCGCATTCTCATTGGTGTGTTGCAACCCCTTAAAACTTTGGATTGGCCCTGAGTTCACCAACTCGACCCTATGGGTCCAAGCCAAGTAGTCGTGACGCTCCAGCTCCTTTTGTCCCATATCTACCCAAACATAAGTGCGATGCCTAATATAAACCTCGCCTGGATTCAGATCCGGGTACTCATTATCCTCATGCACCATATGCACGGGGACTCCAAAACGCTTAGGTGGCGCCATACTCAAGGGCGGGGATATGAAAATGGTTATATAATAACCGTGAGAATGAGTCTCAATAAGCAACACCCTAAACCTCACCTAGGCTAATGTGTACCCAGACAAGCCTAACATGCGAATCACCAGACAACACAACTGATTTCACATGACAAACTTACCTCGACTCAAATCACGAGCCAACCCTGCATATTAGTCCGAACATGATAATATAGAAATAGTTCACTACCATATCACAACCACTCGGCATACACATTCCCACCCACATTCAACCAATCCAACCAAGCAATCACACATACAATTAGCCAATCCAACCAGTCACATCACAGACACGTGTCCAATCAATCTTCCTCTCACGGGCACACAAGCCGCATAATTCGATCAATACTGATGGCTGCCGTCAACACGTCCCAAGCCATACTATTCAATCAATTCCAGTGGCCGCCGTCAACACGTCCCAAGCCACACTATTCAAGCCATTCCAATGACCGGTGTAAACACGTCCCGATCAAACACACCTTTAACGGGCCACAATCAACACATCTCAAGCCCGCATCCAATTGGCTCATCGGCCATACATGCCTTCACATGGACCGCCATCAATACGTCCCAAGTCCGTAGCCCTCCGATCGATATGGGCTTAAAATCGACAGGCAAGCATACACCATTCAATTCAATCAATTTCACACCAATTGCATCAAACAACCCATGTTCACAACTCAGTCCAATTCACAATTCGACACCTCAATCCACAAACCTGACGTTCAAGTCGATCACGCACAATCACCCAAATCAAGCATATTATTCCAAACCAATTCAAATAGCACAATTATATCATAATCTAATTAAATTAAAACACGCCCTAGCCGTTCTAGACCCGAGACAAGTCTATGAAATACTCAAAATATTAGGTAGGGTTTAGGAAGTCACTTACCTAAATTTGGCCTGGGAAAAGTTGGCTCGGGCCTAAAATGGCCCGAGTGAACGTTGCCAAACTAGGCGTGAGTGTATGCCACACGGGCGCGGTGGCCGGCCAACGCGGGCACAATGGATGATCGGTGTGCCTGGCGTGCGGGCGTGGTGGCCGTGCGGCGTGCCCGGGGCACACGGCGGGCTGGACGGATGAGGCGCCTAAGCTAAACGAGCAAGGCGCCGGACACGCGGCCTGGGCGTGCGGGCAACGGCTCAGCCACGGTCCGGGGAGACTTGGCCGCAAGCCAGGTTGGCTGGCCGGCTGGTCGGGGCGGCAACGGTGGCGATGGCGGCGGCGGTGGCGAGCAGCGTTGACGGAGCGGCACGGCGCAGCTGCTAGCGGGGTCGGGTGGCGTCGGTCTAGCCGGCTGGAGCGACGGTGAGCAGTGGCGACGCTACGGTGAACGACGGAAAGCCAAAGGGAAGGAGAGGAAGTTAGCTGAGGCGGGGTGGTGCGGCTAGGGGGCGCTCGGCAGCAATGACAGTGACGCTCAGGCGTCAGGACGGCGCTGGGGAGCTGGCTAGATGACTGGGCGACAGCTGGGACTCGCTGGACGCGGCGGCGAGCCGAGCTCGCGCGCTTGGAAGGGGAGGAAGGCATTACCGGACGGAGCTACCGGGGGACGTGGCGGCGCAGTGATGGTGCGGGGGAGACGGCGACGTTAGTGGCTGGTAGAGCGGCGTTAGGCGGAGGCGAAGGGCGATTGAGCGACGGCTGCGGAGGCGGGGAGGAGATGCGGAGGTGGACGAGAGTCGGAGGAGGAGGGGAGAGTGGCCAGGTGACGGGAGCAGCCAACAGGGCTGCAGGTGGTTGGTCGAGCAACGGCACAGCTCCGTCGATCTACGGCGGTGCGAGGCAGACGTCGGGGCGATCAGCGGCGGTGGCAGTCGGCGAGCAGAAGCAGAAGTCGAACCGTTTGGGGCCAAGGAAGAAGGAAGAAGAAGAAAAGAAGGAGAGAGAAGAGAAAGAAAAGAGAAAGGAGGAGAGAGAAGAGAGAGGGAGTTGCATGGGGTAGAGGGGAGGTCAGACATGCAGGGGGCGGACATGTGCATGGGGATTGCGTGCGCGACTAGGGGAGGAAAAGAGAGAGAGAGAGAGAGAGAGAGAGAGAGAGAGAGAGAAGGAGAAAAACGAGTGGGGGTAGACGCAATGAGGAGGGGGAAAGCGTGCGCGGTGGTGGACGTGTTAAAGGAGAGAGGAGAGAGAGAAAGAGAGAGAACAAAAGTGAATTTTTGTCGTTGAGCGCAATCTAACGGACACGGTTCAAATTATAAATCGATCTAACGGCTACGATTCAAATTCGGAAAATGATCTAACAGTTTACGAAAAATCCCAAATAATAATATAGGACCAAGGGCCAAAATAAATTAACTCAAAATACACTACGAGGGAGGTCTACTAGTCCAAATTCGCACCGGTCAAAAATTCACTTTTCACATATTCCTGACAATACCGACGCTGGCCACCCTGATATCGACACCATCCAATTTATTTCAACTCGAAACTCCCAAAAATCGACTGCCAAGTTTGGGGTCTAAATAACGGCCAAATTCGATCGAGTGCGATTCTAGCAAAATCTCTATTGTAAAAACAAGAACCCGAGAGTAATCAGTTTCCGGGCAAGATTCTATTATAAGCGCACTAACGAATTACACGTTTTATAAATCCCAAAAATGGGCCAAAATTCAGAATGTCACACGTTGTCCATATAAGTGTATATTCCTGACTGGTCTAGAGCCATGTAAAGATGACCGAGAAAGGTATTGCGGACGTCCGGGCCTCTAAGGTAGCGCATGAAAACCATTCTCATTCAGTCCAGAACTGGTTTTTTGTTCCTGGAATCAGTTTTGGACCAAAAACCCGTTTGGTAACGTAAATTTATTTTTCTATTTCTGGGACAAATTTTTGTCCCAAAATCAGTTCTGAACTAGAAGTTAGAACAAAAAAAAAAGTTGCTTTTCAATTTCTTGAACAAAACTCAAAACCGGTTCTAAGGAACTCATTCTGCCCGTCTCTCTTGTCCGGAACAAAGCTCATCTCGTCTCTGTCGCCGTCGAGAAGCCAGCCGCTCGTTCGCTCGCTCCGACTGAGAGGAAGCCACGGCCGCTCGCTCCTGCTCCACGTAAGCTCTGATC
Organism: Syzygium aqueum; assembly: GCA_031216185.1. Classification (NCBI taxonomy): domain Eukaryota; kingdom Viridiplantae; phylum Streptophyta; class Magnoliopsida; order Myrtales; family Myrtaceae; genus Syzygium; species Syzygium aqueum. The sequence continues at coordinate 22,265,843 of CM062238.1, forward strand.
TCCTCTCATCTCTCTCTTTTCTGGATTTTCCAGTCGCCTTCATCGGGGGGGTTAGGTTCGACCTTGCCATGGCTGGCGGTCGACCTCGCCGTCGCCCAGATCTAGGTGACGGTGAGGTCGACCGCCAAACCTGGGCGAGGCCGCTCTGCCTCCCCCTCTCTCTCTCTCTCTCTCTCTCTCTCTCTCTCTCTCTCTCGGCGTTTGTCTCCCATTTGGGCGAGCCCCCTTTCACGTTTTCGGCAGTCGATTCACCTGCGAAGGACGAGGGCTTGGTGGCGGCGCGGGCTTTAGCGTCCGGGGTACGCGGGTCAGGTCTGGCCAGGGCGGGCGTGGGTCTTCGCGTTGTCGCCTGGGTCTGGTTTTCTTGTATGCAAGAACCACCCCCATGTCCATTCGCCTTTCGGGGTTCCCCCCTCCCCGAAAGCGAAATTTCTTATAAGAGAAATTGAAACAAGAGTGTGGCTGTTGGCAATAGAATCAGAAGCTCAAGTAAAAAGTGAAGGTGAGTTGAGTCCATTTAGTCCAAGCCACTTCTGTTTCGCGATTGAATCAGCGAGTGGTTGTTCTGCGATCTCTTTCGCGGGCTCCGATTTTGCGGTGTTTGGTTGAGATCGTATGCTGCGATATCTCGTGTTGTGTAAGAGTGTGGGGGGGGGGGGGTTTGTCAATGGAATTGGGAGTCTGGAGGCGTTTGCTTGTGATTGGGCTCTCTTGTTGTCGGTTTGAATGGACCTGTAGCCTTAGGATGCGATATGTGGAGCGCTGCTGTTCGATAGGATGCAGTTGCATACCTGATTTTTTTTTTTGGGGGAGGGGGGGTAAGGCACTGCTTCTCATTAGAGAGTAGCACCTGTGGGAGTGATCAGATGGAAAATGACACGTTTGAGGAGGTTCACACTTCACAGAAAGGGGGGAAAGGGAGAAATTTTTGTGTTGCCATCTTGATGCAGAATCCAGAGCGAGCACGACTGTGAATTGGTCGATTTGCCTTTTAAGTTCTGCCGATATTTGTTTTCCATAGTGCGAATATTGTTGCTGTGATGAGCTTTCAGAAAAAGGCTATCAATGCTATTTCTTTAGAGGCATCGAGATCTGGCCGTTCTAGTATGTTGCCACTTCTGTTAATATGCACATATTTTGGTCTTTGCTCTGGCATGCCAATTGACTCCTCTTGTTTATGCGGTTCGGTTACTAGGATGAAAAGTTGTAACTGATATGATATGATAAGATCTTTTATTTCCAATCTCTTGTTTATAAAGTGGCTTTATGTAGGACTGTATATGGCTCTACTAGAACCTACCTTTTGTTTCATTTATGGGCTTGTTTTGACTTATGCTACTTAGGAGAGTGAGAGTTAAGAATAACAAATATAAGCTTGGCACCGGTTGGCAACTAGTGATGGCATATTGGCGGAAAACACCAGCAGGTTGCTCATTGCCTCCGGAACTTTAAAGAACTGCAGAATTTCGGCATGCGTATTTTCTGGTTGGACGAGATTGGAAAAATCAGATTTAATTGTTGCTGCTTCCTAGTTTGGGAATTAGACATGGTCCAATCTCTAGTGTACATGACTGGACAATGAGACTATGTTTGAAAGAAAGTTGGGAGGGAAAGAGGGATGATGAGAGCGCATCAACAAGATGGAGGGCTCACAATGTCAATGGCATCCTTCGATGAGAGCATCTCCAGTGTAGCCCACAACATTGAATGAGTTTCATTTTCCGAATATTAGCCTCAGTTCTTTGGCTGCAGTTTCGTATTTCGAATATCTTTGGATTTGCATTTGTTTTTGTGTTGTCCTAGCATAATGTTTTACTTTGTGAGAGTGGTAGTGTTTCCTTCTGTATTGGCATCTTTGGAGGATACATGCCCTTTGTTATTCTATTTTTTGGCGCTGGAGGAAGGGAAATATTCTAATGTAGTTTTTGCAATAGTGTGAAGTTTTGGTATTGATTGATAGCTAAAGTACATTGGGTGTTGGCTCGTTGGGTATGTCATTGTTCAAGTTTGTCATGTATGGCCGAGAATTAAGGTGACTTAAGCATAAAGTTTAAGGGTGTGTTTGGATAAGCTTTTACGTTTTGCTTTTTGCTTAATTCAAATCTTGCGACTAACGCATATTGACTTTTTTTTTTTGCTTGTTACATTTGAATTTTTCAGGTATAAGCTGCTGCACCTGTAAGTAAAGGAGAACTCGGGAGGGCCACTTGGACTTTTCTCCACACTCTAGCTGCTCAGGTGTTCTTAGCAAATAAAGCCTGGCTTTTTACTTTCCTTTTCGTTTTCCATTTACGAAGTTTTGCCTGAATATATTAGTATACTCCTACATCATTTGCACTTCTGCTGAGTTTTTCTGAATTTCTCAAACAATAAAGTTAGCGCTAATTATCTATCAAAACACTCAATATTAAAGCACATGTACATCGAACGGTTCAAATTGTAGATGATATGGCTCTTTACATCAAATCTTATGCATTGGAATTGGTACACCCTATGATGTGTTTCATTTGATGTTCAACCAGTTAAGGGTAAATGACTTCTCAAAAAGAGGCATTTGTGGCAAAGTAGACCGAGTCTTTAACCAATTTGCTTGTAAGCTTAATGGTTGAAGAGGTAAAAAGAGGAAATCGCACCACTACTACCTACAACAAAGTAGGGTGGAATAACATAGTTACCGAGTTCAATAAACAAATAGCACTCCAGTTTACTGTAGTTCAGTTGAAGAATAGGACAAACAAATTGAGGAGACAGTATGCGAGTTATAAGAAGCTTCTTTCACAATCTGGATTTGGATGGGATCGTGTTAACAAAACGGTTATTATGGAGGATCCAAGTGTATGGGATGATCACATCAAGGTATCAGTTTACGTGGGTCATTTTGTTCTTATTGTGGATGTATGTTTCGATTATGTTGCTGACGTATGTCACTATTTTTGAAATTGCAGGATAACATCAAATAGGCTAAATTTCGAAAGGATGGGTTTTCTCAATGTCCCGATCTGTGTATCGTGTTTGGCGATACATATGCTACTGGGGATTACGCAGTAGGAAATGCAGAACACTTGATGGTGTCGGAGGGGGAAGACAATGGTAGTGCTGGTGACAATGGTGGTGGTGCTTTTGTAGGTGATCCAAACGAACTTAATGATGGAGTCTTCACACCTAACGTGAGTGCCACAAAAGTTTGTGAGAATCACAAGTTGAATAGGACTCCAAATTCCAAGAGGAGGAGAAAGAGTAGCACATATGATATTGCTAGCACTTGCAAAGCCATTCAAGATATGATAAAGTCCAAGGCGGGTCAATCAACAAGTGGCTCCATCACCTTACATGCCCCCCCACCCGAGAACCCCTACTCCATGAGAGCTGTGGTTGACATCTTAAATGACATGCCTGACTTAGAGCAGAATCTTTACAACAAAGCTATGAACCAAGCATGCGTTAGTGTCAACTGGAGAGAGGGTTTCGTCCTATCTTTACCTGAAAGGAGACGCGGTCTTCTTGAATCTCTTTGAATAGATGTTGAGAACTACGATGACTTTTTCATGTTTGCTTTATTTTCATTTAATGACTTGTGTTCTTGAGATACTTTGGTTTGTTTTTATTTATGGAACTATGATGTATTTGGTTTGTTTTTAATTATGCAACTATGATGACGTGGCTCTTGTTAATTATGGAACTGTGATGACGTTATGGCTACTATTGATTCCTGACTTATTTGGTGTGTTTGTGTTCTTCGTGCGAGGGCATAGGTAATATGGAGGGCGGTGCAAGTAGCAGCAATAATGGTCCAATAGCATCAGTTGAACCAATTGAACAGGTCTTGGATGATTTTGAACTTAATATACTGAAAGCATGGATGTGTACTATTTTGATGAACATGTCTATGCACACGAAAGAACCTATTAGGGACAGTAAATTGTCAGGGTCTGAATGGATGAGAGAGATTCTTTATGGACATTCAGATAGGGTATATGAAGCTTTTCAAATGGAGATGCATGTTTTTCTCAACCTTTGTGATTTAATGAAGGCAAGGGGTTGGTTGGCAGATAGTCGATATATTAGGGTAGACGAACAAGTTGGGATATTTTTATCTATGATTTCGCACAAGAGCTCGAATAGAGATTTATGTGAGAGATTCCAACGTTCGGGACAAACTATCAGCAAGTACTTTGCTAAAGTGCTGCAAGCAGTTCTGAATTTGGCAAGAGAAATTATCGTACCACCTTCATTTGATGTTGTCCCAGAAGAAATTCTTATCAATCCTAAATATAATCCTTACTTCAAGGTAGGATTTGCATACATTCCTTTACACTATCATTTACATTTTGTTGATGATCTTGTATAATGCAAGGGGTTGCTGGAATGACAGGGTTGCATAGGTGTTATTGATGGCACTCACATTCATGCTTCTGTACCAGTGTTGAAACAGATCCCATTTAGAGGCAGAAAAGGAATTACCACTCAGAATGTGATGTGTGTTTGTTCATTTGATATGAAATTTACATTTGTGTATGTTGGTTAGGAAGGCTCTGCCAACGATTGTCGGGTGCTCTCGGCAGCACTCGAGACACATCGCTTACAATTTCCTCGACCTCTACCAGGTATTTGCTTGTTTTTTAAGGGATAATTTTATTTATAATTGTATTGCATTTGCGAATCATGATTAATATATGAATATCTTTTGCTAGGCAAATACTACGTGGTAGATTCTGGTTATGCTGCAGCTCCGGGATTTTTTACTCCTTTCAAAAGGGAACGGTATCATATTAATGATTTTAGGGGTAAAGTGAGGCAGGCAACAACAACAAGAGAATTATTCAACCACAGGCATTCTTCATTAAGGAATGTTATTGAGAGATCATTTGTAGTGTTAAAGAATCGCTTTTTCATTTTGAGACACATGCCTTTATTTTCAATTCAAAAGTAGTCATGTATTGCAATTGCATGTTGTGCTATTCATAATTACATCCATGATCAAGACAAGATGGATATGAGCTTTTCCCAATATGGTGATTCAGAGTACCCGTTTGGAAGTGCACAAGATGAGATTATTGACGATACATCGACTGAGGAGGATATGGAGATCAACATGCTTAGGAAAAGAATTGCCAATCAATTGGCAATTGATAATAATATGACGGAGATTCCATGAAAATGTGTTTCCGACTTTTCTAATGTATTTCCATTATTTTGTATTTGAGGATTTTTTATGTTGGCTCTTATAATATGACGTGGTATTTTATGATCTTCTACTATATTGGCTTTTGTAATGTGATGTGCTTGGTTTACTTTTCTCCATAAGCATTTGGGATATTATGAGGAACAATGCATACTCACAAATATTGAGAACAAATATCGAAAGTAGCCACCAACTTTGAGGAAATTTAAATTTTTTAGGTGTCGAAAAAATAAAAAAATTAAAAATTTCAAAACTTCACAGAATGACTTAGAATACTTGTGCCCACCCATTTCGAGAGAAATTTAATTTTTTTGAGATTTCCCAAAAAAATTTAAAAAAATTAGAAATTTCAAAACTTCACAGAATGTCTTAGAATACATGTGGCCACCCGCTTTAAGCGAAATTTTAATTTTTTTAGGTGCCAAAAAAATTTAAAAAATTAAAAATTTCAAAACTTCACAGAATGGCTTGGAATACCTGTGGCCACCCACTTTGAGTGAAATTTAATGTTTTTTTAGGTGACGAAATAAAAATTAGCAAAGCAAAAAATCAAAAATACCATTTGGGCACCTCAAAAATTTTATATTTCACTCAAAGTGAGTGGCTACAAGTATTCTAAGTCATTATGTGAAGTTTTGAAATTGTTGATTTTTAAATTTTTTTTGCACCTAAAAAAATTTCAAAAAAAACTAAATTTCTCTTGAAATGGTTGGCCACATGTATTCTAAGCCATTCTGTGAAGTTTTGAAGTTTTTAATTTTTTTAAATTTTTTTTGGACATCTCAAAAAAATTAAAATTTACTTAAAAAATGGGTGACCACAGGTATTCTAAGTCATTTAATGAATTTTTTTTTATTTTTTTTTGGGCACCTCAAAAAATTTAAATTTTACTCAAAGTGGATGGCTACAGATATTTTAAGCAATTTTGTGAAGTTTTGAAAATTTTGATTTCTTTATTTTTTTTGAAAAAAGTCAACAAAATTCATATTATCCAGAAATCTGAATTTTTTTATTTTCTCGACATTTTGTTGATTTTTCTGGAATTTTTCAATTTTTGGGATTTTCTGAATTTTTTGGAGATTTTTATGAATTTTTTGGATTTTTTTAATTATTTTAATACCATTTCTAAAAAAATGGATTTCTGTTCCTGGAAATAGAATTTTCTGTTGTTTATTAAATGGGTTTTTATTTCAAGAAATAGAAATTTTATACTGTTATCAAACGGGTTTCTGTTCTAGAAATAGAAACTTTTTGTCGTTATCAAACGAGTTTTTTTTCTCAGAAACTCATCCAGGAACCAGAAATAGAAAAATCTATTTCTGGTTTAGAAACTCATTCCGAAACAGAATGATTATCATTCCGAAACAGAATGGTTATCATGCGTTACCTACAAAATGTGCACACAACGCTTATTTGACTCGCTTGACATGCACTCCACTGGCTCCCCCATAAAATACTTGGCTGTGGCTTCCAGAAAATGGCAATCGCAACCATTGACTTTTTGTCTTTCTTTTCTATGCTTTCCTTTCTTTCTTTCTTTTTTTTTTAATGCAAATTTATAATAACCGTTCGCAACTACTCGAAATATATGTCATTTTGAGTTTTGTTTTCGGTTTTTTTTTCCTTATCTGCGCATTAAAGTATCCTAGCCCTCGCACGCGTGCTTTCTGCTTCGTTTGGATTCCGTGGAGCAATGACCGATGCTTCATCGGAATGGGAGGCTTCGTCCGGAGATCATGTCGCGAGTCAACGCAAGAAAGACGGGCTGAGTTGATCGAGATCGAGAGATCAATGCTGACTCAGAGACATCCAGCGTCGCACCAACTCGGGAAAAGCGCCCCCTATGGTTTGAAGCCAAATTTCGAACAGTCCGTTTCATTTTCCATTCATTTTGAGTTAAATTGTTTGTTAATATTTGGCTTGCAAAAAAAAAAACCGCGAAGCAACCTTGTTTTTAATTTTCCAAAAATTTAAAATTATTCTGAACATTTAAAAATTAGTCGTGAATTTACATCTGGAAATAAGTTTACTTTTAAAAGTTTTGAGCATCTTACATAAAAAAAGTCAAAACTCGATTGTTGTAAGATTAAAAAAATAAAAATAAAAAAGAAATCAATCCAAAATTGACTTACCAAAAGTAGAAACTATAAACTAAGGTCCTACTAAAACTATACAAATTTGCCATGATTCGAACATTCTTCATCATATTCAACAAATTCGCAAGAGTCTATCCAATATTGTTCTTCCAAATTGGACTTTGTTATATGGGGAAGTCAAGAAAAGCCAATTAAGAAGCAAGGAGCTGAGTGTAATATTGCGTCTCTTGAGCACTCAACAGTTTTTCCTTATATGAGAGCGATCTTGGAAGCTAAGCAAAAGTCAAACAGGAATACGTTTTCGTTTAATATATCGACTAGCCCTTTTGCACACGAGCGATTGATTTCATTTAATTTTTTTTAAATAAATAAATAAACATTCCACAACTCCATTTTTTAGAGTCAAATGTTTTAGAAGAAATACGTAAACAGCATCAGCCAAAAAAAAATTGCAATTCAGATTACAATGAAATGATAGAAGTAAAAATTGTGTCAACTGAAAAAAATGTCAGGGCACGTGCCACGTGCATGCCCTATTCCAACGATATTTTCCATGTGAATTTCCTTATTTTTAATGAACATTGTATAACCTTGCAAAAACTGCTAATCTACATAGAGAGCTGAAAAGCTACCGTATCATCTTTTTAGTGTAATTATCACATCCATTTTGCTTGATGATTAAAAAGAAGTATATACATTGCTTTTACTTTCTTCGTTATCGATCGGTGGAATGCGCTTCTTCATACAGAATGTGCAATCATCAACACGATGCAGGATTTAGACATCTTTTTAAAGAAAAGACCTCAATTGCTATCTCTTTCAATCATAAAATCTAGAACGCCCTACGTTTGTAGGGTGGTAAATGGTCACTGCTCAAGACTATTACGAGGATATGCTAATGCCATTGAAATTGGTAAATGATACGTAACTAAGCATGTTTGAATGTGAGATTTATCAACGAGATCATAATCCGATTGACAAGGAATTATGAAAAACAAACACTTGCTATGAATTTTGCACTGTGAGGACTGCAGTTTCAGTAAGAGTGTTTTGTTATTGAGATATCACAAGGAAATTCGGTTGTCCGCCTTATGCAGTAAAGAAGCATACCCCCAACTTGAGTTTAGTAAATATTCTTGCAAAATCACGAAGAAAGGACAAAAAAAAAAAAACAATATGGAACATCACTTTGAATCTAAATATTCATTTGCCACGATTTCTCTTGATGGACTCATGACAAGTGCGTCACTGAATCGTGATTCCTTTTAAAATCAAATGAAGTAGGCATAAACTCGCACCCCCCAAAAAAAAAAAATAACCAAGTAGTTACAGACACAATTCCAGAAGAAAAAAGTTCTTGCATTAAGAGGGAAGTAGTCCCCTTCCCTCAGGAGTTGTCATTAATTCTCTAGGATGGTGTGAGGTTAACTTGGAAATGACTTGAATCTTTTCGCAAGACCTCGCTTTACCTCCCACAGCGCACCATGCTCGAGATACTTAAGCTAGACATGATGCTCTATTCTAATGAATTGAAGCGTCTTGTGTATCAATCACCCTCTATCCAATCCCAGAGAAAAATTGAAAAGGCAAGAAGTTAAGGCTTGGCTTTCTTTGATGGGAGGAGCTAGGCAATTCAAAATGCAGTTGAGCTTGTGTCCCGCAATTCTAAGCATCGATGGTGCTTATGGCATATCATGAAAAGAGATCCTAGAAAATTAGGTTGTTCTCCTGAATTTCAACTTGTCAAGGTGATTTTACATTGCTAATGATCCTTAACTGTTGATGAATCTGAAATAGCTTGGGGATGTATGTTTGAGCGATTGATCTTCGTGAAAATGAATGGTGGGGCTGCTTACATAATGTGCGACATCGTTGGGTTCCTATTCATGTGAAAGACAGTTTTGGATGGGAATGTCTACCATGCGAAGAAGTGAAAGTATGAACTCTTTCTTTGATAGGTACGTCGATCGTCAATTGGGATAAGGTGGAAAAGTAAAACTTAGAGGAGTATAACTCTTTTAACCCAGAACTCCCCTCATGACACAAAATGGCATTGATAAGCAATTTCAAGATGTTTGCATGGACAGCAAGGCCAGATAATTTGTTGAAAATGAATATATGTTAGTTCTTCTACTCTAACCAAAATTGAAGGTTCCATTTCCTTTGCTAATGTCCCTGATGAAATTGAACTTGGTGATGGAAAAGGGTATGTTGACTATGAAGTGTACTTTAATGACGAGGAATGAGAAATGGAACCCATGCGCCACTTTTTTGAATCCGTGAATTAAACGATGGGTTTGCTTCTTTTTGGGAGGAGGGGGTGGTTTAAAGCTGGATTCAGTTAGGCATAATCACAAACACCTGGTCGACGTTACAGAAAGGGGTTTCTTCTGATGAAAGAGGGAAGGGACAAGCACTGGCTGTAGGAGATAATATCGTTCACGCAGATGTCAATGGCTTGATCACCCTCGCTCTCTGCCTGTCAATCATCAGTGATTTCATTGACTAGATAGATTGGTGCACGACATTGCTGCTTCAGCTGTAGGAAGTTGTCTATCCGTGTACAAGATTTTAGCTACTTAAAACTGTTTGCTGTAAATTGAGACACTCCGCAGCGAAAACCATGCAAAGTACCGTGTCTAATTTTTGTTAAAGAAAGTGGGAGGCAATAGAGCTTTAAGATAACATGGTACAAAAACAGGTGAGCAACCTGCTACAAGTTGAAAACCTTGCAGTTCAAAATAAAAACGAACAACTTCATAGGTTTGAGAAGAAAGACAAATAGATGCTAATGAATACCTACCAACAGGGTGAGATAAAAAAAAAATAGACTCGCCTCCCAAACAAAATATGAACAGTTCTCATCCATAACAGTCAACAAGACACGATAACAGTACGCCGGTTTTATTCCAATCACAAACTCCCGGTGGACGTCATAGAGTGGGGTTTCTTCAGAAGAAAGAGAGAAGTTACTAGCACAGGCTGTAGGAGATAATCTTGTTCGTGCCATCGTTCATGGCTTTGGAAGCTCTAAACTCTCACTCTACGGCTTAGCCTCACTCAAAGTCATGGATGATTTTGCATATTCTTACCTCGTGAAATTTTGGACTGAAAAAGCTGTCCCAGGGACCCTGTCACCCTTGCTCTCTGCCTCATCAATCATCAATCACTAGAGAGATGGGTGTGTGACATCGCTACTTCAGCTAAAGATCATGAATATGTTGGAAGTTGTCTTTCAGTGATCAAGTTTTTAGCTGCTTGAAACTGTTGTTGAAACTTGAGAATTAACACGGGATACCAATCAGCCTCGTCCAAAAACCAAAAACTTGCTGTGAAATCAGTAAATTATATGTGAATGATATGTAACTAAGCCCGTTGTGCAGAATATGACCTATATCAAGGAGATCATGATCCGATTGACAAAGGAAACATTTAAACTGAACACTCTCCATGAATTTACAATTGAGTTTAAAAACTCATGTACGACAATTTCTCTTGATGGACTCATGATCAGTGTGCTCATAATTTCACTTTTAAATCAAATGACGTAGGCATAAGAATAGATGCACATCAATTGCATTCACTATGTAATTTTAATTGCATTTGCTGCCATCGTGGTCCTACATGTTGGTAGTGATCTCTATTGTTGGGGTGTGGTTCATACTCTCAATTAACAGGAAGGCACGAGAGTTTCGCTCAATAGTGAGTGGGCAGGGTTCTGAGAGCCGCCCCTACAGGGGTCGTAGAGGGCAATGCCTATAGTTTGAACTCATATTTTATTGATAACTTGGGCTTAGGCCCATGAATAGCTATTGTTGCCTATATATATTCTCTTTCTCTTGTAATTGAAAGTGATGTAATAAAGAAGTGCAGTGTGTTAATTATAGTGGAATCTTCTATTGGACGTAGCCTCAATTTAAGAGTGCTCGATTGAGAAAGCTGAAAATACATCAACGCTCTACTCTCCAAGTACTAGATAAAGGAGTGATGTAACAACAAAACTTGAATTAATGGACGGCACTTCCAGTCACATGTTGTTCTATTTAATGGGTGGGGACTCCATTTGTCCATACTCAAATTGCCAATGATGTTCGTGAATGTATGATTCTACGAAGGTCCGATGCATGTATTCGTTCCATTCATGTATTACATTCTGTTTAATTAAGTCAATTATACACATTCTCATTTTAATACAAAATTTGAAGGAAATATACCATATATTTCATGAAATGTCAGTAACTCCTTACTGTGAAATCTGGTGATCGGTGACTCTTTTTACCAACAGTTGTTTTTTTGTACACTACTAGTACTTGCAAAGTCCCTCTTATGTACACCTTGCGATCAAATTCTTAAGAGATTGATCTTGTGAGAGCATTTCTTTGTAAAAGAGTGCACCATGTTTATAAATGAATGTTGGCCTCAGTGCAAACCAACCTTTGTACGAGGCTTCAAGTATAATTGATTGGGCATAACTCTTGAACAATCTCTAGAAATGGAGACGGCACCCATTTGGACCGGACAACTATAAAACAGTTTGCATTCCTCTATTGCTACTCCTTTTGTTTATATGCATATAACGTGTTTAATAAATTGCTTAAGTTAAATTTGTGCATAATTAATTGATACTATGGAGCATATTCTGCATTTGGGCCAAAAAATTGCTCGTGTTTATTTGAATTTTTAGAGCTAAATATCATGGCATCACATGTTGATGAATTAAAAGAGTTAGTGATATATTTTCGTCACAACACATAATTATACAAAAGTATGATCAACAAGTGTCCCAAATGCAGAGAGGCACATGCATCATTTTCCCCCTTTCCCGACATATCATAAAGTAAAGCAATAATCGTTAGACAATTTTATAAGCTTTTATAATTTAGCCAGTGTCCCGCATTAAATTCCCCCCAGGTTACAACAGGACATAGGTTGTTCGATTGATAAAGCTGATAATGCATCGACGCTCCACTTTCCACACACCACATTTATGAACCCTTCGCGATTTCAAACCAAAAAATGATGTTCCCACTGCATTTTTGACTTGTGAAGGTTAAAGTGTTTCTTTTTTTCATTTTCTTTTTCTTTGAATCTGTTGACTGCAATTGGTGTTCCACTGTATTCTTGATTTGGGCGGAAAGATGCATTTACTCCTCCTAGCTACTCCGTAATTGTTAGTCGGGACCTGTAGCAGTAAATTTCACTTAAATGCTGGTTCACCGTTAGTTTGAAGTTTGGGGTTTTCTTTGATCCGGGAAGATTGAAGAATATTGACTGTAATTTGTGAATTTTTTTCCCTGATAAGTGTTGCTTAAACAAACTCATTGGACTGCTAATGAATTTATCATGCTGGTCAATTACGACTTATTAGCATTGTAATACACAGAATTGTTAACTATTACTGCGATGTTTTCATCTTGCCCAAGAGAACTAATAGAACAAATTGAGCAGAAGTGTGAGGCTTTCTTTTGGAAAGGATCTACTGTGCAAGGAGTAAAAGGCGTGTCTACCTAAGAAGCAAGCAGGCTCGGGGTTAAACGAAATTACTGGAATGGAATAATGCCTGTATCTTGACATATAACTTCAAGCATTTTCTTGAAGACCAATTACTTAGTAAACAGCTTGGATTGAAATTCATAAACTAAAAGGGAAGAGTTTCTGGTCTTTAAAGTTGTCCTCTCACTCTTTCTATTGCTGAATAAGTGTTGAAGCTGCGTAAATTGCCAGGCAGCTAATATACATTAAGTAGTCGAGACTACATTTTTCTTATGGTTTGACCTTGGCATCTTACGGCCCTTTGCTTGATAAATATCCAACAAGATCAGGTCTATCTCTTGATCTTAATCAGAAGTTGTTTGGGAAGCATGGATTCAAGATATGATGATTTGCTGCAAGTGCTCGCTGCTTTATGTGGGATCCCTTTTCCTGCATCCTGCCATTGCTGCTCTGATGGAAGGTATAGTTCCGCTGGTAAATGGAATGCAATTATAGAGGAGCAGCCTGTTCGTTGGCATAAATGTGTTTGGTATAACCCATGTAATCTTTAAGAATTGTTTCACAACCTGGCTGTTGAACTTGAACAAGTTGGGCCATATTTGTTACAAATGTAGAACCAACAATTACAGATTTGAGCACGCCTCCAATTGGGCCACACAATTCTCACCATCTACAAGAACATCAAAATGCACCCTTTTTAGCTAGGGGTAAGCGCGGTCTTAGGGTAGAATCGAAAATCGGAGAACCAGATCCGATGGGTCCAATTTGATGGAAAGAGGGTCCGGTTCCCACTTCCCCATTTTTAGGAACCGAAACCAGGAACTGAGATCCTAAAGGTTAAAAATTTCAATAAAAAAAAAAGAAAGGTTAAAACATAAATTACAAATTTACGATCCCTAATTCCCAAATCTTACTAGGGTGCTCACTTCTCCCCCTAAATCACCGCCCAATTCTCCATCATCGTCCCTCGAAAGCTCATGGATTCTCTCCCGCTTCCACCTCGCTCTGCCTTCTTCGCCGGCCTTGTGATCTCCCCACGCGGATTCACTCCGACTATTTAGGCTCGCTGCCTCTCCTTCACTCACCATTGTCTCAGGCGGCGCGACGGCGACCTTCGGCATCGCTCCGTCGCAGGTAACGGCGACTGCTCTGCCGCCGTCATACGTGCATATAGTTGCATATCTTTGAATTCCTCCGTTCATACGGAGTGCTTCTGTTTTGCAGTGCAGAGAGGTTGCAGCACCGTCATCTCCGGTTCGATAGCGCGTGAGCTCCGAACGCCACCGTCGTCCACAGGTAAAGGCGAATCGAGCGACTTCGACGGGTTTCTCTACTTCGATTTCGATTCTTGTCGCTCGGATTGCTCTGTTGATTTCTCTGTTCTCCGACAACAATCTAGTTTTTTCTGCTCGTTAGGTGTGGATGTCGATTGAAGCAAAAAAAAATTTCAAGCTTGATTGATGCTGGAGGGCATGTTGAACTTGCAGTGGTGGTGATGTGTTTGACGTGTAGGATTGATGTTGTACGCTGATGCTGAAAGGCAGCACCATGGATGTGTATACCGAAGAATTGCGCATTTGTTAGAAGCCAAGCTCGTTGATATCTGTCTCATAGATATAGTCTTTCTATCTTCTTGCAAAGTGCAGGTCGAGCAGCTGCAGAAACTTGATTGCATTCCCGTTTACTCTAATGTTGATGCGTTTTTTTGCCTATGACCAAGGTGCTATTGCACACAATGCTCTTCGCATTCCTGTTTACTCTTATGGTGTTGATTGCGTTATAATAAGTGAATATTTTATTTAAGCTTTCTTTTTTTTTAGATATGGATTGTCTAAATGAGGAGATTATCGTCGGTAAATAGAGTTTACCAGTTGAAGCGGAATAAATATATGTAGTAGGCTTTCTAATACTTATTTTATTTTACCAGTAAATTGATATGGATTGTCTTTATACTTTGGTTTTCTTTGAAGGAGCAGCTAAGGTCGTGTTATTTGTGATTCTACCAATTGTTTGTGCGTGCCTTTTTACCTCGTGGTTGTTTAAAGGAGGAAGAAATTAATGGAGAACATTGACCTGACTTGAGCTTGATGCCTATTGTGGATGATTAAAGTGATTTGGCCATTTTATAAGAATTGTGGATGATTAATCAGTTTGAAAATCGGTTACCGTTGTTGCATTGGATGAATTGTAAGTGCTAGTCACAAGCTAGCGAGCTGCCGGGTTAGCAAAGTCTGGGTGATCATTCATGCATGATGTTTCCTCCTTAATGTAAATGGTTCAAAAAAATTGGTTCAAAGGATGTTCTTTGGAAATGTTTTTCTGTATGGCACGAATCCTGTTTTCTAATTGCTATGAAATTCGCAGTAAAATTTATATGAAGTTACCTATGAAAAACTCAAGTAAAAGGAATACATTTGCTTTTGTTTGAATGTATTCACAGTGTAGCGGGAGTTTAAAAGGAATATAAGGGCATGTGTTTTTGAGTCATTTCGTTGGGAAAGTTCCATTCAGAGGAAGGTGATTTGAAGTGAAAGCGAGGCTGCTCTAGTTTTATATCATTACTTTGGCATATGGAGTTGGAGGTTCTTGGAGCAGTTGGCTCATCCTTTAAGCTTGAAATCCTTATCAGCATAATTGGAGGATCACCAGCCCTAGTCATGTGCCTATTCCATGTAAATTAACTTTTCTAGCTTCATCTTTACTGTTTCCTTTCAGTATTGCAGGTGGTGGAGGAGCTTGGAGGAGCAACTTACTTTGATGACCAAAAACAAAAACTTTTCTACTTTGGAGGAGCTTGGAGGGGACCATGTTTTGTACTTTTTGTCGAGAAAAATGTGGCATCTTACCTTGGAATTTAAAGTCATGTGTATTGCATCCCAACAATTGCTATTTATCGTTCTATCCTCTTTCTATTAAAAAAAAATGTAACTTTTCAATAACTAGTATTTTGTATTTTCTTTGATGAATGTTCATTTTCATTTTGTTTAACTGAAAAAAAAGTAGAACCTGTTGAAACCTAGAGCTAACCCTAGAACCTATAATAGGGTAGGTTTCACGTTCCACGTTCCAACGGGTAGGTTTTAAGTTTCAAAAATTGCACAACTTGTACCCGATGGTAGTTTCCAGGTTCCAGGTGGAACTTGTGAGGAAAACCTATGTCACGCCCCGAACCCTAATGAGCTCGCGACACCCCTCAATGGTCGATCATTGAATGCGACATCCCAGGCACGTCGCCGACCCAACCCAAACATCAGAGATTAAGCACACGCGGCAACCAATAGAAACAACCCGGACAATTAACAATGACAAGAGGTAGCAATGGCAATAAACAAATAACTGAAATTCTTACAATTGACGAATACACTCAACGTCCACAAAAGACAATTCCCTAAGCTAGGCCACAACAACGGGACCACATTCCTCAAAAGGGACCACTGCTCGCAAACTTAACTTTTCTACTAAAGGGGAAAACTCAAAATACCGGGTACTTGACCCGTCTTCAATCTCCGAGGTACCCTTGAAGCGTCTTCAGTCACTTATGGTCGCGGATCTGAAATGGTTATATAATAACCGTGAGAACGAGTCTCAATAAGCAACTCCCTATACCCCACGTAGGCCAATGCGTACCCAGACAAGTCGTACATGCAATCTACCTCATAAGATATAAAATTCGCATTATTGAACTTACCTCGTCATCAAGCCCTTGCCAACACTGCACGTTAGTCATAACATGGTAATGCAATCATAATAGCTAAATAGCACATCGCAATTGCTCAAACGCCACCCACACTTGCATGCAATTCACCTTACTAATTAGACCACACATTCAACCAGCCACTTCAAGCACACGCTCAACCAGCCAATCCAATCACACACTCAACCAATCAATCCAGTCACACTCAACCAGCCAATCCAATCGCACGCTCAACCAGTCAATCCAGTCACACTCAACCAGTCATTTCAATCACACTCAAGTCGCATGCACGCGTCCAACCAACTTTCCTCTCACGGGCTCACCACCCGCACAATCAATCAAATCAATGGCCGCCGTCAACACGTCCCAAGCCATATCAATCATACCATACCAGTGGCCGCCGTCAACACGTCCCAAGCCACACAATCAATCGTTCCAATGACCGACGTAAACACGTCCCGGTCTATCACACCTTTAACGGGCCACCGTCGGCACGTCTCAAGCCCGCATCCATTTGGCACCTCGGCCAGTCATGCCTTCACACGGACCGCCGTCAACACGTCCCAAGTCCGTAGCCCTCCGATCGATCCGGGCTTCAAATCGACAGGCAAGCACACGCCATTCAATTCAATCAATTTCACGCCAGTTACACCAAGCAATCCATAATCACAATTCAATTATCGTCATATTATGCTCAGTCGCCACTCATTCTAATCACACCAAGCCACAGTTCACATAATAGGCATCGATTCAACCACGAACAAACAACACGAACCGTCGCCAAGCGGACATTAAAGCATACAAGAACACCCAATGAACCTAACATAATTTCCAGCACTAATGACCACCAATCCAGCCATGATTCCACCCGCACATCGCTCCACTCGACTCATAAAACAACCTATCACGATCGCCACTCGAAAATTTCCGAACCAACCATCGAATCCTCCCCCTCAATTCAGCCACAAATAAACAACTCGGACAATCGCTAATCTAACATTGAATCACACGCAAACAACTAATCAACTCGATATAAATTTTCAGCATCATGCGACCTTCAAACCCGCCATAAAATCAGCGAATAACCGCCTCGATTCGGCCCATACTCCGGCCCATTCGTTCACCTCGAGCTAGCCCACAATTCAGCCACCAAATCGCACTAAACAGTCACTAAATCAGCCCCCAACAGCCCCTAATCAGCCGCCAAACTCACTCTCTACGACCCCTAAATAAGTCTAATGATGCGCAAAGTCCTAGACGAGGTTTAGGGTGTCGCTTACCTCGACTTGAGCAAGAAGGCGAGGCTGGGCAGCGGGGGAAATCGTCGGGACAGCCGCAACGGCGGCGATCGGCGAGGCTCCCGGCCACAGCCGGGCAACGGCGGCGGCAAGGGAGCTCCGGTCGAGGTGGCAGCGACTCAGCGGCAAAGGGGGCGGGCAGGGGCTTCGCCGGAACAGCAGCAGCTCCGGCGACGGCGGGTGGCGACGGCAACGGGAGAGAAACAAGGGGAAGGAAGCAGCAGCAACGTCGCCGGAATTGTGGCAAGGCGGGTGACGGCGAGATGGACGGAACAGAGGCAGCAACGTCGGTCGGAACGGCGGTGTACGGTGGCTGGGCGAAGCGGAGCCGAACCGGGGGAGGGGGAGTTCAGCCCGGTGAGTTGCGGCTGTGAGGTGGCTCGCGGTGGCGACGGGGACGCTGGTTGAACCGGCGGGCGGCGAGCTGGCGAGCCCCGGCGACCGGGAGCGGCGAGCTCCAGCAGTAGGCCGGGCTCGCTCGCGGCGGCGACGGTGACGGCCGATGCAGTGAGGAGGAGAAGCAGAAGCAGCGGCGTCGGGCGAGGGTGGCGCCGGACGGACGGCAGACGGTGGCTGGGGGCCATGCACGGCGGCCGGGCAGCAAGGAGAAGAAACAGAGGCAGCGGCATCGGGCCAGATGGACGGCGGTCGCGGCGGAAGGATGAGCTGCAACGTCCACTGGTTCGGGCGGAGACGGCACCCGCGTGCAGCTCGGGTGGCCGGCAAGGGAGGCCGAGCGGCGACGGGCGGCGACGCGGCTCGACTAGGGCGGAGGCGCAGCGAGCGGTGGAGGTCCGGTCGGCGAGTTGCAGTAGAGGGAGGAGCGGTCGCATGCAAGGAAGGAGGGAGAAGAGAAAGGAAATAAGAAGAGGGAAGAAGGAAAAGAGAGGAGAGAGAGAGGGCGTGGGTCTGACAAGGGGGGGCAGGAACGTGCATGGGGGAGAAGAGAGAGAGAGAGAGAGTGGGGGGGGGAAACGGTCGGTCTGCATGGGAAAATGGAGAAGTCAGACGCAAGGGGGGGCGCTCGGCTGCATGGGGGAGACGTGCACGGGGAAAAGAGAAAGAGAGAGAGAGAAGACAGACGGGACAGGAGGGACTCGAGCGGGAAAAGAAGGAGAGAGAGAGAAGGAAAGAGAGAGAGATAAATAATTAAAAAAAACTTCATTCAAATATTAAATGCGATCCGAATGCCCAAATTAAAAATCGAAAACGATCTACCAGTCCAAAATAAGCCTCGTATATAAAAAGGGACAAATGCCAAATTAATTAAATCAAACTATAACGAGGGAGGTCTACTGGCCCAAATTTGCACTCGGTCAAAAACTCATCTTTTTCCACTATTCCTGACAATCTCAACGCTGGTTACCATAATATTGACACCGTCCAATTTATTTCGTCCTGAAACTCCCGAAAATCGACTGCCAAGTTCAGGGTCTAAATAACGGTCAAATTTGATCGAGTGCGATTCTAGCGAAATCTCTAATTTAAAAAGATTACCGGGAGTGATCAGTTCCCGGGCGAGATTTTACTATAAGCACACTGACAAATTACGCGTTTTATAAATCCCAAAAATGGGCCTAAATTCGGGATGTCACACGTTTGAACATCAGATCCTGAATCCCACTGATTCTGGTCGCCCATACAATCAGAATCTTGGTTTCCATAAGTAGAGATTAGTCCGTTGTGATAATATTTTGATTGACAATCAAATTGTTTTAGATTGAGTCAATCAAAACCTTCATTGTGAAATCCAAGCCAGATTACTAGCTGTATTGTTAAGTTCTGCGTCTGCATAATTCAGCGTCTGAAAAATTTCAGCGTCTGAGTCTGGAAAATATATGCGTCTGGAAAATCTTCAGAGTCTGGAAAATCTTCAGAGTCTGGATAATCTTCAGAGTCTGAATAATCTTCAGCGTCTGGAAAAGCTTCAAAGTCTGGATAATCTTCAGAGTCTGAATAATCTTCAGCGTCTGGAAAAGCTTCAGAGTCTGGATAATCTTCAGAGTCTGGATAATCTTCAGAGTCTGAACTTCCAAACTATATTAACCAAAAATAACTTCATGTTATTTATGAAAGTTTTGTCAACTTCAAAATCTTTTGGAGTTTTCCTCAACAGGCATCTCTCCTCCAGGTACAATAACTTTGCGTTTCGTTTGGCGATGAAATTTCTGTCATAGATATAGACTGTTAGATAGTTTTTTTTTCAAAATTGAGACCTTAAAAAGAGGAGTTTCAACGAGTTAAATGGGTAGTCCTAGAGTTTAGCTATAATTAGCAATTGCATTACAAAGATTTTTTTACTTAATTGGTGGGGACATGACATGTATTGTTCAAGATTTTGTAATGGGATGAACAAGTTTTATTGAAGTTTTTCATTGGGTGATCCTCGTAATTCTACAACAAACTAGAGTTCTATAAGTAGAGAGAATATCCTTTATCTCGCCTTATCTCGCCTTATACTTAACTTCCCTATATTTACAAGTAGAATAACTTTCCACATGTTTGCTTTTCTTAATTAGCTCACCAATCCAGGTTCTTTAGCCTTCCGCGATATACAAATTGGTGCAGCCAACATGTACACAACTCCATATTGAGAGAGAGAGAGAGAGAGAGAGAGAGAGAGAGAGAGAGAGAGAGAGAGAGAGAGAGAGAGAGAGAGAGAGAGAGAGAGAGAGAGAGAGTCTAACCTCAAGGTCGAACCAATCATTCACAGAGAACCCATTACGGACCAGTTGCTGACATGAATATAACTCAAGAGTCTCAACGTCACATATGTTGGAGGGAAGTTTACTAAGAGATTCACAATTAGTTGCCCTTAAAATTCTCAATCTCCCTGGAATTTTGGGGATCTCTTGTAGTTGTTGGCAATTCAAAACCAACAAATTCTCCAAATTATATAGTTGCTCACATTTAGGAAGGCTAGTAAAATTATTTTCTGATAAACTCAAAGCTTTTAAGAAGGGGAAACAGGAATTATTCTCTAGGAACTCCACTCCTGATAGATTGCATCCATTAAGGTTTAACAACTGTAAACTAGGAAATCCTGTCTTCATATGGGGATCACTCGAATCCTCCTCCTTCTTTGGAAACTTGATTAGTTTTGAGCAGCCATCAAGATACAGGTCTTCAAGATTTTGCAACCAATAAATGCTAGATGGAAGGATTGCTAGTTTCTTGCAATCATATAAAGACATGTGCTTCAAAGAGACAAGATTTTCTATGGATGCAGGAAGTTCCTCGATTGAAGTCTCTCCTAAAAAAACTTCTTGCAAGCTTTCATTTTTATCTGGAATATCAGGGAATCTTTGCAATTTAGAGCACCCACCTAAATGTAATGACCGTAACTTGCCATGATATGCAACTGATTCGTGGACACGCTCCAAGTTTTTGCACCCATAGAGATTCAGTTCCTCGAGATTTGGAGTACAATTGAGGTCTGGCATACCAACCAGCCACCGGCATTCACTGAAGTTAATAAACTTCAATTTTTTGAAGTCCTACAAGAACAATGAATCCAACTTGTATAGACATTCCAGAAGGAAAAAAAGTGAGATAAAGATTCAATTCAAAATGGGGCTCTGTTTTTAATAAAAATCACTTGATCATAATTCAACCCACAAGTGATCAGAATTCCTTTATCTTATGGTGTATATAGAGTTCTCCCTCTCCCTTTTTTAAATATGAGTTTCAGTAAGTAATCCTCATAAATTTGCCAAAAGAGAAATAAAAAAGAATGATACTCATTATTTCACCACACGGTAGAGTGGCGTGGCCACTCCCACTACGTGTACGTGCAGAAACAATACTTGTAATTCAGAGAGAGAGAGTGTGTGTGTAACCTCAAGTGGGAGCACTTGAGAAACGGTCAATCCTTTGACAACTAATTCATCACATGAATTTAAGCTAAGATAGGTGGCACTTGATTGATCAGGAATCTTATGTAGAGATTCGCAACCACCTGCCTGTAGATCCCGCAGAAAAGGCAGAAGGTCGGGAATCTCTTCTAGTCATCACTCATTAGGAAGTGTTGGTTGGTCGATCGTTTTATAAAAAAAATGGCATAATTTGTACGCCTATATGGTCATAAATATAACAAAAAATGAAAAATAATAGAGTCCAAGCCATCTTGCTTAGTTTTTGTTTTTTAGCCACATACACGTTGGTGTAGTGTAAGAGCTCAAATTTTACTATATCATCATAAATACAACCACTATAATTATACCTTGCATTTGTGTGTGTATATATGTACACGCACACACAGTGTGCATCCTTTTAAGTGAGTGAATCTCATGTGCGATTTATTAATATATGATGAGTCTTTTTGTGACTTCTTTCGTTCGAGTTTTAACTACTTTATTCTCCAGATGCCCTTTTAAATGAGTTGTCATCCCATAATGATTTGGATACTCTCAAGGAACTCTCTAAAATTATAGCACATCATTCTTAAGGACGAAAGAATATTAAAGGAAAGGGAGTTTAAGGAATAAGATTTGAAATGTTATATTTGAAATTGTATTTGAAGGCGTATCTCTCAAAAGATAAAGGTGGTGAGTTTTTTCATAGGACAAGTAAAGAATGTCAATTAAACCTTATAAATTGAGACAAACCTAATCAACACTTTCACTTGTGCGCGCGCATTATGAGTGGAAATGTTGCTCTTAGTAGGAAGGGGCTTACGGAAAGGTTTTTATGCGGTAAAAAATTTGAAAATGATTGTCATGGAGCCTTGATGGTTTACAGGTTATTGAGTTTTATATTGGTGAATTGTGCGCCTTGATTGTATTCCAAAAATAACCCACTGTCAAGTTTATGAGTTACTTTCGGTGTTCATTGCAGTGAAAAATGGGGACTCAACCTTAGTTCAGTTCTACGAGCCATCCTCACACCGATGGACAAGCTGAGACTATTAATGGAATTTTAGGCATTTTATTAACGAGTTTTATAGGAAAACATGTTAAACAATGCAATTTGTTATTGGTTTAAGCTAAGTTAGCATATAATAATTCGGTGATAGACACTACTGAAAAATTAACAAAGTTGTGTACAGAGAGCATCGTTAAATGTCCTTTGGCTCTTACACCATTACCCACAAAAATCGAAAAACACTGCAAGGTTCAATTGAAAGCATTTAGCGCACACTCGCTTCAATGGTCAAGCAAATAAGTAAGAAAAATCTCTCCATTTTTATACGCAATTTTGAAAAGAGTCTAGTTAGATTGTTTCTGCTGTATAGTTTAAAATCTTTGATAACACTTTCAGAATCTATCATTTCAAAGACATAAAATTTAGATCCTCATTTCATGTATTTTAAAAATTCAAGCACTGTCATTGTTCAGTCTATAAATTACATCACCAATAAGTTTTTCCCCAATTTTCTGTAGTCAATAGTTACCCTTGCTTTAAGTTCATTGTTCTTATGATTTTCAATACTTGCAATATTTTGAAAATGGGATTGGAACTTTTTCTTGTATATTTTTTGTTCGAAGCAACATCAAGATTCACCTAGGAAAGTGTTTAGTACTCCCCTAAACGGGAATGTTCCACTTATGTTGGTTCAATTAGTTGAACGACATCCTGTATTCAATGCTTTAATCTATTATAAACAATTTAATAGATGCAGATATTTCTTAAGCACATTAACAAGCATCATCAGAGTTACTAATTGTTGCATTCGAAGTTTTCAACGATCAATATATATTCATACCATATGCATATAGAAGTGGATATATAAAAGACAAGGAAGTAAATACTATTCATTTAAATGCGCACCTTAAATTGCTCCCTCACTACTTGGATGTTGCTTTTCGGCAAATCAAGTCCAACTAACTTCTTTTGACCAGAGGAAAATTGTGGAATCCATGGACATTCAGGCCATTCAAACCATCTTAGTTCATTAGGAAGACAGATAGGACCTTGAAAAGAGATACGTACATTAATCATGATGAGCACCCTCATCCTTCTCATGTTTGTGAAAGCATTAGGATCTATGTCTATCTCTTCTGGCTTGGGTAAATCCAATACTATGGCTTTTACTGCATCTGTTCCCTGTATTTATAGAATTTGTATTTCAATTAATATACAAAATCGGAGAATAAGAGAGTAAAATCAGTGTCTATATCATCAAATCTTACCATATCCCCTGACAGAACATCACGAACATCGTCACAAAGCCATAACCTACTGCGTCTTCCAGGATCATCACGACATTCTTGTTTAACAATATCCATGCCCATCAATTGAATCAAGTCATGCATGTGTAATTTCCCATACTCTTCAGTAATTAAGGACTTCTCAACAAGAACTTCTACTCCAATAGTTGTGTCAAAGTTGCAAGAGTCAATAACTTTCTTAATGTACTCTGTATGTTGCCCTTTGAAGAAACAGGCAATATCAATGAAGATCTCCTTTTGGTAATCCTCTAGTCCATTGTAACTTAACTTAAGAACATCATTGATGGTTTTGTCTGGACATTTGGCAAGTTTTTCCAATGCGCTTTTCCACTCATGTTCTCTTCTACCACATAGGAAAGAGCCCAATACCTCAAGTGCTAATGGAAGTCCATTAGCATACTCCAAAGCACTATCCACGAGATCCCTCCGTATTACAATCTTGTTGCTTCTAAGAAAAGCATGCTTATTGAAAAGTTCAAAAGCTTCACAATGCTCTAGAGTTTTAACTTCATAGATGTGATCTTTATCAATCCCATGAGAAGTTAGCAAATGGTTATCTCTAGTGGTAATGATGATCCGGCTTCCTTTACCAAACCACTCACAATCTCCAGCTAAAGTATTTAATTGTTTTATGTCATTGACATCGTCAAGAACAAGGAGAACTTTTTTGTGGCAAAGTCTATATTTTATTAAATTTATACCTCCATCAACACTAAACACTGTGAATCTTTTTCCCCATAATACCTCGGACAACAATTTTTCTTGCAAGGGAACTAAATCCCTGGAATCTTTTGAAGCTTCTCGAACATTTGCTAAAAAACAAGTACCCTCAAATTGTCTAAAAATAACATTGTAAAGGGCTTTCACATAAGTTGTCTTTCCCATGCCTCCTGGCCCCCATAATCCTATCATGAGAACATCACCAGACTCAAGATTTAACATTGATACCATCTTTTCCACTCGAGGATTTATCCCAACCGGATACTTAGCAACATGTAGGGGTGTTCGGTCTAGCTGCCTAGAGATCTCCTTCACAATTTTCTTTATAAGCTTCGCTTCATCTCTGACAAAAAACCAAAAAAGAACTTAACACATTGATTCAGTGGTTCAAAGAAATGATTATGTTTCTTTAAAAAAAAAAGTGAGGATGTGATTCAGCACATAAAACCAGGGTTACCAGGGACAAACCAGTGCATCACATCAATTACGACTTACCCATCACTCAAGTCCCATCCGGACAAGCTACCGGCATCAAAGAGAGCCTCTTTCCATCTCTTAACTTTCTTCGAATCCTTTCCGAACTTGGACTCATGCTTAACCATAGCTCTCCCATAACTCTCTCTCCCCCCTCTCACTTCTCTAGGTTCCACTTTGTAAAACACCGGCAACACAACCAGGTCCTTTTGTGTCTTGCACTCCATGATTTTTGCCACCTCTTCCAAACACCATGGTGAGGAAGCGTAGTCCTTAGAGAAAACGATGATTGCGACTTGCGATTCCTCGATTGCCTTCATAAGCGCCGGCGATATTTGCTCTCCTTTCCTTAGTTCCTCACTGTCGATATAAGTGAATAAACCATTTTGGTCTAGAGCCGTGTAGAGATGACTAAGGAAGTTGTTGCGAACGTCGGTGCCTCTGAAACTCAAAAAGACATCATAATTCCTCTTAGGTTTCGAAGAAGAAGAAGGAGCAGCCGCCATTAGAATTTGGTAAAACAAGGCAGATGCTGGTGTGTTTGCTTGGAATTTTGGAAAATGAAGGTGCTTTTATGGATGAACCGAGATCTCAAAAGGTAAACGACTCCATTGGCTCCCCAATAAAATACTTGGCTGTTTCTTCCAGGAAATGGCAGTCGCAACCAATGGGATTTTGTTTCCCATTGGACCTTCTCGGTATTTTCTTTATACGCAAAGGCAAGACTTTCTTTTTGGTGGGTCAACAAAGAATATTATATTAATTTTCAACTTTGTGGGGCAAAGCAGACGAGAGGGACGAGGAAGGAAATTGGAGAGGAGTTGGTGCGCCGTGGGCCCAACAAGCTCATCTCGGGACTGAAGAAGGGAAAATGATACAAATGATATTTGACATTTGACTTGATATTTAATATAGTTCCTACATTTTTAACTTATTTAATGTTGTCCATAAACTGTAACTCGATATGTAATGCATTTTATGAATTTTTAATTTATTCAATGTGATTTCTGGACTTTCGGAACGTTTTCAATTTTATCCCTGAATTATATGAAAATATTCAAACAACATTAAACATTTTTCATTTAGTTCATGAAAAATATTAAACATGTCCCAAAAGTCTAAGAATCACATTAAACAAATTAAAAGTTTAGAGATCACGTTACATATTAAGTTACGGAGATCACATTGAATAAGTTAAAAGTGCCAGGACCACATTACACACTGGGCTAAAATTCATAAACCATCTGTGTAATTATCCTGTCGAAGAACCGAGGTACTGCGGCACTGGGAACAACAAGCAAATGTCACCAGCATGATTTGTTGCATACTACTATTTTGATAGCTAAAATTCGCATGAATTTTTTTTCTAAGCCTTTCATGATTCGCTTACAAGACATAAATCAGTATGCAATGGGAATGAAGAAATCCAAATTTACAGTGGGGGCCTATTGGGTGACTTAACAGGATGGCTTTGACATGTCAATCAATTCTAATATCCTATGCAAGATGTATTCGTTTTTCAAGTACACAGACACTTGAGCCGATTTGAGAGAAGGGTTTCGGCTTCAGTATGTCTTCACCAATAATCAATACGTCACATTTTCTGTGCATTAGGCATTCTTAGTTACAAAATGGATAAGGATTACCTTTTCCTTTCATAGCTCGAGCATGAAAATAGATCGAGATTTTTGTTAAGTTGAAAGTGATGCGATCGGTTCTGATGTATAAATTCAAAGAAATGAGAAATTTCTAGAAGAACACCTTTAAATGATTAATCGGTATGCCAATAACTTATTTTCTATTACTTTGGAGCGAAGGATCTTTTGTTCGACTAGTGCCTTTTTCATTGGATGCTTTTTTGGAATTCATATGCTTACCGATGTCATTCCCTGTCAAATCAAAGTGCAAGTCATTTTCAAAAGAAATGGACTTCAGGCGAGAGTTCGTAAGAAAGAATTCGTCTAGGTGTGAAAGAATACATTCCCTTCATATTATTTAGTCCAAAAGAGGATTTCCACATTTGGACTTCAATGAAGGATGGCGGTTCAAAAGTGTAAAGCGTCCACTAACGTTGGATGTGGTAGGGATTACATCGAGAGTTTAGCTTATGTTGTTACTATCTAAATTGAGCGCACTAATTACGCTGATCATTACGAATTCCATGTGATTTGATGATATCTCACCTTTTTTTCACTGTCTTTTCTGCTCAGTCAAAAGCGCAAGGGAAAATTTGCTCGTCACTTTCGTGGTAGCTCCGCTCCACGTGACTTTCCTCTGGAAAGAAAACTGATGAAGTTGATTTGGATGGGAAGGTGGCTCCCACCACCTTGTTCCCTCTACATGCTCATATCTGGAGCGAATTCAAAAGTTGAGCGAGTCCGGTGGCTGATTTCCATTGCATTTCTGTTACAAACATGCCCATATTCCGCTCGCAAGAAATATCGGTGAACATTCATACGGCCGACAAGCTCATATCTTTATTTGAGACCAATTTAGCCACTTCAGGCTTTTATTAAAATAATATCCACTCTAAGCCCTCTTTTGAAAAAAATAGCCTCTTTCATATCCTTATTTGGAATTTTCCCTTATTATTTTTAAAGATGATCCGTGATTTCGACTAAGACGACTCATAAAGCTGCAATAAGCCGTGATTTTGATTGAATATTTTTATCCAAATTCGTTTGGCTAACTTTTAAAAAATGAGCCCCAATGTCGCTTCTTCAGCCACAAAATGTTCGACTCGACCTATTTCATTTTTAGGACTTAAATAAAAATTTACTATGACATTAAAAAAATATTCCTCATGAGAGTCGAGTGGGACTTGCCCCGAGCGTTGAACCAATCCATTTGGGAAGGTGACGGTCCTTGCACTTCAAAGCATTTAACATCTCCATTCACGATTTTATCTCCTTGAGGCTCGAATGACATATTAATGTAACTCAAACTCTCACTTTCACTTTTGGAAATATTTTCACTAAAAGTTAAACCCATGTTATATTCACATGAAAGAAAGTTTCACAACTATCCTCAAGAATCATAGAACTAGGTCTCTACTGACCAAGTTCACAACTATCCTTAAGAAATTACAGAACTAGACCTATGTTGACCCTAATTTAATTTTGATTATTATGAAACTCACTAAAATATGTTATTTATTATTTGGACTTATATTTGTTGTATTCAAGTATTTTTTGCAAGATTTTTGAAAGTGTAAAAAAGACCGTCCCTACCGAAAAACAAAGGGTCAAGTACCCGACCAAAGTAATGGCCAGACATCCGGCCAACCAGATATCCGGCGGTTAACCTCCGGATAGCTCCTACAGTTTTGAATTACAATCTGAAGTTTTAGTGGCGCTAGGAGATAATTTGTTCAAGCAATTGTCAATTGCTTTGGAAGCTCTAAACTCTCACTCTACGGCTAAGCCATCTTTTAAATGGTATAAACAATTTTGTTCATTCTTTTACGTCGTGTAGGTAAAATTTCAGTCAACAAAATGATGAAAGATATCAAAACACAAAATTTTAATTAAATCAAGTAGGCAAACATAGCTATGAATCAAACATTGTCTAGTTCCTTAATCTTGATGAGAAGAATAATGTAAGGGTAAGTTTGAAAAGCCAAAAGTGAGACCTCACTTTTGGTTTGAATAAATAGATTTAAGGCAAACTAAACATCATGTACATCACCAATTCGAACTACATGATCACAATTTGTCCACTCGCACGTGCTTAAAAGTCCTTAGTTCTAAGGGCTAATTTCGCAAGCCACACTAGCAATCATCTTTCAGCCCCCTTTCCTTCAATTTGGTCTTGACATCTCCAAAGTGCGACATTCTTCTTTTTTTTTTTTAAATCATTGAATTATTTTCTTTGATGGAAAATCGTGAGCTTAAGTGGTAAATATGTTAAATTTTGCTCATGTTGACATTAAGAACTCTTAAAATGAGACTTCGTTTCGAACAGAAAAAAAGAAGAGAGATTTCGTAAAACTGGGAACCAAAATGTGCCCCCTAACGTTACTTTAAATGATTAACTTTAAAGTGATGTCTACATATCAACTCACGTGATTTTGTTCCCCATTGGACCTTCTCGGTATTTTCTTTATACTCAGAGGCAGGACTTTCTTTTTCGGGGGTCAACAAAGAATATTATATTAACTTTCAGCTTTGTGGGCAAAGCAGATGAGAGGGATGAGGAAGGATGTTGGAGAGAAATCGGCGTTGGGGCCCGGTGGGCTATACAAGCCAATGTCGCTGGCGTGATTAGTGGCATACAACTATTTTGGTAGATAAATCAGTATCCAATGGGAACGAAGAAATCCAAATTTAGGGTGGGGGCCTATTGGGTAACTCGATAGGATAGCTTTAAAATGTAAATCAATTGTAATATCCTGCACGAGATGTATTAGCCATGCAAGTACGAAGATACTCGTGCTGATTTGAAAAAAGGATTTCGATCTAAGTATGTCTTCACCAATAATCGGTGCATCACTTTTTCTATGCATTAGGCATTCTAGTTACAAATTGGATAAGGATTACCCTTTTCTTTCATTGCTTGGGCATGAGAATAGATCAAGCTTTTTGTTAAGTTGAAAGTAATGCGGTTGGTTCTAATATATAAATTCAAAGAAATGAAAAGTTTTCTAGAAGAACACCTTTTAATTATTAAATGGCATGCCAATAGTTTATTTCCTTTTACTTTGAAGCGAAGGATCTATCGCTCGAGTAGGGCCATTTTCATCGGATGCTTTGTTTGGAATTCATTTCCTAAGTGGGGTGGGGTTATTCCTCGTCCATTAAAAGTGCAAGTCATTTTCAAAACAATTGGATACTTTAGACGAGACTTCGTATGAAAGACTTTGTCTAGCTGTGAAAGAATAGATTCGATTCAAATTATTTAGTCCAAAAGAGGATTTCCGCGTTTAGACTTTTATGAAGAATGGCACTTCGAAAGTGTTAAGCATCCACTAATGTTGGATGTGGTAGGCATTGTATCTAGAGTTTAGCTTATTTTGTTACTATCTAAATTCATGTTACATATGAATATCACTGATGCTAATCGAGCACACTAATTGCACGTGATTTGATGATTTCCCTTTTTTTTCTTTTTCTTTTTTGCTTGGTCAAAAGCCCAAGGGAATATTTGCTCATCACTTTTGTGCTAGCTTCACTCCGCGCGACTTCGCTCTGGAAAGAAAAATGATCAAAGCTGATATTGATGGCAAGTGGCCCACACCACCTTGTTCCTTCTACATGCTCATATCTAGAGCGAATCCAAGGCTAAAATGAGTCCAGTGGCTCATTTCCATTGCATCATTTATTCTGTTTTTTTTTTGTCATTAACAGAAACGGCTTGATAGTTGTTATTCGGAAAAATTCTAAATAAGGACATAGAGTAGAGTCATTTAATCAAAAATGGGTCTAAAGTGGATATTCTTTTAAATAATGGCCTATATAAGCTAAATCAGTCTCACATAAGAGCACGAGCTCACTGATTGGCAATTGTTTGCCAGACGGCAAGCATGTCATTTTTCTAGTGGATGGAACATGGGAACTTTTGTCAAAAATGTTTGGTTAAAAAATTACAAACCCTAAAAACAAAAGAAAAAACCCCCCCAAACGTTTCTTTCTTCTTTCCTTCGCATCTTCTTCCTTTCCTTTCGGTAAGCTCAAGCAAGGCCCAACTCTTCGTTAGTCCGACACTCACGTGTAACACAAGGGCCTCGATTATCCATCTCCTTTTCCCAGTTTGCGGTTTACTTCGATTTCCAATCACGTTCGATTACGTTCAAAGTGACGTAGCTGATCCTTCGTTTGTCGAAGAAAAAGGTATTGCATCTTGTTGAAGCAATATGTCGACAAGGTGTGGGTATGTGTTGGAATATCACACCGATAGCAGCAACGATAGCGATGGCTGGAGAAATTTTTTGTTTTTAATATTGCTTTTGCTTGTTTTGTCAGATTTCTAGGTGCATTATGGCTCCTTTTGACCAAACAAATGCATATCGATTACATTCACTATGTAATTTTAATTACATTTGCTGTCATCATGATCCTACTTGTTGGTAGTGATCTCTATTGTTAGGGTGTGGTTCATATTCCCCATTAACAAGAAGGTACGGGAGTTCCGCTCTCTAGTGAGCAGGCAGGGTTCCGAGGGCCGCCCTGGCGGGGGTCATAGAGGGCGCCGCCTATAGTTTGAGCTCATATTTTATTAGTAGTTTAGGCTTGGGCCCATGAATAGCTACTGTTGCCTATATATATTCTCTTTCTCTTATAATTGAGAGTGATGTAACAGAGAAGTATAGTGTGCTAATTATAATTGAATCTTCTATTGAACGTAGCCTCAATTTAAGGGTGCTCGATTGAGAAAGCTAACAATACACCAGTGCTCTACTCTCCATGTACCGGATAAAGGAGTGATGTAACAACAAAACTTGAATTAATGGACGGTACTTCCATTCACATGTTGTTCTATTCAATGGGTGGGGACTCCATCTATCCATACTTAAATTGCCAGTGATGTTCATGAATGTATGATTCCATGAAGGTCCGATGCATGTAGCCGTTCCATTCATGTATTACATTCCATTTAATTAAGCCAATTATACACGTTCTCTTTGATTACAAAATTTGAAGGAAATATACCATATATTTCATGAAAGTGTAAGTAACTCCTTAATGTGAAATATGGTGATCAGTGACTCTTTTTACCAACACTTATTCTTTTTGCACACTACTAGTGCTTGCAAAATCCCTCTTATGTACACCTTGCAATCAAATTCTTAAGAGATCGATCTTGTGAGAGCATTTCTTTGTAAAAGAGTGCACCGTGTTTATAAATGAATGTTGGCCCCAGTGCAAACCAACCTTTGTACGAGGCTTCAAGTTTAATTGATTAGGCATAACTCTTGAACAGTCTCTAGAAATGGAGTTGGCACCCATTTGGACCGGACCACCATAAAACAGTTTGCATTCCTCCATTGCTACTCATTTCATTTATATGCATATAACGTGTTTAATAAATTGCTTAAGTTATATTTGTGCATAATTAATTGATACTATGGAGCATATTCTGTATTTGGGCCAAAAAATTGCTCGTGTTTATTTGAATCTTTAGAACTAAATATCATGGCATCACATGTTGATGAATTAAAAGGGTTGGCGATACATTTTCGTCACAACACATAATTGTACAAGAGTATGATCAACAAGTGTCCCAAATGCAGAGAGGCACATGCATCCTTTTCCCCTTTTCCCGACATATCATAAAGTAAAGCAATAATCGTCAGATAATTTTATAAGCTTTTGTAATTTTGCCAGTGTCCCACATTAAATTCCCCCCAGGTTACAACAGGACATAGATTGTTCGATTGATAAAGCTGACAATGCACCGACGCTCCACTTTCCACACACCACATTTATGAACCCTCCCCCATTTCAAACCAAAAAATGATGCTCCCACTGCATCCTTGACGTATGAAGGTTAAAGTGTTTCTTTTTTTCTTTTTCTTTTTCTTTTTCTTTGAATCTGTTGACTGCAATTGGTGTTCCCACTATATTCTTGACTTGGGCAGAAAGATGCATTTACGCCTCCTAGCTACTCTGTAATCGTTAGTCGGGACCTGTAGCAGTAAATTTCACTTAAAAGCTGGTTCATCGTTAGTTTGAAATTTGGGATTTTCTTTGATCCGGGAAGATTGAAGAATATTGACTGTAATTTGGGAATTTTTCTTCTCTGATAAGTGTTGCTTAAACAAACTCATTGGACTGCTAATGAATTTATCATGCAGGTCAATTACGACTTATTAGCATTGTAATGCACAGAATTGTGAACTATTACTGCGATGTTTTCATCTTGCCCAAGAGAACTAATAGAACAAATTGAGCAGAAGTGTGATGCATTCTTTTGGAAAGGCTCTACTGTGCATGGAGCAAAAGGCGTGTCTACCTAAAAAGCAAGCAGGCTGGGGGTTAAACGAAATTGCTAGAATGGAATAATGCATGTATCCTGACGTATAACTTCGAGCATTTTCTTGAAGACCAATTACTTAGTGAACAGCTTGGATTGAAATTCATAAACTAAAAGGGAAGAGTTTCTGGTCTTTATAGTTCCGCTCTAAGCTTTCTATTGCTGAATAAGTGTTGAAGCTGCGTAAAATAGCCAAGCAGCTAAGGTCGCGAATGGTAACCATTCTATTTCAGAAATTGATTTTCTGGAATTTTGCTAGAAATTGATTTATGGAGGATAAATCTGTTTAATAAAACATGACTAATTCTGCTCCAGAAATTGATTTCTACTTCTGGAAATTTTTTAGGTGCCCAACAAAAATCAAAAAATTTAAATTTCACTCAAAGTGGATGGCCACATGTATTTTAAGTCATTCTGTGAAGTTTTGAAATTTTTTATTTTTTTTTGGGCACCTCAAAAACTTTAAATTTCACTTAAAGTAGATGGCCACAAGTATTTTAAGTCATTCTGTGAAGTTTTGAAATTTTTGATTTTTTGATTTTTTTAGCACCTTAAAAAATTTAAATTTCACTCAAAGTGGGTAGCTACAGGTATTCTAAGCAATTCTATGAAGTTTTGAATTTTTTTTATTTTTTTGGGCACCTCAAAAAATTTAAATTTTACTCAAAGTGGGTGGCCACAAGTATTTTAAGCCATTCTATGAAATTTTAAATTTTTTGATTTTTTTACGCACCTCCAAAAATTTAAATTTCACTCAAAATGGGTGGTCACATGTATTCTAAGTCATTCTATAAAGTTTTGGATTTTTCGATTTTTTGGGGCACTTCAAAAAATTTAAATTTCACTCAAAGTAGGTGGCTACAGATATTCTAAATCATTCTGTCAAGTTTTGAATTTTCGAAATTTTTTGGAAAAAATTCAACAAATTCCCTATTTTCCAGAATATGACTTTTTTTATTTTATGGAAATTTTTGTGAATGTTTCTGGAATTTTTCAATTTTATATGGATTTTCTGAATTTTTTTTTTGATTTTTAGGAATTTTCCAGATTTTCTAATTATGGAGAAATGAAGGAAATCTCATTTTGAAAGAGAAAAGCTAGAAATAGTAGCTTTTCTTTTTTGGGCCAAAACTCATTCTGGAAGCAAAAACTAATTCTGGAGCCAAAAAAAGAATGCATTTTTAGCAAATGCGTTTTTGTTCTAGAATGCAAATATTGTTCCAGAATGCATTCCCAAAATTTTTGAACAAACGCATTTCTGTTCCGGAATGCATTCTGAAGCAAAAATTCTGCCCCGGAATGGAAAATATGCGCATCCTAATATACATTGAGTAGTCGAGACTACATTATTCTTATGGTTTGACCTTGCCATCTTACGGCCCTTTGCTTGATAAATATCCAACAAGATCAGGTCTATCTCTTGATCATAATCAGAAGTTGTATGGGAAGCATGGATTCAAGATCTGATGAATTGCTGCAAGTGCTCGCTGCTTTATGTGGGATCCCTTTTCCTGCATCCTGCCATTGCTGCTCTGATGGAAGATATAGTTCCGCTTGTAAATGGAATGCAGTTATAAAGGAGCAGCTTGTTCGTTGGCATAAATGCGTTTGGTTTGTAACCCATGTAATCTTTAAGAATTGTTTCATAACCTGGCCGCTGAACTTGAACAAGTTAGGCCATATTTGTTACAAATTTGGAACCAACAAATACAGATTTGAGCACACCACCAATTGGGCCACAGAATTCCCACCATCTACAAGAACATCAAAATTCACCCATTTAGCCAGTCGTGACCCTTCACCTTTCTCAATTTAACTTGGAAGTGCCAATATTAAGATGGCATGCCAACTAACATAATCAGACAAATTAGAACGCAAGATGCTGAATTCAATCTGCAAAACCTCAGTGAGGCAATATGAGAGGACACTAAGTTGGATTGTAGCTCAAACTTCATGACAAGAAAGATAACTGAAGGAAGCTGAAAGGACTTGCATACAAACATTGATGGGATTCTACCCAGGAATCTAATTTGCAAATGCGTTGAAGAAGTTAACTCTGTCCTAGATACCTCCTACTTTTAAGCTCTTTCTTCCGATCCCTCATAGAATATTCTCTTACATAAGTAATGCCACATTCTGTCACATAAACAGCATCAAGGCAAGAAAATGGTAAATAGAAGGGCAATTGTTTGGATGCACAGCGAGATACCATTCTGAAAAATAGGAAGGTATTTGAATATATTTCTGAGCGTATGAAGTGATACACATCATGAATTTGTTAAAAAGCAGAGAGATTTCACACAATTGATACTCGTGGCATATAACATATGGAACTACTTTCTTGTTCAAACTTCCACAAAGACAGAACATCCAAAAGCTCTGCAGAAGCGTAAAATTAACACCTGCCAACTTAATTTGGTTAAAAGCAGACTCAGAGCTATATCAGAGAAACTTGGAAAAGCTAACCTTCACATCAAATTGTATTGCGTCTACAATCTCACATTATAAGCATTCCAACTAGCATAAAAGGGGAAAAAGAGATTAATAGACACATAAACATGAAAGAGAGAGCAAAGAGCTAGAACTTCAGGATCCTTGTTGTTGAGAGGAAAAAACTGAACTGAATACTTGGTTAGGTCTATGTGACCCCAAGCTATCTATTTATAATAAAGTCAAAAAGGCCAAAATTACAATATTACCCTTATTGCTGCAATATATAAAATAATAAAGGAAATAGACAAATATGCTCCTATTAGCTAAGTACTCTCAACACTCCCCCTCAAGTTGGAGCATAGATATCACACATGCCCAACTTGACTAAACCAAGATGAAACGATTTACTTCCCAATCCTTTAGTCAACACATCAGCAAGTTGATCACCAAATTGAACAAAGGGCACACAAATTAAACCACTCTCCAACTTCTCTTTGATAAAGTGCCTGTCAATCTCCACATGTTTTGTACGGTCATGCTGTACAGGATTGTGAGCAATACTAATGGCGACTTTATTATCACAATATATCATCATAGGAATAGGAACAGATACACCAAGATCTTCAAGTAATCCTTTAAGCCATAACATTTCACAAACTCCATGCACCATTGCACAAAATTCTGCTTCAGCACTAGATCGAGCAATCACATTCTGTTTTTTGCTACGCCAAGTCACAAGATTCCCTCCTAAGAAAGTACAATACTCAGAAATAGACTTTCGGTTAGGAGATTCAGCCCAATCAACATCTGTATAGGCTTCAACTTTCAAGCCATCACGAGGAGATAAAAGAATCCCTTTTTCGGGAGCAGACTTCAAATAACGAAGGATTCGAAGAACAGCATCCATATGAGTAGAGTATGGATCATGAATAAACTGACTCACTAGGCTCACAGCAAAAGCAATATCAGGTCTAGTGTGTAATAAATAAATCAACTTGCCCACTAACCGTTGATAACGACCCTTATCTACGGGATCACCATCCTTTTCTCGAAAACGAGTATTGACCTCAATAGGTGTATCAAAAGGACGACATCCTAATAACCCAACTTCTGTTAAAAGATCAAGGACATACTTCCTTTGGGATAGAAAGATGCCTTTTGAAGATCTGGCAACTTCAATCCCAAGAAAATATCGGAGCTTTCCAAGATCCTTTATTTCGAATTCTTGTCCAAGAAAATTCTTCAACCGGCTTATCTCATCAATATCATTCCCTGTGACAATAATGTCGTCTACATAGACAATAAGAATAGTGACTTTAGCATCTGATCTCTTCACAAACGAAGTATGATCAGCATTACTTTGTTTATACCCAACAAAGATCATAGCTTTCTGAAACCTACTAAACCAAGCTCGAGGTGATTGCTTTAAACCATAAAGTGCACGTTTCAGCTTACACACTTTTCCTTGAGTTTTGTCACAGGAAAAACCTGGAGGAATCTCCATATATACTTTCTCTTCTAACTCCCCATGAAGGAAGGCATTTTTCACATCTAACTGATGAAGATCCCATCCCTGGTTTACAGCACATGAAAGTAACACTCGAATAATATTCAACTTGGCAACAGGAGCAAAGGTTTCTTGATAGTCAATCCCATAAGTCTGAGTAAATCCCTTCGCCACCAACCGTGCTTTATATCTATCCATAGTACCATCCATCTTCTGTTTGACTACAAATACCCACTTACATCCTATCGGTTGTTTCCCAGGAGGAAGAACAACAAGATCCCAAGTGTCATTTTTCTTCAAAGCATGCATTTCCTAAAGCATGCATTTCCTCCACCATTGCTGTCTTCCACTTCTCATCTGCAAAAGCTTCTTGCCAATTCCGTGGAATAGAAACAGAAGATAAAGTAGATACAAAAGTACGATAAGAGCTGGACAAAGAGTCATATGAAATAACATTGGATATAGGGTGTTGAGTACAAGTTCTAATACCCTTTCGGAGTGCGATAGGAAGATCAGAAGGAGAAACCTCATCAGAAGGAGTAATAGAATCAGGATCCGGAGATGATGACTGAATAGGCAATGTATTAGTAGTCTTAACCTGCGTGTTGATAGTGGAATTCCTACGACGATATGTCTTCAATGTTTCCCCACTGTCAATCTGCCTTTGAAAGATACCAATACTTTGCTTAACAGGTGTGGTCTCCCCCTGAACCTCTAATATCTCCCCCTGAAGTATTGCATCGTTCTCCTCTTGAGAAGGAGAAGGAGAACGATCAGAGACTATTGGAGGAGGAGAAGGAGAAGAGTAAGTAACATCCTTAGGAACATCTAGAATTGGAACATCTAGAATTGGCAACACCTCTACACTAGGACACTCCCCCTGAAGAGGTGGAGCGGAATAATAAGAAGTAGACTCATGAAAAACCACATCCATAGATATAATACTACGCTTAGAAGGAGGATGATAACACTTATAACCCTTTTGAGTAATTGAATATCCAAGAAATATGCAGCGGAGACCACGAGGTTCCAACTTACTCTTAGAGGTAGTGTTACAAGCATAACAAACACAACCAAAAATTTTTGGAGGAAGAATAAAAGTTGATAATCCCCGTAAAACATCAATAGGTGTGCGAAAATCAAGAATTCTAGTCGGCATCCGATTGATTAAATAGGCAGCGGTTAAAATAGCATCGCTCCAATACTGAGAGGGGACATGACGTGCAAACATAAGAGACTTGGCGACCTCTAACAAATGTCGATTTTTTCTTTCGGCAACACCATTTTGTGCTGGGGTATCAACACAACTGGTTTGATGAATAATGCCATGATCAAAGAGATACCGTTGAAACTGACTTTCAGTGTACTCAGTGCCATTGTCATTGCGAAGAATTTTCATTGTGGCGTTGAATTGAGTTTGAATCATTTTATGAAAAATTTGAAAATAACGAAAAACGTCACTCTTATGCTTCAACAAATAAACCCAAGTTGCACGAGAATGACAATCGATAAAAGTAACAAACCATTGATGACCAGAAATAGAAGTACGTCGGGAAGGACCCCACACATCAGTATGAATCACATGAAAAGGGAAACGACTTTTATTATTTGAAGATGAATATGTAGAACAAGTTTGTTTAGCAAAGACACAAGCTTCACAAAAAAAACTCATCTTTATTACAAGCTGAAACGAGATTCGAGAAAACTTTTTCTAAAGTTCCTAAAGGGGGATGACCTAATCTGCAGTGCCACTGATGGAGATCTGTCAATGCTGAATTAACTTGATGGGGCGTAGTAGACGACATAGAAGTAGAAACCCCACTACCCTTGAGCAGATAAAGACCACCATCCAATCTACCATATCCAATCTCCTTCTCCATTACCAGATCCTGGAAAATACAGTAAGAAGGGAAAAAAGTTACTTTACAATTTAAGTCTCAAGTCAAACTACTAATAGAAAGGAGATTAGTAGAGAATGATGGAATATGTAAAACAAAAGACAAGGGAAGAGTGGAGGAACAATTGATAGACCCTTTCCAGCGATGGAAGAGAGGGTTCCATCAGCTACACGAACTTTGTCTCTACCGGAAGTAGGGGTGTATTGATGAAAGAGACTAGAAGAACTTGTCATATGATCTGTAGCCCATGTATCGATGATCCATGGGCTAGAAACAACAGATGTATTAAACCCCCTAAAGAAGATACCTGAAGTGGCTAAATTTGAAGCAAAATGGGAAGACGAATTGGCAACTGTGGAGGAAGCAGCAGCAGTAGAAGCTTTCAGTAGATGTCAAAATGCCTGAAGTTCTTCCTGGGATAAACCGATATCAGTAGTAGGTGTAGCAGTAACAATTTCAGTATGGTTTGCTTTGTTTTTTGTCTTTCTCTGTGCCTTTTTTTCCTCAAAATCTGCAGATTTTCCATGTAACTTCCAGCAGGTAGCCTTAGTATGATAAGGCCTATGACAATATTCACACTTCACAGCTTCCTTAGGGGTATCATTAAATCGAGAGAACGAACCAGATTTAGTAATAGTGCCAGCACTAATTTGTAGAGCAGATCGATCAATAGTAGAGGACTGGAGTATTGCTATCCTATGGCTTTCTTATGAGTGAACTAGGGCATAGGACTGTTCCAGAGTGGGGAATGGAGACCGGCTAAGGACTTGAACACGTATCTGATCATATTCAACATTCAATCCTATCAAGAAATCATAAACTCTGATATTGTCCACATGGTTCTTGTAGGCAGCAATGTCTGTAGCATTAATTGGTTGATAATCGGTATAATGATCTAGCTCTTGCCATAAACTCCGAAGCTCAGCATAATATTGAGATATAGTCATCTCCTTCTAAGAAGTGTCATGAACCCTTTTTCGAAGTTCATACACCTGTGCATCATTCCCGATTTGACCATAAGTATCCCTAGCAGCTGACCAAATTTGCGCTGCAGTATCAAGAAGCAAATATCCTTTTGCAATATGTGGCTGCATCGAGTTGAGCAAAAAAGACATTATCAAAGAGTCATTCGAGATCCACTTGTCTTGAGTAGCACCCGATGTTTCCGGCTTTGCAGAAGTGCCATTGATATGACCTGTAAGCACACGGCCTGCAATGGTCAAGAATACAGATCGAGATCATATCAAATAATTTGTGCCGTCGAGCTTCACAGAGATTGTAGTGAAAGTAATATAATCTATACGGCCATCTCCTGTAGGTGGAGGGTTTTCAACTAAACTATCAGACATTGTCACTGGTAGTAGGCTAAAAATATCCTCCAAAAAATCAGCAAGATCATATCAAGGGAAGAAAAAAATTGATTTTTTCAAGATTTTGAAAACTTGAAAAAAATCGATAATTCTAATTTATCCCAAAGAATCTGAAAAAATAGGATGGTCCGTGAACTGCAGTGCTTTGGTCTTCACACATGAGAGAATTGTAGGCCAGCAGCAAGGCAGAAACAATTCCAGACAAGAAGATCCAAAAAATCGCAGAAGAAATTGAACCACCTATTGCGGACTGCAAAGAAGTTGTAGTTATGTCATAGAGGTGAAGTTTAGGGCAGACACTAGATTCAAAGAATCACCTCATTAGTGCTGCCCTACACTGTGAAAGAGAGCAAAGGAGAAGATGAGAAGGAACTACGGTAAGAGAGAGTGAAGGTGTGAAGAGAGGAAAAAGAAAGGTTGCGCAGAGGAGAGATTAGGGTTACGGTTTCAGTTCAGATTTGGCTCTGATACCATGTTGAGAGGAAAATACTGAACTGAATACTTAGTTAGGTCTATGTGACCCCAAGCTATCTATTTATAATAAAGCCAAAAAGGCCAAAATTACAATATTACCCTTATTGCTACAATATATAAAATAATAAAGGAAATAGACAAATATGCCCCTATTAGCTAAGTACTCTCAACACTTGTGTTTTGACACTGCTACTTCGTATTGTGACGCAATAAGCAATCTGGAAAAAATTATAGGATCCACAGGAATGAAGCACAAAAGGCAATACAAAAATCTAGCAGATTTTAAATCACAAAATCATAGTGCCTCAACCAATAGTTACATTGAGACCAAAAAATAAGATTTACATAGCTTCTTTCAATATCCATTTATATCTCAGCATTTGGATAACTCCCAACTGCCTAAAGCTAAATTTGGCTGTAAAATTTCTAAGTTGTGGTTGCTAAATAATATAAATAGTCCATATGTATAATTTTGGACATCTGCGAAGTAGTCCCTCGCAATTCAATATCCACAATTTATCATTAGCATCAGCCAAATCAACAAATGTCCCATCCATCCATCTTTGTCACAAACCTAGATGAAGTTGCTTGATGTGACAGTCACTGTGGTTGTCACATATCCATAGAAACACATCAGAAAACGGACAAGAGGGTCAATCTCGACAGGAAATAGCACAAGCACTAAAGTTGCTGAAAGCGAAGTGCAAGAAATCATTTAGCGAATGCGACAGGTTACAGTAAGCATTCTATTAAATATTCAAAATTAACTGCAATCCAGAGGTGGGCCTTTCTGCCATGAATCAAGAATATCTCCAATAATTGCGATTATCTGTAAAAGCTTGAGGCGCTTCCTAAGGGCAATTCATGCTGGCATAGATAGAACCCTTATGTCATTCTCGGCTTGCTTGCATTTAAGGAGAAACCTGCACCTTCTTAGTGTTGCTTCTGATACTTCAAATGAAACCTGGAAGAGACTCCACTCGGTCTCTAGCATCTCCTCCAGCTCATCAAATGAACAGCGTGTAAAATAGAATGTTCTTGTATCATAATTACTATGAACATGATCCACCAATACCCTAACCTCACAGAAACGACAGCCTCAATTTCTTCCTCCAATCCAAAAGCAACGCACAAAGACAATCCAAGGATACTCCCATGCAAATCTCGGGGTACCCAAAAAGAGACAGAACGCTCTTGACTTTGGATAAACCAACATGCTATCTCTCTACTAGGAAGTATAGCATCCATGTAGTGACCCATCTCATGAACATCCTTTTGTAGCAAATCTATTAATCAGAATCACACCAGTTCATGCATATGTGTAATGTTAGCCAGGTCGATACCTGCACAAACCAGTCCATGACATGAATCTAAGCGAACGTACACTGACATGGGACTTAATGCACTGAACAGACAACTTTGGATATCTGGACAATGCATT
The DNA here is from genome assembly GCA_031216185.1 of Syzygium aqueum. Lineage (NCBI taxonomy): Eukaryota > Viridiplantae > Streptophyta > Magnoliopsida > Myrtales > Myrtaceae > Syzygium > Syzygium aqueum. Next base: position 22,308,064 of record CM062238.1, read on the forward strand.
GTAGCCATCTGCTTCAAGGGTGCAAATGTTGGTGGGAGCTCTAGGATCTCCTGAAGCTGCTGACAATCATCTAATTTTTTGAGGAACATCAACTCCTCAAACTTGCTAATGCATGTAGGAAGACTAACAAAGTTATATTCCTAAGAGATGCAAAATATTTACAGAAGAGAAGCAGGTAAGACTCTGAAGGAATTCTGCCTCAGATAGATTGCACCCACTAAGCTTCAAGGAGACCAGATTTGGAAATCCAAGCCTACCATAGGGAGATTTGGAGCTCTCACTGCTCCCTGGAAACAACCAAACAATGAACAAACTTCCAGAGAAAGGTGATCTAAACTTTACATCTCGTAAATGCTACCAGGAAGACAGATAAAACTTCTGTATGAATCCAAAAGCAAAATCTTAACAGATATTAGGTTTTCAATTGACGCAGGAAGTTATTTTATAGAGGTCTGAGATAAATAACGTTTTGTTAAGCTCTCTATATTCTTAATATCAGGAAACTTATCAAGCTTGGAGCAGCCAGTTATATCAAGTGTTTGAAGATATTTCAGCTTCAGCTTGCTTGGAGGCTCCTTGAGGTTGGAACACCTACTTAAGTTCAATGTCTCCAAATTTGGCACCTTTGAGAAGTCTGGAACACTAATCAGTGACTTACAGCAGCTAAATTTCAGGAACTTCAAATTTCTAAAATGCAGCAAATAAAAAAGAACAGATGAACAAGATTTTGATAAATATCGCTTTGTGAAAGGCATCAAAAATAAAAACCATCAACAAAAGCAAGTATGATGTAATCAACTCCATTTCCCAGGGTCATCTAGACACTCTTGTTTCACGATATCCTGACCAATCAACTGAGTCAAGTCATGCATTTGTACTGTCCTTTGATTCCCAATATTTATTAAAGATCTCACTATTAGAGTTTGAATCCCAATTAATGTCTTTAAACCACAACTATCAAGAACTCTCACTACATAATCACTATCCCTTCCCTTAAAGAAATAAGCAATGTCAAGGAAAATGTCCTTCTCATGGTCCTCCAGCGAATCAAAACTTATCTTCAGAACACTGTTTATATCTTTATTAGCACTTTCAGCAACTTTACCCAATGTACTCTCCCATTCCCCTCTGCTTCTACCACATAAAAACAGGCCCAACACCACAATCGCTAAGGGAAGGCCATTAGCATAGCCCAAAATATCATCTATGAGATCCCTGCTTATGTCTGTTATCTGGTTTCTTGGAGAAGCATATCAACTGAGAAGTTCAAAAGCTTCACCTTGATCTAATGCTTTGACTTCATCTACCTGATCTATCCCGTGAGAAGTTAGTACATGTTTATCTCTTTTCGTAATAATGATCCTGCTCCCTTTTCCAAACCATCCACATTCTCTAGCTAATGCATTTAACTCGTCCCCATGATCCAGGGGGAAGAACAGCAATGGTGCCAACACTTGTGTACGGAGGCCACTTTGGTGCCAAAACTTTCATTTGGATCACTTAAGTACCAAAAGTTTACGCCGGCGATCACTTAAGTGCCAAATCGGAGAAAAAACGATCACTTAAGTGTCAACGGCAAGAAATTCCGATCAAATTTAATACGTGGCTTTTATATTTAAAATTTAATGACACGTGGTTTTTCTGATTTTTTTTCTTTCTTTTCTTTTTTCTTTTTTTTCTTTTCTTTTTTTTTCTTTCTTCTTATTCCGGTGGCCGGCGTCCGGCCACCGGCCATGCCCGGCTTCGCCGGGCATCGCCTTCCTCCGGGCAAGGCCCGGCGAGGCCGCCGTGGCCTCGGCGGGGGCCGGCCTCGCCGGATCTGGCGAGGCGAGCCCTCGCCGGGGCTCGCCCTGCCCAGGCGACCTCGACCGTCGCCTGGGTAGGGCGAGCCCCGGCGAGGGCTCGCCTCGCCAGATCCGGCGAGGCCGGCCCTTGCCGAGGCCACGGCGGCCTCGCCGGGCCTCGCCCGGAGGAAGGCGACGCCCGGCGAGGCCGCCGTGGCCTCGGCGGGGGCCGGCCTTGCCGGATCTGGCGAGGCGAGCCCTCGCCGGGGCTCGCCCTGCCCAGGCGACGGTCGAGGTTACCTGGGCAGGGCGATCCCCGGCGAGGGCTCGCCTCGCCAGATCCGGCGAGGCCGGTCCCCGCCGAGGCCTCGGCGGCCTCACCCAGCGAAGCTGGTGGTCGGACGCCGACCACCGGAAATAAGAAAAAAGAAAAAAAAAGAAAAGAAAGGAAAAAAGAAAGAAAAGGAAAAAAAAAGAAAAGAAAGGAAAAAAGAAAGAAAAGGAAAAAAAAAAAAAAGAAATGCCACGTCAGCCTCCGCGCGAGCCACATCAGCTTGAAAAATTAATAAAAAAACGCTACTTCGGATTTCCGGCGAAATGGCACTTAAGTGTCGTTTTTCACAACTTTTGGCACTTAAGTGATCCAAATGGAAGTTTTGGCACCAAAGTGGCCTCCGTACATAAGTTTTGGCACCATTGTTGTTCTTCTCCCCATGATCCACATCATCAAGTACAAGCAGAATCTTCCTACAACAAAGTCTATCTCGTTTCAAATTAACACCTACATCCACACTGAAGACCACTAAATTTTCTTTCCACAATATCTCGAATAAGAGTGCTTTCTGCAAATGAACAAGGCTATCAGGTTTACTGGAGGTTTCTCTAACATTTGCAAGAAAGCTGCACCCACCAAACTGACTAGCGATACTGTTATAGACAGCTTTAGCGATAGTGATCTTCCCTATACCTCTTGTGCCCCATATTCCTATCATCCGAACGTCATCCAAGCCCGTACTTAACGACAAATTTACTTTCTCTACCCAGCAACCTACACCTACAGGATACTTGGCAACACTCAAGGGAACTCATCCTACTATAGTCGAGTCGAGATCTCTTTGACGACGCGATCGATGAACTTGGTCTCATCTCTGCCAAAACAAAGTAGCAAAGGGGAATGGGAATGAATGGCAATATACGATCCATTGAACTAACTAAAACTAACACGAAGTAATCAATCACTATGCAACATTCCAAAACATGACTCTAACGCACTAATCGATGCCATCATGTGTCAATCAGAATAGAAAATTCCATATTCTTTGACAGTGTCGAACAGGAATACTGTGATTACCCATGGACATAATGCCAACCGGACAAATTGGCGGCGTCAACTAGGGCTTCCCTCCACTTCTTCACCTTCTCAGAACCCTTTCCCAATTTCTCCTCGTGCCTGGCCAATGCCTTGCCATAACTCTCTCTCTCTCTTTGCCCTCGTATCTCCCTCGGCTCCACTCTGTAGAACACGGGCAACACCAGCTGTCCCTTGAGCCTCTTACGTTCCATTACCTTCACCCAGCTCGTCCAAGGCACCACCCAGACGAAGCGTAGTTCTCGGAGAAGACGAGCACGGCGATTCGTGAGCGCGGGCCTCAAGTCGTCGCTGTCGATGTAGGCGCTGATGCCTACATGAAGCAGAGCCCCATCGAGATGAGGGAGGAAGCCGAGGCGGACGTCCTCGCCTCTGAAGCTGAAGAAGACGTCGAACGGCCATTTTGCTTCGGAAGTTGAAGAAGTATCAGTCCGAACGTATCAGTGATACTACTGCACACCTTCTTCTCCTTCTTCTTCTGTTTTTTCTTTTGAATTTTTTTCGTGGTTTTGTTTTTGGTCGAATTTTTTTTTCATGGTTTCAGAACTGAAAATAAAAACCTTTTAAAAGAGAAAAGAATACTTTGAGAATCGGAATTTCAATGCCATTACAAAAAATGGGAGAAACTTGTAATATGTTTCGTTTTTAGATAATGAGATTGTAAAAATTTCAATACCAAAATTTTTAAGAAATTTAACAAGTATAAGGTTTAAGAAACTTTTTTGATTTAATATTACTACCATGCTAGTGATCAAGCTGGAGTTAACATTATACAAATTACTAAAAATAAGAGGAGATAGTGCATGATTTCATACATTGTCGATGTATGAAAGATATTATGTATGGATTAGCGTGAAGTATTGATTAGTTCATGAAGAAGTCCGCACGAATTGATTAGATAAAGGATTGATTAGTTTGTGAAGAAGTCCGCATGAATTGATACTTCCTTGGGAAGTTAAAACACTTGGTCTTATTTATATTCTATCTAATCATGATCAATGCATACTCACATAATGAGCGATATCATTGAGTTTCCATTTGTGCAAAAGAGAGTTTTTGGGCGAAAATATCTTCCACGCAAAGAAGTAGAAGTATGAACTCTTTCGTTCATGGGTATGTTAATCACCATATCACATTGAAGCAATTTGTCAAGCAAGCCAACAATGCCTTGAGGACTAACGTGGAAAAGAAAAACTTAGGAGGACTAACTCTATTAACTTCAAATTCCCACTCATAATACATTCTGGCATTAACAAACAATTTCAAGGTGTCTACACCGATGGCAAGTTTGAGAGAATTTCAAGAAGAGTTGAAGACGAAAATCCCCCTCATATTGAAGTTGGAGCTTCCTTGCTTCTGGATGTAAGGGTGGAGGAGAATGAGTCCCGTGTTGCTGCTTTTGACATTCTTCATTTTGCTCCGTCTCAGAGAGAGAGAGAAAGAGTTACGCTCTTGTTGTAATCTTGAAGATTTTGAACTTAAAATGAGGCAGAGACCTTATTGATGCTTTAAAGGAGTAAAACGGAGTTGTACTAAAATGGAATTTTAAAGAAATGAATTGCCATCATAACATATATCATATGATAGAAGATATTAGATAGGCTCATTCTATTATTATCGGAACATGTTGTATTCGATGCATCGTTCTTTTTTCTCTTTCAAGTTTTTATTTTGTGCTCTCGTGTTATGCTATACTTATAACACTATTTTTCAGAACAGAAAATGAGCAAAATTTCATGAGAATAAATTCACGCAATATGTCAACTATAGCGGGCTCTATCTTGGTCGAAGCGGCATATGCACGCCACATTCTTATAATCATATCTAGTACTTTTTTGTTTCGCAAAAATTAATGATTTAAGAAATATTTTCCTAAACTACCGCTTGTATCATGTATAAAAATAAATGAATGAAAAATATTGTCACTATCCATAAAAAATATTTAGACATAAATTATTTTTATAATAATAAAAATATTTATTGACTAATTATTTCAAACGATACAAACGATCATTTTTAGGATAATGTTTTCAAACTTATTAATTTTTTACGAAATAAACGGACTCTTTATTTATGGTCATTCCTAATAATTTAAACTTTTGAGTAAGAAATCCTTAATGGATCATGTGAAAACTTCTATATGAGACGTGGCCATATTGTATTTTTTCTGTGACACGATTGGCTTATCGCCAGGGGCAATGCTCGTAGTGTACCCCGTACTGTCCCCTTACCCGATGGACAACACGTGTCCAGCTTATGATGCAATCCAACGGCCACGCAACTCCTCCTACTCTCCCTCCGTCCAGCTTACGACTTACCAACTTGAATAATAAGATTTTACTTCAAATAGCAAATTTCTAGACAGCTTGACGACTTGCTATTGAATTTGGCTTTCTTAAATTCCTCAAAATTATTGGTAACATATTACAATAAAAGTGGGCCTACATTGGCAAGTTACTTAATCCAATGATGATTTACTAACTTTGATTTTATCTGTAATGGCAAATTCCTTACTTTAGTGATAACTAACTAGTTTGTAAGCGCCTTACCAAAAAAAAAACTAGTTTGTAAGCGGACTATGTTGGTAAGTTGCTGATTTCACTGCTAAGTTTATGCTTCGAGCGGTAACTTTCTCCATAATAAGTAGATGATTTGCTTTCCACTTAAAGTCGGTAAATTCCTTACTTTGGCAATTACTTGCTCCCTTAAGAAAACGGAACTATGTGGTAAATATGTTCGCCGTTAAATTTTTGCTTTGAGTGGTAAGTAAATATATGAAAAAAGTTGATAATTAATCATTGCATTTCACGTTCATAAGTTGCTGACATTGTTGCTAAATCATTATGATCATACCTGACCACTAGTAGGTCGCTGGATATATAATTTTACCAACGGGATTTAATATCTACGAGCTGTATTAGAAAATTACCATGCTCGGAACAGTGTTCCCGGTAGCTAGTAGGTGCAGTTGGGATAAAAATGATCTACAATGTACAGTTAAAAGTGCCGACGACTTCTCAAGATCATTACAAGAATATGCTAACGCCACTGAAATCGGTAAACGACATGCAGCAAAGCATGTTGTGCAGAAAATGACATTTATTAGTGAGATCAGGATCCGATCGACAAGGAAATATGAAAAACAGACACCCTTGCTATGAATGTTGGGTGTCAACTGCCAAGTCACCCTCTATCCATTCACATATCAAGAAACACATGTGACCCCTAATTTGTTTCGCTGGCTTGACGATTGCTTCCTTGGGAGTTGTAAGCAAACACTACTCCACTCGCCTCTTCCCATTTAATCTGTTTCGCTGCCTTCCGGTCCGATAAAATAGCGAATGATGCGCAAGTATTTATTTCGATTGCGCAAGTATCTTACATATGCATCTCTCGGGTTAGGCAAAGTGTCATCCTACGAATTAGATTCCTCAAATAGTGAAGCTGGATTCACTAATTGATTCTCTTCAAGCACGAAGGTATATCCCAACTTTTTCATGGTTCCACCCAATACTCGAACCGTAAGGCTAAATTGTAAATAGCTCTCCTCGAATTGATCGAAATCAACTGCTCCCCCCAACACCCCCCATAGCATATTTGGTTGGAGATACTGGATCCACATGTGATATGAATCAAAGAAACCGAGAGTTCCTGATAGCGCATTTCGCCTTCGATCGTGAACATGTTGCACGATGTCGAAAGATATTTCCTTTTTTCCATCTTCTACACCGAAAACAACACAAAGAGCCAATCCTATGAATTTGTCGTACAAGTCCTGTGAAGCCATGAAAGATATTGTACCGTCTTCAACAGGCACAAACTCCTCCGGCATCTCTCCTCCAGGGCGAATATTTCGTAAGTTAGAAGGAATTCGGGAATAGCAATGCTTCTGCTGTATGGCTCAATCGTTATAAGTACCCAATTTTGTAATTAGTTCAAGATGAAGAATTTGATTTCGAACATATTCCCAGTAATTCAACCAAAGCTAGAGTTCTATAATAATTAGACATATTGATACTTGCTTGCGTTATATAAATTACTCACGCAATAAAAATCATTCCCTAGCAAGTGTTGTAGCCACCACTAATATTAGACTGACATCTCCCTACAATGTAGCTCATACTGTACGAGTATACTATATAGGAAGTGAAAATGATGGAAAATAGAACAGCACATCCAAGAAATTAATCATCCTAGTCAGACCCGGCAGTCTAATGTTCATTATTATTTGTTCACTTTAGACATCGCTGATTTTTCAGTAAAAACTGATCTAATTGAATTCCAACTTACTTAATGCAACAAACTTAACATTATTAGGATAAATAAAAGGAAAAATTTCTACTCGCATTTATATCAATGGAAAATCGAAAAGGAAAAACTTCTGCTCAAACTTTATATAGAAGGAACATCTTAAATCCGATACTCTCAATTAAGTAAACTAAAGCAAATTGTCCCAGGTAATCCCCATGTGCCGGTTGACACATGTCACCTAGCAAGGTTGTGCGATGGTTCTTTATCACAATAGCAACTCGTGTACCTTTTCTTCTTCGAGCTTGGTAGATGAAACTAAGTTGTGATGCTCAAACATAGGAATGTCGATTAGGCTCAGCAATTATCCGATGTTAAAGTTCATGAAAATCCAACCAGATTTGATTCTCAAAAGAGAGGCTCTTGGGCTTTTACGCCTTTACGTTTTGTCTCGCCCCATTATTTTGATTATTGTTTTGATAACTTCGATTTGATCGATTGATGCTGCTTGTCTTCTTTTTCTTTTTATATCAAAGCGAGATCTTGGCAATCCAGGGATGAGTTATTTGCTTAGAACTTTTATCCGTTATACTATAAAATGATGTTAGACTTACTAAATTTAACTCACAAAATGTGTATATTAAGTAATTTATTATATTTTTATATAAGTATTTTAATTGAGCTTGTTTGTGTGTTGTTTAACAGTGATACATTTCAGCCTCCGGTGACCACGGCGGTCTTGAAGCTGGAATTGCACTGCACGGGATGCATTGAAAAGATTTACCAAATTGCCTCAAAAATCAAAGATAGATTCGATTATTATAATCTCGTTTTCAGTTACCTTAACGCGACAATAAAGTTTTCATGGTTAAAAATTTAACATTCTTTTTCTACAGTTGTGAGATTATAATTGTTTTGGATTTGATTGTAGAAGTGCAAAGCACCTAAGAGCGAACAGAGATATGCTCACCCTAAAGACAGACAAATAATATTGGCTTAATATTATAGCGCACGAATTCATTGCAAAAAAAAAAAAACTTAATCCAACTCTACAAATAGAAAACACCTTAGAGTGAAAAAATTCCCACGTCGAATTATCGAGTTATTGTCGTTGTGCAGTTTTATTTTGATCCATAGAGTTGATCCAGTACTATTAGTTGTCTTGGTTGTTATAATCAACCGTAACAACAAGAATTACGTGTCTAATGTTTGGTAGATTTTCTTAGATTTTAGCATTTATTTTTTAATATAGGAATTATGAACATTGCGTCATTGTGAGATTTTGTTTAGCTTTATTTATGTATAGAATCACTTTATATCAGATTTGTTTGTGTCTAGAATTTTCAGCTTTTGCATTATACAAACACAGTGCGCTCAACACAGAGAGAGAGAGAGAGAGAGAGAGAGAGAGAGAGAGAGAGAGAGAGAGAGAGAGAGAGAGAGAGAGAGAGAGAGAGAGACCTCAATTGAGAAGTCAACAATGTTCAATCCTTGGTGGACTAATTCGCTTGAACTATCTTCATCGGAGATCGTTTGACTATCTTGTAAATCTTCCGTTTCACTGGAAATTTCTTTCTCAAAGGTCGTTTGACTATCTTCATACTCAACTTTGTAGAGTAGATCCAGCAACTAATCGTCTTGAAGCAAAACCTTCAAATCATTCTCTAGTGGCTTACATAATAGTCGGAATCCACAGTTTTTCACAGTTACTCTACTATCTCGATATCCTAAACTAAGCCTAAGGTGGAAATGTCTCAAGTCATCAGCACCAAAATCGTCCACTCTCTACAGGCTCTTTGGTTCGCAATGATGAAGACACACATGATCTGAAATAGATAATTCGTGCAAAATCTTACTTCCACCTTGTCTGCCATTAACGACTCCCTCAACTGACAACCCGAAACACCCCACTTCTTTCGAACAAACCACAACACAGCAAGCTATTCTTAGTAACTGCTTATACAAGTCCTTTGAAATCACGAAAGATATATAACCCTGTGACATTCTGAATTTTGGCCCATTTTTGGGGATTTATAAAACGTGTAATTTGTCAGTGCGCTTATAATAGAATCTCGCCCGGGAACTGATCACTCTCGGGTTCTTGTTTTTTTTTTTTAAATAGAGACTTTTGTTAGAATCGCACTCGATCGAATTTGGCCATTATTTAGACCCCAAACTTGGCAGCCAATTTCCGGGAGTTCCGGGTCGAAATAAATTGGACGGTGTCGATATTACTATGGCCAGCGTCAATATTGTCGGGAATGTGCGAAAAATGGATTTTCGACCAGGTGCGACTTCGGACTAGTAGACCTCCCTCGTAGGGTGTTTTCGAGTTATTTTATTTGTGGTCTACGTTGGCCTTGCCCTTATTATTTTCTAGGATTTATTTGGACCATAGGATTATTTTTCCCGGGTTTGATTCGGACAGTTAGATCGCACTTGAGAGTGCATTTATGTTTCTCCCTTCTCTCTCCTCCCCTGCCCGCACGCGCCCCTTTCTCTCTCTTCCCCCCTGGACGTGCGCGACGTCTCCATGCACGTCGTTCTCTCCTCTCTCCCCTTTCTCTTTCTCTCTTCTCTCTCTCTCTCTTTTTCCTTCTCTTCCCCCGGTACACGCTAGCGCCATGCACGTCCGCGCGCCCCTGCACGCCTGCAGTCCCCTATTCCCCATGCAGCCCCTATTTCCCATGCAAGACTCCCTCTCCTCTCTCTCTTCTTTTTCTTTTTCTTCCTCTCTCTCTTCTTCCTCTCCTTCTCTCTCTTCCCGCTCGCCCGAACCTATTCGACTTTCGCTTCCGCTCCACCGTCCCGCTGCCGACGCCGACCACCGAGCCAGTCGACCGCCTTGCGCCGCCATGGCCCGGCCGAGCTGCACCGCCGCCCGCCCGTCGCCCGGCCACTTCCTCTTCCTCCCCCGTTCACCCCGCAGCTCTTCCCCGCCTGCGCAACCCTCACCCGACGACCCTTCGCCTCCGCCCGACCACTCTCAGCCTCCGCCCGACGCCACCCCACCGACCGTCGACGCCACCGTCCTCCCCCGCGCCGCTGCCGCGCCGCCGTGACGCCTGGAAGCTCCGGCCGGCGTTGCCCCTCCTCTCCTCCCGAACGTGCGAACTCAGTTCGCCGCAGCCCGCCGCCGCGTCCGGTGAGTCCCGGCCTCCGTCCCGTCGTCCGACCGACTCTCCAGCGTCGTCCCGACGCCGGTGCACCGCCCCTGTCGCCGCCGAGCTCCCCTCCGGCCACTCGATCCCGCCTCAGCCGATCCCTTCTTCCTCCTGTGGGCATTCCGCCGTTCGCCGTAGCTACCGCCGAGCACCACCGCCACAGCCGCTCCAGCCACCAGCCAGCCCTGCCGGCAGCCAACCTAGCCGCGGCCAAGCCTCCCCGGACCGTGGTCGAGCTCGCCGGGGCTGCTGCCAGCCGTGCTCGAGTCACCCCCGAGCCGTCCTAGCTGCTGTCCGCCACCCCGAAGCCTCCCCAGCCGCTGTGCCGCCGTGCCGAAGCCGCCTTAGCCGCTGTCCCGCCGTACCGGAGCTGCCCCGCGCCCGTGGCCGAGCCCCGCGCCCGTCGCCGCGCCCGTCGCCGAGCCCGTGCCCCTCGCCGTGCCCCTCGCCGTGCCGTGCACATCGCGCGTTCGTCGCGCCCTTGCACTAGGCACGCTGACCGGCCACCGTGCCCGTGTGGCCCGCGCTCGCGCCCGATCGGTACTGTTCACCCGGGCTATTTTGAGCCCGAGTCAATTTTCCCCGGGCTAAAATTTGGTAAGTGCTATCCTAAGCCCTACTTAGTATTTTGGGTATTTAATTGGCATGTCTCGGGTTAGAATGGTTAGGGCGTAGCGTAATTAGGTTAATGTACATTAGAACCGAGTGATTTGAATTGGGCTAGATTAGTATGTTTGAATTGAATAATTGTGCATGGCCGACTTGTACGGCAAATCCGCATGCTGAGGTGGCGAAATGTGAATTTTGAATTAAATTGTGATTATTGATTATTAGTGTATTGGCTTGAAATTTATTCGTTGAATGGCGCGTGATTGCCTGTCAATTTGAGCCCGGATCGATCGGAGGGCTACGGACTTGGGACGTGTTGACGGCGGTCTGTGTGAAGGCATGAACGGCCGTTGGGCCAAATGGATGCGGGCTTGAGACGTGTTGACGGTGGCCCGTTAAAGGTGTGATAGACCGAGACGTATTTACGTCGGTCATTGGAATGATTGATTATGTGGCTTGGGACGTGTTGACGGCGGCCACTGGTTAGTATGATTGACATGGCTTGGGACGTGTGGGAAGTGGTGTCGGGTGGTTGTGATAGAGTGTTGGGTTATTCTTGTTTTATTATATTCTGACTAATGTGCAGGGTGTGTTCAGAATCCGAAGCGAGGTAAGTTTGTCGTGTGAATTTTGTTATATTGCCTGGTGAATCGCCTGTTTGACTTGTCTGGGTACACAATAGCCTTGGTGGGGTTTAGGGTGTTGCTTACTGAGACTCGTTCTCACGGTTATTATATAACCATTTTCAGATCATCGTCCTTGAGTATGGCGCCACCTAGGCGTTTTGGGATCCCCATGCACACGTGGCATGAGGACGATGTGTACCCGGGTCCGAACCCGGGAGAGTCTTACATTAGGCATCGCACGTATATTTTGGTAGACGTTGGGCTAGAGCTGTTGGAGCGTCATGAGTACTTAGCATGGTCCCATAGGGTCGGGTTGGACGACTCAGGGCCAATCCGAGGTTTTGAGGGGTTGAGACACTCCAACGAAGACGCGGTCAACTGGGAGCCCTGGGACAAGTTCGCTCCCGACGGTGAGGTGTCAGATCCCGACGGTCCCCCGGCGAATCCCGATCCAGTACCAACACCTGTCCCCGAGCCCAAGCCCGAAGAGAAGCCTATGGCGGCCGAGCAGGGAGATGCAGAGGAGAACTCGATCGAGATAGACTCAGATTCAGATTCAGACTCCTTTGGGTTCGATCCAGATTGGACGCCGTAGGGATGCTTAGGTGTAGGGTTAGGACGTTTTCTTTGTGGTAGAGACTCTCTCTTTTTAGTATTGTTAGCAGTCTACCCAACCCCTGTCCCTTTTTGTTGATGGTGCGGATTTAACCTTATTGGCCTAATGTACGACTACTATGAACTCGGTTTTTATTCTATATTCGTTAAAGTTTTTGTTGTCCTATCCCTTGGTCATATTTCTTTATTGTCAGGGTTGTTTTACTTTGCTTCCGCTTGCGTAATTTGGTTAGGTCGGCGACGCGTCCTGGGACGTCGCGTTCTATATGACCGTTGAAGGGGTGTTGCGAGCCCGTTAGGGTTCGGGCCGTGACAAACCCTCTTCATTAGGGATCAACCACTTTGGCATCTCTCCTCCAGGTAGAATAATTTCGTATTTGCGGTGATGAAATTTCTGTCATAGATGTAGACTGTTAGATAGTTTTTTTCTTGAAATTGGCACCTAGAAAGAGGAGTTTCAATGAGTTAAGTGTGTAGTCCTAGAGTTTTTAGATATAGTTAGCAATATCATTACTGTCGCGACCCTGAAAAATTTTGTCAATTTCTTTCGGGCTAATGGATTATTAAGATTAATCTTAACTCGGGCCCTCCCAAACCCTACCAATTCGCAACTTAGGGTTTAAATTCTTAACGTGCAAATATTTTCATGCTTGGAGTCGCCACTAATCAATTTGTGGTAGGCTGATTAGAAACCTAAATAAAACATAGAGAGATATGTTCTATTCCTATGAACCAGAGATTCTAAGTGCGGGGACTTGATTACGCTAGATCTAGTCTAACGCCCTTTCGGTACCTTTTCATTTCAAAAATGTTTTGGCAGGCAGTTTGGATCCACTTTAACTTATGTCACTAACATGTGAGGTGTTCATACGGGTGCGTAAACCACCAATTTAACACCCAGAAATCAAAGAATTAAATAAATTGCAAGCTCGGGAGAACAACTTACCTCGAATCCAGCAAGCATCTGCGTTGTTAGTTAGAAAACCACATCAATCAACCCTAATATGATTTCTAATTAACAAGCATTCACTCAATTTCTCTCTTTTTGGATTTTCGCTTTATTTAAATGCAATCTAGTCTACATGCAATGACGTGCGAAAATTGACATGCGAATTAATGCAACCTAGCATGCAAACTATATGTCATGCGACGGCGTGACTTAATTCTAATGACGAAAGAATGACATATTTTTGGTATTTTTCTTTATGAAATTCGGAATAAAAAACATGCCTAAAATAACATGCAACCTAATGACTTCTATTTTTGGTATTTTCTGTTTAAAATTCGAAATTCAAAAATACCTAAGTTAACATGCAATCTATGATAACTTAATCTACCCTAGAATGATTTCTTTTTGGGATTTTTGATTAAAATTCGGAATAATAAATAACGTGAATAATCCGTTAGGATTTGAAATAATACCTAATTTAAATTAGGAAACATGCCACGTTAAGTCCTAATTTAAATTAAATATTTATCTTATCTTTCGGGATATATTCAAAAATCCTAGACATGCAAAAATTCTAATTCAAACTCTAACTAATATTTTTTTTGAATTTTCTGTTTTTATTTGAAAAAGAAAGATAATCAAATAACTAAGGATAGTAAACAATTCAAATCAACCACGCGATCCGCCAAATTCGTTTCAAACTCAGATTAGGCACAAAATTCGAAATATCAGTCATATCTAAAGGGTTATAGATATTAACGAATATTCGATTATTCAAATTTGGAAAGCGAATCAAAATCATTATCGCATTCAAGTGGTTATGAATAGGATAATGATTTCCCGTATCGCCGCGTATCGGACCTTAGGGTTAAGGTCGGATAGTCGTCCAGATACATTGCTAAATTAGAAAGTTTTCCTAATTTGAATATTTGAAAATATCGCGGATATATCAAACATTATCCATATCTACCGGATATACATGTAATATTCCAAACGATTCAAACTAGGAAATTAGAACATTCTGAAAATATATCGGATAATAATCTTACATAATTTGGATAACTTCCAAATTTGAATTGAGGTCGAGATTGAGTTGTGGATCGAGATTGCGACGACGATGACAGCAACGGGCACCGGCGAGGCTCACGGCGCGGCGGCTGTTCGATGGATTTGATGCGTGCGTGGGCGAGTGACTCCGAACAGAAAATTTCAGGACTGCACGATTCCGGAAAAATGGGCGTAACTTCCTCAATACACGTCGGATTGACCCGATTCCAAAAGCCACAGATCAAGAACTCGTAGATCTACAACTTTCGTGTTTTGAGTTTCCACAAATAAGCTCTGTGGAGTGAGCGATTCTGGGAGGAAGTGGACGAGGAGCAGCAGCGTTGGTGAAGAATCAGAGAAGCAGCAACCGTCCACGTTGACGCCAAAGGGGACTCAACACAGCAAGGCGTCTTCGGGCTTCTGTGGCGAGAGAGAGAGCAAAAGTAGCAGCGTTGGATGGAAGGTAGCGACGTCAACGGGCGGTTGAGGTGCGACGACGCGCGGCGTCCCCGGTGGTGATGCGCGACGTCGCTTTTCTCTCTCCCTCTCTCTCACACTTGTGTCTCTCTAAAAATTTCTGATCTCTAAATTGTGACCTCCTCCTCTAATTCTGACCTAATAACATGTATATATAGCACTAATCCTAGGTCAACTTAGATGGGCTCTAATCCTAGTGGGCTTAGGCTTGGGCTTAATTTTAATTAACATTAAAATGGGCTGATTTAATGTGGGCTTCTAATTAATTAAACACAATGGGCCGAATTAAGCTCAAATTAAAACAACCGAGCCCGTTCGACTTGAAATTCCCGGCCCTTGCATTTCGAGCGTGCCGAGTCTCGTTCGACGAATTTTAAACTTGCTTGCCACCGCCAATCCGATGCAAAATGCAATTAAACCTAAACTATATGTTATGCAATTTAAATATTTTTGTTTAGGGGTTAAAAATTTAATCCATATTTTTCTATGCAAATTACACTAAATGTCGTGCCAAAATTTAGGTGTCAACAATTACAAATATTTTTTATACTTAATTGTTGGAAACGGGACATGTATTGTTGAAGATTTTGTAACTGGATGAACGTGTATTGTTAAAGTTTTTCATTGGGTGATCCTTGTAATACAGCAGTGAACTACAGCTCTATAAATTTTGTAACTGGATGAAACGGGACATTTTTTAGCGTTGCCTTATAGCAACCTCCACCACATATTCATGCAGATCTATATGCCTGCATTTTTTAATTAGCCCACCAATGCAAGATTTTCCAGCCTTTTGCAATACACAAACACTCACTGCAGCAAACATCTACACGACTCCATATTAATCAGAGAGAGAGAGAGAGAGAGAGAGAGAGAGTCTAACCTCAGGCATGAACCAATCATTCACGCAATATCCATTACGGACCAGTTCATGACATGATTGAAATTGAACGTCCTTAACTTCGCATATGTTGGAAGGAATTCCACTCAGAGATTTGCAATTAGCTGCAATTACTTCTATCATTTTCCCTGGAATATTGGGGATCCCTTGTAGTTGTTGGCAATCAGAAACATCCAAACATTCTAAGTTATATAGTTTCTCGCATGTAGGAATGTTGGTAAAATTATTTCCCCACAAAATCAAATATCTTAAGCAGGGAAAGCAGGAAACATTCTCCAGGAAGTCTACTTCTGATAGATTGCATCCACCGAGACCTAACATATGTAACTTTGGAAATCCTATCTTCGTATGGGGATCACTCAATTCCTCCACCTTTGGAAACTTTATTAGTTTTGAGCAGCCAAAAAAAATTAGCTGAGAAAGATTTTGCAACCTGTAAATGCTAGACGGAAGGATTGCTAGTTTCTTGCATTTTTGTAAATCCATATACCATAAAGAGATAAGATTTCCTATGGACGCAGGAAGTTCCTCAATTGAAGTCTCGTCTAATAAAAGCATTCGCAAACTTTTGTTTTTATCTGGAATCTCAGGGAATTTTCGCAATTTAGAGCACCCACTTAACTCCAACCACCGTAACTTGCCGTGATATGCAACTGATTCATGGGCACGCTCCAAGTTTTTGCACCCACGGAGATTTAATTTCTCGAGATTTGGAGCACAAGAGAGATCTGGCATACTCACCAGAGACTGGCATTCTCTCATGTTAAGGAACTTCAAGTTTACAAGGCCCTGCAAGAACAATAAACCAACTTACGTGGACATTCCAGATGAACAAAGAAAAAAAGTGATATATATATTTGATCCAAAATCTGGCTCTGAGTTTTTGAATAAAAAGCACTCGATCATCATCATTCAAGCCACGTGTGATCAAAATTCAATTGATCATATGGTATAGATAGAGCACTTCCTCTCCCTTATTAAAATTAGTTTAGTAAGCGATCCTTGTAAATTAGCCAAAAGAGAAGTAAAAAAGAATAATACTCATAATTTCACAAGGCAGTAGAGTAGCGTGGCCACTTCCAATACATATACGGGCAGAAAAAATACTCGTAATTCAGAGAGAGATAGAGAGAGAGTCTGTAACCTTCACTGGGCGCACGTGAGCCATGGGCCATCGTTGGCCAACTAATTCATCACATCCTTTGTATAAACTCATATCCTCTAAAGAGTTCGTATTTCCTCTGGATGCAGGAAGTTCCTCAATTGAAGTCTCCCCTAAATGAAGTTTTTGCAAACTTTTGTTTTTATTCGGAATCTCATAAGGGAATCTTCGCAATTTAGAGCACCCACTTAAATCCAACGACCGTAACTTGCCGTGATATGCAACCGATTCGTGGACACGCTCCAAGTTTATGCATCCATGGAGATCCAATTCCTTGAGATTTGGAGTACAATGGAGATCCGGCATATGTACCAGCGATTGGCAATCGCTCAAGTTAACGAACTTCAATTTTCCAAGGTACTGCAAGAACAATAAAACCAAATTACACATTCCGGACGAACAAAGAAAAAAAGTGAGATATATATTCAATCCAAAATCTGGCTCTGATTTTTTAATAAAAAGCACTTGGTCATCATCATTCAAGCCGCACGTGATCAGAATTCAGTTGATCATATGGTGTATATAGAGCACTCCCTCTCCCTTTTTAAATATGAGTTTAGTAAGTAATCCTTGTGAATTCGCCAAAAGAGAAGTAAAAAAGAATAGTACTCATAATTTCACCACGCACTAGAGTAGCGTGGCCACTTCCAATACATATATGGGCAGAAAAAAGACTCATAATTCAGAGAGAGAGAGAGAGAGACAAAGACAAAGAGAGTGTGTAACCTCCATTTGTGATGAATTTATTCCAAATAAATTTTTTTACCACCAAAAATCCTAAATTGGTATACCCGTGACAAATTTACCTTCCGTTAGTTTCCATTTAAATTTACCATCAAATTGCTGAGTTAAATGACATGTATAAGTTGACGGGTGTACTGATATGGGGTTTTACCCTATGTTTGTCATAGGTGTACCGGTTTGTGATTTTTCATGGTATTAATCCAATTTAATGGAAACTAATTAAAGGTTTGTCACAAGTATATCACTTTGGGGGTTTTTTGTGGTCAAAAAATTAGTTTATGGTAAATTTATCACAGGTGTACTAGTTTGAGGTTTTTGGTGGTAAAAAAATTAGTTAGAGGTAAATTTGTCACAAATGTACTAGTTTAGGGTTTTTTGTGGGATTAACCCAATAATGAAATAATTGTTGATACTTCCACAAAACTTTTGATGACTTACTAACACGTTTCCAGGCTAAATAACTGTAGGTATTTCCATAAAACTATTGGTAACTTACTAACATGTGACGCGCAAACTAAGTTACCGATCAAAATTTAGTTACCAATGAGTTTGAAATTTACAACACTTTCAAGAAATTACTAGCATGAAACAGTATTCTGTGTTTTCACGCACGGTTATGCTAGAAATTTGTATTACATAATGATGCTGCTACTTTTTTAGAATTGGGTTTAACTAATTAAAACAGAATGTTGACTTTATCTTTGAAGGTTTTTTTTTGTACTTAATTACGAATAGAGCATTTCTTAAATTTTCTAATATGAGATGGAGCAAGCTCAATCACATTGATTGTTGATTCTCTTCGAATTTGTTAAATTTCATTATGATATTCTAATATTTTATCTAGTACACTACTTGAAACTTAACAAGTAAAGGAGATTTACTTATTACCATCCAAAGAGTTATAAAGACGTGGCTTCGCAATTCTCTATATGGAAGGATCTTTAAAAACATTTAGACTATTACAAACTATATCAAAACCTACAAATCAAATAAAACATTTCGTGGTATATCTTAAGCACAATCAGCATTCAAATGTAAATTACATACTAAGAAATTTTTGTTTCAATTTTTAGCTCAAAGTCATGATGGTTTAAGCTCAATTTTCGCGTTTGTCATATATGTATGAATTTTTTTTACTTTTCATACCTGTAATTTTTTTAATAAAGCCTTTGTACTTTTAATTTTTCTAATCCATACCTATTTACAAAAATTGTGTAATCAAGTCTCTCTAGTATCAAATCTAGCCAAATCTTGCGGATGTGGTCATTAAACGACACCGTAATGTGACGTGGATTGAGTATTGCACATACATGAGCACTCTTAGAATTAGCTTAAAGCAAAAGCTAGTTAAACAATTTATGGCATCTCCTGCCATTCACTTTCCACGGGGGGCTTTCACGTAGGCAATATTCAATCCACGTCGCACTCCAACGTCCTCTGGTGGCCATGTTGGCTGAATTTGGCCAGATTTTATGTTGGAGAGACTTGATTGTACAATTTATGTAAGTAGGAGGATTCGATTGGGAAAATTGAAAAAACATGGACTTGATTAGAAAAGCAGTTGAAGTTCATATAGATTGACAGCCTACATTCGATGCTTTAATATGTTTAATATAAAATCATTATAGTTGTTTTTCTAAGGACAATATTAAACATCATCAAATTTGATACATATAGTTATGAGTAATGAAAAAAAAAAGACCAAGTAAATGCGCACCTTAAATTGTTTCAGCACTCCTTCGATGTTGGTATTATGTAGATCAAGTCCAACTAACTTCCTTGGACCATCGCAAAATTCTGGAATCGAGTTACAATGAGACCATTCAAACCACCTTAATTCTATAGGGAGATGGATGGGACCTGGGAAACGATTTTGTACTTTATGCAGAATGAGCAACCTCAGATTTCTCATGCTTGTGAAAGCATGAGGACCGATATACATCCCTCCTTGCTCTGGTTGCTTCAAAGCTATGGCTTTTACCTTAGCTGTTCCCTATATATTTATTCAAATATAATAAGGTTATCTTGTAACTATAGTAAACAAAGTCAAAGATAGTAATAGAATATGAATTTTTATATACTAACAAGTCTTACCAAATCTCCGGATAGAACATTAAGAACATCATCAAGAAGCCATAACCTATTGCGTTTTCCGGGATCATCACGATCTTCTTCCTTAACAATATCCACACCCATTAATTGTATTAAGTCATGCATTTGTAAGGTGCAATTCTCTTCACTAACCAAGGAGCGCTCAATGAGAACTTGTAAACCCGTACTTGTGTAAAAATCACAACTATTAAGAACTTTCTTAATGTACTCTGTTCTCTTCCCTTGAAGAAACAAGCAATGTCGAGAAAAATCTCCTTTTCATTGTTTTCCAATCCATCATAACTTACCCTTAGCACACGATTGATCTCTTGGTAAGGACTTTCGGCAAGTTTTTTCAAGGCTTCGTCCCATTCTTGTTTTCCACTACCACACAAGAAAGAACCCAACACCTTAAGTGCCAACGGAAGGCCTCCGGCATAACGTAAAACACTATCGACAATATTTCTAGGTATTTTGATTTTTTTATTTCTTGGAAAAGCGAACTTTTTAAAAAGTTCAAGAGCTTCATCATTCTCGAGAGCTTTAACTTTATACATACGATCCGAATCTCCCTCAAAATATTTTAGCACTTTTTTATTCCTTGTTGTGACAATTATCCTACTTCCTTTGCCGAAGCAATGATGACTTCTGGCTAAAGCACTTAACTGGTCTACATCATTGACATCATCAAGAATGACGAGAACTCTCTTTTTATGTAGTCTGCTTTTAATCAGCTGACTTCCTCCATGAACACCATAGTCTCTCGATTCATTCTTCCTCGGCAAGATCTGCGATAGCAATTGTTTTTGCAAATGAACCAAACCATTGGGATTTTTGGAGTTTTCTTTGACACTTTCTAAGAAACAAGAACCTTCAAAGTCTCCAAAAATAGCGTTATAAATGGCAATAGCAAGGGTTGTCTTCCCTACACCACCTTGTCCCCATAATCCTACCATAAAAGCATCATTCTTGGACTGTAAATCTAAGATTGTTTTAAGCTCTTGTACTCGGGAATCTATCCCAACTGAATTTGTGGTCACATCTAAGGAAATTCGATCTAGTTGAGTTGAGATCTTCTGTACGATATTTTGCACAAGCTTCGCCTCATCATCTCTGACAAGGAAAATTAGTTAAAATCGCTTTTAGAGCAATCCAAAGAAATGAATAAATATTCAAAAAGAATAAATTAATAAAAACTTGTCCGCTATATATTTGGAGATGCCCTGTGTCTGCATGGGCCTCAGACTTTATCTTTCATGTCATTCTAAATGTTGTGTGTCAATCTATTGTGCATTTTCTGACCCAAAAACAGATCTATTTTGCATTTATTAATAATTCAAGTTAATTATTGGATATACTGAATTTTATTCGGTATTGTGTTGACCTCTTTACAAAGTTCATTGAAATGGGCTTTTTTCCCTTCAGTTGTCCAAATGCCTACCCATTTATCTAGTATTTTTCTGTAATGGAAATTAACAACATGAAGACTATGTTAGCATTACCAATGGGGTAAATCCTAAAAATAAAGTAGTTCACCCCTTTGGGACGATTTTATTCCCACTTTTTAAAGTGAACAAATAATGACACATTCTTTGGCCGTTTTAACAAATATTGCCTACTGTTGGTTCCTGCAGAAATCTATCTCGTTATTACCGTTTTAATTGAGACAGAGACTAAATAAAGAATGATGAGGGACAAGCTTCTAAATAAAGCCCTTCCAAAAAAATGGAGCAAGAAAAAACACCATTCATTTTAGGTCCTGCAAAAGAGCAGCTAACCTAAATGGTAATGATACTAGCAAGTTAGCCCAACATCTTTGGCTATCTTTAGAATTGGCTGAAGAAGTTCAAATGGTGATATAATATTTGATTAGCTTTTAACAGGAAAAAGGACTTTATATAAGTCCGATAATCCCCATACAACAAAATCATGATTTGTTCAAAAGGATAATCTATTAAGGGCTATAGTTAGTTCTTGGTGCTTTTCTTAATCTTGACTATGAAAAACATGTTTTTGAAAGGATAGATGAATGGTTCACATTAATTCGTATGATAGCAAATGCAAGAGGATATAGTCCAAATACTACGTATGAAGTATTTGAAGCTACTCTTGTAGGTGACACTCATAAATTTTGGAATTTCTTATCATCTCAAACAGATTTAAGGGATAAAACTGACGAGCTTATTGGAGATGGAATGTTAGCCATTAGTTTCTTGCTTTCTACGGAAATAGTAGAGAGAGTGGCCTTTAATGCTCTAATGAAATTACAGACTTGTGATATGTGCTATTTTGAAGCCTTTACCTACGATATTCAAATAAGTACTTCTATAAAATGGATATAGTTGCTCTCAATGGTTCGTATCGAAGACTTTCTTTTAAAAACTTCCAGAACCATGGTCGGAGGTCACAAAGAAGCCTTATGACTTGCTCCTTCAAGAAGAAAAGGTAGTAGAAGGTCCGACTGGGCGAATTCAGGCAAAGAAGTATGCAATGTGGAAAGTGAATAATGAACTCCAAGCGAATAAAACAACTAAAAAGTTTCCTTATTTAAACAAGAGTTGTTGCTCTCAGATTGAAAATGTCCTGGGTATATATGGCTGTAACATCCATCGAGAAACCAGAAGTGCAAGACACTTTCCTAAAGGATTGAAAAGAAGAAAGTTTATTTGATATGAAAAAAGTGTACCTAGGGAAAAACTATAGGCCTTATAAGTCTGACAAGTCATCAAGGTTTACAAAGAAAAAGACTAATCATAGAGACAAAAAGCAAATTGAGGCTTTTTAAAGGAAACATGAATGAGAAACTCGTTGTGCTCAGGGTAAACTCTCAGTAGTTGTAACTGTTGTTCGATTTTGTGGATTAAAAGCCCACAAGGCTCATGCTAGTCCATAAAAGTACATAAAAAAGAGAGAATCTATGCAGAGTATTTATCGAAGGTCCAGTCTTCATGACAAACCTGCTTATAGACCTATTAATGAGCAGGAACTAGAAAATTTAGACTTCGAGGTTAAATCTATCTATGAAGCCTTCTCATAATATGAGACAGACGAAGAAGATTCAAAATAGGGGAGGGAACAATTATCAATGACGAACGCAAGTGATGATATAGTGGCAAGCTATCATCCGTTGAATGACTGAGTATGGATACTGTGAAAGACTTGCCAAAAACATAAACTGGTCGGTTGAACAAACAGTTGAAATTCACATGCTTCTTTTGATTAAGTCCGAAATAATTAGAGGAGAAATCCTTGAAGATGAAAATCGGGTATCAAGAGAGGATGATATGTTTGGCAAACACACCTACTCGGAAAATATAATCTGATTCAGAAATGGTTATTGGTTTATTAGGTGAACCCTTGGGCAAATATGACTATTAGGTCAAATACTCAAAGCCCAAGTACGAAGAGAGTGAGACTCCAGTAAAGTTATGGAGACAAGATTGCGAAAAATCCGTACCATATGGCGATAAAATAAATCACTTGGTAAATATTCCCGAGAATCATAATCCTATTCGTAAAGATTTTGAAATTAAATCTGATGATAAAAACCACGAAGATGATTAATTTGAAAATGTTAAAGTTTTGATATGTTCTGATTGACTCTGTGACATTCTGAATTTTTGGCCCGTTTTTGGGGTTTATTAAACGTATAATTTGTCAGTGCGCTTATAATTGAATCTCGCCTGGGAACTGATCACTCTCGGATTTGTTTTTTTTTTTAAATAGAGATTTTTGTTAGAATCGCACTCGATTGAATTTGGCCGTTATTTAGACCCCAAACTTGGCAGCCAATTTCCGGAAGTTCCGGGTTGAAATAAATCGGACGGTGTCGATTTTAGTGTGGTCAGCGTCAGTATTACCAGGAATATGCGAAAAATGGATTTTTGACCGGGTGCGACTTTGGACTGGTAGACCTCCCTCGTAGCGTGTTTTCGAGTCATTTTAATTTTATTCTTCCTTGGCCCTTGCCCATCATTATTTTTCTAGGATTTAATTTGGACCCTAGGGCTATTTTCGGAGTTGATTTCGGACCACCCGATCACGTTTGAGAGTGCATTTATGCCTCTCTCTCTCCTCTCTCTCTCTCCTCCCGCGCGCGCCTCTTCCTCTCGCCCCCTGGACGCGCGCGACGTCCCCATGCAACGTCCGCCCTTCCTCTCTCTCTCTCTTTTTCCTTTTTCCTCTCTCTCTCTCTCTCTCTCTCTCTCTCTCCTCTTCTCTTCCCCCGGTACACGCAATCCCCATGCACGCCCGCGCGCCCCCATGCACGCTTGCGCCACTTCCCCGTGCACGTCTCCCCTTCCCCATGCACGCGCGGCTCTTCCTCTTCCCCTCTTCTCCCTCTCTCTCTCTCTCTCTCTCTCTCTCTCTCTCTCTCTCTCCTCCCTTCTCTCCCTTTTTCCCGCTCCCTCTCTCTTCTTCGTCTTCTTCCCCCGCTCGCTCGACTGCTCGGCTTCTGCTCTGCTTCTCCTCGTTGCAAACGTCGACAGCAAGCCCCGCCGGCCATCTTGCGCCGCCGTAGCCCGACGGTACTGCACCGCCGTAGCCCGACGGTACTGCACCGCCGCTCGCTAGCCGCGGGCAGCTGTCGGCCACTCCCCCCCTTCCTCCCCCGTCCACCCCGCAGCTCACCCTCACCCGACGCCACTCAGCCCCCGCCCGACTCCGCCCCGCCAGCCATCGACGTCGCCGCCTCCCTCGCACCCTCGCCGCGCTACCACGACGCCGGGCAACCTAGACCGGTGCTGCTTTCCCCTCTGCCAGGGCGTGCGAACTCGGCTCGCCACCGCGTCCAACAAACCCCGAGCGTGGGCCAGCCGTCCGGCCGGCTCCCCAGCGCCACCCCGACGCCCGGGCACCGCCTCTGTCGCCGTCGCAGCCGCTGTGCACCTCCGCAGCCGCTCCACCTGCCCCAGCTCTCTCTCTCTCTTCCTCTCTTGGCCTCCCACCGCTCGCTGCCGCTCGCCGCCGTGTCCGGTGAGTCCCGGCTGTCGCCAGTCGCCCGGCCAGCTCGCCGGAGCCGTCCCAACCGCTGTCCGCCACTCCCGAAGCCCCCCAGCCGCTGTGCCGCCGCGCCGGAGCTCCCCAGCCACTGTGCTGCCCTTCCCGGAGCTCCCCAGCCGCTGTGCTACCCTCCCCGGAGCCCCCCAGCCGCTGTGCCGCCGTGCCGGAGCTCCCCAGCCACTGTGCTGCCCTTCCCGGAGCTCCCCAGCCGCTGTGCTACCCTCCCCGAAGCCCCCCAGTCGCTGTGCCGCCTCGCAAGAGCCTCCCCAGCCGCTGTGCCGCCGTGCCGAAGCCTTCCCAGCCGAGTGCCGTGCCGTCGCCGTACCCCTCGCCGTGCCCGTGCCCGTCGCCGTGCCCGTGGCCGAGCCCCGCGCCCGTCGCCGCGCCCGTTGCCGAGCCCCGCACCCGTCCCACTCGGCCGTGCGCCCCGAGTACGTCGCACGTTCGCCACACCCGTGCACTAGACACGCTGACCGGCCGCCGTGCCCGCGCTGTCCGGCCACTGTGCCCGTGTGGCCAGCTCCCGCGCCCGCCCGGTACTGTTCACCCGAGCCATTTCGGGCCCGAGTTGATTTTTTCCGGGCCAAATTTTGGTAAGTGTTATCCTAAGCCCTACTTAGTATTTTGGGTATTTAATTGACTTGTCTCGGGTTAGAACGGCTAGGGCGCTTATTAATCTAGTAGGTTTACATTATGGTTGGGTTAATTCCAATTGAGCTTGAATTGCATGTTTGAATTTAGATAATTGTGCATGGAAAAATGTGGATTTTGGATTAAGTTATGATTATTGAATGTTGGTGTAATTGGCTTGAATTATATTCGTTGGATGGCGTGTGCTTGCCTGCTGGTTTAAGCCCAGATCGATCGGAGGGCTACGGACTTGGGACGTGTGGACGGCGGTTCGTGTGAAGGCATGAACGGCCGATAGGCCAAATGGATGCGAGCTTGAGACGTGCGGACGGTGGCCCGTTAAAGGTGCGATAGACCGGGACGTGTTTACGTCGGTCATTGGAATGGTATGATTGATATGGCTTGGGAAGTGCGGACGGCGGCCATTGATTTGAGTGATTGGGCGGCTTGTGAGCCCGTGAGCAGAAAGTTGGTTGGACGCGTGCATGTCACTTGAGTGTGATTGAAATGGCTGTTGAGTGTGACTGGATTGGCTGGTTGAGTGTGTGATTGGAATAGTTAATGGTGCGTGTGATTGCTGGGATGATTGATCGATTTGCGAGTGGGAAGTGTGCCGGGTGATTGTGATGTAGTGTTGAATTATTCTCGTTATTATCATATTCAGACTAACGTGCAGGGTTTGCTCAGAATCCGAGGCGAGGTAAGTTTGTGGATTTTGTTATATTGCTTGGTGATTCGCCTGTTTGACTTGTCTGGGTACGCATTAGCCTATGTGGGGTTTAGGGTGTCGCTTATTGAGACTCGTTCTCACGGTTATTATATAACCATTTTCAGATCCCCGTTCTTGAGTATGGCGCCGCCTAGGCGTTTTGGGATCCCCATGCACACGTGGCATGAGGACGATGTGTACCCAGGTCCGAACCCGGGAGAGTCTTACATTAGGCATCGTACTTATATTTTGGTGGACGTTGGACTAGAGATGTTGGAGCGTCATGAGTACTTAGCATGGTCCAATAGGGTCGGGTTGGAGGACTCAGGGCCAATCCGAGGTTTTGAGGGGTTGAGACACTCCAACGAAGACGCGGTCAACTGGGAGCCCTGGGACAAGTTCGCTCCCGACGGTGAGGTGTCAGACCTCGACGGTCCCCCGGCGAATTCCGATCCAGTACCGACACTTGTCCCCGAGCCCGAGCCCGAGCCCGAGCCCGAAGAGGAGCCTATGGCGGCCGAGCAGGGAGATGCAGAGGAGAACCCGATCGAGATAGACTCGGATTCAGATTCAGACTCCTTTGGGTTCGATCCGGATTGGACGCCGTAGGGACGCTTAGGCTTAAGACTAGAAGCGTTTTCTTTTGGTAGAGACTCATTTTTGATATTGTCGGTAGTCCACCCAACTCCGGTCCCTTTTTGTTGACGGTGTGGATTTAACCTTAATGGCCTAATGTACGACTACTATGGATTCGATTTTTATTTTACGTTCGTTAAAGTTTTTGTTGTCCTATCCTTTAGTCATATTTCTTTTAGTGTCAGGGTTGTTTTATTTTGCTTCCGTTTGCGTAATTTGGTTGGGTCGGCGACGCGTCCTGGGACGTCGCGTTCTTTACGACCGTTGAAGGGGTGTTGCGAGCCCGTTAGGGTTCGGGGCGTGGCATCCCCGTTGATTTGGTATCGGAGCAAGGTCAGCTCGATCCAAGACGGTCGAGACCTGGAGTGATAAGGAGCGATGACTTTGGGGTAGCCAGTTAGGTAGACTCGCGTGCTATGCGTACCCCAGACAATGTGATTGTGATTGCTGCTTGAGTTTTTGCAATAATGTGTGAAATGCAGGTGCGTCAGGACTTGAGGTAAGTGCGCAAAACCCTGTTGATTGTTATTGAGTGATGTTGCGATTGGCTGTTTGTTTAGTGAATTGTATTGTGACGCACTGCCTAGGGCATAGATCGGTAAAATTGGCCTAGTTTTCTAATTATTGCTTAGACCTTATCAGGTGAGTATTTGTAAGAATCAGTAGGATGGACGGACAAGGTAGCGGTCAAGGTAGTGGTCAAGGTCGAGGTCGAGGTCGAGGTCGAGGCCGAGGCCGAGGCCGAGGCCGAGGTCGAGGAAGAGGTCATGTAGCCCCGCAGGCTGGAGTGACGGGAGATCCTAGGTTGGATGAGATGTGGAGGGTACTCGAGGAAGCAGGGTTTTTAGCGGGAAGACAGACCGGAGAGAGGAGTGCTACTGTTGCTCCTGCAGCTGCCAGTGAGATCGTTGGGAACAATGGAAATCAGGAGAATAACATAGTTGGTGGAGATCCTGGCGTGGTGCGAGTGAACACGATCAGGCCGATGTCCAAGCTAGTGGAGCAGTTTCTGAGGTTGAAGCCCCCGAAGTTTGATGGAAGAGGTGACCCCGAGGCTGCACCAAGATGGATAGAGGAGCTAGAGAAAGCCTTTGAGGTGCTCGGATGTACTGAAGAAGAGAGAGTGACGCTGGCGGTCTACCAGCTTCAGAGCAATGCAAATGATTGGTGGAGGGCCACCAGGGGTCAGGTGTTCCCCGTTGGTACTATCCCAAGTTGGGCTGTCTTCACTGAGACCTTCAATGGCAAGTACTTCTCGGAGAGTGCTCGAGAACAGAAATTGGCAGAATTTATGAGGCTTCGACAAGGTCAGTCGTCAGTGGACCAGTATGAGGCCGAGTTTGCAAGGTTGTCCAAGTTTGCCCCCAGGATGGTGGAGGATCCAACGGACAAGGCTAGGAGGTTCCGGGATGGGCTGAGGCCGGACCTTCGCACTCAGATGATTTCCTTGAATTTGAGAAGTTATAACGAAATATATGAAAGGGCGCAGGCAATCGAACGAGATCAGTCGGACCGGGCTGCCGCTTCTGGATCGCGGTACGCCCCGACTAGAGACAACCGCCAACTGGGAAAGAGGCCCATGTCAGGAAACAGTAGCTTTGTCCCGCCAGCTTGGAGGAACATTGGAAAGCCAAACCGCCATCAGAACGCCCCATGTAGGCTATGTGGAGGAAGACACGGGAATGGACCTTGCCCGAATGGAGGTGGGGCATGTTTTATGTGTGGAGGAAGGGGTCATCGGATGAAGGACTGCCCCAACAATAGACAAGCTGGACCACCTATATTGCCGCTACCACCGCCCCGGAATGGAAATCAATTTAGAGCTGCTCAGCCGGCAAATCAGAACAGGCCGCCGGCCCAAGGACGAGTGTATGCAGTGGCAAGGAGGGAAGCGCAGGATGCGCTGGGCGTGGTCACAGGTACGGTCTCTCTCTGTGATCATGCTGCTTATGCCTTATTTGATCCGGGGGCGTCGCATTCCTTTATTTCTGAGCAATTTGTTGAATTATCTGGGATTGAGCCGAAACCGCTAGATGTCATGTTGTGTGTTGCTACTCCGCTGAATGGTAAAGTGCTAATTACGTTGGGTTGTCCCGATTGTAAGTTAGTGATTGGCGATAGGGAAGGGAGGATAGATTTAGCAGTATTGCGTATGCATGACTTTGATGTGATTGTCGGTATGGACTGGCTAGACAAACAAAAAGCTGTTATGAACTGTAGTAGCAAGGTAATCCAATTTAATCCGATTGGACAGCCTAGATTTGAGTTTGTGGGAAACCGAGGAGGAACCTTGATCCCTTGGATTTCATCGCTCGAGGTAACGAAGCTGTTGGTTGAGGGATGCTAAGGATTTCTGGTAAGTGTGGTTGATTCGACGGTTGGAGAACCGAGGCTAGAGGATATAGCCGTGGTGTGCAATTTTCCCGATGTCTTTCCTCAGGAATTGCCGGGACTACCACCTGACAAAGAAGTGGAGTTCGCAATCGAGTTGGCCCCAGGTACGGAACCAATTTCGAAAGCACCTTATAGGATGTCGCTGTCAGAATTGAAAGAATTGAAGGTCCAAATGCAAGAGTTATTGGACAAGGGCTTCATTCGCCCTAGTGCATCTCCATGGGGAGCGCCAGTTTTATTCGTAAGGAAAAAGGATGGATCATTGAGACTGTGCATCGACTATAAGCAACTGAACCAAGTGACCATCAAGAATAAGTACCCGTTGCCAAGGATTGAGGACCTATTTGACCAGTTGCAAGGGGCGTCAGTATTTCTAAGATCGACTTGAGGACCGGCTATCATCAATTGAAGATCAAGAAGGAGGACGTGCCGAAGTCGGTGTTTAGAACGAGGTATGGACACTATGAGTTTGCGGTGATGCCGTTTGGACTGACGAACGCTCCTGTAGCCTTTATGGATTTAATGAACCGAGTATTCAAGGAATTTTTGGATCAGTTTGTGATCGTGTTTATCGATGATATTCTGGTGTATTCGAAGAGCCTCGCCGAGCACGAGGTGCATTTGGAAAAGGTCTTACAAACCTTAAGGGAACATGCACTCTACGCCAAGTTCAGCAAATGTGAGTTCTGGTTTCATCGAGTGGCGTTCTTAGGGCATGTGGTATCCGGAGAAGGAATTGTAGTGGACCCGACGAAAATTGAAGCCGTCGTGAATTGGCCAAGACCGACAACAGTAACCGAGGTTCGAAGCTTCTTGGGTTTAGCCGGGTACTATCGACGCTTTGTGGAAAAAATTTTAGCTATAGCGATGCTTTTGACACGATTACTGAAGAAGGAGACGAGGTTCGAATGGACGGATAAGTGCGAGAGGAGCTTCCAAGAATTAAAGCAGAGGTTGACAACGGCGCTAGTGTTAACTATTCCGTAAGGACCGAGAGGATACGAGATTTACAGTGATGCGTCATTAAGGGGTTTGGGATGCGTGCTTATGTAACACGGGAAGGTAGTGGCGTACGCATCGCGACAATTGAGGCCGCATGAACAAAATTACCCGACGCATGATTTAGAATTGGCTGCGATCATTTTCGCTCTTAAGATTTGGAGACACTACCTGTGTGGGGAGAAATTTCAGGTTTATACGGACCATCAAAGCCTAAGGTACTTGTTCTCCCAAAAGGAATTAAATTTGAGACAGCGCCGTTGGATGGAACTCCTTAAGGATTATGACTGTGATATATTGTATCACCCTGGAAAAGCTAATAGGGTGGCGGATGCACTGAGCCGGAAATCGAGCATCGCGCACATGATGATTAAAGAGTGGACCTTGTTGGAGGGAGTTCGAGACTCGAAATTTAAGTTCGAAGTTAGTCAAGTCTCGAGTTTACTTGCTGCGTTGAGGATTAAACCAGAAATTCAGGCTAAGATTAAGGCTCTTCAAACGACGGACCTGGAGATACAGAAGATCGTGAGTATGGATGCCACAAAGAGGAAGTCGGATTTTCAAGTATCCGAGGACGGAATTTTAAAGTTCCGGGGTCGGTTATGTGTGCCCAATGATATAAAACTGAAGGAAGAGATTTTGTCGAAAGCGCACCGTAGTACATACAGTATTCACCCGGGGAGTACGAAGATGTATCAGAATTTACGACAGCATTATTGGTGGAACGGCATGAAAGTGGACGTGGCCAAGCATGTGGCTAAGTGTTTGACGTGCCAACAAGTGAAGGCGCAACACTGCAAGCCGGGTGGAATGTTGCAACCATTGGAAATTCCCGAGTGAAAATGGGAACACATCACGATGGACTTTGTAATGGGATTACCGAGGAGTCAAAGGGGTAATGATTCGATTTGGGTGATAGTTGATCGGCTGACAAAATCAGCGCATTTCCTGCCGGTACGAAAGGATTTCGCCTTGGAAAGGTATGCCGACCTGTATGTACGACATATAGTCCGCCTCCATGGTGTACCAGTGACGATCACTTCGAACCGTGACCCAAAATTTACCGCCGCCTTTTGGAAAAGTCTTCATACGACATTTGTCACGCCCCGACCTACTCGGTTTGTAAACATCGCCTTTGGTCGCTTGATGTGCAACGCTCCCAGGATTGCATTGCCGACCCAACCATCAGAGAATAAACACATGCGGAAGACACGTATATATAACTATCTATATATACACCCGTACAAATATAACGACAACCATGGATAGCACAGAACAGGATTATTAAAAATAGAAATTAAACAAACTTATTACATTACCATAAAAACATTTACAACCGTTATATACATAATTACACAAGCCGAGCCTACAACAGCCACACTATAAAAACAACCCTCAAAAGCCGACACACGCAGCTGTTACATCAAAAAGGGCTAGGCTGCCAGAGTGGGTTAGATTAAACACTAACTAGGGTAAGAGGATTTCCAAAAAGTGTCACTGGAGGTTAGGGGTTAAAACTGAGCTAGGGCATCCAGTCGGGGTCCGATCCCGAGGAATCATACTCTGAGCTCTCCTGTGGTTCAGACTCCTCTTGAGAGCTAGTCTGAGGTTCAGACTCCTCCGAGTCCATATCCCAGACTGGCACTCTCAGTTCCTCAGAATCGTAAGCTATCTCTGGATCCAAGTATAATCCTACCTCCTCGTCCTCTCCTACTTCTTCAACTTGGCCATTTTCTACATCATCAACCTCCATGGCGTATGGTAGATCTTCGTCGTCGTTAAACCACTGATCTTCGTCTTCAGCTACCACCTGGGGCTCACCATCTACCTCTGGGTCATAGGCCTCTCCTATGGGTTCGTCCTCGGGGTCGATCACCTCGCCATCGGCTATAATTGGCTCCATAAGGCCATGCTCGTTTAGAGGTGCATCGAAGGACCTAAGAGGTGGGCCTATGTGCCCATCATCATCCCCATGACACTAGGCGATATACTCCTGAGTAAGTTCTTCAGGCCCTCCAATGTCTACGGACACCACGGACCGACATCTAATATAGGCCTCTCGTTACCCATCGGGAAAACGCTCGTGAACCACTCAATGTGTGTCGGGATCCCAAAAAGTGGTGGCGGCTGCGGCATTCTCAAGGGCGGGGGTCTGAAAGGTTTGGTTTAACAACCAATGAGATTACATCTCAGTAAGTATAACCCCTAAACCTAGGCTAGGCTAACGTACAATTCTCCTGACCAACAAACAACATAACACAAACAATGGCCTAGGCCCTCGAGCCTAGACCAATAAATGCACGGACCCTGCAGGTTAGACAATTTGGTAACATATACACATGGCAACGAATGGCATATCTCGTAATCCGTGCACCATGCACATGCTTGCATTTATTCATGCCAATGCCATAAATCTCATGCCAAATTCTCATGCATAAAATGATATATACGTGCCATAACAACAATTTAAATCACACGGCACATTCTTGGGCGTTCATTTTCATTATTCTTTTTATCCTCGACCCGAAGGTCCGACCCAATGGTCAATCACAACACTCCGTGGCCAGCGTAAAAACGCCCCCGGCCCAGTGTCTCTAGCCTGCTCCAAAGTGCATGAGGCGCAACACCGATCTCCTTACGAACCAAAGTCTGCTCCAAAGTGCATGAGGCTGGTCGTCTTTCGGACGTACCGGGCATCGTCCTGCTACAAAGTGCATGAGGACGGCACGACCCGAAGGCCACGATCCGAAGACCGTATTGTGATCACACAGCACACAGCCCAATTTTATCTGAACCCGGCGTAAACGCATCGGGCAATTATGGTGATCACGTACACACATGCCAGGCACGCATTTCCGTACAACTCTAGCACACGTCTCATTCTCGACATACGAATGCGTGGCCAGGCAATATGTCATCAGCATCAATTATGTACAAGCACTTCACCCAATTTAGATTAATACACAGTGCTTGATCGGCCAATTAATACCATGTGGCCCAATAATCACTCTTTATAATTCTCAATAAATTCCATTAATTCTCACGTGACACATTTGACACGGCAACATCGAGATTTGCCCCCAAACAATGTCAATCAACACCAAATCAATCAATTTGGGCAATCTCAACCATGCAATTGGCCATTATCGCGGTCTAATTAGCCCCCGGTACTATCCCCAGTCCTATGAATACATGTCATTTAATCAATTCGGATTCCCTGATCATTCATAAAAATCCTCTTAATCTCCTTAGGATTTATGAAATCACTAATATCAATATTCTCACCCGAAACCAGTACCGGAATCGCCTAACCCTGTCCCGAATACACCGAAAATACCTAAACCGGTCTAGAAAAATGTACCGACAGTCCTAATCAGGGTTTAGGAATTATACTCACCAATCTCTAGGCTCGGGACGACGTAGGAACAGCGGCCGAGCACTGTGAACAGTGTTCCCGGCGACTGTTCCCGGCGGTGAACAGTACCCGTGAACAGTAACTGTACGGACCGGGCTGGATAGGGTCGTACGGTGGCGGGGAGCAGCCCTGTGGCGACGGTTCGGCCAAACGAGCTCCGGCGAAGGCCCGGGCGCTCAAAACAGCAAAACGAGAGAGAGAAAGGAAGAGGAAAACCGGGCCGGAAGAGGGGGAGAACGGGGCTGTGCTGGCTCGGGGTTGCTGCAAGGGACTAGTGGAGGCGAGGGGGTGCTGGTGCGCCGCCGACGGTGGCCCGTGGTGGCCGGATTTGCTCCGGCCAAGCTTGGCCGTGAGAGGTAGAGAGAGAGAGAGAGAGTTTCGGGAGAGAGGGAGAGGAGAGAGAAGAAAAACAGATCTGAAATGAGCTGAGGAGAGAGAAGGTGGTCTTATCCAGTCAAAGCCCGATCCGTGCATTTTCCCTTTTTATCCTTCGATCCGACGATCCAAAACCATCCAACCTAAATAATTTAGGGGTATTTCGGTCAATGGCGCCAATAATTGAGCTGAACCGCGTTTGAAAATATCCCGAACGATCATCTCGAAATTCGGACCTGAACCGGGCCAAGGGCGAAACTGTCCTTTTTCCGGCCCCGGGGCGAAATTCCAATTTTCGCACCCACGCGTTCCTTATGGGCGTGGCCAACTCATGGTGGCGTCGGAATCTCGAAATTCATTTTCTAAGCCCCCGGAAATCGACTGCGAAGTTCCGGCATTAAAATATTATTATTTTCCAATTTTTGTCGAATTTCCTGTTTTGGTCCAAAATGCCTTCTGGTACTCATGGCCACCCCGAAATGGCGTCCGGCTCGAGAAATAATCACTTTCGAATCCCGAACCCAACTTGACCTCCCGAGGGCAAAATGGTCATTTTCCGATCCCGGACCAAATTTCCAGTTTTGAACCCTACACACTCCAAACGTGTGTTGGCCAGCGTAATACGACGTCAGATTTCCAAAATAAATCTCTTAAGCCGATGAAAATTGATATCCCAATCCGGGCCCAATTCTGTGCTCAAACTTCGCCCGGTTTTCAATTTTAGGATCTCTCACTAACAGGTGGCTGTTTAGAGTGTACGCGTATCGACCTAGGGTTGTCCGACTCTCAACGGTTCCGTCATTTGAGAGAATGAGAAATTATCATTAACCCCAAGAATCTCGATCGTTCAGTTCAAGCTCCGGACTGATTGGCCACGTGTACTTTCGGCTTTGCAGAATCACCTGCGATCCGATTGCACATCGTTGGCCTTGGCCAACTCAATCCATCGCCTTTCCTTAGACCGGTTCATATCGGTTCGAACACTTTCTCATTATTGCTCAAGATGGGCATTCGTTTCGCGATCGGGTCCCTGATCCACGTACTATTTCTAATTAGCCGTACCCTATTGGTTAGTATCCCGAGAGTGATCAGCTCTGGGCGAGACTTACTAAAATGAAATGCGAAATAATGTTAACTTCATTGATTCCGGATTTGCATCAAAATTCGGGCTGTTACAATCCTCCCCCCTTATAAAAATTTCGTCGTCGAAATTTACAATACATTCTTGTCTATTCAAACAACTGGGGGTGCTGACGTCTCATGGCTTCTTCACTTTCCCAAGTCGCTCCTTCGGTCCCATGATGTTCCCAGATGACTTTAACCATCGGGATAGTCTTATTCCTCAGTACACGATCCTTCCGATCCTCGATTCTGATTGGCCTTTCCATGTACGACACCCTGTCGTCTACGTCTATTTCCTCGTACCTTAGAACGTGGGTCGGATCTGGTTCGTACTTTCTTAACATTGACACGTGGAAAACATTATGTACTTGGGATAGGTTCGGCGGCAAGGCAAGTCTGTAAGCCATGTCTCTAACTTTCTCCAAAATCTTAAATGGTCCAACATACCTCGGACTAAGTTTTCCTTTCTTGCCGAATCGGGACAATCCTTTCATCGGGGACACTTTGAGAAAGACATGATCTCCAACTTGAAACTCCAACTGTCGACGTCTCCGATCGGCATAACTCTTTTGACGGCTCTGAGCTGTCCTTAGTCTATCCCGAATAATCTCAACAGCCTCTACTGATTGCTGTACCAACTCTGGCCCCGTTATACTCCGCTCACCCACTTCATCCCAACAAACCGGCGTTCTGCACGCTCTGCCATAAAGTGCTTCGAACGGTGCCATTTGAATACTCTGCTGAAAACTGTTGTTATAGGCAAACTCCACCAAATGTAACTGTTCTTCCCATTTGCCTTGAAAATCCAAAACACAAGCTCTCAGCATATCCTCTAAGGTCTGAATTGTTCTTTCCGACTGGCCATCTGTTTGCGAATGATACGCTGTACTGAACTGCAGTTTCGTCCCCATGGCCACTTGCAAACTTTTCCAAAAATTCGCTATGAACCTTGGATCA
Source organism: Syzygium aqueum (assembly GCA_031216185.1). Taxonomy (NCBI): domain Eukaryota; kingdom Viridiplantae; phylum Streptophyta; class Magnoliopsida; order Myrtales; family Myrtaceae; genus Syzygium; species Syzygium aqueum. The sequence goes on from CM062238.1 coordinate 22,344,091, forward strand.
CGATCCGACATGATCGTCACTGGTACTCTATGGAGTCTTACTATCTGTCTCATATATAACTCCGCATACCTTTCCAACTCAAAATCCTTTCGTACAGCCAAGAAATGTGCTGACTTAGTCAGGCGATCAACTATTACTCAAATCGAATCATGTCCCCTCTGACTACGAGGCAATCCCGTCACAAAATTCATCGTGACATGTTCCCATTTCCATTCGGGAATTTCCAACGGTCTTAGTAGTCCTCCAGGTTTACAGTGCTGTGCCTTTACTTGCTGGCAGGTTAGGCACTTGGCTACATGCTTGGCTACATCCTTCTTCAAGCCGTTCCACCAGTAGTATTGCCTTAAATTCTGATACATCTTCGTACTGCCCGGGTGGATACTGTAGCCACTACGATGTGCTTCTCTTAGAATTTCCTCCTTAAGTTCCAAATCGTCAGGCACACATAGTCGTCCTTGAAACCTTAAAACTCCGTCTTCACTCACTTGAAATTCCGGTTTTCTCATGGCTGCATCCATCTCAACAATCTTTTGAATCTCTGGGTTCGTAGGTTGAAGTGCCTTAATCCTTGCCTGAATCTCTGGCTCAATTCTCAACGCGGCCATCAGGCTAGACATCTTACTCACCTCAAACTTAAACTCTGAATCCTTGAGCTTTTCCAATAAGGTCCACTCTCTGACCATCATATATGCCACACTTGATTTGCGACTCAATGCATCTGCGACTCGATTCGCTTTCCCCGGGTGATACATGATATCGCAATCATAATCCTTTAAAAGCTTCATCCATCTACGCTGTCTCATATTCAATTCTTTTTGCGAAAACAAATACTTGAGGCTCTGATGGTCCGTATAGATCTGAAATTTTTCTTCGCACAAATAGTGCCTCCAAATCTTCATAGCAAACACAATCGCTGCCAATTCCAAATCGTGTGTCGGATAGTTCATCTCATGCGGCCTCAACTGGCGCGACGCATATGCTACCACCTTTCCATGTTGCATCAAAACACATCCAAGTCCTCTTAATGACGCATCGCTATAAACTTCAAATCCTCCTGGTCCGGATGGGATGGTCAACACTGGGGCAGTCGTTAACCTGTGTTTCAGCTCCTGAAAACTCTTCTCGCACTTATCATCCCATACGAACTTAGATTCTTTCTTGAGCAATCGCGTCATAGGCATGGCTATTGATGAAAATCCTTCTACAAAGCGTCGATAATAGCTAGCCAATCCTAAGAAACTCCGGATTTCTGTTACTGAGGTCGGTCTTGGCCATTTCATCACTGCTTTCGATCTTCGCTGGGTCTACCGAAATTCCATCTCCCGAGACTATATGTCCAAGAAACGCCACTCTACTTAACCAAAATTCACACTTGCTAAACTTGGCAAAGAGTGCGTGTTCTCTCAAAGTCCGTAGTACTTCAGCCAAATGCATCTCATGTTCTTCTGAACTCTTTGAATATACCAAAATGTCATCAATAAACACTATGACAAATCTATCCATAAACTCTTTGAACACCATGTTCATTAGATCCATGAAAGCTGCAGGGACATTTGTTAATCCGAAGGGCATTACTGTGAACTCATAGTGCCCATACCGCGTCCTAAATGCGGTCTTAGGTATGTCCTATTTCCGGATTCTTAATTGATGGTATCCCGTCCGTAGATCGATCTTAGAAAACACTGATGCCCCCTGTAATTGATCAAACAAATCATCGATCCTCGGCAGTGGATACTTATTCTTAACTGTAACTTGATTCAGCTGCCGATAATCGATGCACAATCTTAATGTCCCGTCCTTTTTCCTTACAAACAGGACTGATGCTCCCCACGGAGACACACTAGGACGAATGAATCCTTTGTCCAGCAATTCCTGTATCTGAACTTTCAACTCTTTCAATTCTGTCAACGACATTCGATACGGCGCCTTCGAAATCGGTTCAGTTCCCGGTGCCAACTCTATCATGAATTCCACTTCTCGTTCTGGCGGTAAACCCGGTAATTCCTCAGGAAAAACTTCGGGGAAATCACACACTACCGGTATCTCTTCCAACTTAGGTTCCGCCATTGTTGGATCAACCACATTTACTAAATATCCTTCACATTCCTCATCCAACAACTTTGTCATTTCAAGCGAAGAAATCCAAGGGATCGAGGTTCCTCCTCGATTTCCCTGAAACTCAAACCTTGGACGTCCAATCGGATTAAATTGGATCGTCCTACTGCCGCAATCCATGATGGCCTTCTGGCTCACTAGCCAGTCCATTCCAATTATCACATCAAAATCGAACATGGCTAACACTGCCAAGTCGATGCTTTCTTCTCTATCCCCAATCACAATCTTACAGTTGGGACATCCAAAAGAAACTAACATCTTATCATTCATAGGCGTCGACACACACAGCATAGTCTCAAGTAGCATATATTCTAAACCAATCAATCTAGCAAACTGATCTGAGATAAAGGAATGGGTTGCCCCCGGATCAAACAATGCATAAGCTGAATGACCACAGATAGAGATGGTACCTGTGACTACGCCCGGCGCGTTCTCTGCGTCCTTACGCGCCATAGCATAAACTCGTCCCTGTACTGGTGGTCGTCTCTGATTAGCCGGTGGGGGAGGTCCGGCTTGATTTCCAGCTCTAGGTGGGGGTACAGGCTTGGGCGGTCCCAATGGACGTTGCTGTGGACAATTCTTAATCTGATGATCCAAACTCCCACACTTAAAACAAGCCCCAAATCGGCGCAGGGGAGGGCTCGGTTTCCCAATGTCCCTCCTAATTGGCGGGATGAAGTGTCTATTCCCTGCCATTGGTCTCTTTCCCAGACGACGATTATCTCTGTTCTGATTAAATCGCGATCCAACAGCTGCTCTTTCCTGCTGATCTCTCTCTATGATCTGCACTCGCTCATACATCTCATCGAAGTCCTTGATATTCAGCGACAGGATCTGACTACGAAGATCCGGTTTCAGACCATCTCGGAATCTTCTAGCTTTGTCCCGTGGATTTTCGACCATTGTCGGTGCAAACTTAGCCAACCTGGCAAATTCAGCCTCATACTGATCAACAGTCATTTGACCCTGTCGCAACCTCATGAACTCCATCAGTTTCCTCTCTTGGGCCACTTCAGAAAAATACTTGCTATAAAAACTCTCGACGAAGACTGCCCAATTCAGATCGGTGCCTTCTGGAAACACTTTGCCTTTGGTGGCCTTCCACCAATTATTGGCCCCACTTTGTAACTGATAAGCAGCCAATGCAACCTTTTCTACATTTGTGCATCCTAGCACTTCGAACGCCTTTTCCAACTCATCGACCCAATCTGGGGCCGTTTCAGGGTCACCCTTGCCATTGAACTTTGGCGGTTTCATCTTAAGAAACTGTTCTACTAACTGCGACATCTGACGGACTACTGGTACTTGGCCCTGTCCCTGTCGGGCTGGATTACCTTCATTACCCGCAACTTGAGCGGCTTCAGCAGCTTGAGCGTAAGCTGCAGCTCTTTCCTGAGCCTGCAAACCGAATATATGCCCCATTTCTCGAAGGGTATCCATCACATCATCAAACCGCGGATCTCGGGCTTCACGTACCCCTTCACTTGACTGGCCTTGGGGTTCTTTTCCTATCCTCCGACTCATTTTCACAGACTCGACTACTCCACTCAACTACCTGCTATAATTCCACCGAGGAATTAAAGACTTAAACTCAGCCAATCTAACCCGGTCTAAGTCCTAGGCAGGTATTTAGCACAGCAAACTAGCACTCAGCATGCAATCTAGCACGACTAGCACAAACTTCACCCAAGGAGATTCATATACATATCTCGGGTCCTGCCGCACCTGCATTAACACGGGTCACAACAAATCACTCAAAAACACAAATGGTCAGGAGATGTACTTAGCACACTAGGTCACCCTATAGGCTACCCATGGTCTCATCGCTCCTTATTACTCCAGGTTCCGACCATTATGGACCGAGCTGACCTTGCTCTGATACCAATCAAACAGGCTGATGTCACGCCCCGACCTACTCGGTTTGTAAACATCGCCTTTGGTCGCTTGATGTGCAACGCTCCCAGGATTGCATTGCCGACCCAACCATCAGAGAATAAACACATGCGGAAGACACGTATATATAACTATCTATATATACACCCGTACAAATATAACGACAACCATGGATAGCACAGAACAGGATTATTAAAAATAGAAATTAAACAAACTTATTACATTACCATAAAAACATTTACAACCGTTATATACATAATTACACAAGCCGAGCCTACAACAGCCACACTATAAAAACAACCCTCAAAAGCCGACACACGCAGCTGTTACATCAAAAAGGGCTAGGCTGCCAGAGTGGGTTAGGTTAAATACTAACTAGGGTAAGAGGATTTCCAAAAAGTGTCACTGGAGGTTAGGGGTTAAAACTGAGCTAGGGCATCCAGTCGGGGTCCGATCCCGAGGAATCATACTCTGAGCTCTCCTGTGGTTCAGACTCCTCTTGAGAGCTAGTCTGAGGTTCAGACTCCTCCGAGTCCATATCCCAGACTGGCACTCTCAGTTCCTCAGAATCGTAAGCTATCTTTGGATCCAAGTATAATCCTACCTCCTCGTCCTCTCCTACTTCTTCAACTTGGCCATTTTCTACATCATCAACCTCCATGGCGTATGGTAGATCTTCGTCGTCGTTAAACCACTGATCTTCGTCTTCAGCTACCACCTGGGGCTCACCATCTACCTCTGGGTCATAGGCCTCTCCTATGGGTTCGTCCTCGGGGTCGATCACCTCGCCATCGGCTATAATTGGCTCCATAAGGCCATGCTCGTTTAGAGGTGCATCGAAGGACCTAAGAGGTGGGCCTATGTGCCCATCATCATCCCCATGACACTAGGCGATATACTCCTGAGTAAGTTCTTCAGGCCCTCCAATGTCTACGGACACCACGGACCGACATCTAATATAGGCCTCTCGTTACCCATCGGGAAAACGCTCGTGAACCACTCAATGTGTGTCGGGATCCCAAAAAGTGGTGGCGGTTGCGGCATTCTCAAGGGCGGGGGTCTGAAAGGTTTGGTTTAACAACCAATGAGATTACATCTCAGTAAGTATAACCCCTAAACCTAGGCTAGGCTAACGTACAATTCTCCTGACCAACAAACAACATAACACAAACAATGGCCTAGGCCCTCGAGCCTAGACCAATAAATGCACGGACCCTGCAGGTTAGACAATTTGGTAACATATACACATGGCAACGAATGGCATATCTCGTAATCCGTGCACCATGCACATGCTTGCATTTATTCATGCCAATGCCATAAATCTCATGCCAAATTCTCATGCATAAAATGATATATACGTGCCATAACAACAATTTAAATCACACGGCACATTCTTGGGCGTTCATTTTCATTATTCTTTTTATCCTCGACCCGAAGGTCCGACCCAATGGTCAATCACAACACTCCGTGGCCAGCGTAAAAACGCCCCCGGCCCAGTGTCTCTAGCCTGCTCCAAAGTGCATGAGGCGCAATACCGATCTCCTTACGAACCAAAGTCTGCTCCAAAGTGCATGAGGCTGGTCGTCTTCCGGACGTACCGGGCATCGTCCTGCTACAAAGTGCATGAGGACGGCACGACCCGAAGGCCACGATCCGAAGACCGTATTGTGATCACACAGCACACAGCCCAATTTTATCTGAACCCGGCGTAAACGCATCGGGCAATTATGGTGATCACGTACACACATGCCAGGCACGCATTTCCGTACAACTCTAGCACACGTCTCATTCTCGACATACGAATGCGTGGCCAGGCAATATGTCATCAGCATCAATTATGTACAAGCACTTCACCCAATTTAGATTAATACACAGTGCTTGATCGGCCAATTAATATCATGTGGCCCAATAATCACTCTTTATAATTCTCAATAAATTCCATTAATTCTCACGTGACACATTTGACACGGCAACATCGAGATTTGCCCCAAACAATGTCAATCAACACCAAATCAATCAATTTGGGCAATCTCAACCATGCAATTGGCCATTATCGCGGTCTAATTAGCCCCCGGTACTATCCCCAGTCCTATGAATACATGTCATTTAATCAATTCGGATTCCCTGATCATTCATAAAAATCCTCTTAATCTCCTTAGGATTTATGAAATCACTAATATCAATATTCTCACCCGAAACCAGTAACGGAATCACCTAACCCTGTCCCGAATACACCGAAAATACCTAAACCGGTCTAGAAAAATGTACCGACAGTCCTAATCAGGGTTTAGGAATTATACTCACCAATCTCTAGGCCCGGGACGACGTAGGAACAGCGGCCGAGCACTGTGAACAGTGTTCCCGGCGACTGTTCCCGGCGGTGAACAGTACCCGTGAACAATAACTGTACGGACACTGTACGGGGACCGGGCTGGATAGGGTCGTACGGTGGCGGGGAGCAGCCCTGTGGCGACGGTTCGGCCAAACGAGCTCCGGCGAAGGCCCGGGCGCTCAAAACAGCAAAACGAGAGAGAGAAAGGAAGAGGAAAACCGGGCCGGAAGAGGGGGAGAACGGGGCTGTGCTGGCTCGGGGTTGCTGCAAGGGACTAGTGGAGGCGAGGGGGTGCTGGTGCGCCGCCGACGGTGGCCCGTGGTGGCCGGATTTGCTCCGGCCAAGCTTGGCCGTGAGAGGTAGAGAGAGAGAGAGAGAGAGAGAGTTTCGGGAGAGAGGGAGAGGAGAGAGAAGAAAAACAGATCTGAAATGAGCTGAGGAGAGAGAAGGTGGTCTTATCCAGTCAAAGCCCGGTCAAAAATATCATCCCGGTGCGCCACGTGTCGCCGATCCGTGCATTTTCCCTTTTTATCCTTCGATCCGACGATCCAAAACCATCCAACCTAAATAATTTAGGGGTATTTCGGTCAATGGCGCCAATAATTGAGCTGAACCGCGTTTGAAAATATCCCGAACGATCACCTCGAAATTCAGACCTGAACCGGGCCAAGGGCGAAACTGTCCTTTTTCCGGCCCCGGGGCGAAATTCCAATTTTCGCACCCACGCGTTCCTTATGGGCATGGCCAACTCATGGTGGCGTCGGAATCTCGAAATTCATTTTCTAAGCCCCCGGAAATCGACTGCGAAGTTCCGGCATTAAAATATTATTATTTTCCAATTTTTGTCGAATTTCCTGTTTTGGTCCAAAATGCCTTCTGGTACTCATGGCCACCCCAAAATGGCGTCCGGCTCGAGAAATAATCACTTTCGAGTCCCGAACCCAACTTGACCTCCCGAGGGCAAAATGGTCATTTTCCGATCCCGGACCAAATTTCCAGTTTTGAACCCTACACACTCCAAACGTGTGTGGCCAGCGTAATACGACGTCAGATTTCCAAAATAAATCTCTTAAGCCGATGAAAATTGATATCCCAATCCGGGCCCAATTCTGTGCTCAAACTTCGCTCGGTTTTCAATTTTAGGATCTCTCACTAACAGGTGGCTGTTTAGAGTGTACGTGTATCGACCTAGGGTTGTCCGACTCGCAACGGTTCCGTCATTTGAGAGAATGAGAAATTATCATTAACCCCAAGAATCTCGATCGTTCAGTTCAAGCTCCGGACTGATTGGCCACATGTACTTTCGGCTTTGCAGAATCACCTGCGATCCGATTGCACATCGTTGGCCTTGGCCAACTCAATCCATCGCCTTTCCTTAGACCGGTTCATATCGGTTCGAACACTTTCTCATTATTGCTCAAGATGGGTATTCGTTTCGCGATCGGGTCCCTGATCCACGTACTATTTCTAATTAGCCGTACCCTATTGGTTAGTATCCCGAGAGTGATCAGCTCTGGGCGAGACTTACTAAAATGAAATGCGAAATAATGTTAACTTCATTGATTCCGGATTTGCATCAAAATTCGGGCTGTTACAGCATTAGGAACGAAGTTGCAGTTCAGCACGGCCTATCATCCCCAGACGAATGGCCAGTCGGAAAGGACGATCCAGACTTTGGAAGACATGCTGCGAGCTTGTGTTTTGGATTTTAAGGGTGGCTGGGAGGAACAGCTGCACTTGGTTGAATTCGCTTACAACAATAGTTTTCAGCAGAGTATCAAGATGGCACCGTTTGAAGCATTGTATGGCAGAGCCTGCAGGACACCGGTTTGTTAGGATGAAGTTGGTGAGAGGAGCATTACAGGCCCAGAGTTAGTACAACAGTCGACTGAGACAGTCAAGGTTATCCGGGACAGACTTAAGACCGCTCAAAGCCGCCAAAAGAATTATGCTGATCGGAGACGTAAACCCTTGGAATTTCAAGTAGAGGACCACGTATTCCTCAAGGTATCGCCGATAAGAGGACTATCTCGGTTTGGTAAGAAAGGGAAGTTGAGCCCGAGGTACGTGGGTCCATTCGAGATCTTAGAGAGAATAGGCACCCTAGCTTACCGTCTCGCGCTACCGCCGAATTTGTCTCAAGTGTACAACGTGTTCCACGTGTCCATGCTAAGAAAATATGAACCGGACCCGACCCACGTATTGAACTATGAGGAAATAGACGTGGACGACAGGGTGTCGTACGTGGAGAAACCAGTTCGGATTGAGGACAGACTAGAAAGGGTGTTGAGAAACAAGAAAATCCCGATGGTCAAGGTTATTTGGGAGCATCATGGGACCGAAGGCGCGACGTGGGAAAGTGAAGAGTTGATGCGACACCAGTACCCCCATTTGTTTGAATAGTGGGGTTGGGTTGTAAATTTCGAGGACGAAATTTTTGTAAAGGGGGAAGAGTTGTGACATTCTGAATTTTTGGCCCGTTTTTGGGGTTTATTAAACGTATAATTTGTTAGTGCGCTTATAATTGAATCTCGCCCGGGAACTGATCACTCTCGGGTTTGTTTTTTTTTAAAATAGAGATTTTTCTTAGAATCGCACTCGATCGAATTTGGCCGTTATTTAGACCCCAAACTTGGCAGCCAATTTCCGAAAGTTCGGGGTTGAAATAAATCGGACGGTGTCGATTTTAGTGTGGCCAGCGTCAGTATTACCAGGAATATGCGAAAAATGGATTTTTGACCGGGTACGACTTTGGACTGGTAGACCTCCCTCGTAGCGTGTTTTCGAGTAATTTTAATTTTATTCTTCCTTGGCCCTTGCCCATCATTATTTTTCTAGGATTTAATTTGAACCCTAGGGCTATTTTCGGAGTTGATTTCGGACCACCCGATTATGTTTGAGAGTGCATTTATGCCTCTCTCTCTCCTTTCTCTCTCTCCTCCCGCGCGCGCCTCTTCCTCTCGCCCCCCTGGACGCGCGCGACGTCCCCATGCAACGTCCGCCCTTCCTCTCTCTCTCTCTTTTTCCTTTTTCCTCTCTCTCTCTCTTTTTCCTTTTTCCTCTCTCTCTCTCTCTCTCTCTCTCTCTCTCTCTCTCTCCTCTTCTCTTCCCCCGGTACACGCAATCCCCATGCACGCCTGCGCCACTTCCCCGTGCACGTCTCCCCTTCCCCATGCACGCGCGGCTCTTCCTCTTCCCCTCTTCCCCCTCTCTCTCTCTCTCTCCTCTCTCCTCCCTTCTCTCCCTTTTTCCCGCTCCCTCTCTCTTCTTCATCTTCTTCCCCCGCTCGCCTGACCGCTCGGCTTCTGCTCTGCTTCTCCTCGCTGCAGACGTCGACAGTGAGCCCCGCCGACCATCTTGCGCCGCCGTTGCTCGACGGTGCTGCATCGCCGCTCGCCAGCCGTGGGCAGCCGTCGGCCACTTCCCCCCCTTCCTCCCCCGTCCACCCCGCAGCTCCCCCTCACCTCCTCAACCCTCACCCAACGCCACTCAGCCCCTACCCGACGCCGCCCCGCCAGCCATCGACGTCGCCGCCTCCCTCGCACCCTTGCCGCGCCACCACGACGCCGGGCAGCCCAGACCGGTGCTGCTTTTCCCTCTGCCAGGGCGTGCGAACTCGGCTTGCCGTCGCGTCCGGCGAACCCCGAGCGTGGACCAGCCGTCCGGCCGGCTCCCCAGCGCCGCCCCGACGCCCGGGCACCGCCTCTGTTGCCGTCGCAGCCGCTGTGCGCCTCCGCAGCCGCTCCGCCTGCCCCAGCTCTCTCTCTCTCTTCCTCTCTTGGCCTCCCACCGCTCGCTGCCGCTCGCCGCCGTGTCCGGTGAGTCCCGGCTGTCGCCAGTCGCCCGGCCAGCTCGCCGGAGCCGTCCCAGTCGCTATCCGCCACTCCCGGAGCCCCCCAGCCGCTGTGCCGCCGCGCCGGAGCTCCCCAGCCACTGTGCTGCCCTTCCCGGAGCTCCCCAGCCGCTGTGCTGCCCTCCCCGGAGCCCCCCAGCCGCTGTGCCGCCGTGCCGGAGCTCCCCAGCCACTGTGCTGCCCTTCCCGGAGCTCCCCAGCCGCTGTGCTGCCCTCCCCGGAGCCCCCCAGCCGCTGTGCCGCCGCGCCGGAGCCTCCCCAGCCGCTGTGCCGCCGCGCCGGAGCCTCCCCAACCGAGTCCCGTGCCGTCGCCGTACCCCTCGCCGTGCCCGTTCCTGTCGCCGTACCCGTGGCCGAGCCTCGCCCCGTCGCCGCGCCCGTTGCCGAGCCTCGCGCCCGTCCCACTCGACCGTGCGCCCCAAGCACGTCGCACGTTCGCCGCGCCCGTGCACTAGGCACGCTGACCGCCCGCCGTGCCCGCGCTGTCCGACCACTGTGCCCGTGTGGCCAGCTCCCGCGCCCGCCCGGTACTGTTCACCCGAGCCATTTCGGGCCCGAGTTGGTTTTTCCCGAGCCAAATTTTGGTAAGTGTTATCCTAAGCCCTACTTAGTATTTTGGGTATTTAATTGACTTGTCTCGGGTTAGAACGGCTAGGGCGCTTATTAATCTAGTAGGTTTACATTATGGTTGGGTTAATTCCAATTGAGCTTGAATTGCATGTTTGAATTTAGATAATTGTGCATGGAAAAATGTGGATTTTGGATTAAGTTATGATTATTGAATGTTGGTGTAATTGGCTTGAATTATATTCGTTGGATGGCGTGTGCTTGCCTGTCGGTTTAAGCCCGGATCGATCGGAGGGCTACGGACTTGGGACGTGTGGGCGGCGGTCCGTGTGAAGGCATAAACGGCCGATGGGCCAAATGGATGCGGGCTTGAGACATGTGGACGGTGGCCCGTTAAAGGTGTGATAGACCGGGACATGTTTACGTCGGTCATTAGAATGGTATGATTGATATGGCTTGGGACGTGCGGACGGCGGCCATTGATTTGAGTGATTGGGCGGCTTGTGAGCCCGTGAGCAAAAAGTTGGTTGGACGCGTACATGTGACTTGAGTGTGATTGAAACGGCTGTTGAGTGTGACTGGATTGGCTGGTTGAGCGTGTGATTGGAATGGTTAATGGCGCGTGTGATTGCTGGGATGATTGATCGATTTGCGAGTGGGAAGTGTGCCGGGTGATTGTGATGTAGTGTTGAATTATTCTCGTTATTATCATATTCAGACTAACGTGCAGGGTTTGCTCAAGATTCGAGGCGAGGTAAGTTTGTGGATTTTGTTATATTGCTTGGTGATTCGCCTGTTTGACTTGTCTGAGTACGCATTAGCCTAGGTGGGGTTTAGTGTGTCGCTTATTGAGACTCGTTCTCACGGTTATTATATAACCATTTTCAGATCCCCGTTCTTGAGTATGGTGCCGCCTAGGCGTTTTGGGATCCCCATGCACACGTGGCATGAGGACGATGTGTACCCGGGTCCGAACCCGGGAGAGTCTTACATTAGGCATCGTACTTATATTTTGGTGGACGTTGGACTAGAGATGTTGGAGCGTCATGAGTACTTAGCATGGTCCCATAGAGTCGGGTTGGAGGACTCAGGGCCAATCCGAGGTTTTGAGGGGTTGAGACACTCCAACGAAGACGCGGTCAACTGGGAGCCCTAGGACAAGTTCGCTTCCGACGGTGAGGTGTCAGACCCCGACGGTCCCCCGGCGAATTCCGATCCAGTACCGACACCTGTCCCCGAGCCCGAGCCCGAAGAGGAGCCTATGGCGGCCGAGCAGGGAGATGCAGAGGAGAACCCGATCGAGATAGACTCGGATTCAGATTCAGACTCCTTTGGGTTCAATCCGGATTGGACGCCATAGGGACGCTTAGGCTTAGGACTAGAAGCGTTTTCTTTTGGTAGAGACTCGTTTTTGATATTGTCGGTAGTCCACCCAACTCCTGTCCCTTTTTGTTGACGGTGCGGATTTAACCTTAATGGCCTAATGTACGACTACTATGAATTCGGTTTTTATTTTACGTTCGTTAAAGTTTTTGTTGTCCTATCCTTTAGTCATATTTCTTTTAGTGTCAGGGTTGTTTTATTTTGCTTCCGCTTGCGTAATTTGGTTGGGTCGGCGACGCGTCCTAGGACGTCACGTTCTTTACGACCGTTGAAGGGGTGTTGCGAGCCCGTTAGGGTTCGGGGCGTGACAGACTCCAATAATCATGGTCTTTCATAGGAATGGGTACTAAAATCTATGCGGAGTTGCTAGAACAAACATAAAGATTCTGCTTCATACATAAAGATTCTTGAAGTTGAGTTAATATTTTGCAGAACAAACGGAGAAGAGTTCGTTAAATAATGGGAAGTTAATGAACGTATTCTCACAATGACTAAAGCTCTGCTACCTGGAGATTTGACGTTAAGAAAGAAGAAAACTATAATAGACTCCAGAGACATTTCTTCAGAGGAATTCTACGATCTAAATTCTTATCTCAATTGGGAAGGACAAGGACGACTAAGCTAGAGACTTAACACAAGCATAGCGGAAATTGGACTTCCATTTGTAGAAGCAGGGTTTGCAGACGAGATCAAGATTGACAGAGGCGATCCACACTTGCTTAGTAAACTTCATCCATTGGTAAAATGTGCTTTAAGCTGCTTAGGATATGGTCCTAGATTTGCTATAGTGGTTGTTACCATCACGATGAATTGAACTGGATGATGAGAGGAAATAGAGTATGCCTAACAGATCTGGGAAATTCAACAACTTGCAGAACCAAAGAAAACCAAGAGAAACATAAAAATGCAGTGGCGCATATTATTTTTATTACTAAAGCCACTCAAATCGAATTCTTTTATATGAGCTTTGAACGAAATACTCTATTTCCTACCAGATCTGGGAAATTCAACAACTTGCAGAACCAAACAAAACCCGGAGAAGCATGAAAATGCAGAGGCACATATAAAATATATTACTAAAGCCACTCATGTTGAATTCTTTAAAGCTGTCCTAGAGCATGTAATGGGCAACAAACAAAAGAATTGTCTGCTCGGTGATGGAAGAATCTTCGTCATGATTCTCAGGGTTACATGAGCTTTGAATAAAAAAACGCCCAAGAGAGAGGTTGGGAGAGAGTAATCGATGTGCTCACGCTGGGTTGGAGAACAGAGGTTGTGTTTCAGGCCTAAAGTTTTTGAAGTCTGGAAGATGATCGCTCAAACCCAAGATCGGCAACTTGAAGAGAAAAAGGACCGAGATAATCAAGCCCAATTAGGCTATGGTCATTTCGCGGAAAATATAATGTTTTTAAAAAATATTTTCCAAATAGCCATTTTCCAAGAAAATGATAATTTCAGCTGAAACCTAAAAACCTAAAAATAAACTAGAAAATATTTTTTGCCATTTAGTATTTGATTTGATTTTCTGGGAAAAATTACCCACATTTTTTAATTTTGAATTATTTTTTAATTTTTAATTATTTTTTATTTTCCTTTTTTCTTTTTTCTTTTTCCTTGGCCGGAGCTTGCCTAGCTTGCCGGATCTGGCGAGGCTCAAGCTTGTTGACCTCGAGCAAGCTCGAGCTCACCAATTCAAGCGAGGCGGAGGCTCGCTGGCCTGTGGCCAGTTGTCAGCCACCACCAAGGCCGACGACCGTTTGAGGAAGAAGAAAAAAGAAAAAGAAAGAAAAGAAAAAGAAAATATTAAAAACTCAATTTAGAAAAAAGAAAAATAAAAGGAAAATGTATTTGGTCTAGAGGTGAAAAAAAGAGAATGGAAGTAGCGGAAAACATTTTTCCTATTTTTGAAGGTGTTTTTTTCATTTACAGAAAATATTTTCCTTGACTAGTTTATTTTCTGCGAACCAAACGCCGAAAAATTTAAAAAATACTTTTTAAAAAAAAAAATTTTGTGAAACGAGCGAAATCTTAAAAGAAAAGCCGAAGACCAAACCTTCAGATGGAGTGGTCCACGACGTCAGCAGTACAAGATGTGAAAAATTAATTTTCCCAGAGGAAGAGAAAATGCATGGATGACATAAGTGTTCAAAGGTGACTGAAAAAGCTTCTTGGACAAAACCTCGACAAAACCAGAGTAGAGGGAATCTTGCATGACCCCTCGTAAATGTGGAAGCAAGCTGGCAAGGTCCTACAGACACCAGCTTTTGCATATATACTTCTGTAGACTTTCAAGTCAATCTTTTCTTAAGAGGACATAGTTTGTTATCAAGTATTTGTTACATGATCCTCATAATAGTCGAAGAATAGGGAGTTCTAATAGCAAGAGTCTTAAGTCTTTTATAACTGATTGCCCTATCCAGGGTGCCTAAATATGTACCATGGAACATGCAAAGCTTCAATTACAGGGTTGTTAGATTTTGTAATTGATCGATGACGATCCTATCAAAATTCAATAAAGTCTTTATGAAAGGAGATATAAAGTTATTTTAGAAATCTGGAAGAACTGACTAAGACAAAGTGAGTTTGAGGAACATTTCCTCAAGGAGAAATCTAATCTTGAAATTGTTGCAAGTTCTGAATGCTCAAACTCACCACATCAGCGTTGGCCAACCTCTCCATCGCTGTCACACACGAGGACAAGCCTCGTTGTCACGCCCCGACCTACTCGGTTTGTAATCATCGCCCTTGGTCATTCGATGTACAACGCTTCCAGGATTGCATTGCCGACCCAACCATCAGAGAACAAAACACATGCGGAAGACACGTATATATAAATATCTATATATACACCCGTACAAATATAATGACGACCATGGATAGCACAGAACAAGATCATTAATGCAAAAATTAAACAAACTTATTACATTACCATAAAAACATTTACATCCTTGAAAATATTTACAATTAGCATATATATACATATTTACAACAGACTCAGCCTACAACACGCCACACTAAAATTTACATCAAAAGCCGACACACTGCAGCCATTACAACAAAAAGGGGCGTTGACTGCGTAAGAGGGTTCGGTTAGTTACTAACTAAGGTAAGATGGCCTTCCAAAAAGAGTCAACTGGAGGTTAAGGGTTAGGACTGGGCTAGGGCATCCAATCGGGATCAGAACCCAAGGAATCGTACTCTGAGCTCTCCTTCGGATCGAACTCTTCCTGAGAGCTAGCCTGAGGTTCGGACTCCTCCGATTCCATGGCTAAGGCTACCGCTCTTTCATCCTCCGAATCCGCCTCATACTCATAGTCCACATAAAGTCCTACCTCCTCGTCGCCATCTACTTCCTTAACTTCTCCATTCTCAGCCTCATCGACATCCATGGCATCCTGTAGATCCTCGTCGTTCAACCACTCATCTTGGTCTTCAACTACCACCTGGGGTTCCTCACCCATCGCGGGATCATAGGCTTCCTCTATCGGCTCGTCCTGGGGGTTTATCACTTCGCCATCAGCTATAATTGGCGCCATCAAGTTGTTCTCATCTAAGGGTGAGTCAAAGGATCTAAGAAGGGGACCTATATTTCCCTGATCGTTTCCCATACACCAGGCGATATATTCTTGCGTATGTTCAACGGGCTCTCCGACATCTACGGACACCACGGATGGATATCTTATGTAGGCCTCTCCATTTCCCGAGGGAAAAACGCTCGTGAACCACTCTATTTGTGTCGGGATCCCAAAAAGTGGTGGCGGTTGCGACATTCTCAAGGACGGGGGTCTGAAATGTTTGGTTTAAACACCAATGAGAACACATCTCAGTGAATACAACCCTTAAACCTAGGCTAGGCTAACGTACAACTCTCCTGACCACAAGCAACATATCACATACAATGGCCTAGGCCCTCGTGCCCAGACCTACGATTACACGGACCCTGCAGGTTAGACAATTTAATAACATATAGTCACGACATACACGTGGCATATTTCATCACTCGAACGCCACACTCGTGCTCATGATTTAAGGTGCCAATATTTCAATTCGCATACCAATTCTCATGCAAGAATGCGACAATTAACGCAAATCGCAATTGAAGATGCCATACACGTGCCAAATCTCAATTTTAAATCACACGGCACACTAATTCGGTATTCATTTTCAATTTTATGTTCGACCCGAAGGCCCGACCCGAAGGCCACGATCCGAAGACCCGATCCGAAGACCATGACCCGAAGGCCCGACCCGAAGGCCAATACTACACTTCATGGCCCGCATATAGCGTTATTGGCCCAGTGTCTCTAGCCCGCGTCGAAACGCTCTAGGCGCAACACCGATCTCCTCACGGTCAATGCCGTCTTCCGGACGAACCGGGAATGACCCGAAGGCCACGATCCGAAGACCTTAATGTGATCACACAGCACACGGCCCATTTTATCTGAACCCAGCGTAAACACATTGGGCAATTATAGTGATCACACACACATGCTAGGCACGCATTTCGGTACAACATTAGCACACGTCTCATTCCCGTCATATATACATGAGTGGTTAATCAATGTCAAGTAATGCATCGTGCACCTTTAAAATCACACAATCAATTATCAATCACAACCAACCACTCAATCAGGCAATCCTCAATCGCACGACCCACAACTAATGCAGTCTAATTAGCCCCGGTACGAAATCTAGTCCTAGGAAAATTAACATTTCCTTAATTCGGACTTAATTAGCATTCCTAAAAACTCCATTAAATCACTTAAGATTTATGGACATATACAATTTAACATTTCATCTCAAAGCTAGTACCGGTAATACCTAACCCTGTCCCGAATGCACCGATTCTACCTAAACAGGTCTAGAAAAACGTATTGTCAGTCCTAGTCAGGGTTTAGGAATTATACTCACAATTTTCTAGGCCCACGACGATGACGGAACGGCGGCCAAACACTGGTGAACAGTGAATCCGGCGATTGGTTCCCGGCGAGACCGTACGGACGGTGAACAGTGATTCCGTACTGTCACTGTGAACAGTGATTCCGTACGGACACTGTACGGACAGCGACGGCTAAGGTCGTACGGCGGTGGGGGACGGCCTTGTGGTGACGGATCGACCGGCCGAGCTCCGGCGAAGCTCCAGGCATCCAAAACAGAACCTAGAGAGAGAAAGAAAGAGGGAGAAACGGGCTGGAAGAGAGGGAAAATGGGGCTGAGCTGGGCCGGGACCAAGGCTGAGGGCTGGTGGTGGCGTAGGGGAGCAGCGGCGGCGTCGGCGGTGGCTCACGGCGGCCGGCGGTGCTCCGGCCAAGGCTTGGCCGAGAGAGGAGAGGGAGATTTCGGGAGAGAGAGAGGCTGATCAGATCTAAAATGGGGAGGAGAGAGAAGAAGCTGGTCCAAGGTGGTCAAATATGGGGGGCTAAGGCGCCACGTGTCGCCGATCCGCGCATTTGACGACTTTACCCTTCGATCCGACGATCCAAAACCATTCAACCTTAATAATTTAGGGGCAAAGTGGTCAAATATGTCAATAATTGAGCTGATAGGCCTCAGAAAATATCCCGAACGTTCACCTCGAAATTCGGACCTGAACCGAGCTAGGGGCATAACTGTCCTTTTTCCGGCCCCGGGGCGAAATTCCAATTTTCGCACCTATGCGTTCCATATGTGCGTGGCCAACCTAATGTGGCATCGGAATCACGAAATTCATTTTCTAAGCCCCCGGAAATCGACTGCGAGGTTTCGGGAATAAAATAATATTATTTTCCAATTTTTGTCGAAATTCCTGTTTTTGTCCAAAACGACTCCTGGTACACGTGGCCACTCCAAAATGACGTCCGTCTTGAGAATTAACCTCATACGGCCCCCGAATTCAAATCTACCTCCCGAGGGGCAAAACTGTAATTTTCTGACCCCGGACCGAAAATCCGATTTTTAACCCTACTTGCTCAAAATGTGCGTGGCCAGTGTAATACGGCGTCAGATTTTCAAAATTTGTCTCTTAAGCCGTTGAAAATCGATATCTAATTCTAGGCCCAATTCTGTATTCAAAATTCACTCGGTTTCAAATTTTAGGATCTCTCACTAACGGCTGGCTGATTAGAATATACGTGTATCGACCTAGGATTATCCGAATCATGACTATTCCGTCCTTTGAGGGAATGAGAAATAATAATTAGCCCCAAGAATCACGATCATGCAGTTCAAGCTTAGGATTGGCTAACCACGTGTACTTTCGGTCTTGCAGAATCACCTGCGTTCTGATTGCACATTGTTGGCCTTGGTTAGACCCAATCTGTTGCCTTTCCTAAGATCGGTTCGTAGTATTTTCTCATTACTTCTCAAGATCGGTATCCGATTCGCGGTCGAGTCCCTAATCCACGTACCACTTCCTAATTAGCCATACCCTATTGGTTAGTATCCCAAGAGTGATCAGCTATGGGCGAGATTTACTAAAATGAAATACGGAATAATGTTAACTTCATTGATCCCAAAATTACATCAAAATTCGGGCTGTTACACTCGCCATGGCAAATCTAGCGACTGCGCCCAGTCACTAGTGTCGACCACTAGATTTGGTGAGCTCAAGCCTCGCCTAACCATGGCGAGGCTCAGCCACTGCTGCTAGCGAGTTTGACCCTCGCAGTTGCTCGCAATGTGGAGCTATGGCGAGGCTCGAGCTCGCCAGATCTGGTGGCCAACACCAGTGGTTGGGCGAAGCCGCCATATTTGGCAAGTTTGAGTCTTGCCTAGTCATGGCAAGGTCGACCTTGCCAGACCATTGCTGGTGAGGCTTGAACTCTTCGGCAACTGGCGAGGTTGACCTCGCCAGTGGCTGGGTCTCGCCCAACGGCTCAGCGAGGTCCTCGCCTCTGGCTGGTCACCAGTTGAAGATGAAGCAATGAAATAAAAATAAAAGCCAAGGGAAGAAAAGAAAAGAAAAGGGAAAAACAAAAGAATAAAAAAATAAAAATATATATAATAATTTTAAAATGCCACGTCAGCATTGCCCAAACGATTGGTTGGCCAACATCCACGTCAACACTGGCTGACCAAAACTGGCCGGGTAGACTGAATTAGCAAAAATACAAAAGATTTATGACTAAATTGACACAATTATAATAAATTTAGGACTGTTTTCATAATTTTCCCAATTATTGATGTAAGGGAAATGATACGCAATTCCAAAAGTAGTGAACGATCCTTGTGCTTTTGATAGTATCAAATTACATTAAGGAGTTCCTTTGCGCCTAATGAATATCTCTTTTGATCATTTTTTTGTGATTGTGGATATTATTTTGATAATATTTTGGAAGAAACTCGTTGGAATTGGGATGACTCAAATGTTATAATAAGTGAATATGATGTATATCCGTGGGGTTGTTTTACCACTTCCATTAGCTCACGAAATTATAATCTTCCTTCTTCCCTAAATTTAAATTGGCATCCTTCATTTAATAAAATTAATAAGAAGAAAACTGGCTTCTTAAGAATACTCTGTTTCCCTTTAGAAAAAAAAAAGGCAAAAAGAAAAAGAGCCCCATAAATATTAAATACACATCACAAGGAAGGGCAAAACTAGAAAATTTGGGGGCTATCTAATTGGAATATTCTCCACTTTTAATGGTGTCAAAGGACAATGGCCAGTTTTGTACCTCTGCTCCCCTCCGCCTTCGCCACTGCCCCCACAGCCGCTATCATTGCGTTCCCCCCCACCGTCACGACCCCGCCATCATGCCGTACCGGTCACCTTCGCGTGTTGTTGTGACTCTCTCCCTCTCTGTGGCTTTGCTCCGTCTCAGCCATCGTCGCCAGCCTCAGGTGACTATCGCGTGCGGTTAGCGACCGTTGATGCGGGCTTGACACCCTAGATCCTGGGTCGCGGGCCTAGAGTGGTCGAAGCCGCTTGATACAGTGAGACGTAGAGGGACTGAGGTGACGCGGCTGGGGTGGCGTGGGGACGTGAGCCCTCGGGCGGCAGCGTGTCAAGAATTAGCGGAGGCTCAAAGAAGACAAACGGCTCGCACATGGTGCTTTGGTTCGTGTGCTGCTTACGTGTGCTCTGTGCTGTGTGAGTGTCTGATAGGAGTGCGTACGCGTGAGAGAAAGTGAGGGCCAAATTTACCCTTAAACTTTATAGGTTCCCCGGACCTTAGAAAGAATTAAGTATCAAAAGAATTAGACTAATTGAAGTAGTGGAAGAGTTGTCGCGTACCCATGACGAAAATGCCACCCAGACAAGCTACCAGAGGCTAGAAGAGCTCCTTCCCATCTCCCTACTCTTTCTTCCCATCTCTTTACTTTCTCTGGTTCCTTCTCCTTCTCCAATTTGGCCTTTTGCATGGCCATAGCATCTTTGTAAATCTCTCTTGGTGTTCTCACTTCACGGGGTTCCACTTTGTAAAATATTGGCCACACAAGCAGCTTCTTTTCCTTCTTGCACTCCATGATTTTCGTTAACTTGTCCACACAAAACAATGAAGATGCGTAGTTCTTGGAGAAAACAACAATTGCAATTTGCGATTCCTCAATTGCCATCATAAGCACCGGTGTTATCTCCTCTCGCTTATGCAATTCTTCAGTGTCGATGTAAGTGTTTATTCCTACGCCATCTAGAGCTGTGTAGAGATGACCAACAAAGTTTTCGTGAACATCTATGTCTCTGAAACTGAGGAAGACATTGTAACTCCTTTTGCGCTTGGGAGAAGAAGAAGAAGCCATTAGAATTAGGAAAAGGTTAACAGTGAGCAATGAGTTGCCAAGATCTGTACGAGGAAGTTTGTTCACCATTTATCGTCCCGTTATCTTCTTTATACCCAGACGGATGACTTTCTTTTTCGTGGGTCAACAAAAAATATATTTTTTGGTCTTTTAATATTATTATTGTGCGCCTCAAGCACTTGATAGTGGTGATAATTTGCGTGTGAAACTTTTCTTCTTTAAAGATAACATTTGAATTTATTATTAAATGAATTGCTAATTAATTTGCCCAATCAACGTAAGATAAATTTTCATGACAATAATTTCATACCATCCTGATTGGAGGCCAATTTGATTGATTGGTTTCCCCAAAAAAAGCCTCTGGAAAGTGTTGAAACGCGTATTAGGTAAAACATCGTAATCCAAAAATCTCAATAATAACCTCCAAAAAGCTACAAGCAAAATTGAGTCAATCAAACATAGTGTCATCACAAGTTATTTTGATTCCATATGGCATCCAATGTGCGATGCCATAGCAAAACGATAAGAAGCCTGCCGTGCCATGACCATTCAATGCATGTGATGTGAATGTGATAAGGCTATATTATAAACAAAAAAGTTAAAAGCATGGCAACATGATTAGGGAAACTACAAGTCGACGGGCATTGGCAAATAGTATGTAAACACATAGTAAAACCCAAAAATCGGCATAGACTCAAAGGTAGAAACTAGAAAGAGCCAATAAATTCTGAGGGCATATTAATAATAATAACAGAGAGGGATGGAATTGGATGGACAAAGAGATGGGACAATCAAATGGCACAAAGGGGACGCTGCCAAAAACTTAGCGGGACGCTCGCTGCCCTCTCAGCCTTCTTGTCTTTGCTTCTTTCCAATAGCCCCCACCGTCAACTTTAGCTGTACACTTCGGCATCAACATCCATTGAATTCTAATAAATAGAAAACACCTTTAGCCCTTTGCTTTTCTTTTTTATTATATGGAAGATAAAATAATTCGTCTCATTAAAAAAGGTCAGCTACTCCATTGGCTGCTCATTAATGAAATACTTCGCTGTGGCTCCAGGGAACGGCATTAGCACCCAATGAGATTTTGTCTTTATTTTCTTTTCTTTTCTTTTCTTTGTTCTCGCGGTATAAATAGCAATTCGTGACTAGCCCCAAAGATATGTCATTTTTAGTTTGTTTTAGTTTTTTTTTCCTTAAACGCAGATAGCATAATAGACCCCACGCATGCGCTTTAGCTTCAAAAGTTGGTCACTCATATTTTTCATTTTTCTTTAAAGTGACAAAAAAGTGAAATCCTTTGACACATATTGACAATTGAATTCTTGTCTCACACAAAAGAAAAAACAAGCTACCCAATTAAAAATAAAATAAATCCAAAAAAAAAAGAAAATAAGAAATTACTAAAAAATAAACCAGAGTAAAGTCAGAGCAAAATGTGTAAGGCTCCATGAAAGAATCCAATTTGAATTCAAGAAGACAATCGCTACAGACCAAGGTACAAATAAACAACCACAATCTAAATTGTAGCGGTGGAATCTTTGATCCATTCATCCCTTGAAACACTTATCCAAGATGCGTGACTTTCTTTTTGATAGGTCAATAAAGAATATTATTAGGTCTGTTTCAAATGCATGACCTCCATTGCCTCCCCAATGGAAAACTTCGCCGTGGCTTTCAGGAAATGGCATTCGCAACCACTTGAGTTTTTGCCTTCCTCTTGTTATTATTATATTTTATTTTTGCAAATTATAAATAACAATTCGTGACTACTTGAAAGACATTTTATTGCAAGTTTTTTTTTTTACTTATGTCACATTAAAGTATACTAGTTCTCACGCGCTTTTGCTTCAAAAGTTGGTCAATCATATTTATCAATTTTTTAAAGTAACCAAAAACTAGAATTCTTTGATGCATGTTGAGCAATTGAATTCTTGTCTCACCCAAATTTATCACGAACTTCGCAAATGAAATTACGATTTGTCATACCACATTTGAGTTGAAACCATAGTCACTATGGAAAATGGGATAAAAAGTATTTAAGAAAAAAAATTAGGATTCATTAAGGAAATGAAGTTAAACTAATTTATGTTTTTTCGGGCAAAGCAAGAGAAAGACAAGGGAATTGGAGAGAAGGAGGTGGTGGGGCCCATGGGACTTGTGACCTTCCGAAATTTCCGTTAATTGAAAATTATGAAATAACTGAGTTTTATGAAATGTGCTCGTAGTAAATTTCTCGCGCGGAACTAATCATTCATGGGAATGCTAACCATTAGGGAAAAGCTAATAGGGAAATTAAATTCGCGCGACTAAAAGAAAATTCGACAGTGAATGGACTTCGACCATTAAATCACAGAAGTGATATTTTGAGCCACTGTTGGCCGATCTAAGGATAGTTAGGGGTCAGTTCGCCACTGTCCTAGTAATGGATCGCAGATGATTCCATTGGACCACGAAACGACTTGACGAATGATTCTAAAATTATACTGAACGATCGTACCCCTCGGATCAAGTGATTGATCTTCGCGATTTTAATGACAACCGAGGTTGTCACGCATCGAACGGACTTGCACGTGACTCGATTTAGTATTAGTCATGAGTCGATTTTGCGAATTTCCCCAGCAAGCTGATCGTTAGCTCGAGAAACGCTCGAATTGCGTTTAATAAAATTTAATTATTGAAATTTTGCCCAAATTGGACATCGGAAAATTAGGAAGTCGCGACGAAACGCTAGGACGACATTGCACATGACATGTGTCAATTTTTGGTGCGCTTAAATCTTTCGGAAAAATTCGATTTGGGCAAGAAACGGAGAAAGTGATCAAAATACCTCTAGGATTTATTAAAGGGCAAGCTTTAAGGGTAAAGGGCATTTTGGTAATTTTGCCCTAACTTTTTTATTGGATAATTTTGATCTTGGACTTTTTGAGAAATTACAAATTTATCCTTGAATATTTTTTAGTAAGATTCGATCTGGACCGTTGATTTCAATATTAGATCGAATATGGACCGTCGGATCAAAAATGTTTGATACGGGCATTTTGGTAATTTTGCCATTGGGTCAAGAATACTATTTGGGTCAAGACCCATTTAGTCTTTCTCCTTCTCTCTCCTCTCATTCTCTTCCCCCCCCCCTTGCCGTGAACCTTCCCCACCGAACTCTCTCTCTCTCTCTCTCTCCCTCTCGCCGGATCGCCTCACCGCCTGGGTCGCCATCGCCGCTGCTCCACGCCATCGTTCGTACGCCCGCTGATCACCATCTCGCCATTCACCACCACCTCTCCCCTTCTCTCTCCTTCCCCGCGAGGCCGTGGGTCTCGGCCAAGGCAAGCCGCGCCTCGCCGTCACCAATCTCGCCGCCAAGCCCCGCCGCCGCTCACCGCCAAGCCGCGCCACCGCAAGCCACTGCCGTTCCCGTCGATTATCGCCGCTTTTTGTTCTAGCCGCGTGAGTCCAAAACTCGGTAAGTCTCGCCTAAACCCGATTTAGTATATTGGGTATCGAGGGATAATTGGGTTGGAAATCTGAATTATTCGGGTGAGAAATGTTGGGGTTTTAGATTGGAAATATCGTGGCGAGCCTTGAGGATTATTTTTGGAATTTTTGGAGGACAATTTGAGGGGAATTACAAGTTGTGATTTACTGTTTACAAGCTGTGAATTACTGTTCATGGGGCTGTGATGATTTGTTTGGGACGCAAGTTGGGTTTTCAAAACCGGTATTTTATGACGAGAAAGTTCCATGAAGGATCGGAATTAATCCGACGCCGTTTGGTGGGAGAAAAATGAGAATTTACGTATTGGATGTATATTTAAATTATAAATAAATTGTGGTGATTAAATTGAGTATGTTGCTGGGCAATTGGGTGACTGTATATGCTTGTTGGGTGCACAAGTGAGTTAGATTAAATTAATTATTGATATTGACATGTCCTATGCTGAATGTGCATGAGCTACGTGTAAAATAATACGTGTGCAGGCCACGTGTGAAAGGACAGTTGCATGTGATAAATGCATGTGGAGCGTGGGCATGAGTGAGAAGGAGATTGTAGTGTGGCAAGTGATGATGGGAAAGTGTGTGAAAGTGCGAAAGTGCGAGTTTGGGATCGGGCCGAATATCATAAACTCGGGCCGCAATCACGTAGGTTTGTTGCATTTGGCACAAGCTGAGGTTTGAAAAGGCAAGAATGAGAATTGGTCCGAGGCATGATCAGCTCGGGTGAGACTGGAATTGGATCGATGCATTATAAGCTCGGGTTCCAATCATGTAGGCCTGTCGCATTTGGCGCGGGCTGAGTTGGGATCGGGCTTGGGCCGTGTGATGCTCAGATCGAGATTGGTGCCTGAGGCGTGAACGGGTACGCGGGCCGGATGTGGCGAATGATTGCAGTATACCTGGGGCGTGTACGTTTACGCAGGTCACTGGCGAGGAATGTGGAAAGTGATGATGAGAATGAAAGGAACGCACGACGTGAGAAATTGTATACGCGTGTGATTGTGTGTAATATGCCTGTTGTTTGAATATTCGGCACGTGTGAATGTACTTTGTAATTGTCTAGAGGTACGTGATAGCCTCGGTTGGGTTTAGGGGTGTACTTGCTAAGATATAATCTCTTTTTTTTTTTGTAAAGGTAAGTTGTATTACTTTTCTGAATCACCAATTACAAGAGAGCGCAAAGGAAAAACAACCCTCTAAGGGACAAGAACCCAAAGAGGGGGAGGGGGAGAATACACAAAGCTAAGATATAATCTCATGATTGTGTAAACCAACAATTTTCAGAATCCCGACCTGAGCGATGAACCCTCCACCACCGCCACCGGTACGTTTTGGAGTACCAGTGCATACGGAGTATGAGGTAGCTGGGTTTCCGATGGGTAACGGGATGACCTGGATAAGACACACGACGACCGTGTGTTGTAGAAGTGGAAAAGCTTGCCTTGGATGGGGACCATTTTTTTGATTGAATGTCAGGTCATCGACTCCTTTTTTATTTTGGTAGTTTCAGTAAAGTGTGTACTAGTAGTCAGAGGTTTGTTTTATTATATATATAGTGGAACAAGTTGAACAAGAAATAGAAATGTATATTCTCCCAATTCTCCCCAATTTAAGTTTGTCCGGGTGTTTTATGGTTTCCGTTTGCGCGATTAAATCTTTGATGATTAGTTGAGGTCGGCGATAACCTAGGATGTCGCAACTGTTCAACCGGAGGCGGGATGTCGCGGGCTCAACGAGGGTTCGCGGCGTGACATTCCCGTTTGAATTGGTATCAAAGCAAGGTCAACTCGATCTAGAAATGATCGAAACTTAGAGTGATAAGGAGCGGAAACCTTGGGGTAGTAATTGGGGAGAATTTAGTAGGGTGTAGGGTAGAGTGAGCTATATGTGCCTCCAAATTGGTTGTAGTGATTGTTTGTGTAAGTCAATCGTGTGTGGTAATTAAATTGCAGGTGCATCTGGACCTGAGGTAAGTATTCAAACTGTGGAGATTGTGATTTTGTGATTGGTAGTGGGGAATTGCTTGTTGAGTGAGTTTTTGTGTTAATTCGCTGCTTAAAATTGGATTGAGCTAGTTGGTTTAGACTTCTAATTCCTGAATGGAATTACAGCAGGTAGTAGAGTGGTAGAATCGTAATGATGAGCAGCGAAGGAAGACGGGTAGGAAGAGTCCTAAGAAGGGGCGCTAGTAGAGGATCTAGGGGTAGAGGACGCGCTCGAGCTAGAGCCGTAGAGAATCTTGGAATAGGTGCTGGAGCGATGGAAAATTTAGGAGTTGATGCTAGAGTAGCAGCAAACCCCGGAATAGAAGTTAGACCTGTTGTGGACCCGAGAATGGAAGCTGTAATGAGAACGCTAGAACGGATTGGTGATATAATAGAACGGCAGACTCAAGAGCGAGCTACTCCGTTTGCCCAAGCTGCCGAGGCTATTGCTATTGCTGATAATAACGAGAACCAAGGTCAGGGGCAAGTGGTTGCTAATAGACCTATGCACTAGTTGGTAGAGCAGTTTATTAAGTTGAAACCACCTAAGTTTTCTGGGAAAGTAGATCCTGAGGCTACACCTCGGTGGGTAGAGGAACTGGAGAAGGCTTTTGAGGTGCTAGAGTGTAATGATCACGAGAGGGTGACTTTAGCAGTCTATCAGCTGCAAGATAATGCGAACGATTGGTGGAAAGCCACCAGGGATAGGATTTTTCCTAAGGGTACAGCCAAGACTTGGGCTATTTTTACTGAGAATTTTTATGAGAAATACTTTTCAGCTAGTGCTAGAGAAAGAAAACTCGTGGAATTTATGAGACTCCGCCAGGGCCAAATGACAATAGATCAATATGAGGCAGAATTTGCGAGATTGTCCAAGTTTGTGCCGAGAATGGTGGAACATCCTGAGGATAAGGCGCGAAGATTTCTAGATAGATTGAGGGCTGATATTCGCAGCCAATTGTTGTTGGTAAATCTGGGAACGTATGAGCAGATATTTGATAGGGCCCAAATTCTGGAGCGAGATCAGGTGGATAGGGCCGCTGCATCAGGATTGAGATTTGTCCCGGGTTGGAATAATCGTAATCCTAGGAAGAGGCCGATGGTGGATAATAGGCATTTTACTCCACCAGTAAAAAGTAATATTGGGAAGTCAATCCGGAGTAGGAATGGTCCATGCAGAATTTGTGGAGGTCGACATGGAAACGGGCCTTGTCCGACCAGGGGTGGAGCTTGCTTTGGATGTGGAGGATTTGGGCATCATATAAAGAATTGCCCCAATTCTAAGTAGAATAGACCACTTGCTTTGCCGCCACCTCGGAATGAGAATCAGACGGGAGTGGCCCAGACAGCGAATCTGAATTAGAATAGGCCTCAAGCGCAAGGACGAGTATATGCAATGGCCAAACAAGAGGCTGAGAATGCACCAGAGGTTGTCACAGGTACCATTTCTCTATGCAACCATGTTACGTATGCTTTATTTGATCCTGGAGCGTCACATTCCTTTATATTGAAATAGTTTGTGGAGTTAGTTGGAATAGAAACGCAATTGCTTGACGTTGTGCTATGTGTGACGACTCCTTTAAATGATAAGATGTTGATCTCTTTGGGTTGTCCAAACTGTAAGATCATAATTGGGGATAGGGAGGAATTGATCGATCTAGCGGTTCTAGATATGTATGATTTTGACGTGATAGTTGGGATGGATTGGTTGTCTAAGCATAGGGCCATAATAGATTGCAATAGCAAGGTGATCCAATTTAATCCCGTTAGACATCTGGAATTTAAATTTATGGGAAGTCGAGGAGGACCCTCAATTCCGTTGATATCCTTAGTAAAAATGACAAAGTTATTGAATGAAGGGTGTTAAGGATTTCTAGCTACAGTAGTGGATTCGACGGCTGAAGAGCCAAGACTTGAGGATATAGTAGTAGTGTGTGAATATCCCGATGTGTTTCCTTAAGAATTACCGGGATTACCGCTGGAAAGGGAAGTAGAGTTTGTAATCGAATTGGCACTTAGAACTGAGCCAATCTCGAAGGCACCTTATAGAATGTCGCTATCGGAGTTAAAGGAATTAAAGGTGCAGATGCAAGAGTTATTAGATAAGGGGTTTATTCGTCCTAGTGCGTCTCCGTGGGGAGCGCTAGTTTTATTTGTAAGGAAAAAAGATAGATCATTGAGGTTGTGTATAAATTACAGGCAGCTGAATCAAGTGACAGTTAAAAATAAGTATCCTTTGCTAAGGATTGACGATTTGTTTGATCAGTTATAAGGGGTTTTTATATTCTCAAAAATTGACTTGAGAACGGGATATCATTAGTTGAGAATTAGGAAGGAGGATATACCGAAGATGGCATTTAGGACGAGATACGGACATTATGAATTTGCAGTGATGCCATTAGGGTTGACGAACACCCCTGCTGCCTTTATGGATATTATTAATAGGGTGTTTAAGGAATTCTTAGACCAGTTTGTGATTGTCTTTATCGACGATATATTGGTGTACTCGAAAAGCCTGGAGAAGCATGAATTTTATTTGCTTCCAAACCAACCTTTTGTTCTTGGACTTGGAAGAAGATTCTGGATTTGCGTGCCTCTGCCCATTCACTCTTTCGATGGAAAATTGGCAATGGATATTCGGTTTCTTTCTGGTTTGACTGGTGGCATAATAAAGGTCCTCTATACCTCATTTTCAGCAATGTTGTCATATACCGATCGCGGATCCCCAGGGATACAACAGTCCGGAAGTTTTATGATTGCACATGGCAATCCTCAAACACACTTGACACAATCCTCAATTGGACGGATCCTCTACCTAACTTTGAGGATAATACTCCAGATAATCTGATTTGGACTCCACAACCTTCCAATTCCTTCTCGGTGGCAACTGCATGGAATCACATCAGAAGGAAAGGGCGCACTACCCCTTGGCACTCATTTATCTGGGACCGTCACATTGCTCCCCGACATACTTTCCTCTTGTGGTTAGTATCTCTTAACCGACTGCCTTCCCAGACATTCCTTCTCCAAAATCACCGAATAGACACTGCACTTTATGCCTACTGTGGCTCTAGACCGGACTCAGTTAACCATCTTTTTTTCGAGTGCCCTACTACCAGCAGGCTAGCTTCCTTATGGGCTACTAATTGTAGCCTTCCATGGTGCAACCAGCCTTGGCAAGAACACATTTTGTGGGCTATGCAAGTTTACAGTGGACCTTCCTTTGCACACTGCCTTTCTCGCTTTTCCTTTGGTGCTCTAATCCATATTATCTGGACCGAAAAGAACAACGCTATCTTCAGGAACAAGTACATCTACATCCTTGGAATACGAAAGCATCTTATTAAAGTTGTGAAGGATAAAGCCATCTCTATGGTGGGAGTACAAGATACACCCAGGAACCGCTTATTCCAAATGAAGTGGGGTCTTCCTCTTTCCATCTTCGATGTAAACCGGTTGTCTTCTTAATCCAGTCTTTTTATTCTCTGTCTTTAGTTCCCTTCTTAGGCTTGTTATATAGTTCCTGCCTTTCCTTTCTTGACCATGTTTGGACATCCCTATGTCCTTATGGGGTTAGGTTTTGGTTCAGGCCTAGGTTGTATATGGTGTTTTAGAAAAGTAATATAAATATTTACCTTACCAAAAAAAAAAACTTTAAGGGAGAACGCACTGTATGCTAAGTTTAGCAAGTGCGAGTTTTGGCTTAGTCGAGTAGCATTTCTTGGTCATGTAATTTTCGGAGAAGGAATTTTTGTGGATTCGTTGAAGATTGAGGCTGTGACAAAGTGGCCTAGACCGATAACGGTAACAGAAGTTCAGAGTTTTCTAGGTCTGGCTGGATATTACCGTTGCTTTGTGGAAGGATTTTCGGTAATAGCATTGCCGTTAACTCAATTATTGAAGAAGGAGAATAGATTTGAATGGACAAATCAGTGTGAAGGAAGTTTTCAGGAGTTGAAGCGGAGGTTGACAACGGTACCAGTGTTGACGATTCCATCAGGACTTGAAGGGTATGAGATATATAGTGATGCGTCGTTGAAGGGATTAGGGTGTGTGTTGATGCAACATGGGCGAGTGGTAGCCTATGCGTCCAGGCAGTTGAGGTCACATGAATTGAATTATCCGTTGCATGACTTGGAGTTAGCCGCAATAATGTTTGCCTTGAAGATTTGATGACATTATTTATGCGGAGAGAGATTTCAGATATATACTGACCATCAGAGTTTCAAGTATTTATTTTCGCAGAAAGAGTTGAATATGAGGCAGCGACATTGGATGAAATTGTTAAAAGATTATGATTGTGATATTTTATATCACCCTGGAAAAGCAAACCGAGTAGCGGATGCGTTGAGCCGGAAATCAAGCATCGCGCATTTAATGGTCAAGGAGTGGATCCTGTTGGAGAATGTGCGAGATTCTGAGTTCAAGTTGGAAGTAAGTCGAGTCTCGAGCTTGTTAGCGACGTTAAGGATTGAGCTGGAGATCCAGGCTAAAGTTAAAGTTTTGCAGTCTACGGACCCAGAGATACATAAGGTTATTGAGATGGACGTTACTAAGAGGAAGCCGGATTTTCAGGTATCTGAGGACGGTGTGTTGAAATTTCATGGAAGGTTATATGTGCCAAATGATGGGGGAGTTAAGGAAGAAATTTTGTCCGAAGCGCATCGTAGTCAGTACAGTATTCACCCCGGCAGTACCCAAATGTACAGGAATTTGAGACAATTTAATTGGTGGAATGGTATGAAGTCGGATATAGCTAAGCACGTAGCTAAGTGTCTGACGTGTCAGCAGGTGAAAGTTCAATATTATAAGCCTGGAGGATTGTTGCGACCGTTGAAAATCCCAGAGTGGAAATAGGAGCATATAACCATGGATTTTGTGTCGAGATTGCCGAGAAGTCAAAAAGGTCATGACACTATTTAGGTGATTGTCAACAAACTAACTAAGCCGGCACACTTTTTGACAGTACAAAAAGATTTCACGCTAGAAAGATATGCGGAGTTATACGTACAACAGATAGTTCACCTTCATGAGGTACCAGTGTCTATAACTTCGGATCGTGATCCTAGGTTTACCGCCAATTTTTTAAAGAGTCCGCAAACAGCGTTAGGATCCAAGTTACAGTTCAGTATAGCTTACCATCCTCAGACAGATGGCTAGTTTGAAAGGACAATTCAAACCCTAGAGGATATGCTCAGGGCATGTGTATTGGATTTTCAAGGTACATGGGAAGAGCAACTACCCTTAGTGGAGTTTGCTTACAATAATAGCTTCCGGTAGAGCATTAGAATGACGCCCTTTGAAGCGCTATATGGTCATGCTTGTAAAATGCCTATGTGTTAGGATGAAGTGGGAGAATGAGCTATAACGGGGCCAGAACTAGTGGAACAATCGATTGAGGCAGTTAAGATCATTCGTGAAAGGCTAAGGATAGCGCAGAGCCGTCAGAAAAGTTATGTAGACCGAAGGCAAAGACCTCTGGAATTCCAAGTAGGGAATCACGTATTTCTAAAAGTGTCGCCCATGCGAGGATTGTCCCGATTTGGTAAGAAGGGAAAGTTGAGTCCGAGGTATGTAGGACCCTTCGAAGTGTTGAAAGGATTGGAAATTTGGCGTATCGCTTTGCGCTACCGCCAAATATGTCGCAAGTACATAACGTGTTCCACGTATCGATGTTGAGGAAGTACGAACCGGACCCGATACATGTGTTGAATTACGAAGAGATAGAGGTGGATGATAAGGTATCGTACGTTGAGAGACCGATCAGGATTGAGAATCATAAGGAGAGAGTTTTGAGGAACAAGACAATCCCGATGGTCAAGGTTATTCGGGAGCACCACGTGACTGAAGGCACAACTTGGGAAAGTGAAGAAATGATGCAATGTCAGTACCCCCAACTGTTTGAGCAACAGTAAGGAATTGTAAATTCTTAGTAGTGGTAAGATTGTAAATTTCGAGGACGAAATTTTATAAGAGGGGAAGATTGTGACATTCCGAAATTTCCGTCAATTAAAAATTATTAAATAACTGTGCTTTATGAAATGTGCTCGTAGTAAATTTCTCGCGCGGAACTGATCATTCATGGGAATGCTAACCATTAGGAAAAGGCTAATAGAGGAATTCAATTTGCGCGACTAAAAGAAAATTTGACCGTGAATGGACTTCGACCATTAAATCATGGAAGTGATATTTTGAGCCACTATTGGCCGATTCAAGGATAGTTAGGAGTCAGTTCGTCACTATCCTAGTAATGGATCGCGGATGATTCCGTTGGACCACGAAATGACTTGATGAATGATTCTGAAATTATACCGAATGATCGTACCCCTCGGATCAAGTGATTGATCTTCGCGATTTTAATGACAACCGAGGTCGTCACGCATCGAGCGGACTTGCACGTGACTCGATTCAGTATCAGTCATGAGTCGATTTTGCGAATTTTCCCAGCAAGCCGCCCGTTAGCTCAAGAAACGCTCGAATTGCGTTTAATAAAATTTAATTATTGAAATTTTGCCCAAATTGGACACCTGAAAATTAGAAAGTTGCAACGAAACGCTAGGATGATGCTATACGTGACACGTGTCAATTTTTTGTGCCCTTAAATCCTTCGGAAAAATTCGATTTGGGCAAGAAAAGGAGAAAGTGATCAAAATATCCCTAGAATTTATTAAAGGGCAAGCTTTAAGGGTAAAGGGCATTTTGGTAATTTTGTCCTAACTTTTTTATTGGACAATTTTGCCCTTGGACTTTTTGAGAAATTACAAATTTATCATTGGATATTTTTTAGTAAGATTCGATCTGGACCGTTGATTTCAATATTAGATCGAATCTGGACCGTCGGATCAAAAATGTTTGATACGGTCATTTTGGTAATTTTACCATTGGGTCAAGAACACTATTTGGGTCAAGACCCATTTAGTCTCTCTCCTTCTCTCTCCCCTCATTCTCTTCCTCCCCTTGACGTGAACCTCCCCCCCATCGAACTCTCTCTCTCTCTCTCTCTCTCTCTCTCTCTCTCTCTCTCTCTCTCTCTCTCGCCAGATCGCCTCACCGCCCAGGTCGCCGTCGCCGCTGCTCCACGCCATCGTTCGTACGCCCGCTGATCACCATCTCGCCGTTCACCGCCGCCTCTCCCCTTCTCTCTCCCTCCTTGCAAGGCCATGGGTTTCGGCCAAGGCAAGCCGCGCCTCACCGTCGCCGATCTCGCCACCAAGCCCCGCCGCCACTCACCGCTGACCCGTGCCACCGCAAGCCACTGCTGTTCCCGTCAATTGCCGCCGCTTTTTGTTCTAGCCGCGTGAGTCTAGAACTCGGTAAGTCTCGCCTAAACCCGATTTAGGATATTGGGTATCGAGGGATAATTGGGTTGGAAATCTGAATTATTCGGGTGAAAAATGTTGGGGTTTTAGATCGGAAATGGTTTGGCGGGCCTTGAGGATTATTTTTGGAATTTTTGGAAGACAATTTGAGGGGAATTACAAGCTGTGATTTACTGTTTACAAGCTGCAAATTACTGTTCATGGGGCTGTAATGATTTGTTCGGGACGCAAGTTGGGTTTTCAGAACCGGTATTTTATGACGAGAAAGTTCCATGAAGGATCAGAATTAATCCGACGCCGTTTGGTGGGAGAAAAATGAGAATTTACATGTTGGATGTATATTTAAATTATAAATAAATTGTGGTGATTAAATTGAGTATGTTGCTGGGCAATTGGGTGACTGTATATGCTTGTTGGGTACACACGTGAGTTAGATTAAATTAATTATTGATATTGCCATGTCCTATGCTGAATGTGCATGAGCTACGTGTAAAATAATGCGTGTGCGGGCCACGTGTGAAAGGCCAGTTGCGTGTGATAAATGCATGTGGAGCGTGGACATGAGTGAGAAGGAGATTGTAGTGTGGCAAGTGATGATGGGAAAGTGTGCGAAAGTGCGAGTTTGGGATCGGGCCGAATATCATAAACTCGGGCCGCGATCACGTAGGTTTGTTGCATTTGACACAGGCTGAAGCTTGAAGAAACAAGAATGAGAATTGGTCCGAGGCATGATTAGCTCGGATGAGACTGGGATTGGACCGAGGCATTATAAGCTTGGGTTCCAATCATGTAGGCCTGTTGCATTTCGCGCGAGCTGAGTTGGGATCGGGCCTGGGGCGTGTGATGCTTAGGTCGAGATTGGTGCTTGAGGCGTGAATGGGTACGCGGGCCGGATGTGGCAAATGATTGCGGTATACCTGGGGCGTGTATATTTACGTGGGTCACTGGCGAGAAATGTGGAAAGTGATGATGAGAACGAAAGGAACGCATGACATGAGAAATTGTATATGCATGTGATTATGTGTAATATGCCTATTGTTTGAAGATTTGGCGCGTGTAAATGTGCTTTGTAATTGTCTGAAGGTATGTGATAGCCTAGGTTGGGTTTAGGGGTGTACTTGCTGAGATATAATCTCATGATTGTGTAAACCAACAATTTTCAAAACCCCGACCTAAGCGATGAACCCTCCACCACCGCCACCAGTACGTTTTGGAGTACCAATGCATACGGAGTATGAGGTAGCTGAGTTTCCGATGGATGACGGGATGACCTGGATAAGACACACGACGACCGTGTTTGTAGAAGTGGGAAAGCTTGCCTTGGATGAGGACCATTTTTTAGGTTGAACGTCAGGTCATCGACTCCTTTTTGATTTTGGTAGTTTTAGTAAAGTGTGCACTGGTAGTCAGAGGTTTGTTTTATTGTATATATAGTGGAACAAGTTGAACAAGAAATAGAAATGTATATTCTCCCAATTCTCCCCAATTTAAGTTTGTCTGGATTTTTTATGGTTTCTGTTTGCGCGATTAAATCTCTAATGATTAGTTGAGGTCGGCAATAATCTGGGACGTCACAATTATTTGATCGAAGGTGGGATGTCGCGGGCTTGATGGGGGTTTGGGGCGTGACAGGACTCAACGAGCTCGGCTTGAGCTCCGCCGCCAGAGAGCCAAGGTACTACGGCGCTGGGAACAACAAGCAGATGCCGCCGACCAGCATCATGACAAGCTTGATCTTGATCATGGTGTGAAGGAAGTTGATCGGGCACCCCAACACTTACTCGAGCTCGAGTTCAAGCTACTCAAGTATTTTGTCAAGTCGTGCGAGCTTTGTCAATACTAGCTTCATAGGCTCGTGGGCCTAATTGAGTTTTGTTTAGCTTTTTAAAATTAGTTTGATAATTAGAAAAATGGATACAAATTACTAAAAGTTACTTAATATTGAGCTTATACTATATGAGATCGAGTCTTATTTATATGTTGATTGTGATCAATTCGAGCCGAGTTCGAGTATCTCGATTTTTACTCAAGTCAAGCTAGAGTAGGAAATATGATGCTTAATCGAGCTTCGAGTACTAAGTATGGGGGTTGAGTCAAGCTCCAACTTGGCAGTGTAATGACTTGACTAGGCTTAATTACACTTCCAGATACTCATAAGAAGTTGAAAACTACACGACAATTCGTTATTTGGAAATTTAGATTTATTACAAGTAAAAACAAAACATCATAAATTTGGACTTTTTTAATTGCAACAATTTACAGAGGGTTGGGACACATGGTTGTAACAAAGAACATAAAGACGTAAATATGGATATTAATTATGAGGACTTACAAAGATTAGTGAGGTTCCGTCGTAACTAAGATCAAAGTGTCGTAATTTGAAATTTTAAAATTACGACGGTTTAGGAATGTTTATGACATCACATTGTAACTCAGAATAGAACGTTGTAAATATCGATTTTTTTTAATTGCAACTGTTCACAATGAAGATTATCCGTGAGGATTCACAAAGATTATAAGAAAGAAAATTCACTCCACAATTAATTATCAAAGATGCCTACACTTATTTTTTTTTTATCTACACGTTTCCTATTTCTCCTTTTATATTTATTTAACGTTGTTGTAATCCAAAAGTGAAAAGATCTATTTGCCTCAATATTACTCTTAGAAGTTATTTTCTCCAAAAATAAGAGCATTATGTTTGTGAAATTATTTCATGACTGATTGATTAACGTACATAATCAGTACCAAAGTTTATGAAATAGTCGATATTTTTTTTTTGGTAAGGTAATAATCGATATTGTTTATGAACCCCAATTGCAATGGGACCCCTTGCTTATTTACTCATTCATTATAACATTAATTATACATAAAATCCACACTCAAGTACACAAGATGAGAAGAACTGACTTGTAGGGATGTAGAAAATAGGAGTGCAAATGGTTCAGTTCGGTTCAATTTTTCGAGAAAATCGAACCGAACCGAACCATTAAGGGTGCCCCTTTAAACCAAATCGAATTTGAACCGAACCGAAAACTTGATTTGGTTCTGTTTGATTCGGTTTGATTCAGATCGGGTTTCGGTTTCAAGTTCATTAAGCAAAGAGAGAGAGGAGAGAGGAGAGAGAATGGGAGAGAGATGGAAAAATAGCCCTAAACCGAAGTGTTTATTTTAATTCGATTCGATCCGAACCGAACCGAACCGAAAAGAAAAATTGGTTTATTTTGATGATCCAAACCGAAACCGAAACCGAACCGAAATGCACGAAATTTTCGGTTCGGTTCGGTTCGGTTCGTATCTCGGTTCGGTTCTGACACCCCTAGTAGAAAATATCCGCAATTATAATAGGGTTAATACCACGAAAAACCCTAAACTAGTACACTTGTGACAATTTTACCATGAACTATTTTTTTTACCACAAAAAACCCCAAATTGGTACACCTGTGACAAATGTACCCAGAACTATTTTTTTTTACCACAAAAACCCCAAACTGGTATACTTGTGACAATTTTACCCCGAGCTATTTCTTTTACAACCAAAAATCTTATACTGATACATCTGTGACAATTTTACCTCCGAACTAATTTTTTGACTACTAAAAACCTCAAACTGGTACATTTGTGATAAATTTACCCTCTGTTAATGTTCGTTAAATTATATTAATATCACAAAAAATCACAAATTGATAAACTTGTGACAAACAGGGGGGTAAAACCGAAAACCGGTACACATGTCAATTACCACGTGTCATTAAACTTCGCAATTTGACAGTAAAATTTAATGGAAACTAACGGAGGGTAAATTTGTCACAGGTGTATCAGTTTGGGGTTTTTGGTGGCTAAAAATTAGTTCGAGGGTAAAATTGTCACAAGTATACCAGTTTGAGGTTTTTGATGGTCAAAAAAATAGTTCGGGATAAAATTATCACAGATGTACCAGTTTAGGGTTTTTTGTGGTCAAAAAAATAGTTTGGAGTAAATTTATCACATGTGTATCAGTTTGGGATTTTTCATGATATTAATCCAATATAATAAAACGAAAAACTTGATTGGTCTGAAGAAGGAGAAATTTGCAAAGTTGGATTTGAATAGAAACAAGTTAACGTGGAAGATGGATGGACATGGACGTCCCATTCCAGTAACCTCACGAACTCCCCTTTCGTCGTCGTCAACTCCTTCTGTGCACTTTCTTTAATTGCTTACTTTCTTTCGCGGCCTGAGGTCACAGGAGTTTAGCGTGTTAGCTAGGGAAGCCTTTAACTTTTTCTTTTTCTTTTTCGAAAGAAAGATTCTATTCATCGTAATAATATTCAAGAGGTACATAAAAGGTATACAAGCCTAACAAATCACAAACATTTACGGAACAAAACAAATACTAGAACGCAAATAATAAAACACAAAACATGATCTGTAGCTAAAAGCATACTCTCATCTCTCAAGTACAGATTTGTCACTGTAAATTTTCGGTGGCAGATTACCAGATTCAATAATGAGCACAGGTTGAGATCCCCCACTTCATTTGCAATGGTTTGCGGTGCGCATTTAAATTCAAAGTCCTCATCACCATCACCGTACAAAGACACCAACATCAATATGTTAAAAGAACACAGATTAAATACCTGTAAGGAAATCTCATATCTAAACCTAAATCTAAATCGGGAAAGTAAAACCTTTAGATCTAGACCTAAATTTAAATCCGGAGAAAATAGCAGCATAATTTTGAAGAGGTTGTGGAGTCACGTTACGGATATCTTCCTCGATGGTTATTGACTAGACAAATGAATGAACTGGACTTCATGTTCATCCAAGATCAGCTGCAAAAATTTATTCACACACGATCTCCCAGGTTGAGAGAGAAAAGAAAAGACAGTCAAAGAAAAGAAAAGAAAAGAAAATCAAAGGTGAAATAGGCTCTCAAGAGAGTTTCAAAAGACAGAAGAGTTCTTGGGAGATGAAAGGATTTGCCTCGGGAAATCAAGGGGTTTTTTAGGGAAACCTCTAACTTAGGCACCTATAATTTTCCATTTTCTGCTAATTTATTTATGGGTGACTGAATGAATTCGACTGAAAAAACAGAGGAGCAACTAACCTGCTACATGCGCTCGAAAACAAATCAAGGAATGAATTCGCATTAACTGCAAGAAGGACAATGCAAATTAGTCTATGGTTTTCCATGTTCTGCCAATTTCCAGGTGAAAGTCATATATATGTCAACCTTTACTCTAGACTCCTCACAGCATAGATAAGATAATCTGTTGTTTGATCTGGTCAAGATCAAAAGACTTACGTTGATGAAGCTTCATGTCATGCATTGCTTTCCCCTTCAATGTTTCATGGTCCAGTGAAACTCTGAACACCAACCTCGTAAAATATGGAAGTCACAAAGAATAACACCTAGCACAACAGGCAAAAACAACGGGAAATCCAAAGTAAAGGTGTTAAGCTTCATCTGCCCCTACTATTAGTTATATTTATATCTGTTTCTATAAGATTTTGTTTGATTTCATTAGAAAATAATTTCAAGATGTGCACGGTCCAATGAGGCTATGATGAAATATTTACTCATGGCCGGGACAAGCTCTCCTATTCTGGTTCATGGTTTCCCTTAATCTCGATCAATGTCTGTTTGCTCTTGCCCCAAATTCAGGTCGATGTGTGCATGCGGAGCATCATGTGTAATTCAATCAATCAAAGATACTCATCAGTGTCAGTGAACGAAACTTGTAGATCATCTGACGAGAAAATTTTACAAAAAATAATTTACTTCAATACCTTCCCGTGGATACGCACTTCACGAGGGAAGCAAGAGTCCATTGAGTTACAGAAAAGCAGAAGGGTTGATTAGTTCTTGAAGAAATCCGCATGAATTGATTCTTCTTTGGTAAGGTCAAACACTTGATCAATCTATATTCCATCCAATCGGGATACGCAGCTTCTACACTCTAGCTCTCCATAGACAAAACAAGTTAGATGATATTATGCCCCTTTTTGTAGTAGTGTGGAATTCAAATTAATTTCTACAACTTCCAATTGATATAATGATTGTGCCTCCCCGTGGATAGGAAAACCTAATATGTGCCAGATTTATAAGAAAAGATGAATTCCAACGGTCTATTCCAAGACTATGAAGCATGCTATGTATATTTTGTCGAGACAATGTTATTATAGAGATAAAAGACTCATGTTGAATTAATTGTCAATTGAATTGTTAATGAATATGGTCGGCGAACACGATATAAATTTTTATGACCATAATTTCATATTGTCCTGATTGGAGTTCAGTTTTTTTTTGATTGGATTCCGGGAAAAAAAAAACCTCTGAAAAGTGACCACATGGGTATTAGGTAAATATCGAATTGATAATCCAATCCAAACGTCAATAAGAATCCAATGTTGCTCTCTCCAAACGGCTCAATAAAAAATAATGTCATGATAAATTGTTCCGATTCCACATCACATCCAATGCGCGATGCCAAAAGGAAAAAGACGAGAAGAATGCTGTGCCATTTGCCTTTACTTCTTTCCAAAATCCCCCACCAACCTTACATCAACATCTACATCGGCGTCGATATTGAATTCTAATAAAAAAGAAATGATTTTTCTTGCTAAACATTTTCACAGATACGAAAGTCTTTCTGCTCTCATCTTCTCTCTCTGGCTTGGCCCCCTCGAAGGAAAGGCTTGTATATTGAATTCTAGTAAAAAGAAAACATCTTTCGTCCTTTTTGTTTCCCTCTTATATAGCAAATAAAGCATCTCGTTGCATAAAAATAGTTAGCTACTTCATCGGCTCCTCGATAATATACATAGCTATGGCTTCCGGGAAATTGCATTCTCAATCAATGAGTTTTTGTCTTTCTTTTCTTTCTATATTTGCAAATTATAAATAACAATTCGTGACAACGCAAAAGATAAAATCATTTTGAGTCTGTTTTTGTTTTTCCTTATCTGCACAGTAATGTATGTTTATCCTCGTGCGCGCGCTCTTGCTTCAAAAGTTGATCAATCATATCTTTTATTTTTTTTTAAGTGACCAAAAGGTGAAATCCTGTAACGCACAATGAACAATTGAGCATCAGTAAAAGCATTTGGGTATTGTTGTGGATTTATTGGGCTCGGGTACCCGAGCCCAACCGAAACAACGAAACATTTGATCTGCCGTCTACCTTCACACCCGAGCCGAGCCCAACCTTTCTAGAAAGGAACCCTATCTTGCGAAGAGATCGCGCAGGGTGCTGAAGATCTTCTTGGAGAACGCGATCCGCGATGCAATGACCTACACGAAGCACGCGTGGCGGAAGACGGTGACCGCCATGGATGTCGTGTACGCGCTCAAGAGGCAGGGGAGGACACTGTACGGCTTCGGCGGCTGAAAAATGCTGTTTTGGGTCGATTGCGATCGCGTTAGGTGTACTGCGTTCTGTGTTTCAAACGAAATGAACTTGTGGGGTTTGGTTTCTGGGTCTATGATTGTACGAATGGGATCTGCATCCGGTGAATAGAATTTCAGTTTTAAGTTCTCTCTCTAACTTCATTCGCTTTGTTTCCTTGTGTTTTGGGATGAGTTTGGCGTTCTATCAGTGCTTCTGGGTGATGGTTTTGGAGGTCCACGCTTCTTGAGTGGGCTCAAACGGAGTCGGATGCAGTGAAGAGATCGCGGTTGCAAAGGGTGATCTCGATCGCGCGCTGCGGATTTAGATCGAACGCTGGGTCATCTGTGGTATATCTTCGTCCTCACTTGTGTCGGTTCTAAATTACGCTGCTTTGGAATCCGTTGCCAGAGCCCGCGATGAGCAAGTCCCGAATCTCGTGCTCTATAATTACCCACAGTTTTCAGGTGATTTGCTGTTCTTTCTTTGTGTCTTCCTTTTGTCTCTGAAGTGGGCGGTTTCTCTGTTTATTTGGGTTCTTGTGACGTTCTTGAGCTTAAATGTTACTGGGAATTTGGGGATAGTGGGCTTCAAAGGAGTAAAGATCGTTGGTGTTGTTTGGATTCCGATTGATGTTCTATTGTGCCTTGTGATAAAATAAAAATCTAAAACACGAAACCCAACCCGGCCCAACCGTGCGGCTATATCATGTTCGGGTCTTGTCTCAGGTCGGGCCAAACATACACATTCAGTGTTTCGAATTAGGTCGGGTATCATAAAAACCCAACCCAACCCATTAACAATCCTAATCCGAACGGTTACTTGCTAATAAATGAAGATACTGAAAGCCTCGGAGAATCTCACGACGACGAAGCTAGGCTGAGCTAATTGCCGGATATTGGTCCCAGATAAGCCAATTAAAATGGCCAAATTATGATGGGCTTCGACTAGCTAGCTAGATGAATTGAATTGGCTGGACTGAGTCTTCGAAACACTACCAAATCGGATTGAGGCCTTTTCTAGGGTGGTTTTTTTTTTTCGTCCATCATTTTTTATTTTCCCATTTATTTATTTGGACACGTATTACCAAAATGCGTGTTTGATTTGTCGGTAAAATTCCTGGTGTCAACAATGAGTAACGGTTTAAAGTAGCTAATTCCATAAATTTATAATGAGAGTATGGCAATGATATTCTACAAGTGACCGTCCATTTAGCAAAATAAATTCTATATAAGCCAAATTATTAGGCTGGCAATTTTGTGAAATCAATTAACGGATAAGCGAGTAAATGAAGTTCTGTACATTATATCACTAAAGAGTGAGTTATATATGAGCTTCATCCATTTTTAGCTAGCTAAAAAGGTTATAAGTTGTCACAATTATATTTTCTTGTATACTTTTTACAAGCATGATTAATTTTGTTATTGGAAGTAGTAATGAATCTTGCTTGTTGTTACATCCTCAATCACATTCTTCATGTTGGCATTTTACCAACTATTTCTTTCATGATATAATGATTTAAATATTACGAAATAAGGTAATCTTGACTATTATGTAACAATATAATTCGAATCAGTTACATGACATTTATACTTTATTATATAATTATTTTTGTTTATTTGATTTTACATATATCCCTAACAAAGCAACCATATAAAAGCATTTCAAATTATTTTTAATCACTAGAACCTCATATAAATTTCTTAAAATTCGTAGTATTTGAATATTTAATGATAAACGATTTGGGATCAAAAGCTAAAGTACAATGAAATATGACAAGAAGCATAGCAAAATGGTCCTGTCCTGTTTACTATATGCAAATGATATCTTTATTTTCTTGAACTTTCAAATATCAATTTCTTGCATACACGCAACGCTGCGATATTTGCTAGTATGTAAAAATATTAACCCCTTTTGGAAGGCAAGACATCAAATACTAGAGAATTGTTTCGATATCAAATGTAGAAAATAAGACGTTAATTAGTAACCTGCGAATCACCTTCATTATCTTAAGTTATGGTTTTGTTCATCTATAGTTATGTATGATCATAGTGTATTCTACATATATGCATATGGGGTGTCTATATAATATATTTGCAAAAGTTTGAGATTAAAATGCTCATAGGATGTGCTCAA
The DNA here is from genome assembly GCA_031216185.1 of Syzygium aqueum. Lineage (NCBI taxonomy): Eukaryota > Viridiplantae > Streptophyta > Magnoliopsida > Myrtales > Myrtaceae > Syzygium > Syzygium aqueum. The sequence goes on from CM062238.1 coordinate 22,387,263, forward strand.
TTAATAATATAAATAACAAATTTTCTTAGAATGGATCTTTAATTGAATGATTTATAAGAAATGAAAAATAAATAAGGTGACGAAACTAGCCCAAATATAAAATGGGTGGGATATTATCTACCCTCCCGTTGGGCCCCGAGAAAATGGGTAGGATTTTTTCGGCCCATTGGGCCACAAACGAGAAAAATAAAAAGGACACAATCACAACCCTTATACACACGGATACTATCAATCATGTGCACGTACTATTCGATCGACATTTTCCATGTCAATTTTCCTCATTTTAATGAACACTGTATAACCTTGCAAAAATTGCTAATTTACGCATGGAGCTGGAAAAACTAAAGTATCATCTTTTTAGTATAATTATTACATCCATTTGCTTGATGTTTGAGAAGAAGTATATACATTGCCTTTACTTTCTTCATGATTGATCGGGGGGGAATGCGCTTCTTTGCGCAATCATTAACATGATTGCAGGAGTTAGACCATTTTTTTAGAGCAAATGCCACAGTTGCTATCACTTTCTATCATAAAATCTAGACTGCCGGACAAACACAAGGCTGTACGAGCAATTGCTATAAAATGATTTACAAGGATATGCTAACGCCATCGAAATTGGTAAATGATATGTAACTTAGCATGTTTGAATGCGAGATTTATCAATGAGATGCTGTATTAATTCACTGCAGTTGCAGTAAGAGTGTTTTGTCATTGAAATATCGTAAGGAAATTGGGTTGTCCGTCTTATGCAATAAAGAAGCATACCCCCAACTTGAGTTTAATAAATATCCTCACAAAATCACGAAGAAAGGAAAAGAAAAAACAATATGGAACGTCATTTTGAATCAAAATATTCATTTGCCACGATTTCTCTTGATGGATTCATGACAAGTGTGTCACTAACTTGTGATTTCCTTTTAAAATCAACTGAAGTAGGCATTAAAAATAAACCCAAGTAGCTACAGATACAATTCAAGCAGAAAAAAGTTCTTGCGTTAGGAAGGAAGTGTTCCCTTCTAGAGCTATCAAAATAACCTGGTCAAACACAAGCTGACCCGACCCGAACCAAAAATTTTTGTATTGGATCGAGTTGGGTCTCAACTTGCTTGGGTAACAATAAAAATAATTAGATATTATTTTGAATTTATTGGGTTCGGGTACCCAAGCCCAACCCAAATAGGATACCCTTTAGATCTTTCTTCCACGTCTCTCTCACTCTTTTGCCTCTTTTGCGATTTATGAGTCCTGCATCCAAGACTTATGCAGCCTCGCCAGGGGCAAGACCATCATTGAGTCCAATGGCAATTGCACCAGGGACATGACCAGCCTTGGCGGCACATATGTCAAGTATTTCGGGTTGGGTCAGGTATCATGAAAACCTGACCCGACCCATTGACATCCTAAAATCCCTTCCTTCAAGAGTCGTGATCAATTCTCAAGGATGGTGTGAGGCTAACTTGGAAATGACTTGAATCTTTTTGCAAAACCTCGCTTACCTCCTACGGCGCACCATGATGGAGATACTTAAGCTAGACACGATGCCCTGTTCTGATGAATTGAAGCGTCTTGTATGTTGTTGCGGCAGGAGGGTAAGAAAATCTTACCTTTGGTGAGAAAGATTGAAAAGGCAAGAAAGTTCAAGGCTTGGCTTCCTTTGATGGGAGGAACTATCATCACTGACCGGGACAAGGTAATTCAAAATGCAGTTGAGTGTGTGTCCTGCGATTCTAAGCATCGATGGTGCTTATGGCATATCATGAAAAGAGATCCTAGAAAATTAGGTTGATCTCCTGAATTTCAACTTGTCAAGGCGATTTTACATTGCTAATGATCCTTAACTGTTGAAGAATCTAAAATAGCTTGGGGATGTATGTTTGAGCGATTGATCTTCGTGAAAATGAACGGGGCTACTTATATAATGAGCGACGTCGTTGGGTTCCTATTTATGTGAAAGACAGTTTTGGGTGGGAATGTCTACCATGCGAAGAAGTGAAAGCATGAACCCTTTCTTTGATGGGTACGACGATCGCCAAATGGGATAAGGTGGAAAAGTAAAACTTAGAGGAGTATTAACTCTTTTAACCCCAGAACTCCCCTCATAACACAAAATGGCATTGATAAGCAATTTCAAGATGTTTGCACGAACAGCAAGTCCAGATAATTTGTTGAAAATGAATATATGTTAGTTATTCAACTCTGACCAAAATCGAACGTTCCATTTCCATTGCTAATGTCCCTGAAGAAATTGAACTTGGCGATGGAAAACGGTATGTTGACTACGAAGTGTACTTTAATGACGAGGAATGAGAAATGGAGCGCATGTGCTACTTTTTTGAATCCGTGAATTAAACGGGGTTTGGGTGGTTTAAAGCTGGATTCAGTTGGGCAAAATCACAACCACCTGGTTGACGTAACAGACCGGTTTCTTCAGATGAAAGAGAGAAGGGACAAGCACTGGCTGTAGGAGATAATCTCGTTCACGCAGATGTCAATGGCTTTGGAAGCTCTAAACTCTCGTTCGACAACTAAGCCATCATTCAAATTTCTGCATGATCTTCTCCATTCTTACCTCGTGGAAGTTTGGACTGAACAAAGCAGTCCAAGGGACTCTTCATCACCCTCGCTCTCAGCCTGTCAATCATCAATGACTTCATTGACTAGATAGAACGACGCACGACATTGCTGCTTCAGCTGTGGGAAGTTGTCTTTCCGTGTACAAAATTTTAGCTGCTTAAAACTGTTTGCTGTAAATTAAGACACTTCGTAGCGAAAACCATGTAAAGTACTTTCTAATTAATGTTCAAGAATTGGGAGGCAATAGAGCTGTAAGATAACGCGGTACAAAAAAAAGTGAGCAACCTGCTACCAGCTCAAAACGTTTCAGTTCAAAGAAGCCTCCAGTTATGACACAAGACTTTGCTCCATCCGATGCAATCTGTTTAGTAACAACAGGGGATCAACTAGATCAAATATTAAAACGAACAACTTCATAGGTTTGAGAAGAAAAACAAACAGATGCTAATTGATGCCTACCAACAGGGTGAGGTTAAAAATAGACTCGCCTCCCAAACAAGATATGAACGATTCTCATCCATAACAGTCAACAAGACACAACAACAGTGCGCTGGTTTTATTCCAGCATTACACCGATGGACAGCAGCGATCCTCTCAGAAAATTTTACACGAAATGGTGCGACAGTGGACTGAACTCATTTTTATCTGAATTGACTAGGGCATCTTATACCATAGAAAAACACTAAAACTAGTTGCACAGAACTAGGAGTCAAAAAAATTAAATCCTTGAATTATACAATGGATTCGGTTAGGCAAAATCACAAACACCAAGTTGACGTCACAGAGTGGGGTTTCTTCAGACGAAAGAGAGAAGGGACAAGCACTGGCTGTAGAAAGCAGTTCACTTGCCTTGTAACTGCTCCCTTGAAAAAATTTCTGATTGATCCGACACGGTAGGCTACCACAAGAAAATTGAAGCGAATTGAATCGAAAGCACGTGCATGATTAAGTGATGTTCATCAACCCTTTGCTGAGGAAGGCTACTTCTTAATTTGAAAAAATGAAGATTCTCGAGTAACTTTACTTTTGATTTGCTCATCTTACTTTACCCCATGCCGAGGATTAGCTTTGGTGAAAAAAATATGGGTTAATATCACGAAAAACTTCAAATTAATATACGTGTGATAAATTTATTCTAAATTAATTTTTTAATCACTAAAAACTTCAAACCGATACATCTGTGAAAAATTTACCCTTCATTAGTTTCCGTCAAATTTTACCGTTAAATTACTAAATTAAATAATAGGTGTGCTAATTTAGGATTTTATCACTCTACTTGTCACTGATTTACCAGTTTGTGATTTTTTGTGATATTAATCCAATTTAACGGAGAGTAAATTTGTTTGGGGTTTTTTTAGTTTAGGATAAATTGGTTACAGGTGTACTAGTTTGAAGTTTTTTGTGGTCAAAAAATTAATTTGGGGTAAATTTATTACTGGTATACCAGTTTAGGATTTTTTATGGTATTTACCCAAAAAGTATTGCCTAGAGATCCTTTCCTTTTCCATATACTCGTGTACTTGTAACATACTCTTTGCATTTTCGTGTACCAAAGAATATAAATATACACTATCAATCATTTACTTTCAAGACTTACCAGCAAATCAAATGACACCATATATAAATTCATAAAATCAATCTATAGAATGATTTTCCTTACGAATGTAATTAGACTACAAATGCTTATGTGCTAATACTTTTGTCTTGGATACATGCCACCATGAGATATGATTCACATATTGTATGGTGTTTTTGCACCAAGTTGGATTATGATGTAATAAAAGGGTTCGTCCTCCTTTGATACCCAAGCAAGTAAAGGTAAATTGAGCATCAAAGCCATGGTCTTTTGTTCTTGTGTACCGGTTTTATGTAAACGGAATTGTGGGTTGTAGGGACAAAACAAAAGGAGACTCTTGCTAGAAAGCAAAGGGTCGTTGCACAATTTTTTCATAGAGATCCAAGTGGGCCAAAAACCTAAATGAAAAACAAAACGGCTTGTACAATGTTACCTTAAAACTAAAGTTGGACCATCATCTCAATTAAATTTCCAAAATAAACCCAAGTAATTTAGGACCTTTAAAATGTTAGTCAGCCTAATTTGATTTGGGAAAACAGGAGAACTCAACTTCGGACAGATTGCATCCTCCTAAGTCTAGCAATGACAAATTTGGAAGTCCCATCTTCACAATTGAATCGCTTGAGTTCTCCTTATACTTTGGAAACTCCACTAAATTTGTGCAACCTTCAAGTCTCGGCTTGCTGAGTTTCTGCAACCTAGAAATGCTAGATGGAAGACTTGCCAGGTTCTTGCACTTATTTAAAGAGACAAGGTTTTCTATCAATGCAGTCCCTTCAAATTGAAATTCTTGCAATCCCTCCAACAAGCGATAAGTTGTGCAGAAAGACAATGAGACCAACTTTGATAAACATTATGAAGCAATGATGTTCAATGTGAAGAGTCCACTACCCACAACTGATCACACCATTCTTTATTGACAATGTGGGGCACGCATCAACATTGCCCAATATTACAAGTTGCTTGATCATCACCCTCTCTTCCATCAATTCCGGGTATTCGGTGAGTTGATATGGATCCTAAATGTTGACCCACAAATTGCATATTCAACAATTTGCTCTTTTCGGTGAAATTGTATGGATTTTGATGTAAAATCCAGAAATTAAACTTTGACTTTTTTTTCCTGCAAATCACGGATTGTTTTCTATTAATATGTTTGTCAAATTTTATTATGATTTGTGATTTGTGTGTGTATGAGAGAGAGAGAGAGAGAGAGAGAGAGAGAGAGAGAGAGAGAGAGATTTGTGTGTGTGACTGTGTGCTGGTGAAGGAAGCGATCTTTGCTAGCTTGAAAGAGAGAGACGAGGAAGAGAGAGGTGACGAATAAAGGGCACCACAATGGTTTCCACGCTAGGTTCACATCACATGGCTAGGTTTTTGCGATGTCATTATGGATGGAGGAGGCTGCGAGAGTGTTGTAGCAGCTGTAATGGTCAAGAAGTTGAAGTTGTGGATGAAAGATTGTCCCTACCCTGACAGGTCTCAATAGCTAAGGTAGGGAAATGAAGTAAAGGTCTCCAACCGTTGGTTAGTTCAAATTTTCTATTGTAAATAAATATAGGGACAAAGTATGGTATGATGTGATTTCAATGGATGAGAGACATGTTATTTGGATGACTGCGGCAATATGATTGTCGAACTATTCATGATGGATACAGATACTATAGATTACTGTTGCACCATTGAAGATTGATTAGTCCCCCAGGGAGGCAAAGGAAGAAAGTGTTTTAACGTCCTTGTCTGGATTAATAAAAGCATATACGAGGATCTAGATGTTGCCTGTGCACTAGTGGTACATGAAGAGAACGAAGAATCACTTGAATTGCCTTCTTAAAAAAATTAGAAATTTTGTTCTTGATGGAAATGCCAACTAGCTTGCAGCACGTGCGTGAAATTTCAACACTGCAGATATCCTCAACAAAGCAGCCTGCCCCTTGAATCTCAGAGGAGTATGAAGAACTCCGACGAGAAGTGAAAAAGACCTTCTGGAGAAAGGCCTGGTAGAAGAAAGTGTCAGTCCTTGTGCTGTGCCACTGCCAGCTAGGAGTGACCATTGGCCCGCGATTGGCTCGGACCCTTTTTTAAAAAAATTAATTTTAATTTTTAATGAAAAAACTCATGAAGAAACTAACTAATTTTTTTAGCAAATCTTAGAAATAATAAAAAAAAATCAATTGAGGAGAATTAACGAAGAACACTCATTTAATAAAACCAAATTCAAATTCGAGTATATCTCCAAATATTTTGCAAAAGAAAATTACATATAATGGTGCCCTAATAATGAATACACACAAATTACACCAAACAGCATGTCTAATAAATTCTATATCTTCAATGTCCTGTTCCCCACCATGATTGGAATGATACAGTGTTGTCATTGTCCTCTTGTTTATATTGGGCACGTTCCACTAAAGTCAATTCTTGTGAAAACTAATCACGTCGAGCTAGAACCATTTCTAAGCTTTCCGCAAACAAGTTGAACTTTTGTCTTTCAAGATCTATTGACTAGCATTAAATGTGAGCCTAATGGTATCATAAATGCCGGTAGGGTTAGAAAGTTCGGAGCCACGATGGAAAGAATAGAAAAACTAGAAGCTTTCCTTTTCCATCATTTCAGAATATCGATGTTGTCTTTATTAACTTCACTAATATATTTGGAGTAATCCATTCTCGAGTACATCTCCAATTCATTGGTAGACAAGGACAAAGACCTAATGAACGGCTATGGGGTTTCTTCTTCTTCTTCTTACGAAATAGAGACCACAAAAATTTTTGGCCTTGTTTGATGAAATCATGCATCATCATATATTACTTAGTCATTTTATGAATATTCTACTAGACTTTTTAAAAATTTTCCCAAAAACAATGTATTTGTAAAACCAAATTAGACTGTTAAATCGTTTTAAGCACGCTTTTAAGTGGGAAGATCATGTTTGTTTCTTTTCTTTCTATGAGAGGATCTTAAGAACATGAATGGACAAAGGCTACTTGCATGAACAATCCATTTTCTATTGATGCTAATTAAATAGATGACAATCTGAACAAGTTTGTCCCGTGACATTATTCTTACTTTTAGTTCGAACTTTTTGAACCTGCCCACTTTTTTTGGGAATTTTTCCATGGTTCATGCATCAAATATACATGAACGGGAAAAATTATCCAAAAAGTCCTAAACTTATTACACTTTTGTTAATTCAATTTTACACCTTTTAATTATACTAATTGAGTCCTAAATATTTTTACATTTTGCCAATTAAATCCATCTAGCCAATTTTGGTTGGAAAATCTCCAACATTGACATCGATCGTTCTACGTGGTACAATCGACACTGATGTAAATAATTTTTAATAGTATTTTAATACTTTTTTCAATTTACATATTTATTATTTATTTTTCCTTTTTTTATTTTCTTTGTTTTTTTCCCTAAGGTGAGGGCTAGCGACCCTCGGTTGGTCTAGGCAAGGGTCTATGCGCCCTTGTTGGCCACAGGTGAGGGCCTGACGTCCTTACCTAGATCTTGGCGAGGTCCACAATGCCCTCACCCAGACCAGGGGAAGGCGTCGCAACCCTTGTCGGCCACAAGTGAGGGCATGGAGGTCCTCGCTTGTTGGTCGACGAGAGTCGCGACGCCCTCGCCCAGCCCAAGCGAGGATCACTAGCCCTCGTCGGTGGCCAGTGATGGTCGGCTGATAGCCTTGCGTGGCTAGAGTTGTAAAATAAAAAAAGGAAAAAAATTAATAAAAAATGAAAAAAATATTAAAATATTATTAAAAATTATCTACATCAGCGATTTCCGGTAAAAAATGACCAAATGGACTCAATTGCAAAACTTAAAAATTTTTAGAACTCAATTGATACAATTTAAACATTTATGATTGAATTGACAAAGGTGCAATAGGTTTATGACTTTTTAGACAATTTTCTCTACATGAACTCGAGATAATTATATATTAACGTGATAGTTGGATATTTAAGAGACATATAAGGGACATACGTCGGCCATGCATGGGAAAATTTCAGATTAAGGACTAAAAAACTTTTGAATGGGAAATAATGCTTTGAGAATATAAATTTCAATGCCATAACAAAATATGGAAGAATATTGGAGAATTTTTCGTTTTTGGATAATGACTAGTTAAACTATTGTGGCTTTTTTGGCTTGTTGTATAGCTTTCCCTGCTAAGCCATCCTTCTCCCTTCTTGGTTTTTTCCTTGTAGGGCTGATAGGTGTGCTTGGTCTTAGGTTGTATATAGCATTTTTGGTTAGTAATACAATTCCTTACCCTTACCAAAAAAAAAAACTACCAGAATTAAAAGATGAATATATTAGTTATAAGGTTTCAAAAACTGTCTAGATTTAAGTTACTACCATACTAGTGATCAAGGTCTACTTAACATCATACAAATTACTAAAAAAGATTCGATATTGCATGATTTCATCCACCATTTGAGCAAGGTGGTGTCATTTTTTATTAAAAGACCAGTTCATTTGGACGGATAATTATGTAAAAGGACGTGGCTCCTCCAAATTCCTTTGACATCTTCTCTGTCTTCTTCTCCTTTGCCATCCTCTCCACCGCCGCCTATGGAGCCACCATGCCGAGCACCGCCGCCTCCTCTACTATCTCGATAAGGTCGGCGACCGCGACGAGAGCGTTGCCATCGACCCATACATCTCCTTTGAGGACCCCCGTCTCCGCGATGCCTACGTCGCCCTCCAAGTCCTGAAGCAAGATATCTTCTCCGACCCCAACAACTTCACTGCCAACTGGGTCGGCCACTCCTTCTGAGTTTTCACATCAGCATCCACCGTTGCATGATTTCCGTCATTTTCGCGACCATGCCTCTGTTCTGCTTTGTTTTTCTGATTAGAGTTGACCGAGGTGCTTTGCGTTTGCTCGATCCTTCTTTGCCGGCACTGATCACCATTGCCGACGCCTCCAGGACATTAGCTCTTCGTTTGATCGCCGTTTGTGACCAACGATCGCACTTTCAAGGCCATATCCACCACCGCATGTGGGTACTCTATTCTGCCTTTGCTTCTTGGCTAAGGACTGTGAAATGCCTCAAGCTCGTTCATTACTCCCTTGCCGGCTTCGTCCACACTTCTAGGAGCTTCTTTTTCCGACCAGGACTACCAACTATAACTAGGATTTGCTTCATCGACAAGATAATCCTGCGGCCTCAATTCTGATAAGCAAGACATCGAGACGACATGGAGGGCAAATCGAAAAGGTTTGAAAAAGTTATAATTTGCCCTTTAATCTCGTTCATTACCAACCATAACTTATGTCCATCTGCATTGGGGGCCAAATCGAAAATGGGGGTTGTGGTCAATTTAAGGTTTTCAATTTGGGGATTGTCTTGCAAATTGTGGTTTAGGATTTTATATTTCAGGACAAAACGCATAGACGACATCGTTTTGGGGCTATACATGCTGATTGGGTACGCTGGCGAGAAATTAATAAAAAATAATTTCTGACGACAATGACACTTAAGTGATCCGATAAAAAAGTGAATGCCGTACATAACTTTTGACACTTTCGGTATCCTCCTCAATGTCTGGAATAAAAACAACTGAAACCAGCACCGAGAATGTCCGAATAACTAATCAAGCTTCAAGTCAAAGCCCGACATATTCCGACTTATGTCGAAGTAAACAGATCTTAAGACATGCATGGACACCTTACTGAACCCTCTAGTCATGAGCTGAGCGCTCACTTACTGGACCTGAAAACCGGTCTGATCAGGTGGCATCCAGCTCTCGAGCTGAGTTTCAGCCCCGGGCCTAATATGATCTTCTCGAAGTCCCTGCAACCAATACGGATTAGTTTGAGCAAAAGTACATATAAGGGTGAAACGCATGAAGACGCTGCTGATCAAGGGAAAAATTCAGTTTCTTAATCAAAATAATATTTGCACTCCAGACGGATTCTCACCCACATTTTGTACCTTTCATTTTCATGACGTACAAGTACAATCTAGTTTCAAAACTACTTTGGGCTTCGAACCCACAACTACAAGAAAAGTTTGAAATTTGATAAACCCTTTTTAGATGCGCATAAAAAAAAGCCTAAATTTGGACGAGTGAGCAAACTCATTGATTACGAAAACGTTTAAGACAAATATGAGGAGCTCAATCACATATTTCTCAGCAAACATGATGGGTGGAAGGTAAAACTCTTCAAAAGTTGCGGAGCATTGCAGATGTCCAAAGCCAATGATGATCCCTGTGCGGGCAAAATTTTTCGTGAATATGTTTTCTGAATGGAAACTGCAGAAGTAGAAACCGAATCCAAAAAGAAGTAGAAACCGAATCCAAAAAGATCTAACTCCCAAAGCTAGTCTTTGTAAAGAATATCGTATGCGGAAGAATCTGGGTGCCTTCAGCTGCACCACGCTCATTTCTCGTTAAAATGTGTCCTTGGCAATTCAATCCAATGATGGTGGTAGACGGGCACGAGCATCATAGTCTTGAGTTGAAAGAAGCTAACTCAATATGCACAGCCTAACAAGAATATCATTCAGAAATGATAAGTGCCAGACAAAAAGATTATCCACATAAATGTTTGTGCAGTGAAAGATAGTGAATGTCACATGCATTTATTTCAACCATCTGCAGAAAAAAATTATGTGTGTTGGAGCCAAAACAATTTAAGTAAGGACGACGGGATAGTAAAAAGCGCAACATAATATCCGCTTCCCTATTGGCAGCTGGGTCATCACTTGCAAAATTTGTAATAAAAATGCATATTATGTCTTATTTAGTTCACATTTGCTAGCATAATTTTCTGAATGAAGTTTCGAATTTTGAAATCTGTATAGCTTTATGAGCAACTTACAGCTGAGCTCTCACAGCCCACATCTTTTTTACAGCATTTAGATGTCTCCAAACCCTAGAACACGACCATTCTGATCCAGCCCCAAAACTATTCTAGTTTGACCTTGTTGTGCTCTTTGTTCCATTATTTCACCTTCCCATCTCTGTCGAAGTCAAAAGGCACTAACCTAGATTATGAATTATTTGTTCTTAAGCTATAGTTAGTTGTCAAAAACTGAGTGGAACGTGATGACATAAATAATATACCCAGTGCAGGCTGTGCAAGCTTTGCAGCGGGAAAAGCATATTTGAACTAGCATGGAGTATCTGAAAGTTGACCGCAACCTATGTATATAGGGGTGTTGTCGAGGTTGAAACGTATTATCAAGACACAATCCATGTTAAGGGTGAGCATGAGCCAGGTTGTTTCAGCAGCCAAACGGTGGGTCCCGTGACACTAATTGAATATCAAGTTAGAGTCATTAAATGGATTCACTGGCAAAATTCACTGTGAAGCAGTGGTTCGAATTGTAAAGTATGTTAAAGTCGCACCAGGCAAAGGACTATTATATGGGTATAGATACCACACTCAGGTAATTGGCTACACTGATGCTGACTAGGCTGGTATTGCGTGTTCAACGGAGGACATTTGGTCTCATGGGAATGCAAGAACATAACGTTGTAGCTCGTTCTGGTGCGAAAGCTGAATATAGAGCTATGGTTGTAACCACTTGTGAGCTAATTTGGAAGAGGCAATTGTTGAAGGAATTGGGTATGACACAATCACAGCCCATGAAATTGTAATAATTAGGCGGCTGTAGATATAGCTTCAAATTCTGTTTTTTCTTGAAAGGACGAAACATACAGAGATACTTTGTTCAAGAAAAGCTAGTCTCAGGAAATCATGACTGCATTTATTAGGACTAGTGATCAATGACCTGATGTATTCATTGAAGCTCTCCGTGGTCCACAAGTCAAGTATATATATAACAAGCTGGCATACATGATCTTTATACTCTAGCTTGAGGGGGAGTCTTAGGAATATGAAATAGTATAAGGGTGAATATGTCTATTCATTATGTAGACCGGACTAATAATGATACATGAATTTTGCGAACAGGGAGCTTGAACTTTGGTCAAAGTCCCACCTACACGTAATGGGAAGTGTCAAGATATTTAAATACTAAATCACATCTTTGTTTAATAGCTTAAACTTTTAGAATAGTTGACATTAGTTCCACAAAATTTCACATTCATGCATCAACAACAATATCAATTCGTTCCTTTGGTAAGAAGTCAACTTTATTACAAATTTCATCACCTCTGATGTACACTCTGCATTGTCAACGTCAGTCTTCTACGTCTTCATATTGTCGATTACTTTCTTCAACTGCAACTTTGACTTCCATCGTATCTTGACAGTGATGCAAACAATCAACACCACCAGCTTGGGTGATCATATGGTTAGCATTATTCTTCCCCCATTTTATATCTTCTTCACCATGTCCAGGTCGTTCTTCTGTCTTTGGCATGAATTCTAATCAGACATTGATAAGCCACATGACCTAATCCTTACAAAAGGAACACAAATTTTATCTGCTATCTTGCTTGCTTGAGTGATTATAGTATTCTCCTCATTCATGTTAATGACAATCCCAAGGCTTTCATGCACAATTAATATGTGACTTAGCTCATCATCCATCTCTTCTTCAGCGTCATCTCATGTAATTCCTTATCCTGCGACATGCCATTTAATAATTGAGCCTTCCTCTTTCAAAGTTTCAAGAAAAGATTGATTTCGTCAACTTCCTTAGCTTATTATTCCATGAAGGATGCTTTTTCTCTCATTAGCCCTGGGTTTCTGGTTGAAAAAATTCTCAATAATCAATTCCACTCATGCAGATACCCCGCATGCATCTTTCTATGAAAATCCAGAACCTCCTTGATTTCAACGATTAGATCTAGTTTTCTTGCCAACCGCTGTTCTCATTTACTTGGTTTATGATGCTCATGTTGCATGGGATTGTAAAACAAGTTAGTAGTCTCGTAAAAAGGATATTCTTCCTCCTCAATACCTCATTTCAATAGATTTAAGGGCTCTCCATCACCTTTCTAACACCTTTCTTGGGTCCCTACACGATCTTATCATAGGTTTTTCACTTTTACAGCAAGTCTTTCGATTCTTGTTGGGATCTCAGCAATCTATTAAGTTGGCTTGAGCCTAGGAACTTGCATCCGTGGAAAAAATTGGATCTTTTGGCTCTAATACCAGTCTGATGTTCGTTAAAGAATTCTAAGGAAATATTGGTTCCATAAACAAATTGAAAGAAACAAACAAGAACACAGCTCAAAAGAAATTACAATCTAAAAGATCGTCTCCTGAGCTTCAAGGCCAGGGGATAGAAAGAACAACTATATTTGAAGGAACTTTATTTGATTACGAATACTCTAAGCTGAAAACAACTGTCAGAGACTAATAAAGGCCTAGATTCTCCATTTATAACCTAAGAAAGTATACCTAATAAAGGATTTTTTAAACTCAAGTAGAGGCACAAAAAGACTCTAAGAAACAAAACAAAAAATCTGCTATAGTAACTCCTGAACAGTGTCAAGAGAATTAAAAATAGTTCTACGCTCTTGCATCATTCATACCAATTGACAAACTAAAGCAAAAAGCTTGTCCCTAGATGCAACTCTTGATCACTCTATAAGATAAAGCAAACTCAAAGATGGTTTTAACCTCAAAATTTTATCAATAAATTCCATGAAACCCCAAATAAATATTATGAAACCCCATATATGTTTATTAAAATGGATAATATCCGTATGGTATTCAATGAGAGACAAAATTGTAATTCAAAAATTGAATTAAATCTTTATCTCTTTAAATCATGATCCCTTAAACCTTTAACACTTTTCAAACTTAGATTTAAAAACTTATCTTTGGTTAAATCCATTCGTATTTATCAAAAATATGAGTTCGTTTTCCTAGATCAACCAAAATTTTAAAATTGTCCTACATTGATCAAATTTTAAGTTCTCTCCATATGCAAAGCATGTGCTCTTTTGCTTGTTGAAAGAAAGTAAAGAATGAGATGAAAAGCAACTCAAAATCTTAATTGAAACAATTACTTTATCTAAACTGCTGACTACAATATTCTAAATGCTTTGCATATCAGCCAAACAGTTATTAGTACAAATTTAGATCGCAGAAAAAGTAGCATATTACAGTGGTTAGTACAAACCTAGATTGCAGAAAAAATAGCGTATTCTCACATTATCGAGTTGAACCAAATACTAAACTGCACTAGTCACTCTATGAAGGCCATGAGAGAGGTATACTATATTCCAATTGGGAAGAAGTAATGCCTTTACATTTTTTCACATGTTCCCAGCACTCAGTAGAAAGAAACTGTTGCCTGAATAGCAGATTTCACAAATGTAAATTTCAAAAAAATTACCTTTGCATGCCCATGTGTAGCTTTCGGAAATCACCTCTTATTGATTTACCAACATGACAGTTGCAGTCACAGACCATTAGTTTTTCAATTTGTGCCAGCCAGAGCCACATAGCCTGTCACCCCTTGAAACCACCAGCCGCCTTCTAATGACTATTGATTGCAAATGACTGGTAAATGTCTGTCTACCAGCCATTGATCATTGCCACTGCACAGAACATTAATCGCCAGCCAAGACCGTCAGCCATTCATGTTTCAAAGCATATGAAGCTGAATCTTCTTTTCTTATGGGGCTAGGGAAGCACAGAATGGTGTGGGTGAAAGTAATCAAGGTAAAGTCGATGATATTATATTTAATGAGGGGTATACAATGCCCGCCCTTCCTGTACTGTTTGATTGCTTAAGGGAATCTACATGCTAATATTTCTTTCATTGTATATGCTATATACCTAGAATCTCATTAATAAGGATGTGATGTAAATTCCGGTTAATTCTTCTTGTGACCTATTTACCTGATCCTTTTATCAAGTCATACAATAGAATGGCTAGGCAATGAATCTTTATTTGAACATAGATTGTATCAACACTTCCCAAGGGTTGATTTGACAGTTGATACCAGCTTTAATCACAATGCTAAAGCTAAGATTCAAAACAAGCACTCAAGCATGCCAAAACATAATGAATTTAATTTCACTGAGCAATCAACTTTAAAACACTTGAGCTAATAGAATTTGAAGAGAAACCACCTGCAAGTATTCAAAGAGGGCAAAAACAATTGACATCGAGTAATATGCATACAACTAAACTTTGCATCCTGTATCACTCTTTGCATCTTTTATTTGAGCCTTACAAGGATAACCTCTAAAACCAATTTGTTCCCTTTTTATACTAATTTTCTCTTTCCATGGGTCTTCCTATGCGACTTTCTGAGCGTAAGAGTTTGAGACTACTGTAAAAATTGAATAGCAGAAGTACAGTGGATTGGGGTGTGTGCCCTTGAAATGCTCTTCACACGAAAATTTAAAATGAGAAGGCAGGCATGTAAATATGTTTGCTCAATACAAGCAAAAGGGGTCTCAATTGATTGCTCCAATGTATGTCGTGTAAGAAGGGTTACAAGCTGTACACCCCTTTACAGATGCACTAGAAAAAGGCCATTTCCATGACTTGAAGCCATCACAACAAGCCACAATACAGCAACCCTACATTTAGTTATAACGGGCTCACACTTTATATGACAAACAAGTAAATAAACAATTTATATTCCAACAATCACGTCAAACAACTCACATTAATGAAAGTACATGACAGTCACAAATAAGCAAAGATAAAAAAAAATTATGATTTTGGTTTTCTGCACATCTGGTGGAAGATGGAGAATTGACAAATTTATGCTGAAAGATAGCGATCAGTTGCATTTCCCGACGAGTCCCTAATATTAGAACCATAAGTGATAGGATCGACATCCATTTTTTAGGCTAGTTATACATTCAGGGTTATCTGGACAACCTTCTTAGTTGTAATCTTTGAAGTATGACATTGAATTGCTATTCTCCATCAGATATATTCCTTTGCAATAGTTCCTACAACAGAGTGTTCAAAAGGGCAAAATGCTGGTCGTGGATTAGTTATATTTCCACGGCATGTACCCCAGTCAATCCTATCCTTTTGCCAAAGGCATTCACCAAGACAAGCTGATGTGTTGCATCAGCAGATTAATAAATAAGCTAGGGCCAAACTATCACTCAGATAGACTGAATAAGGCTCAAGCCCCTGCAATTAATACCCAGCTTTACTCCAAAGCAGGTAAATGATGATATAATAATTTGAACACTTTACCCTAGGATCCAAAGAGGCTTTTTAGGTTGGAATTTGATCCTTAATGTACTTCTTACCGATTGATGGAATTGGATGAGATGGTGGCAATTGCAGGCGGTGAGCTTGGCAAGAATGAGGCGCTTTAGGTTGAATTTTGATCCTTAGGGTACTTAATACTGATTGATGGAATTGGATGAGATGATTGTGATTGCAAGCAGCGAGCTTGGTCAGAATGGGGTCCAACTTTAAGCAACAGAATAGCTTGGCTGGAGATTACAAGGGCACCATGGCCTTCTCTGCTTCTCTAAAAACTGCAAATGATGGTTCCTTCAATTTCTTCCAAATTTCAAAGATTTTGTCAGTTTTTGGAGTTTAGAGACTATAGCCAATGAAAAGAAGGGCTCAATTACAAGACAAAGCATTTCCAATGTTTATCAAAGCATCCACATCCAAATCCACACATAAGTTTTTATAATGCTAAAAGTGTAAAACTTTCAACCAATTTTCAATAATCATAAAAACAGAGGACTCCTCTCTTTCAAAGGCCTGCCTGTTCCTCTATTTTCAAGTTGACAAGAAATCAGAAAGAGCAATTGCGACGAAGTTTCTCACAGCCCAAATATGCCCATAAGCCTCATGGATTGGTCTGCTACCTTCCCCAGTCTATTGATCTTGAATCTAAGTCAACCTATTTCTTTGAAAGTCCAATTGTTCGCATCTTCTTCCTTAAGCTGACCTTTCTTGGTCCCTTAGGATCTCCTAATGGTTTACTATGAGTTAGACTCCATGCAAAGGCGTGAATTAGATTTGGTTCGCTTGTTTTCGGCTTGTAACTTGCTACTGGCCTCATACTCAGGCAACCATGTGACTGATAAAAATTTCTAGAATTATTTAATCTAGACCAGTGTACACAAAATACAGTGATCATTTGTACAGTTGAAGTAGATTTACAGGTGGTCAACTTAATAGTTGTAGTATCCTTTTACAAATTAGCACCGTAAGATGTAGATATTATTCAACAGCAAACTAAGCCTTTTCCCACTAGATATGCTCGACTCCGACATGAATCCTTATGCACAATCTATGTAGATCCTCCATATCTTTCCTCATCAGGTCACTCCCCTCTTTAGGCCTTCCGTTGTCAGTTTAAACCCAAGTCTCCATCTCCGATTGTAACTCTTCACTGCAGCCTCCAAAAATGTTCGTTCAACATGACCAAGCCATTTTAAATGAACTTATCTCATTTTATCCTCCATTGATGCCCCACTAATTTTGCCCAATTTATTAATTTCTAGTTGTCTTTTTTGGTATGCCTGCACACCCAATGAAGAATTCTCATCTCCTTTAATCACTTTGTGCAAATTTGGGTGTTTGACCATCCAGCCCTTCCTGCCATAAAGCATAGTTGGCCTTAATGGTCATCCTATTAAATTTTGTCTTAAGCTTAAGTCGCATCAATGGTCATACAGAACAACAGAAACACTTTCCATTTCATCTATCTTACTTGTACCCTATGGGTGATATTTCCGTTGATTTCTGCAACATTTTGAAAGATAAATCCAAGAAATTAGGAAGCTCTCTTTGAGATAACCCGGTCTTCATATCTTATCAAGATTCATTTGAACTCATACTTTTCAAAGAACTTACAGTTCATATATTTTGTTGTCAGTTGACTTAGCCAAAAACTCTTCGTTTGCAGAAACATGCGCCTCCCTATACAGGTAAATTCTACACCAACTCATCTACTTTCTTCAGCATCTTAATAAGAATTCACACGATACAAACGAAAGCACATGTAAAGCATATCAGCTTATCTAGATGATAAACAGAATCTTCTAGCATGGATGCTCTTAACAAGAACATATTACTGATTTTAATTTGTCTCTTGAATCTTTATTTTCTTGCATGCATGCTCTTAACAAGAACAATTTTCCAATTTTAATTTGACTCTTTAAAACAATCTCACTGATTCCACTTCTTTATATGTAGCCATCCTAATACTATACTTTAACCCCTAATGTAGTATGACCGTCATCCAGGGGCAGAAATATGGCCCTTTTGACTTTCCCTAGACACTAGATATTTCACAATATGTGTGGAAGGACTTTTACATTTTACATTTTGCTTTTCTAAATCTTACAGCTCACGCACTTTTGACTTATTTTAATCAGAAGACCTGATAATTTCACAACATACAAATTTTGACATGTAGATTCATGTTAATTTTTCATGTTTCCTGAAATTTGAATAACGTATTATATTTTTTATGAAAAAGCAAAAAAAGTACATTTTGCTTTTCAAATTCATAAAAACGGACCCATAATTGAAACTGCAATGTAGCTACCATTCTCAATCACTTAACATTGCTCATTCATTTTTCTAGCACACTCAGCAATACAATTGTCCTTTTAAGGTTTCCTCTTTGTTTGACTTTGCAATCAAATCCTCATTATTCTTTTACAAGCTTCAAGCATCTAGTTGAAAGCTCAAGCTCCTTTTAAGGTTTCTCCTCTATACAACTTCGCCAATCAAATAATTGTTTACACTCTAGGACTTTAATTGAAAGCTCAACAAATTGCAAATATTACTCGAGAAGTAGCAAGGAACGAGGCCCTCCTTATGAATAGCAATGAGTCAAGTTTTATGAGGTTCCCGATCAACCAGAATTGCTTCATGTGGGATTTTAGTGCTATATATCAACAATACATACATACAAACACACATACATAAAACTCAAAAGAGACAAGGCCTGTATGTTTTTTACCTCCAATGATCTGAATTAGACTATGTGTCAAGCTCTGAGTATGTCAAAGAAGAAACATTTCTTTCACATAACATAGATTATTAAATAATTAAACAAATGAACTTATGAGAGACAACCAGCAAAAGTTAATTAATATTAGAGGTCAATACAACACTTGCTGTCATTTAAATACACATAATTTTAAAATCATTTAAAAATGTCTGATAAAGAATCAAAATTCTAATTTACTAATGTTCAATTAAGAATCAAAATTCTCATCCATCCACCAAGCAATCCTACATTTTACATTGTCTTTTTCCTGTTAGCATCAAGTTTCAAGTAGAAAGACGGATTTGGAGTCTTGTTTAAGAACCTACAGGTTCTTCTTGGTTAGTCAGAATGATGTGATCATAAGGGAACTAAAGGACAAAATAACTAATGAGCAATCGAAATGATAATATTGTCTAAAATACAATGTTTGGTAACACCTCAGAATCATGACAGGATGTTTCTAAACAGGGAAAATGACATAATTGGTCATTGAACATTGGCCCAATATGCAATGCGATCCTGAACTTTAGCCCAATGTGTCATGTGGTCCCTAAACTTTTAATTTGTTCAATGTGGTCCCTGAACTTTTTGGTACCTATTCAATTTAGTCCCTAAACTATATGAAAATATTCAATGTTGTCCTCAATTTTGAATGGAAGGACGACATTAAACCTTGTCATATAGTTCAGGGACTACATGGAACATGCACCAAAAGTCCAGAGATCACATTGACCATTAGGCTAAAATATAGGGACCATATCAAACAAATTAAAAGTTCAAAAACCACATTGCACACTGGGCCAAAATTCAGAGGCCATTTGTCATTATCCCTTCTAAAAAATTTGAAACATGGTAGAATCATACCTCAACAATGAGAAAATCATTAAGAACTTACCCAAAACTATTAAAGAAAAAGGAGGAAAAAAATACAAAAGAGGAACATCACTCTATGATTAATTGTTATCATGCCATTAATGTTCCTCCATTTAAGAATTTACCTTTTCTGTAAGTCATGCTCATTCCTTCTGATTCATTGCCACCTCCTCGCACATTAATGAAAACTCAGTAATAGTCTCTTCTATTCCCACTATTCCTTGTAATTAAACATGACTATTGGGTTAATGATGAGTTTCGGATTCATTAGGCAGGAGAACCAAATCTGGAATCCAACCAGTACCAGCCATCTCACTCCAATACTTCATTTATCGGTATTTATCCTTTTCTTATATGGTCAAGAGATAATCTACTTCAAGGCACTAAGGGTTACAAACCAAAAAATAAAAAAAAAATCTAAAATACTTATTCACTAGTTAGGTCCTCATGCTTGCACATGGTATTAATTCAAAATATATATACACAATAGACTGTCTCTAAATAATATATATGTCATGTATAATCAATATAGATTCCTTGCACCATATAAATGAACTCAATAGACTTGAATCTAGATCATTAAGTAGATTAGACTATCTAAGTTTTATAAGGGTTTAACATAGTCATTAAGTTTTCGATTAACATAAAGTCAATGATAACCACATGGATTTGAGATAACAATTTCTTAGACAATATAAGTTTCATAGTAGATCCAATAATTGGCATAAATAGAGTATTCCGGCGGGAAAAACACACATCAAAGGCCACTTGGTATATTTTTGGTACAGCGAAGACTAAAAGATGAATAAGTTGAGGAATGCAGAAAAGGCAAAAAAGCTTTTTTTTAATCGAAATTCACTTTAGCAAACCAAATTCGGCTACTTGCTCCATTTGTAAGTGGTGATGTTAAATTTAGGATTTACTTTAATAAAACTACATCTTGAAGCAAATTTTGTTTCTGTAGTTTAATTGAATGCTAAGTACATTGTGATTTAGGTTTTAATTCACTATTTATGATTCCTTTTTAGAATTAAACAACCGTTTTTACTTGAGTTTTTCTGGCAAAATTTTCATTTGGCAAAATAAGCACTTGCCCCTTGACCAAATGGCCAATTGGCAAGTTTCCATGAAAAGCACAAAAGCTTCTCAATTACTGCATTTTATGAGATTCGGCAAGAAACTACATATCAGAGAGACAGAGACAGAGACAGAGATTAGTTAAGGTTTAACATTTCCAATTTCTCTGCAGTGGCACTTCCTTACCATGCCAAAAACTTGGACATATTACTTTTGCCAGGAAGAGGATGACCAAGATGTATAGGCTATCTATGGAACCTTGCACCCACGGTGAAAGGACACACCATAATTTCCAAGCTCTCAAAACTAACAAACAAGGTTTAGCACTGACATCTATCTACCCTATCCCTGTAACATGCTCACTGTCCTTAACTAACAAACGAGGTTTAGCACTAACAAGGCAACTGGAGAGAGGCAAGGATTAAACTTTATCCGGTTTCGCATTTTCTCTGTATTGAATTTGATATTTGCATTTTGAATATGTTATTAAGGTTGAATTTCCAATAGCCTACCAATTTTCTTGCAAATACAAATCATAAAAGACAACCATTGGATAGACATGCATTTTATACAAATGAAACTACTAGTGTTTTACACTCCTCATATTCATATGTGAATTCTTTAGAGAAAAATTATAGATTCTTGAACCAAAGATTATCTATAAAGGTGGTGGCAAAATAGATCATGGATCCATTATTTAACTCAGATTTAGTGGGTCACGTGATAGATGAGTTAGCTCAAACTTTGAAAACAGGTTGTAATGCGTTTGGCAGAGTAAAGCCAACTGTATATGGGTTTTGGAGGTCTATTGTCAACAGGTTCAACAGGTACCATTTTGTGAACCAACCAGCATTGGCCCAAACTCAGATTCTATGCATTGTGACTCAAGTAAACTGGTCTCTCAATCAATCTATCGAATATGTCTCAAAGCATAAAGTTATGTACATACTTCATCCCGATGGCTCATTGTTCAAACAACGAAAAATGTGTCTGATACACGATAGGTTATTGAGAGCAAAAGCACAACTCTCATCGATTAATTAGGAGCAAAACATTAAATTGCGAAGGTTCAAGACAAATGAACCTTTCATTTAAGAATTAAGTATGTGAATCCTCCCGAAAGCCAATAGATCCAGAGAGCCCCATCTCTTCTTTTAAACCTCAATGCTTTTCTTTGAAGCCAAACTTCACCAAACAAATGCTAAAGAAAAGTATTTTCTTCTTTAACAACCTCGACTATGATAAGTACCTAACTCCAACTTTAGACTTCATAGGAATCAACCAGATCCATAACAATTTCAGCATAAAGCCAGTATAAACTAATTTTCATAAAGATCTAAAACAAAGAGAAGAAAAAAGGAAATTGATGAAGAAAGTTGACTTCAACTGTACATAATGATCACTGTATTATATACACTTCTCTGAATTAACTATTCTACAAACTTTAGCATAGTCAAATGGATGCCTGAGAATGAGACTGGCAGAAGGTTGCAGCTGAAAACAGAATGTGGATAGTGACTCAAAACATCCTATCGCCTCTGTTTTCTGCTTGGAATTTGAGTCTTTATGAATCAATTAGGAGATCCTGAGTGACCAAGAAAGGTCAGCTTAAGGAAAAAAGATGCTGAACTAACGGACTTTCACCAAACCAGGAGGAATTAGATATGACGTAGAGGATGAGACGAGGGCAATAAAGAGCACTATATCCTATCCTCCACGGTAAATGACGGGCTGAGATCAATAGACCGGAAAAAGGTAGCAAACCACTCCATGAGGCTCATGGGCATATTTTGGCAATGAGAAACTTCTGCACAAAGGAAAGCGGGATATAGTTGTCAGCAAAAGAACTAGATGTACAAACAAACGACTTATACACAGTAATGATAGCATCAAAAGCCATTGACAGAATGGAAGAAAGGGGGTAAATTGAGAACAGAGTGAGTAGAGTCATTCATGTAGCAGAAGAGAAGAGTGCAGATCCTAAGCTTTTGAATTTAAGTGCCATAGGACAGCAGGATCAGAGGTAAAGGTGGTTGATCAGACTATATCTGAAGAGTCACAATTAACACATACAACTAGCAGACGGAGTTGGAAAATTCCAGCTTACATTTGAAAAACCAAAGTTTCTTGGTTTCCCAGCTTTTGATTTCAAGTGACTTTCTCAGGTAGTCCATCAGGAAACTAATCTTGATCCCCATTTCAGGGTTTTAATATGTGGATACTCTAGTCTGTAGCTCAATCTAGTCACTTAATCAATAAGGAAGCAAAGGATCATCTGGTCAGCAAATATGATCTGCTGAAGCACTTTAGCTACAAAATACTTCTTCATAACTGTCGGGGAATCCAATCTTAATGGGCCATCTAAAGCTCTGCCTGGTTGGCAAAGAGAACAAATGGCCAGAGAAGAGAAAGCTTAGAGGAAATTCACATTGATGGTTTGAATTCTGAATACAGTCATCCCAGGACATCAAAAATTCTCGGATTTATCAGCTTCACTTTCAAGATTATTTGGGGATTATGCAACCCAACGATGAGAAGTCCAGTAGAGTATTATTAGATAGGCATTTCTGAATATATTGATAATTAGGTATATAGGATAATCTAGTTAAGGTAAAGTTCGGTAGTGCTGTAGCTTTTGATGCGGTAATGTGATGTGCCATCACTATTGCTACAAAGGTAAATGCAATGTATATTTCAAGGTAATAGACAACCTTCAAAACTATATAAAAAGTGTCTTAAAATTAAGTTTTCTTGTCAATAGAAAATTAGGATCTTATAAACCTTCAAAGCAACATTTTTAGAAGCATCTATTTAATGTTTCCTAAAAGTAAAATCCGGACGCTCTGATAAATTAAGATGTTCCGACTTTTGAGATGTCAAAAACCATCAAAGAGCCAAAGCACCACCCCAAAAACCAAAGCCCTCCCCAATACCATCTGACTTCAACCGGGCTGTTCTCAAAGAAATCTCTAGCATTTGTCCAGAAACCATCATCCGAAGAGAGAAAACAGTCTTCTTGTTTTTGTATCTTCTTCACCTAAATCAGTACTCTAGGCATCTGCCTGTACATTGAACATCAATTAAAAATGAGCTCTTTCAAAAACAGTCAAAGTTCAAGAAAACACAATCCTTAGCTACCTACCTGACTAATTTCTTAAGCCTTCATTCAGAAGTATAGTCACATGAAATGTACCACATTAACGCCAAAAATTGGAAACTCTAAAAAACCAAGACAGTATGATCTGAAATTAGTGTGCCATCTACCCCTTGAATGAATCTCAGGGAAGGCTGTTAGAAGATTAAACCCCTTTCATACAAGAAGGCTGAGAACAGTCTGAAAGCCAAAGGAAAGAGCAACTGTATGACATAGAAAACTCCGATGCAGCTACGGTTCCAGCTTTGTCCTCATCACAAAGGCATTATTGAACCATATTTCTATTAGTCTCAAAAAGATTAAGTCTGCCCAGAACTGCCATTCGAGACCAAGGAATATCATGATCTTGTGGTGAATAGGATCAAGCAAACAAAAGGAATAGGCAGGACAGAGATACAGAGCATCAATTGATGGTAAGGAGAGACCGAGACGCACAAATGGGAGCCATCTCATCTTTGTAAGCAATCTCATATATTTGCCTTTGGTAAGGCCTGAGACATGCAACTTAGGGATGGAATATTGAAGAGCATCCTCATTTGGATGCGTATTTTCGTGTAAGGTGAAGAACTTAATAGGACTTCACTCAGGACTGGCAATACAGGACAAAGATTCAAGAAAAAACAAAGCAGCAGGGGGAGACATGCAGCACGAAAAAAAAGTACGAGAACAAGATGAGTACACACAGGATAAAAGACTACCGCAATAAGGAGGTTAAAATGAGAAAAGCTGGCGAAAGATGTTGATTAGTATCTAGTCTCTCGTCAATGGATTTACATGCAGAAGGGGGAAAAAGACAAGCTCAAAAGAAGGCTTATTGCCAAAGGCACACTTTAAAATGATGAGAGATGTTGAATACTCATATATATTAAGCCCACCAACAGCTACCCTGGCCGTCTTCTTATTTGCATCAAGCAGAATTATAATCCATCCGGGAGGAAGCTTGAAACTAAACTAAGGCAGCATTTTCCAAATTGCAGCCACCATAGATTTAGTTTTTGGATTTCACAAATACATTACTCCACACCAAACTAACCTAAGTTTATAATTTTCCTGCTCAGCACAAAAAAAAAGTCTTTATTTTCACGTCGAAGATCACCAAATCATGATTTAAAGATGACAGGTTAACTACAGCACGACAAGTCAATGGGCAATGGGGGCCAGCCAAAACAAATAGTTCTTACCAATCTAACTTCTTCTTCATCCATAACCACCATACATATTCCCAGTATTATTGCTCTTTGACAAATTTCCAGTTTATCAAATTTAGATATTCCCAAAAAAATGATCTTGTGCTGTGACTGGAGGGAATACTAAAGGAATGTCTCGACATTTCCAAAAGCATAATGTGAACTCTTAAATTTATATGCAAAAGACCAGAGTAACTCTAAAAGCTGACATACCATTTCAATCTCCTTTCCACTCAACCAAATCACTGCGAGGCACATAGAGCTTTGCTGCTTGCTCCTCTGCTTCAGTGTCATTGACAACCCCACGACATCCAGGGAAGCCACAGTAACAAGCTAATTGTTCATCAATTGAGAAAAACCTAAGATTTATAGAATGAATATCAGCAACAAAAGACACTGTAAGAAGTAGAATACATGGAGGAAACAAACATATGCAGATCATTCAAGAAACACATTACCGGTAATCATAGGTGAGCTCTTCCCATCTTTCAATATCCCTTTTGGCAAAGATAATTATGTGCTCATCACCATCAACACTTATGACTCTAGAATAACAATTTGGCTGCACAAAGGTGAAGCGGAGATGAAATCAGAAGAGTACCAAGGCAGCAAACATATGGCATAACAATCTTGTATTGATCCTATGGCATGAACTGGTCATTTATAGTGAGAGAGAACTTTCTTGACGTAGAAAAGATGACCAGCTGTTCACATAGAAAGACAGTGACCAACATGTTGACACGCTAGATGCACCATTATTCAATTCATCTACACCATAGTTCGGCTACAATCCTGAATCTTAGCCTTACTAATGCACAAGCTTGCTTAGTGTACTCATGACAAGTAATTTGATTTTTTTTTTCTGGGGGGGGGGGGGGGGGGGCGCACATGTCAATAAAGTTTAAAGCACTTATATATACTTTAATACAAGACATGATTTTAGTTAGCCTGCCATAAGATAACCAAACCTACAATCACCCTAGTTTGGAGGAAAACACTTGGTGTTCTATTATCAAGCAATAAAGTCCTTTAAGCCCGTTTCCTTCCTTTTTATATGAAAATAAATAGCACTTCACATATATTAACAAGCAAAAACTATAATGCTCAACATATCCAATTATAAAGTGGCAGAAAGTGCAGTATAGAAGAAAAATGCTCACCTCACACGAATGATTAATCAGATGAGCAATGCTTCCTGCTCTTGTGGCATCAATAACTCGTTCATCATCAATTCGGAACATGTATGTCCCAGCACCCTGCATGAAAATGTGGAAGACAAGAAAAGGTCAATGGTTTCCCCTGTCATGTAAGGTCAAGACAATGCATGCAGAGGGCCTTTCAACAACGAACCAACTATGCCTTCACCAAAAATGCAAAGGTCTTCCAACACATGCAAACATATAGGAGCAAGTTGCTTCAAGTTAACTGATCAGCAAGGTAGTGTAACATGTATCTTGAATTGAATACAAAGAGCCAAAGCATTTTAGCTCTGTCTGAAATGAATCATTATGCTCAGAATGCAGTATGCGTTTTTTAATCTGAGAGACTTTTCTATATACAAAGAGGTAAAGCATTTTAGTTGTCTGAAATGAACCATTGTGCTCAGAATGCAGCATGCATTTTGGTATCTGAGAGAATTTTCCTTCAGTGGTGTACCTCTAAGGAGTACTAACGAAGTTCACAGAAAAACAAAAATTTGACAACATTCACTCTCAAATTAGAGATGGAGGGAGAACCCACTGTGCCTGTTTCCATTTATACCGCGTGTGCTCCTGTATTTCACCTAGACAGTATGTTGCTAATACATATCCAAAAATTAGCATACCTCACCATTTTTTGGCCAAAAGAATACCTCAACTCTAAAGACACAAAACTGACACCATTTAGCTTAGAACGAAGAAAATTGAAGATCTTAGCAAACACACCCAGGAAAAAATCAATCACTCTTGACATTTCATACTCGAAAGGCTTTGATTTCTCTTTTGGAAGACCATCAGCACAGAAACCTATTCATGGATTTGTTCTTCAGAGTAGAGGAGGAACATTAATACACACATACAATCATAAACAGTGTAATGACATTGTTGCAAAAACAGATCTGAATGTAAAGAGAACCTCCAGATTCTAGCTTCATCATGCAGCACCCTCATTCAAGGAATTCATGCAGCCCCTCATCCTTTACAATGCTGCCGACGCCAAAACTCAATCGGAATCTTGGTCATGTCTAAGACATGCATTTTTGATTCTCCAAACACAAGAAAAGACAGTCACAACATGTGGACAATCTAGATGCACCTCTATTCAACCATCCACAAGATGTTCATTTGCTTGTTTGGTTTTTCTTTAGAAACTTAACAGATAAACAATACATCACCCCAGGACATTACGGCACAATGCAACTTTGACCAAATTTTTTTGCCCCTTCAAGTAGCAAGTAAACCAGACAGCAGTATGTTAAAGTATCTTTATCTTCATCTATTCCATTTTCTTTTGTTTTCTATTCACTTATACTGGTGATAGCATCCATCAAATGCCAACGTCCCTGATGCAAAAGCAGTACAGTGACAACATCACGTCAGAACTCACCACCAGTGAATTGTATATGAAATGTTCTCTTCTGTCGGCTATAGGAGGTCGAACTAGTTCGCCTGAGTACTCAATGACCTACATAAGGAATTTCAAATTGGCATAAATTCATTAATCAAATGTTCATAAAAGAAAGAACTACAAACGGATTAACAAACTGCATACCATATCCCCTGCCCTGTGTGGCTGCTTAGCGAAGATACCAAATCCATGTATTCCTGATTTCCCTAAAGCGATGATCATCCCACAACCACAGCAACATAGAGATATATGAATATAAGTTAAACCGCTAAGGAAACCTCAACAGATTAATTATGACAGCAGAAAGGGAAGATGATAAAGGTTACAACAAGCTGACTTTTTTCTTTCTGATAACATAAACATTATATTTAATAGAGCAATAGGAGAAAATTCTAAGCAATCATGCAAGAGAAGATCAAATCTCTTGACAGAGCCAACAATGACAAGCAGAAATTCAAAACTATATATTTTTTTCATTCCAAACCTTAAAAACAATCTCCAAAACTCTAAGTAATGGTGAAATGGAGCATCAAAAGCAGTCAAAACTACCTTTTCTCTTTGTTTCTAGCATTTGATCATTGCTTTGCAAATGCATCTTCCTTCTCACACTTCTCTTTATCCTCCCTTCTAAGAGGATCTCCTTTCTCTCTACTCAATTTTTTTTTAAATTGGTTTTTTCTCTAATCAAGGTGAAAACTAAAAGATACCACTATAACAATATATAGATATATATATGTTCAACTGTTGTATCATTCGTTATTAGTATGATGACAACGAAATAAAATAATTCTTTTTAACTAGAATCCATCAGTTTCAGATTTAATGCTAGGTCAAGCTTCCTAGTTTCAGATTTTATTTCAAAAGCCACACGTTAAGGGGTAAAAGTCCCCCCCTTAACCCACCATTGGCCAAACACACATCTAATACCATCAACAGGTACATTCAGCATCACTGTTCCTTTTTCCCATTGTTGTGACAATAAGAATGCAGCAATGCAATTAATCTCATGAGAAGACAAGCACAACAAGCAGCGAAATTAGACAAATTACTAAAGTTAGGCAAAGATCGAGTTCCTTGTTAGCAATATTTCCTTCAAAATAAGGGAGCACTTGAAAAGTAGTCAGAATTATCGTTCGTATAAACTTAAACAATAGCTGAAACAAAGTATCCCTGCTGTTCCGATAGAACATTCTACTATCTGGCAAGAAAATATGTCTAGAATCATACAGACTTTAACATACTAACTGCATAGCACAGTCCAGCACTATTTTGACATTAATTCTCCAATCCAGTCACTTCTAGATAGTGAAGAGTCTAATATGCAAGTCAGCACTCATGATACAAGCTAAATAAAGAACTTCAATAAAGAAGAATAGATTGAGTATTGGAAGAACCAATAAAGAATGCCATAGCTAACCTCACTTCCTTAAAAAGCCAAATATTATGCTTACCAAATGCTAATCTCTTTTTAAAAGTCTGCCTCATGAATTTATACTTCTCCGCCATAGAAGATACACTATCAGAAGTATCAACTTGATGGGACCTTAGTTTGTGAAGGCGAGAAGAGTACTTGGAGACGACTCCATTGGAAGGCAAGCCTGCCAATAAATGTTGACTGTACCCACTGACCAAGTAAGGCTGGTTCTCAACAAAAAGGCGTTTCAAGGATGCAGCAGCAAGTGCTTCAGGTTCTTTCCGTCCTCTTCTACCAAAAGAGCTGTAAGGCTCTGCCAGATATGGTAAAAGGAAAACAATTTTATCGACCCAAAGAAGACTTTCTATAGCAATTTCCAACATTTGATGCGTATGGGTTAATAAAAGATGTAAAAAGAAAAAAGTAATGCCATAAAGCTAATCACCTAGAAAGCTATCATAAAGAGAACGCAACTTGAGCAATTAACCAACCCATGACCCCATTGGCAGACGAGCAGAGTAGGGAAAGCTACGCTTACCACAACGAGCACATCCAGATGGATTAGAGGGTGGGTTGTAGTTAGAACATTGACGCTCAACTTGATTGGCGTGCTCGTCTGAACCAGGACGCTCATTAGATGGTTGTCTGTGCTTCTTGCAGAAAGAGAGAAGACGAATGCAGTGTTCTTCATCTTCATCATCTATTGACAGGAGATGAAGCCTTTCCTCATCCTCAAGCTATTAAATAACAGAGACAGAAGATAGCAAGTCATTGATCTACCAGAACTTCATGAGACTCATGCAAGCATTTGGCCCCGAATTTATAAGTTTCTCTGTAGGCAGTTTCTTTTCTTGCTTTTGCCAGTTTTAACGGGCCGATAGTTTGTGCATGTGTATAATAACCAAAATTCCAGGGGAAGATCAAAAGTACCTCAACACAAAGACCAGCTGCTCTTGCACACAGCGGATGATATGCTACTCGACAAGTATTGTTTGAGCACTGTCAACAGAGGCACTCTGTAAGTCATCTTGAGGACAAGAATAAGATTTTATTCAACTCGACATTGTAATTACAAGACCTGATAGGTACTAGACTTCTAAAGCACCAACCCAATAACAACCTTTCCTCCACTCTTATTTCCATCTTCGTCCTTTTTTATTTGGGTCACCGTGACCTCCGGAAGTATTTTTCTTTTTATGTTCTCGTCTTTTTTTTTCTGTCGCATACTTCAAATGTGATCTTATGATAGATAATTGATCTAAACCTTCGACGCAATGCAAGTCTCAACAATTACGTCCATTTAGATATCGTGTGGGACTTCTGCTTCTTAAATGAGAAAGAGTGGACCTTAATTTAACAAACTTGACTCTGCTTAGTTGCAAGAGTTAAGATTACTTTGTAAGAAAAAAGAAGCAACTGGTGCCTGCATCCTTTGAGTGCGCACCCCTTTTCACAGAACTAGAGATTATTTGCATCTTAGGAGTGCCTATCTCATGTGAGCGCTCATGAAAAGAAGAAATGCAAGTTGACAAAGAACTTCCTTCCTTGTAGTAAACCATTCTAAAGGCCAAACTTAAGTAACAAAACATAATCATCCATATGGAGACTTACTTGGATACAGGCGCCGTATTGTACACCACAGATGCTGCACAACAGCTTCCAGCGATCCTAGGAAAAGTTCAAGAGAATATCTCTTGCTTAATGACCGTAACTTGGTTATATTTGTAAAACAACACTTGAGAAACTCACTAAAAAGGTCTACATGAATCAATGTAACAAATCAAAGATACCTTATTAATTCTACTGATACCATCAATGGGCTCCATTCTCTTCACATCGGACAAGCAAGTTTCTAAAGCAAAAGAGGATCATATGGCGTGAAACCATGAACTTAATTTTAAAAAACTTTTGACCAATCAACCATAATGAGAAGGGGAGAAAATCCAAATAGCACAAACCTGGTATCCACATAGCACAAGCTAAATGAGCCCATCGGCCGTCAGTTGTGGGTTTCATAGCACCCCCTACACAAAAGTCAATGCAGAGTTTAGCATGTAACAGAAGCAATATAGGACAAAAATCTAAGTAGTACCTATAACTGGGCAAAGACAGCATGGAGGCAAAGGATCAGGAGCCCCTGGGCGACATAGATTGCATAACCATAGTACACCGCCTACGGGCTCTAACTCTCCATAGCATTTAGCATGAACCTGAACATATAGTACAAATGAGTCGATAAAATTAGAAAATAAATGGTGATAAAATCTAGATTCCGCTCAAATCACGACACAAGAAAACAAATGGACAAATTAGGTGAAAAGTGGAACAGGAACATGGGCTATCGTCAAACTCTATACGAACTTCTTCATGTACACCCTAGCAATAATACATAGCCAAAAGATCAAAGTGCACTTGGGTCCTCACCATCATTCTGCATTTATCGCACTGGAGGAAAAGATTGTTTGCATACTCCTGAAATTAAAGACAATTATCAGGAACAAACCATGGTATCCATTGTGTTAAAATCATGAGTAACAATGAAAGAGTTAAATAGATTTGCTTGACATAGAAGAAGCCCTAATCCTACAAACTAGCTAAACAGCCAAAAAGAAGGCACATAATGACAATGATTAACCATATTCAAATTGATAGATAGTACTGTCAAACAAGGAACAACCAAAATTAGCACACAAAGAACCATTAAGCTGCAAAAGCCTAACCATGATGAAGAAAACGAAGCTTCACCTCATCCATATGACAAACACTGCATTTGTCAAGGTCTTTCCACTCAACACGAACAGGTCTATATCCAACTGGGAAATCTCTAAATTTTCCAGAAGCTAATTTGCTCATAGAGAACTTTGTCAAATGTCTGGATTTTGACAAACACTGTTGATAAAAACAGAAACACGTTTAAGTTGGGATACAAAATAAAGCAGATGAAATTAATAACCAGACTACCAAAATGTTGATGTTGAAATGGGAGCATAAATAATGTCATTAGGAAGAAAAACAGCATACCTGTATAAGTTTCGCTACTTTAGGATTAGAGAAACCAAACATATGTGAACCATGTTTGAACATCGTTTGCACGCCAGCTTCAGCATTAAAACCATCAGCCATACCGCCACATGCCTTCTTTAATCTTTTGTAAATCTTATCCCAGCAGGCAGATGGCGTAGACCCTTTAAACTGGAATACATATTGCCAATGTCAATCATCAAATTCAAGCAACTTAGTTTAGGGATTCGATGAGTAACACAGAGAATAACCAAATATGTCTCTAGCAGAAAGCATGTACCCAGTCAGAAAAGGAGAATATTGTACAAATTGTTTGGATGTGAAAGATTCAATATAGAAAGAACACCAAAACCGAAAGATGTGATATTATAAATTCAGCCTCACTAAAATTTTAGCCAACTAAATCAAAGAGAAATTTTCTGGTAAATCACTGATGTTAGTGAGTGATTGAATGTGTATCTAAATCCCTCATGTTAACCAGCAATAAATTTATAATCTCTCACAATCTTCCAGTTATATTTAATACACTCCCAGCAGATATAACTAAAAGTACTCAGTTCACACTGGAAGGACTTTTTGCACATAGAAACTACTAATGGTGGTACAAAGCAAGATCAGTGAACTGAGCTCAATGTAAACGAGCAGCTACCTCCATGCATAGGGTAGGAAACAATGAAAATGAGGCTGGGAAAAGATAGTTGTATAGTCTAAATATCATGATAAGTGGAAAGAGCCGCATCTAGATATAAATTAAGGCCTCCAAAATGTTTCTTCTATCTATGAGGTTGGCCGTCTATGTAACCAATGTATGCATAATTCAACCATCATAATCCATTAATACAACCTCAATTCATCATAGCACAACTTAATTGAAATTATCAACAATGCACCATGCTTTATTCCACAATGTCAAATTTGACCACCCAAAAACCTATGTTTTCACAACCATTCACAACCAGCCCAGCATGCAAACTGGTAAACAAGGACCTGCTCATTGCACTGTTAATTAAAGTCATTGTCCAGCTATGTCAAAACAGGTAGCACGGAATAGTGGTCAGCAATGTATGCACAAAAGTTCAGTAAACCTAGATAACTTTGTTTCAAGGGCGTCGACCAGATAGAAGTTCTATCACCTCACCCTAGAATCTAGTCAAACAAGTCAAACATGGTTAACTAGCACCAAAAAGGAAGTGCAAGAAAAGTAAAGAAAAGAAGTGAATAAGTGGACTGAAAAGCTATAAGGTAACATGAGATTGCAAGGAGGTTATTCCATAAGAGAGCTCCCATGAGGACAGTAAATCATTAAATCAACAACTATTAAGTAAAAAAGAAAAGAAAGGGGCGATCACTTGTTGATCATCTATCTATTGGGGTTATCATATCAAACTAATCCTTGACAAGACAATTCCAAGCCTCTCGTTGGTTATAACAGAGAAGTTGATAAGGTACTCTATAAAAGTGTATGTTCTGCCAGAGATGAGGAATCTAAGGTATTGTCGCAGTGTAACTATCAAGGCCAATACTAACCAACTTTTGTTCTATGGATTTCGGAATCCAACTAAGATCAGAGACAGCATTAATTCTTCATACAGCTGCAGATGTGTGCACAATATGCCTATGCTATACTATTGAGCAAATTCCTGCTCAAGCTAATAGAATATGAAAGAGAAAAAAAACTAAATCACAGCATACACTATTTCCTTTCAAAATAGAGAACTTTCAAATGAAATTCAAAATCAACTTTATCCAACACAATGTACCTGCTCTCCACTATCTAAAGTTACTCTAAATAGAGGTCGGATCTTCAACTCTGGGTCTCTCAACACCTCCATTTTATATGAAGCACGAGCCCTTGGATCTGAACAACACAAATAGAAGGTGAATAAACAGTAGTTAGTTAAATTTCGACCAAAAAAAAACATAACAGTAGTTAAATTCAATCAAAGTAAGGGCAAATTCAATGGATCCCTTTTTAACTTGTTCCATTGTTCCTCTTTTTTTGGTCATCCAACTTTGGGGACACTTTCAATCATGTGAATGTTCTTCAAAAACTTTCAATGATGGGCTTGTTGATAAGCCACAATACTTTTGACATGTTGAAGAAGTGCCCATTAGTCTCCATTAGTCAACAAGACAACTTTACATATCATTAAGTTTGGAAACTAAAGCACGGATTATCTTTCTATATACTCAATTGAATCATTATATGCACCCTAGGATTCTACTTTATCATCAATAGCTCACTTGTTGACGCTATATTGTTTTCTTATGAAAAAGTACATTTCTTTAAATGTACGACTCAATTCTTGTATTTTTCAGAAAGGTGATTTAGAGGATGAGGGACATAAGCAGCCTCAAAGTAGAATGACCAACTATGTTGATGATAAATAATTATGTTACCCTTAATTGAAGTAAAGTTCCTCGCGGCAGTATATCCTTCTGGCCAGATGTACTTTCCATCTTGAAAGAATTCTGAGTCCCTCACGATCTTTCCTGAACAATAATTGTAAGAGCTTGTAAGTACTATGCATGACCCAATCCCCAAGGATAATAAAAATTTGGCAAAATACCAAAAACATACCTCAACTTTCACTAAATGACCACTTACATACCTCTACTTTTAGAAAAACCAAATAGATGAGTTCTATCTTAGGATATCACTTTGCACCTTCACAATTATCCTAGTGTCCCTATTTATAAAAATGCAATTTTCTTTCCAAGAAGGCCAGTCCCCAAAAACTAAATTCTCACACTCACCCAAAACACTCAAAATCAATCAAAAACCAAACCAATCAAACCCTAAGCGAGTTTGCAACGAGAAACAATTTGGTCTTTTCAATGTAGGGTTTTGCTTAGAGACATGTAAGTGGTATTTGCAAAAGTAGAGGTATGTTAGGTGGTCATTAGGTCAAAACTGAGGTATGTAATTGTTATTTTTCCCACTTATTTACTTCATCCAGCTATGATTAAAGTAATTGACAAGAAACATTGTGCATTTGAACTCATATGCATTCACTCCATGACATTATCCATTACTCTACATCTATCATGAGTCATGCTTCATAATATAGAAGTACGCTTGACTAGAAACGCAAACACGTTGTCAGAAGCAGTGGCATTTACCAAGGCTAATTACTTGCAGATCTCCCAGTACGTATGGAAGGGTCCCAAGGCCCTCCAATTTTCTTTGGCTATTTTCATTGCTCATGCAGTCTTCAGCCGAATCTCCACTCTCTCCATCTTCATCACTAGCACTTCCACAATCATCAGTAGTACGGCCACTTTGCAGCAGAAGCATTCTTCTGGGAAGTTTTTGTTCACTCAGATATCTGATTGGAGCAGAACAGCTTAGTTAGTGCCAACTAAATTTAAACCTCATCCAATGGTGTCAAGTTCAGTCAAAACTAAATCAAATCATTTGACCCAAGCACCTTAAATTTCACAATTTCTCGTATAACAATAAAAAAGACTAGGGGGAAAGAGTTTCTCGAGTATGTGGATCATTTCAATGCAAAAGCAGGAAAGTCTTGTCAAGTAGTTCCACAAAATAACCACTTTTCCATCAAGACACTCTACAATTTAGTCAGACTTATTGACTGAAAAGCAACAGATGTCCAAATTGATAAATTTATTCAAGCAAGTTATCTTCCTTCAATTTGTGTTGGAGAAACACCAACAGTATGTATGTATGAATGGATGGAAAAATGCATGCAAGCGTACACATATAGCAACAACATTCAAACAAACCTGTATTCTGTCTTCTCTATTTAACATTCCAAACAAGAATCTGTACAGCTATAACAATCATGTGCAAAACTCAAACATCTCATAACATGATCAACCAAAACTTCAGATAAACCGGTGCAAATGCAACATTCAACTGGAAGATTTCAAGAATAACTCACGTTTTCGCTTCTTCTAGAGCTCTAATGAAGCGAGGTTTCTTGCATTTCAAGTGCAAAGAAGAAAGAAGTCCTCTGAGAAAGGAAATAACCTGCTTTGTCTTAATCCTGAATAATAGCAAAATCAGAGTAACATACAGACAAGTCAGTGAGCAAAATCATATATATCTGACACTGAAAAAATAGTACTTGAGAATACAAAATTCCAAACCTTGCAAAATCATGGGTACCGAAAAATTGAACAGAAACTGATCTGCCAACAGAAGTTTTATTTAAAATCCCCTGAGCACTTATGTGGGATTCGTCCACTACAAGCCCAGGCCACATTGCATGACCTATCAGAAAAGTTATATGATTGGTTTATATGGCAACTAGTGAATCAACATCTAATGAATAGAAAGATAGCAAAGGTACAACAATACAATCTTCATGCAAACCTAAGGTTTTCCAACAGCAAAACTTCACAATTCTCAAACGTGACATGAAGAATTAAAAGGCAAAAAAAACAAGCCAAGATCAGCAATAGCATCATTAAGGTATTACATTGAAAATATAAACCGATGTTTTACAACCAACAGCCCAAACACCTTCCCACAATAACACTTGACAACAACAGGTGTAAACACTTGTCAAAATACTAGTTACAATTGTTCAGATTCAATGAACTAGCTTCAATGTTCCTATCACAACTATTTGATTCAATGTTCCTACCGTATCTATCGACAAATAAGGCTGGTCCCATAAAACAACTTCACTGACAGAGACCCTTATAATAGACTGTCAACCCATGTACAAATGCACACCGATTATATCACAAGAACAAAGTACTTAAAATGTATAGCTACACTAATAACTTAAGCAGAATTTCAAGGTTTTTTAAAGGTTAGTTTCCCAACAAACCAAGCACCATTTTAAGTTACAACTCAGATCAGCACATTAGACATATGACCTTGGCTATAATAGAACCTGTATAGGATGCAAACTTTTCTAGGCATCTCATTTAGAACATACTACATGACTCAGATCCAATGTAATTGTAATAATAAACTTATTAGGTCAAAGACTAGTGCAAGGTTTCAAGATAAACAGGAGTTCCTCAAAATCTTAATGATACAATGTGTGAAATGCATCTCACCTATCCACAATGCCTAGGACAGATTTTTAACAAATTTGTCATAATCAAACTTTCTATCGTGCCAGAAAAGCATAAGCACATAGGACGGCATTAAAAGAAGAGAGAACAAATATACACGAACCAGTGAGCTTAGCCCATACAATATCCCCAGGTTCAGGCTCTTGGCAATCATCCAAGCTGGCAGCTAACACAACCATCTCTTCATAATCACATGCATCAGAATCCATACTTTTAATGCTGTATTTCAGGTTCAACTGCCGCATCTCATTGGGAGACAAATAAAATTTGATCTTCTCATTTGTAAGAACTATATCTTCCTTATCTCCATCCTCATACTTGACCTGCATGTTGTTCAACTCCAATCAGAAAATGTCTATTCTGTGCCACATTCTAGAGACTGGTAATATGACAACTTTTACTAGAGGAACTGCAGTGACCCTACATGATGTTTGTTTGTCTCCGAATCGTACTCCAGAATACTGCCCATGTACCAATCTGCATCCAATGGCCAAAAAACCTGCGACCCACATGTTTCAGTTAATAAATATTCAAATGGAAGATCTAAATCATCGAATTACAGGCTATATGCTTTAATTGCAAGGTGAAAGGAGATACTCGCCTTGCATTGCAAACCAATGAAGATTTTGGGATCGGCATCGTCAAAAGACAACCTGGTCATGCCATAATTTTAACCCATCAACAAATTTGACCAAGAACGAGCGTAAACAGATAACCGGATAATGACAATATAGCAGTACTAATAAGTACCCAACTAAATAACCTAAGACGCAAACTCCAAACAACACTTCCAACATGTCATGGACCCACATATGAAAACCTAGTCTCATCAAGGGAAAAGTTTGATTAACTAACCTCACCCATCTTTTCTTTGTGGGCAAACCTTTAACGTTGTCTTTGACGCTAGAGTCGCGTTTCTTCCTCTTTCGCTGGTCACAGTAACTGTTGCTATTAGGCTTTCGATTCTCTCTCAACCGAGGTCCACCCATATTTTGCAAGTCACTCGAACGAACTCCCAATTTTGCGAGCTCGCCACCACCACATTTCCTCTTCTTGCGCGGCGAGGTTTCGGACTTGGATTTAGAGCAATTAATGCCCTCATCCATTTCAAAATCCTCACAAAATTCTGTCTTCATAGGCAATTTCAACGCGGCCTCGGCACGAGCGACCAATAAATCGAACAATGAGGGCTTATCCACGTCCCAATCGGGCCGCTTAGAGCGGCGAGAGTACACGTGGACAAGCGGCGCATTACCTTTCGAGGGCCGTCTCCGAAAACCGCGAAAGCCACCGTCATAAGCCTTGCAGTCCCCGTTGCACATGTGGTCATCATCGGCCCGGTCGTCGAGCTCCTCTTCCGGCCGGTCCGACTGCTCGGCGACGGAGGGGAGCTTCCGGGCCTTGATCTTTTTGGACATTAGCGCCGACGATCCCCGGGCGGCCAGGCAGGGGGTGGTCGCGGAGTAGACCTCGTCCAGGGAGACGTAGCGGACAGGGGTGGCCGTGTGGGCGTCGACGTTAGTGTCGTCTTCCGTGGCTCTCGCCGGAAAAGCCATGGAAGAGCGACAGCAAAATTCCCGAGAAAGACCACAAATTCCCCACAAATTCGAAGTGGGTTTCGCCTCTCTTCGCCGAATCTACCTCTGCCTCTACCCCTCTACCCCTCTCTCTCGCTCTCTCACTCACACTCGCTCTCGCTCTCTGCGAGCGCAAAGAATCCGACGCGGGCTAAGGGGGAGGAATCGAGGAGCAGGAGTTGGGGATTAGGGTTTTGAAGGGGATTGTGGAGGGAGAGCTCTGCGCGAAATGATCCGTTTCCCGCCGCGTGCAAATGGAGAGAGAGAGATCAGTCACTCTCGCTCTCCTCCTCCTCCTCATTTTATATACTGTCGCAGTCCGCCCCCCCGGCAGGATGCGCCTGAGGAAAATCGCATGCACGTGGGGGGACAGCCCTTCCTTTTCTCGTGTTTTGGAACATCGTTCGGAGAAAATTAGATTTGTTAGAACGTATGATTAGGTTGTGTAATTGGTTGTGTATGATCCTTTTTCCACATGAAATGTGTTTGATGATGAGGATGATGTGTGTGCGGATCGCTTGAAAATCAATTTGTGGCCGGAGGCTCGTGGAAATGCGTGATGCCAGAGAAAGGCCCATGGCGACGGCGACGGCGACGGCCGCTAGGTTTGAGCGAGTGGCGACGGCTCAACTGGATCCGAACAATGGTATCGAGGAGAGAGAAGTGCGTCTGATGAGCATGGCGGCTGTCGGCGCTTTGTTCCCTCTCTGTATTGCCGGTCGCGCCACCGACGTCCTGGTGGTCACTTGATAGCCAACGACAGCGACAGTACAGGGTTATGAATGGCGTGATATCTTGACTAAACTCAAGTAAAGGCACTGGGAGAGAGAGAGATGTGTGTGGCGAGCATGACGACCATTGTCGCCTGTTCCCTCTCTCTGTTTCTCATTGTGCCCGTAGCGTCACAGTGGTCGCACGACCAAGCAGCGTTCGTGCCACCATGGCGGCCCTAACTGCGCAACTTAAGAAGATGGCGACTTGGTTCGAGATGTCTATATTCATGTTATATTTGAACTTTTATTGTCGCATTTTGTCCTTATCCTAATCAACGTAAAAAAGTTCAGACTATCAAACACAACCTGTTTCTTATAGTCTTTTGTCTTTGACCTCATAAAGTAATGCATAGATTATTAAGCCTACTTCAGCTTAAACAATATCCTAAGACAAAAGAGCAATAAAAAGATGAGGTTTTCTTCACCTCAAGAGAACAAAGGCATTGACCCAGCTTAAGTTTAACGACTTGAGTTTTGAAACTGTTGGCCACGGTCTCACAAAATTTTCAGTAGATATTGGAGTAGCCGTTACAGAGTTCATAAATTTCTAAATCCCTATGTCTCTCTTATTTATATGGCCACGTGTTAGTTTCATGCGCGAGGAAGAATATTAGAATAATTTAAATATTATGCGAGTAAAATAGATGTTTATGGTCCGCAAATTTTTTTAAAATAGATGTATGTCTCTCATCCTTACTATTCTGCGTTACATTGCCAGGATGCTCCCTTTCATTCTATTGGTGCAAGCACTTATTTTTATTTTTTTCTATTTTCTATTAAATTTTACAGTTAAATTGATGAATTAGATAACACGTAATAGTTGACGGTTTTACCCTCTTTTATCACAAGTGTACTAGTTTGTGATTTTTCGTGGTATTAATCTAAGTTATTGGAAACTCACAAAGAGTAAATTTGTCTATTTTTTGTGATCAAAAAATCAGTTTAGGGTAAATTTGTCACATGTGTATCAGTTTGGGGTTTTTTATGATAAACAAAAATTAGTTTGGGGTAAATTTGTCATAAGTGTATTGGTTTAGGGTTTTTCATGATATTAACCATTTTTTATAAGTCAAAATTTATGGCAAAAGGAAGATACCAAACATTTCCCCCTTTTTATGATTATGCAAGGGAAGTTGACAATTGTTAATTCCGTAAAAGGAAATATTCATATCCAATTTCAAGGACAGTTAATATTTGTTAATACCATAAAAAGCAATACTCTCGCGCAATCTAGAAAGTTAATAATTGTTAACACCGTAAAGGGTAATAATTTCAATCAATTTGATTTGAGAATACTCTTTCTAGCCATATTTCCAATTTGTGGGTGATATCCATATTAAATAACTTACCGAGAAATAGGATTGTAGGAAAATATGAAGCTACGATAAATGAGCACCTTCCACTTCTCGAGTTTCAAATTCTATCATCTGTCCTTATCCCGTGTGATGCATATCCAAAACGATATCTTTTAAGGTAACAAATGGATTTTCTCGTTTACCAATTTTTCTAATGTTAGGGATTGAATGATGGAACGAGGAAGCTATTTTTTTCGTGGAAAGGATGGATTGTCTCACCTTAAACTCACTTTATGAATTTATTTTAATACCCAAGTATGCCTACTTCATTAGATCTCCAATTTATGGTAATAGGAAGATACCATACATTTCCCCCTTTTTTATGATTATTTAAGGGAAGTTTTTTTTTTTTGGTAATGATGATTATTTAAGGGAAGTTTTTGTTTTGGTAAGGATTATTTAAGGGAAGTTTTTTTTTTTTTGGTAACCCAGGGAACTCTCGCACAGCCGACAGCCGGAAGGTAAACCCTAGGGGCGACACGTGCTAGCCACCACACACGTGCCACCGGTTAAGTCACCCTGCGGTGCTCGGGATTCGAACACTCAACCTTTTTGCGAGAGGAAGAGTGCCCGCGCCAGCAGCGCCACCCAGGCGAGTGGTATTTAAGGGAAGTTTATAATTGTTAATTCCATAAAGGGAAATATTCTCATCCAATCTCAAGGAAAGTTAATAATTGTTAATACCATAAAGGTCAGTACTCTCATACAATCAGAAAGAAAGTTAATAATTTGTAGTACCATAGACGGTAATATTTTCATTCAATTTGATTTAAGAAAACTCTTTCTAGTCATATTTCCGATTTATGGGTGATATTCATATTAAATAACTTATCGAGAAATAGGGCCATGGGAAAATATGGAGCTACCATAAATAAGTACATTCCACTTTCTGAGTTTCAAATTCTATCCTCCATCCTTATCCTGTGTGATGCATATCCAAAAAGACATCTTTTAAGGTAACAAATGGATTTCTCTTTTACCAATTTTTCTAGTCTTAGCGATTGAATGATGGAGCGAGGAAGCTGCTTTTTCATGGAGAGGATGGATTGTCGTACCTTAAACTCAATTTATGAGTTTATTTTATTGCCCAAGTTTGCCTACTTCGCTAGATCTCTAATTTATGGTAATAGGAAGGCACCATACATTTCCCCATTTTTATGATTACGCAAGGCAAGTTGATAATTGTTAATTCCATATAGGGAAATGTTCCCATCCAATCTCAAGGAAAGTTAATAATTATTAATACCGTAAAGGGTAGTATTCTCGTAGAATTGGAAAGAAAGTTAATAATTTTTAGTACCATAGAGGGTAATATTTTCATACAATATGATTTGAGAAAACTCTTTCAAGTCATATTTCCGATTTATGGGCGATATCAATATTAAATAACTTACAGAGAAATAGGGTTGTAGGAGAATATGGAGCTACCATAAATGAGTGCGTTCCACTTTTGTAGTTTCAAATTCTATCCTCCGTCCTTATCTTTTGTAATGCATATCTAATTCGTATCCAAAAGGGCATATTTTAAAGGCAACAAATGGATTTCCTATTTTACCAATTTTTCTAATATTAGGGTTTGAATAAGGGAGCGAGGAAGCTACTTTTTCAAGAAGACCATGAATTCTCTTACCTTAGACTCACTTTATGAATTTATTTTATTGCCCAAGTATGCCTTCTTCACTAAATCTCCAATTTATGGTAATAAGAAGATACCATAAATTTCCCCCTTTTTTATGATCATGCAAGGGTAGTTGATAATTGTTAATTCCATAAAGGGAAATATTCCCACCCAATCTCAAGGAAAGTTAATAATTGTCAATACCATAAAGGGCAATACTCTAATACAATAAAAAAGAAAGTTAATAATTGTTAGTACCATAAAGGGTTAATTTCATATATCCTGCTTTGAGAAAACTCTTTCTAGCCATATTTTCGAATTGTGGGTGATAACCATATTAAATAACTTACCAAGAAGTCGGGCTCTAGGAAATATGAAGCTACCATAAATTAGTACAATTCCTATCACGCCCCGAACTCCAACAGGCTCGCGACAGCCCTTCAACGGTCGTAATAAACACGACGTCCCAGGACGCGTCGCCGACCCAAACGAACTACACAAGTGGAAGCGAAATAAAATAACCCTGACAATAAAGATATGACAAAAGGATAGAACAAGTGAGATTTTAATGAACACAAAACAATAACCTAAATTCACAGTATTCATACATTAGGCCGCTAGGGTTAAACCCACATCATCATAAAAAAGGAACAGGGGATTGGGTAGACTACTGACAACACAAAACGGGACTCTACCAAAAAGAAAGCTTCCTAGCCCTACTCCTAAACATCCCTACGGTGTCCAATCCGGATTAGATCCTGAGGAATCTGATTTTGAGTTTGAGTCTATCTCGATCGGGTTTTCGTCCTCATCTCCCTGCTCGACCACCATGGGCTCCTCTTCGGGCTCAGGCTCGGGCTCTCCTTCGAGTTCGGGCTCGGGCTCGGGAACAGGTACCGGTACTGGACTGGGGTTCGCCGGAGGACTACTGGGATTTGACACCTTGCTATCGGGAGCGAACATGTCCCAGGGCTCCCAATTAACCGCATTCTCATTGGTGTGTCGCAACTCTTCAAAACCTCGGATTGGTCCTGAGTTCACCAACCCGACCCTATGGGACCAAGCCAAGTAGTCGTGGCACTCCAGTTCATCTCGTCCCACATCTACCCAAACATAAGTGCAATGCCTAATATATGTCTCGCCCGGGGTTCAAGCCCGGGTACTCATTGTCCTCATGCACGGAGACCCCAAAACGCCTAGGTGGCGACATACTCAAGGGTGGAGATCTGAAAATGGTTATATAATAACCGTGAGAACGAGTCTCAATAAGCAACATCCTAAATCTCATCTAGGCTAATGCGTACCCAGACAAGTCTAACATGTGAATCACTAGACAACACAGTCAATATCGCGCGATAAGAGTACCTCGCCTCAAACCACGTGCTAACACTGCATGTTAGTTCAGACATGGTAATACAAGAATAGTTCATCGCCATATCACAATCATCTGACACACATACTGCCACTCGCAATCAACCAATCAATCACATCGGACACGCGTGTCCAACCAGTTTTCCTCTCATAGACCACAAGCCACATAGTTCGATCAATTCCCAATGGCCGCCGTCAACACGTCCCAAGCCATACTGTTCAAACAATACCGGTGGCCGCCGTCAACACATCTCAAGCCACATTATTCAAGTCATTCCAACTACCGACGTAAACACGTCCCGATCCAACACACCTTTAACGAGCCACCGTCAACACGTCTCAAGCCCACATCCAATTGGTTCATCGGCCATTCATGCCTTCATACAGATCGCCATCAACATGTCCCAAGTCCGTAGCCCCCCGATCGATCCGGGCTTAAAATCGATAGGCAAGCACACGCCATTCAATTCAATCAATTCACACCAATTGCATCAAACGACCCTCATTCACAAATCAGTCCAATTCATAATTCGTCACCTCAATCCACAAACCTAACGTTTAAGTCGATCATGCACAATTACCCAAATCAAGCATATTATTCCAAATCAATTCAAATAGCACAATTATATCGTAATCTAATTAATTTAGAACACGCCCTAGCCGTTCTAGACCCGAGACAAGTCTATGGAATACCCAAAATACTAGATAGGGTTTAGGAT
Source organism: Syzygium aqueum (assembly GCA_031216185.1). Lineage (NCBI taxonomy): Eukaryota > Viridiplantae > Streptophyta > Magnoliopsida > Myrtales > Myrtaceae > Syzygium > Syzygium aqueum. The sequence goes on from CM062238.1 coordinate 22,432,107, forward strand.
GTCACTTATTTAAGTTTGGCTCGGGAAAAGTCGGCTCGGGCCAAAAATGGCCCGGGTGAACAGTGCGGACTCGGCGCACGCGCGAGCATGGCGATCGGACACGGGCTAAATCCTCGGTCACGGCTGAGCACGAGCGTGGGCGCGGCGACAAGCACAAGGCTAGGCGGAGACGGGCAGCGATTGGGACGGCTCGGGCATAGTTAGGCGGCGGGCTAAGCGAGCTCGGCCATGGCCCGGCAACTTGGCTGCGGCTGAGTTGGCTACTGGCGGGGTTGGCTGGGCGGGGCTGGTTGGCCGATTGGTTGGTTGGGTCGGCGTCAGCGGCATCGGCGACGGTCGCAGTGGCGAGCTAAAGGGGGAGAGGTCAGCCGAGGCGAGGGTGAGGGTGGGGGGGAGAGAGAGAGAGAGAGAGAGAGAGGGGGTTGGGATGTGGGAGAGAGGCGAATTGGCAGTGACGGAGCGGCACGGCATGGCTGTTGGCGGGGTCGGGTGGCGTCGGGCTGGCCGGTTGGAGCGACGGCGAGCAGCGGCGAGCGGTGAAGGGCCAAAGAGAAGAAGAGGGAGTGGATTGAGGCGGGTGGTGCGGCTGTGGGGGCGCTTAGCGGCGGTGACGGCGACGCTCGGGCGTTGGGGCGACGCTGGGGAGTTGGCTGGGCGGTAGGACGACGGCTAGGACTTGCCAGACACGGCGGCGAGCCGAGCTCGCGCACTCGGAGAGAAGGCAGGCAGCGTCGGGCAGAGCTGGAGGGCGACGCAGCAACGTGGCGACGGCGTGAGGGAGATGACGGCGTTAGTGGCTAGTGGAGCGGTGTCAGGCGGAGGCAAAGGGCGGCCGAGCAGCAGCTGCGAAGGTGAGGAGGAGCTGCGGAGGTGAATGGTAGTCGAGGGAGGAGGGGAAAGTGACCAAGTGCCAGGGGCGGCCAATGGGGCTGCAGGCAGCTCGATGGGCAGTGGCGCAGCTCCGCCGTGCCACGGCGGCGCAAGGGAGACGATGGGGCGACCAGGGCGGTGGCAATCGGTGGCAGAAGTAGAAGCCAAGCCGTTTGAGCAAGGCAAAAGGGAAGGAAGAAGAAGAAGAAGAAGAGAGATTGGAGGAAGAGAAAAAGAGGAGAGAGAGTGGCTTGCATGGGGAAAGGGAGATTTGCATGGGGAAGAGAGAGAGGCAGACGTTGAGGGGGGCGTGTGCATGGCCGTGGCGTGTGCGAAGAAAAGAGAAAGGGAGAGAGAGAAGAAAGAAAAAAAGGGGGAGGGGGCAGACGCAATGAAGAAGAGGGAAGGGAAACGTGCGCGACGGTGGACATGTTGGAGGAGAGAGGAGAGAGAGAGAGAAAGAGAGGACAAAAAGCAAGTTTTTGTCATTGAACACGATCTAATGGACACGGTTTAAATTCGGGAAGTGGTCTAACGGTTCACGAAAAACCTCAAATAATAACATAGGACAAAGACCAAAATAAAATAGAAATAAAATGACTCAAAAATACACTACGAGGGAGGTTTACTAGTTTAAAGTTGCACCCGGTCAAAAATCCACTTTTCACATATTATTGACAATCTCGACGCTGGCCACAATAATATCAACATCGTCCAATTTATTTTGACTCGAAACTCCCGGAAATCGACTGCCAAGTTTTGGGTCTAAATAACGGCCAAATGCGATTGAGTGCAATTCTAGCAAAATGTCTATTTTAAAAACAAGAACCCGAGAGTGATCAGTTCCCGGGCGAGATTCTATTATAAGTGCATTGACGAATAACACGTTTTATAAATCCCAAAAATGGGCCAAAAATCCAGAATGTCACAACTTTTCCCCCTTACAAAAATTTTGTCCTCGAAATTTACAATCCAACCTAATTATTCAAACAGATGGGGGTACTAGTGTCGCATCAACTCTTCACTTTCCCATGTCGCACCTTCGGTCCCATGATGCTCCCAAATAACCTTGACCATCGAGATTTTCTTGTTCCGCAACACTCTTTCTATTTTGTCCTCGATCCTAACTGGCTTTTCCACGTACGACACCCTGTCGTTCACGTCTATTTCCTCATAGTTCAGCACGTGGGTCGGGTCCGATTCATATTTCCTTAGCATAGACACGTGGAGCACGTTGGACACTTGAGACAAATTTGGCGGTAGCGCGAGACGATAAGCCAAGGTGCCTATTCTCTCTAAGACCTCGAACGGGCCCACGTGCCTCGGGCTCAACTTCCTTTCTTACCAAACCGAGATAATCCTCTCATTGGCAACACCTTGAGGAATACGTGGTCCCCTACTTGAAATTCCAAAAGCCTACGTCTCTGGTCTGCATAATTCTTTTGGCGGTTCTAAGCGGTTTTAAGTCTGTCTCGGATAACCTTGACTGTCTCAGTCAACTGTTGCACTAACTCTGGACCTGTAATGCTCCTCTCACCAACTTTATCCCAACAAACCAGTGTTCTGCAGGCTCTGCTGTACAATGCTTCAAACAATACCATTTTGATACTCTGCTGAAAGCTATTGTTATAGGCGAATTCAACCAAATACAACTATTCCTCCCAGCCACCCTTAAAATCCAAAACACACGTTCGCAGCATGTCTTCCAAAGTCTGGATCGTCCTTTCAGATTGGCCATCCGTCTGGGGATGATAGGCCATGCTGAACCGTAACTTCGTTCCTAATGCTGTATGAAGACTTTTGCAAAAGGCAACAGTAAATTTAGGATCACGGTCCGAAGTGATCGTCACTGGCACTCCATGGAGACGGACTACATGTCGCACATACAAATCGACATACCTTTCCAAGGCGAAATCCTTTCGCACCGATAGAAAATATGTTGATTTTGTCAACCGATCAACTATCACCCAAATCGAATCATGACCCATTTGACTTCTCGGTAATCCCATTACAAAGTCCATCATGATGTGTTCCCATTTCCACTCGAGAATTTCCAATGGCTGCAATATTCCATCCGGCTTACAATGTTGCGCCTTCACTTGTTGTCACGTTAAACACTTAGCTACATGCTTGGCCACATCCACTTTCATGCCGTTCCATCAATAATGCTGCTGTAAATTCTGATACATTTTCGTACTCCCTTGGTGAATACTATAAGTATTACGATGTGCTTCAGACAAAATCTCTTCCTTCAATTCTGTATCACTGGGCACACATAACCATCCACGGAACTTTAGAATCCCATCCTCGGATACCTGAAAATCCGACTTCCTTTTTGTGGCATCCATACTCAAAATCTTCTGAATCTCCGGGTCCGTCAATTGTAGAGCCTTAATCTTAGTCTCTATTTCCGGTTCATTCCTCAATGCAGCAAGCAAACTCGAGACATGACTTACTTTAAACTTAAATCCCGAATCTCGAACTTCCTCCAACGGAGTCCACTCTTTGACCATCATATGCGCGATGCTCGATTTCCGGCTCAGTGCATCCGCTATCTTATTAGCTTTTCCAAGGTGATACATAATATCGCAGTCATAGTCCTTAAGGAGTTCCATCCAACGACGTTGTCTCAAATTTAATTCCTTTTGGGAGAACCAGTACCTTAGACTTTGATGGTCCGTAAAAATCTAAAATTTCTCCCCATACAGGTAGTGTCTCCAAATCTTAAGAGCGAAAATAATCGCGGCTAACTCCAAGTCATGCGTCGGATAATTCTGCTCAAGCGGCCTCAATTGCCGCGATGCATATACTACTATTTTCTCGTGTTGCATTAACACGCATCCCAACCCCCTTAACGACGCATCACTGTAAACCTCAAATCCTCCCGAACTCGACAAGATCGTTAACACTGGCGCGGTCGTCAACCTCTGTTTTGATTCTTGGAAACTCCTTTCGCACTTATCCGTCCATTCAAACCTCGTCTCCTTCTTTAGTAACTGCGTCAATGGCATTGTTATAGCCGAAAATTTTTCTACGAAGCGTCTGTAATACCCTACTAAACCCAAAAAGCTTCGAACCTCGGTTACTATTGTCGGCCTTGGCCAATTCACGACGGCTTCAATTTTCGCCCGGTCCACTACAATTCCTTCTCCGGATACCACATGTCCTAAGAATGTCACTCGATGAAGCCAGAATTCACACTTGCTGAACTTAGCGTAGAGTGCATGTTCCCTTAAGGTCCGTAGAACCCTTTCCAAATGTACCTCATGTTCGGCGGGACTCTTTGAATACACAAGAATATCATCTATAAATACGATCACAAACTGATCCAAAAATTCCTTGAATACCCGATTCATTAAATCCATAAAGGCTGCAGGGGCGTTCGTCAGTCCAAACGACATCACCGTAAACTCATATTGTCCATACCTCGTCCTAAATGCCGACTTCGGCACGTCCTCCTTCTCGATCTTCAATTGATGATAGCCAGTCCTCATATCGATCTTAGAAAACACTGACGCCCCTTACAACTGGTCAAATAGGTCCTCAATCCTTGGCAACGGGTGCTTATTCTTAATGGTCACCCGGTTCAGTTGTCTATAGTCAATGCATAATCTCAATAATCCATCCTTTTTCCTTACGAATAAAATTGGCATTCCCCATGGAAACGTACTAGGGCGAATGAAGCCCTGTCCAATAACTCTTGCATTTGGACTTTCAATTCTTTCAATTCTAATAGCGACATCCTATAAGGTGCTTTTGAGATCGATTCCGTGCCTGGGGCCAACTCAATTGCGAACTCTACTTCTCTATCAGGTGGCAGTCCCGGCAATTTCTAAGGAAAGACATCGGGAAAATTGCACACCACGGCTATATCCTCTAGCCTCGGCTCTCCAACCGTCGAATCAACTACATTTGCCAGAAATCTTTGGCATCCCTCGACTAAAAGCTTTGTTACCTCGAGCGATGAAATCCAAGGGTTCGAGGTTTCTCCTCAGTTTTCCACAAACTCAAATCTAGGATGTACATCTGGATTAAATTGGATCACCTTGCTACTACAGTCCATAACTGCTCTTTGTTTGTCTAGCCAGTCCATACCGAGAATCACATCAAAGTCATGCATACATAATACCGCCAAATTTATCCTTCCTTCCCTACCGCCAATCACTATCTTACAATCGAGACATCCTAACGTAATCAACACTTTATCATTTAGCGGAGTAGTAACATACAACATAACATCAAGCAACTTCGGCTTAATCCCAGATAATTCAACGAACTGCTCAGAAATAAAAGAATGCAACGCCCTCTGATCAAATAAGGCATATGCAGAATGATGACAAAGAGAGACCGTACCTATGACCACGCCTGGCGCGTCCTGTGCTTCCCTCATTGCCACTGCATACATCCGTCCTTGGGCTGGCGGCCTATTCTGATTTGCCGACTGGGTAGACCTAAATTGGTTTCCATTCCGGGGCGGCGGCGGCGGCAATACGGCGACCCAGCTTGTCTATTGTTGGGGTAGTCCTTCATCTGATGGCCCCTCCCATCACACATAAAACATGCTCCGCCCCTATTCGGGCAAGGTCCATTTTCGTGTCTTCCTCCACATAGCCTACACGAGGCGTTTTGATAACGGTTTGGCTTTCCGATATTCCTTCGAGCTGGCCGGACGAAACGACTATTTCCTGTCATGGGCCTTTTCCCCAGTTAATGGTTGTCCCTAGCCGGGGCATATCGCGATCCAGAAGCGACAGCCCGGTCTGTCTGATCTCGTTCGATTGCCTGAGCTCTTTCATATATTTCGTTATAGTTTCTCAAGTTCAAGGAGATCATCTGAGTACGAAGATCCGGTTTTAGCCTATCCTGGAACCTCCTAGCTTTGTCCGTTAGATACTCCACCATCCTTGAGGTAAATTTGGACAATCATGCAAACTTGGCCTCATACTGGTTCATTAACGACTGACCCTGTCGAAGTCTCATAAATTCTGCCAGTTTATGCTTTCAAGCACTTTCCAAGAAGTATTTACCATTGAAGATCTCAGTGAAGATAGCCCAATTCAGAGCAGTACCAGTGGGGAACACTTGACCCCTGGTGGCCCTCCACTAATCACTTGCATTATTCTGAAACTGGTAGACTGCTAGCGTTACCTTCTCTTCCTTAGTACACCAAAGCACCTCAAAAGCTTTCTCTAGCTCCTCTACCCATCTTGGTCTAGCCTCGAGGTCACTTCTCCCATCAAACTTCGGAGGTTTCAATCTCAGAAACTACTCTACTAGTTTGGACATCGGCCTGATCATATTTACTCGCATTATACCAGGATCTTCACCAATCACATTATTCCCCTAATTTCCATTATTCCCAACGATCTCACTAGCAACTGCAGCAGTGATAGTAGCGCTCCTTTCCCCGGTCTGCCTACCCAATAAAAACCCTGCTTCCTCAAGTACCCTCCACATTTCATCCAACCTAGGAGCCCCACCACTCCAGCTTGCGGGGCTACTCGACCTCGACCTCAACCTTCACCTTGACCTCTACCTTGACCGCTACCTCGACCGTTCATCTTACTGATTCTCACAAATGCTCACATGCTAAGTCTATGCAGGAATTAGAAATCTAGGCCAACTATACCAATCTACGCTCTAGGCATCGCAACACAATTCACTGAACAAATAGCCAATCACAACATCACTTAATCACAACCAACAGGGTTTTGGGCACTTACCTCAAGTCTTGACACACCTGCATCTTACATTTTATTGCATAAACTCAAGTAGCAATCACAATCACATTGTCTGGGGTACACATAGCACACGAGTCTCTCTAACTGGCTACCCCAAAGTCATCGCTCTTTATCACTCCAAGCTTCGACCATCTTAGATAGAGCTGACCTCGCTCTGATACCAAATCAACGAGATGTCACGCCCCGAACCCCAACGGGCTTGCGACAGCCCTTTAACGGTCGTAATGAACGCGACGTCCCAGGACATGTCGCTAACCCAAACAAACTACGCAAGCGGAAGCGAAATAAAATAACCTTGACAATAAAGATATGACAAAGGGATAGAACAAGCGAGATTTTAATGAACACAAAACAATAACCTGAATCCACAGTCTTCATACATTAGGCCACTAGGGTTAAACTCACATCATTATCAAAGAGAAACAGGGGGCTGGGTAGACTACTGACAGCACAAAACGGGACTCTACCAAAAAGAAAGCTTCCTAGCCCTACTCCTAAATATCTCTACGGTATCCAATCCAGATCGGATCCTAAGGAATTTGATTCTGAATCCGAGTCTATCTCGATCGGGTTCTCCTCCTCATCTCCTGCTCGACCGCCATGGGCTTCTCTTCGGGCTCGAGCTCGGGCTTGGGCTCGGGCTCTCCTTCGGGTTTGGGCTCGAGAATAGGTACTGGTACTGGACTGGGGTTCGCCGGAGGACTACTGGAATCTAACACCTCGCTATCGGGAGCGAACATGTCCCAGGGCTCCCAATTAACCGCATTCTCATTGGTGTGTCGCAACCCTTCAAAACCTCGGATTGGCCCTGAGTTCACCAACCCGACCCTATGGGATCAAGCCAAGTAGTCGTGGTGCTCCAGTTCATCTCATCTCACATCTACCTAAACATAAATGCGATGCCTAATATATGTCTCACCCGGGTTCAGGCCCGGGTGCTCATTGTCCTTATGCACCATATGCATGGGGACCCCAAAACGCCTAGGTGGCGACATACTCAAGGGCGGGAATCTGAAAATGGTTATATAATAACCATGAGAACAAGTCTCAATAAGCAACACTCTAAATCTCATCTAGGCTAATGCGTACCCAAACAAGTCTAACATGCGAATCACTAGATAGCACAGTCAATATCGCGCGATAAGAGTACCTCGCCTCGAACCACGTGCTAACACTGCATGTTAGTTCAAACATGGTAATACAAGAATAGTTCATCGCCATATCACAATCATCCGACACATACATTGCCACTCGCAATCAACCAATCAATCACATCGGACACGCGTGTCCAATCAATTTTCCTCTCACAGACCACAAGCCACACAGTTCGATCAATTCCCAATGGCCGCCATCAACACATCCCAAGCCATACTATTCAAACAATACCAATGGCCGCCGTCAACACGTCTCAAGCCACATTATTCAAGTCATTCCAATGACCGACGTAAACACGTCCCGATCCAACACACCTTTAACAGGCCACCGTCAACACGTCTCATGCCCACATCCAATTGGCTCATTGGCCATTCATGCCTTTACACATACCGTCGTCAACACGTCCCAAGTCCGTAGCCCCTTGATCGATCCGGGCTTAAAATCGATAGGCAAGCACACGCCATTCAATTTAATCAATTCACGCTAATTGCATGAAACGACCCACATTCACAACTCAGTCCAATTCACAATTCGCCACCTCAATCCACAAACCCGACGTTTAAGTCGATTATGCACAATCACCCAAATCAAGCATATTATTCCAAACCAATTCAAATAGCACAATTATATCGTAATCTAATTAAATTAGAACACGCTTTAGCCGTTCTAGACCCGAGACAAGTCTATGAAATATCCAAAATACTATATAGCATTTAGTATGTCACTTACTTAAGTTTGGCCCGGGAAAAGTCGACTCGGGCCAAAATGGCTCAGGTGAACGGTACGGACTCGGCACACGTGCGGGCACGGCGATCGGTCATGGGCTAAATCCTCGGTCACGGCTGGGCACAGGCGCGGGCATGGGCGCCGGTGCGGCGACGGGCACAATGCTTGGCGAAGACGGGCAGCGACTGGAATGGCTCGGGCACGGTTAGGCATCGGGCTAAGCGAGCACGGCCACGGCCCGACGACTTGGCTGCGGCTGAGCTGGCTACTGGCGGGGCTGGTTGGCCGGGACTGGTTGGCCAGCTAGTTGGTTGGGTCGGCAACGGCAGCTGCGGCAGCGGCGGCGAGCTGAAGGGGGAGAGGTCAGCCGGGGTAAGAGAGAGAGAGAGAGAGAGAGAGAGAGAGAGAGAGAGAGAGGGGCGAACCGGTGGCGACGGAGCGATATGGTGCGGCTACTGGCGGGGTCGAGTGGCGTTGGGCTAGCCAACTGGAGCGACGATGAGCGGCGGTGAGCGATGAAAGGCCAAAGAGAAGAATAGGGAGTGGGCTGAGGCGGGTGGTGCGGCTGTGGGGGCGTTCGACAGCGGCGACGACGATCCTTGGGCGTCGGGGCGACGCTGGGGAGCTGGTTGGGCGGCAGGACGATGGCTAGGACTCGTCGGACACGGCGGTGAGCCGAGCTCGCGCGCTCGGGAGAGAAGGCAAGCAACGTTGGGCGGAGCTGGAGGGCGACACTGTGGCGTGCCGATGGCGCGAGGGAGACAGCGGTGTCAGTGGCCGGTGGAGCGGCGTTGGGCAGAGGCGGAGGGCGGCTGAGCAGCGGCTGTGAAGGTGAGGAGGAGCTGCGGAGGTGAATAGGAGTCGGGGGAGGAGGGGAAAGTGACCAGGTGGCGGGGGCGGTCGACGGGGTTGCAGGTGGCTGGTCGAGCGACGGCGCAGCTCCGCCATGCCATGGCGACGCTAGGGAGACGACAAGGCGACCAGCGACGGTGGCAGTCGGCGGTAGAAGCAGAAGTTGAACCGTTCGAGCAAGGCAGAAGGGAAGGAAGAAGAAGAAGAAGAAGAGAGAAAGGAGGAAGAGAAAAAGAGGAGGGAGAGTGGCTTGCATGAGGAAGGGGAGATTTGCACGGGGAAGAGAGAGAGGCAGACGTGCAGGGGAGGCGTGTGCATGACCGTGGTGTGCGCGGGGAAAAGAGAAAGAGAGAGAGAGAGAGAGAGAGAGAGAGAGAGAGAGAGAATAAAGAAAAAAGGGCGGTGGTAGACGCAATGAAGAGGAGGGAAGGGAAACATGCGCGGCGGTGGACATGTCGGAGGAGAGAGGAGAGAAAGAAAGAAAGAGAGGACAAAAAGCAAGTTTTTGTCATCGAACACGATCTAATGGACACGGTTTAAATTCGGAAAGTGGTCTAACGGTCTACAAAAAACCTCAAATAATAACATAGGACAAAGGCCAAAATAAAATAGAAATAAAATGACTCAAAAACACACTACGAGGGAGGTTTACTAGTTTAAAGTCGCACCCGGTCAAAAATCCATTTTTCACATATTCCTAGCAATCTCGACACTGACCACAATAATATCGACACCGTCCAATTTATTTTGACTCGAAACTCCCGGAAATCGACTACCAAGTTTGGGGTCTAAATAACGGCTAAATTCGATCGAGTGCGATTCTAGCAAAATGTCTATTTTAAAAACAAGAACCCGAGAGTGATCAGTTCCCGGGCGAGATTCTATTATAAGTGCACTGACGAATTACACGTTTTATAAATCCCAAAAATGGGTCAAAAATCCAGAATGTCACAATTCCACTTCTCGAGTTTCATATTAGATCCTCCATCCTTATCTTGCGTGCTGCATATCCAATTTGTATCCAAAAAGACATCTTTTAATGTACCAAATGGATTTATTTTTCTACCAATTTTTCTAATGCTAGGGATTGAATGAGCGAGCAAGAAATTGTCTTACCTTAAACTCACTATATGAATTTATTTTATTACCCAAGTGTGGCAATTTCACTAGATCTCTAATTTATGGCAAAAGGAAGATCCCACACATTCCGCCCTTTTTATTATTATGCAAGGGAAGTTGATATTTGTTAATTTCATAAAGGAAAATAATCCCATTAAATCTCAAGGAAAGTTAATAATTGTTAATACCAAAAAAGGCAAACCTATCATACAATTTGAAAGAAAGTTAATAATTGGTAGCACCATAAAGGGTAATATTTTCATATAATCTTATTTGAGAAAACTATTTCTAGCCATATTTCTGACTTGTGGGTGATATACATATTATATAACTTACCAACAAATAGGGTTGTAGGAAAATATAAAGCTACCAAAGATGAGTACATTTCACTTCTTGAGTTTCAAATTTTATCCTCCGTCCTTATCATGTGTGATTCATATTTAATTCGTATCCAAAAAGACATATTTTCAAGGTAACAAATGAATTTCCTCTTTACCAATTTTTATAACGTCTGGGATTGAATGAGGAAGCGAGGAAGCTAATTTTTCAATGAGAGGATTGATTGTCTTACCTTAAACTCACTTCATGAATTTATTTTATTGCCAAAGTGTGCCCACTTCACTAGATCTCCAATTTATGGCAATAGGAAGATAGAATACATTTCCCCCATTTTTTTATTATGCAAGGGGAATCAGTAATTGTTAATTCCATAAAGGGAAATACTCCCATCCAATCTCAAGGGAAGTTAATAATTGTTAATACCATAAAGAGCAATACCCTCGTACACTCTGAAAGAAAGTTAATAATTGTTAGTACCAAGAACGTAATAATTTCAATTAATTTCATTTGAGAAAACTCTTTCAAGCCACATTTCCAATTTGTGGATGATATCCATATTAAAAAACTCAGGAAGAAATAGTAGGAAACTATGAAGCTACCATAAATGACTACATTTCCACTTCTTGAGTCTCAAATTCTATCCTCCGTCCTTATCCTGTGTGATGTATTTCACTTCGTATCCAAAAAGACATCATCTAAGGTTGTCGCGCCGCACTTTTGGCACACTAAGGTGGTACTTTCATTTGTCACGAATGAGAAATTGTCCTCAAATGGGCTACTAAGGTCCGATATGGATATTTCGCCCAAACGTCCCACAGACATCCCATCATTAAACAAACGGGGGTCTCTCACAAACCATACCTCACTTGACAACGGGTTGTAATTTTTATCTTTCTATTCAATCTAAGTTTTCGATTTGGAGTCGCCACTAATTATTATTGATAGGTTGATAAGAAATCTAATCGAGATACGGAAGAAATACAATGATTCTGCGAACCCGAGATTCTGAGTAAGGGGACTTTGCTACATTAATAATCTCAAATTGAGATTACTAATGCCCTTTTAGGACCTAACAATATAATGTATACTAACGTATCACACAAGTTTTCAAAGCCTATCCACTAACTCTAACCATCCTAATCAAAGAAGCAATCAATCAATCATTGAAAAAAACGAGCAATCAATTTCGATCAATCAAAGCAATTCTAAATTGTCTCTAAAAGGAAAATCAGTCCAAAACATCCAAACTTTAGTAAAGCCCTAAATGCTTATTTATTCAATGGATTATGTACTTTTAGGTTTTTTTTAGGGGTTGAAACCCCTTTTAATCCCTAAACTAAGGAGTTTCCTAAAAATGCCACTTGGGTACTTAAAAAAAATTCTAATTTCACTTAAAATGGGTGGCCACGGGGTTTCTAAGCTATTCTGTGAATTTTTGAATTTTTTTGATTTTTTTTCTCGAAAAAAAATTTCTTGAGAATTTCTTTTCCCGAAAATTGATTTTTTTCAATTTTTTAGATTTTCTAAAATTTCCAAAAATTTTGAGATTTTGAAAATTTTTTTATGGATTTTGGGATTTTCCAAATTTTGATGGAATTTTCTAAATTTTTCTCATTTTTTGGGTTTTTTGAGAAATTTTCTGATTTTTATGAGATTTTTGAAATTTTAGAATTTTTTTTATATTTTTTGAGAATTTATGATTTTCTAATTTTTTTGAATTCTTCTGAATTTTCTACATTTTTTTTATTTTTTGAATTTTTTAAATTTTTAAGAAATTTTCAGAAATTTTTCAATTTTTGAAAATTTTCTTAGAATTTCCCGAATTTATGAAAATTTTGAATTTTCTGAAAATTCTTTTATTTGAATTTTGAATTTTTTTCAATATTTATTTTTATTTTTTGGATTTTTCTATTTTTTTGAATGTTTTTTACATTTTTCTGAATTTTTATTGATTTATATATATTTTAAAATTTTCCCACTGAGGGGATTGAATCGGGCTGATTGGTTCAAACCGATTTGCCGACGTCAACATTGGCCATCGCCCCGATGGGCACACTGCCGAAACAGCGTCGCTTGACCTTCTTCATTGGGGCAATTTGTCGAGTAGATGGTGTGCACATCTGCGTGTTAAAGTTTTCAAGACTGCTAGTTCAAACCCTCCTCTGGCGACCTTCCGACGACTTCCAAGACTTGATTTTTGGTTCTACGTCGAGCTTATGTTATCCTCTATCGACCTCAGCTCACCGATTCGCCGCTAGACCATCACCATCCGACGAAAAATTGATCCAAATACACTAAACCGTCACTGACCTAAACAAGCTAATATGACCTTCAAATCTTACCTAGTTTGCCCTAGCCGTCAACGTCAGTCAAAACAACTAACAAAGCATAAAAAAAAATTGAGGATTACTAACTTGAGTAGCTATTGGCCACGAGAGGTACTCTGGCAAGGCTCAGGAACTCCGACGAGGAGAAATGGGAATGGCTGACTCGGTCAAATGCAAAAATGTTATCCAAGTTGCATCAAACAATGAAAAACATGATCAAAAACACATTTTTTTTTGGTAAGGTAAATATGTATATACTTTTCAAGAACCAATACAACCTAAACGCAAATCCACGCATGACCGGGAAAAGACATGATATGTCTATTCTAGGGCATGGGAGGATCTGCCGGGGCTAAACAAGAAGAGCAAGAAAGGGAACAAAACAAAGGGAAAACCGAAAGCTAAAAAACCCGAAGGGCAGCCTATACATCAGAAGCTAAAGCTAGATCTAAGAGCTACCTCTATGAAGGGAAAGGGTAGAGGTCGGAACATCCCAATTCCTTAACAAAATACGGTTCCTGTATGTGTCATCAATACCTCGCATGGATAGGATCTTGTCTCTGACGACCTTTAGAAGGTGCTTGCGCATGCTTGGAAGGTAGATATTCTTACTTCTGAAAATGGCATGATTTCTTTCAGTCCAAATGTTGTGACATAAGGCACCAAAAGCGAATCTAGCAATGCAGTGGCCGAATGAACCTCCACCACAGACGGTCATCATCCACTCGATATGTTCAAGCCAAGGTTTGTTGCGCCAAGGAATACTGCATTTAGTAGCCCACATGGAAGCCAACCTGCTGGTAGTTGAACATTGAAAGAAAAGGTGGTTGGTAGAGTCTGGAACGGATCCACAGAAAACGCAAAGACCATTTTCTATCCTTTGGTTCTGCAATAGGAGAACTTGGGTAGGCAAACGATTAAGGGAAGCCACCCAAAGAAGAAACGCATGGCGAGGAGCAAAACTTTGATTCCATATGAAGGAGTGCCAAGGGACCTTCCGCCCTTTTCTGCGGATATGGTTCCATGCGAGAGAAACCGTGAAGGTTCTATTTTGATGAGGTAGCCAGCAAAAGGTGTCCTCCGACTCATTCAGTAAGGGATGGGGAGAATCAATCATCCCCATAATGGTGGTGAGAGAGTCCGATGGAGGCCAGGAACCCTCCCAGAAATTCCGGACCGAGGTATCCCGCGGTATACGGGAACGGTAGATGTCGGCATTACTAAACAGTAGGTAAAGGGGCCCTATGGATAGCCAAGAGTCGAACCAGAAGGACACAGAGTGGCCATTTGCGATCTTCCAGTGGAACATAGCTTGGGCCGAAGATCTCATGTCAAGGATCTTCTTCCAAGTCCAGGAACGGAATGTGGGCTTGGTCACTGTCTAGAAGTTCTTCTTCTTTAAAAACGTGGAATGAATCCATTTGCACCATAAAGACTCTTTATCAGTGAAAAGGAGCCAAATGTGTTTAAGAATCATTGCTCTGTTATATTCAAGGAGTCTCCGAATACCCAGTCCGCCTTCTTCCTTGGGTAAGCAGATGGAATTCCAAGTAACCCGTGCTCCCCCCGGGCCTAGGTCAGGCCCTTTCCATAAAAATTGACGCATGATGGCCTCAATCTTGTATAAAATAGACTTCGGGAGAGAGAAGATGGTGGCCCAATAAACCTGTATTGAATATAGGACCGACTTGATGAGCTGTAACCTACCGGCAAAGGACAAGAACCGGTGGCTCCATGATCGAGCTCTAGCAGTGATTGCGTCGATCAACGCTTTACAATCTTCCTTGCTCAACCTAGTGGAAATAATAGGAACGCCCAGGTATCGGAAGGGGAGAGAGCCTTGTTGAAACCCGAGGCATCGTATGATCTGGTCACGTAATTCAGGGGCACCCCCCGCAAGAAGGACATTACTCTTGGAGGGATTTGGAAGCAAGCCCGACCAATCGGTGAATAAACAAAGAGCTTCCTTTATAAGTTCAACCGATCGCAAGTGTCCTTCAGAGAAGAGAAGGACGTCGTCTGCAAAAAAGAGATGAGATAGATGGGAATATTTACATCTCCAGAACCAGTGAAAGTCAGGGGACTCAGTTTTGGCCTTGAGAATCCCGGAGAAGACCTCCATAACCAGAATAAACAAATAAGGGGATAAGGGGTCGCCCTGACGAATGCCTCGAGAACTTCCAAAGAAACCGTGCAGTTTGCCATTGATAGAAATAGAGAATTTTGCTGTAGAGATACATATCATGACTAGTTTGACAAAGGGAAGAGGGAAGTTAAATGCAAGCAAGGCTTTTTCAATAAAACTCCAGTCCACAGTATCAAATGCCTTTTGGAAGTCCACCTTTATGGCACACCTCGGAAGGTATGGTTGGTGATGAAAATCAGCGAATAACTCTTGTGCAAGCATGATGTTATCGCTAATTCTCCGCCCTTTAACAAACGTTGTTTGGGCCGGGCCAATAAGGGAGGGAAGGACAAGAGCTAACCTTCTAGCCAATAGTTTAGAGATACATTTATAAAGTGTATTACAACAAGCGATAGGACGATAGTCAGACATCGCCGAAGCGTTGGGGGATTTAGGCACCAGAGTAAGGATAGTGCAGTTGATCTCCCTAAGCATGTTTCCCATCTCAAAGAATTCCTTAATTGCCTGAAGAGTTGATTGTCCGGTGATGTCCCACGTAGATTTGAAGAAATCCACATTGTAGCCGTCCGGACCAGGAGCTTTGCCCTTAGCAAGAGAAAAGAGGGTGTTTTGTATTTCCGCATCCGAGACCGGTTTTGATAAAATATCCCTCTGGTTGTCGTCTAACACTCGGCCTATGTATCGGCCTAACTCCCCCAAGGAGCCTTGAAGACAAGTGTTA